>CM060900.1:323572797-324221964 GCA_030762935.1 Hymenopus coronatus | reverse complement strand
ATAAACCAGTAGGAACGCTGGAGTTAAACTGTGGATTCCCATTTACGAGTCCATCCCTGACAGTCCGTTGTGTCGGAGAAACACGTTTAATGGGATCTGGAGCAGAATCCCAAGCGAAATTTTAAGACAATTGTGTGCATGGATAAAAAACCAAAGGCAGAAGCACAACTCTGTAGCCAGGGATAACAAGTGGAGTTGCACCAAGAAACGATATTGTCGTGAGTTAGTTGGAGTTAGCAGCTCTTAATGGTACGTCAAAATGCAAGCTGGTAAAAGCAGGTAGTCAGATTCAGATTTTTGGTGCCAATTCTTCGACTCCGAGCGGCAGGTAGGTTGTGGCCATTAGGTAAACAAGTCATCAGCTCAGACAGAGCTACCACCAAAACAGATCAGTGTAGCATGGAACTTACAAGAGTACAGGCTGCAGCTTCATTGCTGCTTAGTGACAATGTAACAACCAAGTTAAAAGGAATGAGAAGTGAAACAAATTAAGATCTATTTACGGAGAGTACAAACGCCAAAGAAAACCGATTATTTGAATATTTCAGAATGAGCCCTAACACTTTTTATTTTATTTTGTCAAAAAGTGAACACATGCTTACCAAGAACTGGGCGAATTACCACAAAACACCTATTCAGTAGGAAGAAAGATTGGTTGTCACCTTAAGGTAAGCAAACACTTCAAATAGATTGTTTAATCTTTTTTTAAACATGTTATAAAATAGATAAAACTAAAGTAGACTACTAACTGGTTTTAAGAACTAACCAAATATTAAATATCATTATAATAAAATAATTAATTGTAATTGAAAAATAAATAATATTTTCACTGGTTAAAAGAAATTGAAGTGAAAAAAAATTGAACTTTCAAAATCTGAATGATATATATTTTGATTCTGTGAGAAGGTCGAGTTTCCAGAATATGCATCTTAGTTTTGTGGGAATGTTCCTCCAGTGGTGGCACCATTTGATGATAGTTATCAACGGCGAAGGTCTACTATCAAATGAAGTCGTTGAGAGACCTAGGGGTGGCAGCGGGATATTAGGTCTACTACCTGTCGACGGTCCTGGAGAGGGCGCAGGCCCGAAGCCTCCCGTACACAGGAAAGCTTAGCAGGTAACAACCCCAAAGCCTCCCGCGAAACCGGTGTAATTAGCCAGCAGGTGGGGTGAAATGGAACAACCTCCAAGCCTCCCGCGAAACCGGTGTAATAAGGCAGCAGGTGGGGGTGGAATGGGTATGCCTAATTTTTTCCTGATTTCTTTCAGTGTACAGCAAATTAGTTCACAGTTAACATGTTTTCTGACGAGACTGAAATTACGGTGAGTAGGACAGGAAGGAAAAGTCCATTTCGGAACGGTTACAGTTTCGGATTCCAGAAGTGTTTAAAAAGTGAGGTATCGCGATGGACGTGCAATGTTAAAAGCTGCAAAAGTTTATTAAAACCTTTCCCATTGAAGAAATAGATGTCCTGAATATTCAAGAGAACCATAACCACGTGGCATCACATAGTGCTAAAACTCAGACAGAAAGTACTTTGTGATCTGAAGAGAAAAGCAACGGAAGATATATGTGAAAGGCCATCAAAACTAATATACCAGCAACTGAAGAGAGAAAACACGGAAGAAGTAACCATTGTGCACAGTTTACAAGTCCATATACAAAGCTAGGCGAACAATTCTGCCAAAATTACCCACAAGTATAGAGGAGGTTCATGATATTCTGAACACATTAAATTTGAAAACTGTAAATGGAGCCGAGTTGTTGCTACACAACAATGCTGCGAAGGATGTAATATTTTGTGAATCCGGAAACCTCAGAATATTCAGTCAGTGTGATACAATATATGTTGATGGAACTTTCAAGTATTCCACAAGGGTTTTTACCCAGCTATTTACAATCCATGAGCTTGATAAGGGGCATTTCATTCCAATGGTATTTTCTTTGTTGAAGGACAAGAAAACTTCATCATATCAGCAGGTATTTTCAACAGTTGTTGATATATGTAATAAGCTGGCTCTGAAGTTCTCTCCATCAACAATGTTTTCTGACTTTGAAGAAAGCATCATGAATGCTGGAAAAGAAGTTTGGAGTGATGTTAAAATCCAAGGATGTAAATTTCGTCTAACACAAAGCTGGTGGCGAAAGATACAAAACTAGGAACTTGCACATGACTACTATTCCAGAAATGAAATAGGAAAAGTTCTGAACTACATATTTGGTTTGCCAATGCTGGATCCTGATATGGTTGGTGACTGTTTTGCTGAATACTTCATGGCAGTGATGCCTGTCTCGGAAAAACTACAGAGGTTTTGCGACTATTTAGTGGAAACTTACATCGACGAAAATGTACTCTTTCCTCCTTCCATGTGGGTAGAACTAGGTTGTAATAGACAGAGAACAACCAACGCTTGTGAAAGTTTGCACAACAAATACAACAATCCGTTTTACTCCTGCAGCCCAGATCTGTATAGATTTCTTGAAGTACTGAAGCAAGTTCAGCGGGATACAAAATTGCAATTAATTCATCAACAAATAAAAACAAAGGAAAGGTCTTATCCACACTTGCAACTCACGATGCAGCAAATAGAACATTTCAAAGCTGGAAAAATTTAAAGAATGGAATATATAGAACCAAACCTGGAAATACATGGAAATAAAAACTGAAAGAAAAAATACCGCTTATTTTAAAGACGAAAATACATATTACTGTATGATATAGATTTAGAATGTCAAAATAACCGAGCATCTAAATGCGGATCCATTGTGAGTTAATTGCAGAAAATAGAAAAATAATGAAGAAGCTGATAAATGTGGAATCTTTTGGGCTGAGAGCCAGTTTGCCTCTTCGTGGTGCACCTTGGGTAGTGCTAAATGAACTGGAATAACAACCTTTAATACAAATATAAGCATTAGAGGTTCATTTTCTTTTGGTACTAGAGCTGTGTTTCTTTGTTCTTAATCATAAACGCAAAAAAATTAACATCTTCCACTAGAGGTTATTAAATCTTAAGAAGTTTGTTATCAATCATAAACGCAAGAAATGTAAAATCTTCCACTAGAAATATGTAATGCATCATCAAATATTATAAATACCATACTATATCTCTTACCTATTTCGACCGTTAGGCTGCCTGCATGAGGAGGCTTGTGGGCTATGTAATTAGAGACCTTTAAGGGTCCGGAAGGCTTCGGTGCTGCACTCCCTGGAGATGGATGCTGCAAAGGTTCTCCCACGAAAGCAAACTCCCCCACAATTTCTGGAATACGGCTCCGGAATCTAATTTTTCCCCTGGTTATTTGAGACAAATGAAAGCAGGATTTTAATAAAACATTATGTCATCATGGTCAGCTTCCCGCTGAAAACCACTTTGTATACCGTTCTTTTTTTGCTGTTCCAGTTTTAAGATATTTTCAGTGTCCAAAGTATTGGTTGCCGCCACACGTCTCCTCTTTCTAGATTGACTCATTTGATGACACCTTACAAGAGAAAAATATTGAACTCCAGAAAAAGGAATTTTAACATTAGGCTAGAAAATCAGTAGAATGTGCGTTCGGAATTCTATAAAATAGATGAGTGTTATTTACGGACGCTCTTTAACTGCTGTGGTTCTCAGCGTACCATTCTCAATTGGGCGTTAAAGACCGCTTAATTTTGCCCAGAGGCCTGTGTCAGACTTGAGGTTCTTTTACGTGCCGTAAATCTACGACACGGGACCAACGGCTTTACTTCCCTTCCGAAGGAAGCCATGCTAAGGATTTTTACGCCCGAAAAAGTCCATCATCCTCCGCCGGTTTTGAACCCGCGACCTTGGGTATATGAAGTTAGCATGGTAACCATTACACCACGGAGGGCGACTCGGAATTCTATACGCAAAATGGAGAATACTTTCAAAAGAACTAGAAAAGGAAGTCGAATTGACAGAAATGATTGTAAAGTGCGTATGCATACTTCACAATACCATTATAGAACGAGAAGGCATAGAAAGACAAATGACTGAAGTGAGGTGCAAGGTATCAGTGAATCAGTGGTCTGGCAGATAGAAGGCAGACACAGAATACTGCAAAACAAACTAGACTCAGTGGCCATATTCATGAAAATATACTCACTCTCATACAAAAATAATTAAATAAATTGAGGGATTTTAGTCAATGGAAGTGCTGTTTTCCAAAATCAAAACCATACCTTATTCATTGTAAATTATTTATATTACTTATTTATAATAGATTTATATAAGTATATATCATAACAGTACTTTGTTTTAATTAATACTTCTTTAAAACCATAACTTGAACCATTTTGTAAAAAAAAATCATTAGTAATGTCACTATTTACATTTTTATTTGTTAAATTTTTTCTTATTCTTTTAGCCTATATTAATCACACACATATTATAATTTCGTAGTATTTAGATTAGCAATTTATTATAAATAACATATATACAACGTTATTTGAATTAAAAAAAAACTTAACCTAGCCTTGTGTGTAATAAAATAATCTGAACCATTCACATGACTTTCTCTATATCCCTGCAATAAATTATTCTTAAAAAGCTTATGCTTCTATTTACTAGAAAAATTAGCAGAAATAGTCTTATTACTTTCTTCCTTGTAAGTAGAAAGGAAGTAAGGGAGTAGCATAGGTTAAAGCCATAGTCTTAAGCTGGTTAATATATGACTGAAGTTCCTTTGTTTGTATGGACTTGAGTTGACAAATTCCTGTATGAGAAAAGTTAAGATTTTTGACCCTGAAAACAAAAACAAGAAATATATAAAAGACGATCAACTCTAAGAAAAAAAAACGTATATAACATAAATTGTGTGTTTTAATGTACTCTACATTTTTTGTGTGGTAAGTTTTTGTCTATCTCTTACGGTTTAGCAGTTATACAAAATTCCGGAAAATTCACTCAGAATAAAGTAGACTTCAGAGGCTATACCCAGAAAATTAAAAATATACATTTTATTTGTCGGGTAAATATCTTTACTATACGATAATTTAATCAAAATCATTAGCCATTTTTTAGAAAGTCAAAATTTTCGAAAAATGTTCCATGTAAAGGGGGGATTTTTCTCAAAATCTTCGTGTCGCATCCCTGGAATATTCTAAACTTAAATACGAAGTTTGGTATTTTACCGACTTTTCGTTTTTGTGTTATCGTGTTCACAGACACACGGACACACACACACGGACCTTTTTCTGAAAATACTTTTTTTAGATAAAGGGGACCCTAAAACATATATTTCCGGTGAAATCTCGGTATCGAATTTTTAGTGGAGTGCAATACCTTCTCTATACACTATGTACATAGTTCGTATAGAAAAAGTAAAAAGGTTCAATGACGGATTTTTTAAAAATGGTTAAAATTTAATTATAGTAGTTTTAAATAAGGCAAACATAAATTTGCACTTTTACCTAGCTTTATTTTAATTGCCGGAGACCGAGCCTCGCCCTAAAATGTTTAGCGTAATACATTGTATATTTATGTGTAATACTTAAGTTATTTTAAGAAAAATCAGTTGCGAATTCTCTTCAGATTTAATATTGCTAAAACATTGTTGTCAAGACGTGAATCTATTATAACAAATTTTTGTTACACTTACCATCAATCTTCATTTATAAAGAAATCTTTCTCCAACAGGCATCGACGATGTTCCTATTGGAATGATCTTTAATGCGCGTATTCTGTTTCGGAGGATTAAGTTGAGCTTTTGATATCAAATCCTCAATATCCATCGTAACGAAATGAACAACACTCAAACACACTCAACAAACGAACGAAAATCAAAGTCCGAGTGGCTGGCCGTCTGAAACCAGAATGAACAAACCATTCCGGTAAAAAACTGAGCTATACTACCAGTACCCAGAAAGTCTGCGCACAGGTGCATTATGGCCAGTCCCGTTTAACAACAAAGGATTATACGCACGGCGACTCGGCGACGATCGGTCGCGACTGACTCAAAAAACCAGCGTGCATCTTGGACGTACCCTATAACGCAGTGCAGCGGGGAATCTCCCTGTAGCATTGGTGCTATTTTATTAAATCCAATGTCTAATTTGCCGTGTCTGCTGAATTGGCGATTTGCAGGGACTAGGGAAGAAAGGGACGGGGATGCTACTAACAATGTTGTGGAGCATTATGGATCGTGTTACCTGTCAGCCTGTATATCTCAGTATTCTGGCCGGTCATCCGAAGTGAGGTGACAAACATAAAATACTACTTCTATTTCTATTTATCAGTCGCTGCCTGCAGATGCAGTGATGAGAGTGAGGTGGATGTGCTTTACTTATCGGGCTGTTTATTATCAAAGCAAGATCTTGAATGAAACTATAAAATATTTATTTCAGCAGAAAATGTAACTGAAAGAGTAAAGATTCACCTCTATAAACTTGTTTTCATATTGTTTTCTCATGCATTTACTTAAAATATTTTAAAATATCCCCAAAATAATTGCTTGCACTAAAACCAGACCCCAATTTTAATGAAGATCAATATTTTGTTTTCCCTTACTGGGGTATTATATTATTATTATTATTATTATTATTATTATTATTATTATTATTATTATTATTATTATTATTTACTGTTAGCTGTGATTTGGCTTTGCTGGAAGTAAATGCATATTTCTTGTGATGTAGAGCAGTTAAAGCATTAAAACGTTGGTAGGTTAAATGGAAGGTGAATCGAACGGTTGAGTTTCGTCAGTGTCACACATACCTAGATAATTATTCAATGAAAATTGCATACTTGCTCATTTGTTGTGCTATATACTCATGAGGGTTGCCCAAATCACACTGAGGCTTGCATGGAGGGCCGTTCCTCAAGGCAACACAACACATCGCAAGCTACCGTTTCGGCTGAGGTTGTTAAGGGTGCCTGCTGGTACATGCGAAATTAGATACGGTTGTGACGTGGATTTGTTCAACTACGCCCAGCGAATTCTTATTCTGTTTAGACGGGTAGCAAGGTTGTCGATGCTGATATCCTCCATCGTATGAAGGATATGTTTGTCGATTTTTATAGCACCAAAATGTCCTCACACATGTTACATGTACATTTGGGGATTTACATCTAAGTATATGTCAAGTTTCACTAATGGGAAATCCCATACCTAGAAGCTTGCAACCCCCATCTTCCGCATATAACCGATATCTCTTTAATACAAGCTTCAAAGGGCACCAATTCAAGATTGATTATCAAGTTCCAGGGGCCGCTGAAACATGGTTCACCAAAGACTTGCCCGAATGTTTCATAAAATCACCATGGTGGCGCAAGTAAATTCTGGTTTGTTTAAAAGTTTTTATTTTTAATATATATTTTTAACAAACCACAAAATAAGCTATTTATGCCTGGTAATATTCCTATTATGAATATAAGGTCAATGTGAGAAGAAAATCAGTACGCAACTGTAAAGTCAGCATAATCGAAGTAGCATTTCAACACATGTATAAAAGTTACTATGTTTTCCATTCACATAATTTTCTCTAGTTGCTCTACAAACAAAATTCTGACAAATTATTCTTTTTTTTTTTTTACATGATGATAATCGAAATAAATATTAGCAAAAAACGGTCTAATCACTCGCAATATACTAGGTTAAAACAATTGTCAAGTCTTTTAAAACCTGGTTAAAAAATTGCAATTCGCCTCTGCTTCCATGACCAGGAGTAAAATAATATCTGTGAAACGAATGACTTCTCGGTTGAGAAAAATTAAGAAATTTAAAATTGAAGCTAACAACAAAGAATGTATAGGAAACGGTTAGCGCTACAAAGATGTATATGACATAAGTTGTGTGTTTCAATGACTTCTACATTTTCGTGAAGTAAGTTTCTATCTCCTACGGCTTAACAGTTATAAACAATCTATCTAGAATGAAAAGATTTTCAAATGCAATTCCCAGAAAATTCAAGATGTATATTTTGTTTGTCATAAAAATATCTTAAACATATGGTATTTTAATCAAAATTGTTAGGGCTATTTTTGAGACAGTCAACATTTTCGAAAAATGTACTATGTACATGGTAGTTGGAGTGGGGAAATTTTCCTGAAAATGTTTGTGTCGCATCCTTGGAAGATACTGAACTTAAATGCCACGTATGGTGTTTAACCCAATTCGTTTTTAAGTTATGTTGACCACAGATGCACACACATGGACCGTTTTATAAAAACCCAATTTTGGATTCAGGGGATCCTAAAACATGTATTTCCGGTGAAATCTCGGTATTGGATTTTTGGGTGGAATACAATACCCTCTCTACAGACTATGTAAAGTGTACATACGTATAACAGAAAGTAAACTTATCAATACTTAGATTGTATTCCCCGTGAAAATCTCTAAAACCTAATATTCCAATAATAATTAACATTATGCCCCCCCCCTTTTTTTTTTTTTTTTTTTTTTTTTTTTCTTCAGAATTACAGCAGTGAACTGTATTTTCACAGGTAAAGAATTGGTTGGCTGGCGAAATTATTTGAGTATCCTAGTTTTATACTGTTAAAATATTGAAATATAACACTTGATGTTCGTCTTGCTAGACTTGGATACAAAAAACCAAGATACCTCTTTTCATGGTGCCCCAAAACGGGAATTTCGGATAAAATATCGAAACCGCATTCTTGGATGGACTAAAAGTTCTTTCTCCAGTTTAGTTAAGCGGAAAAAAAAAAAAAAAAAAAAAAAAAAAAAAAAAAAAAAATAGAGACTTTTAATCATCTATTTTGGGCACATAATTACGATCATCAGGATATAATAGTGGAAGGTAACTGCGGAGAGTATACTGGGCTCCCCTTAAAACAAACGATCCAAAACCTTGAATAACTGTTTTGAAATTGACATAAGCTTCGAGATATTTGCAATTATAATGACAGTTATGAGCGGTTATATCTAATCTACCAACATGCACATAAAACTTCCAATTTATTAAAGGGTCGTCGGAACTTGGCCAGTAGTTGTAGATGAGCGATATTATTACCCATAGCCCGGTTTTGTCTTTTAGTTTTATTTTGACTATATAGAAGGCCGGCTCTCATTCCTTGTAGCCTTTTTATTCCTCCTTCCAAAGCGGAGTCATTTGATGGTCTGTTCGTGGCGACTGTATAGTGCCTAGGGATGTGTAACCGGTTTCTGAACGCGCTCCCGGCTAGGAAACTACCCATGCAACACGAAGTGAGCCACATCAACAGTGGCGTTCTTTCAGAAAGAGAATGGGCCCCTTGCTGAAATTGAGTTTGACTTAATCGTATAGGGGATGGATGAGCAACACGCAACCCACACAGCTAGTTTGGATGTTTAAACCCGTAATGATTTTGTAAACCTGCACAGCGAGTATTTACTCTGAACAGAGTAGTCGCTATGGCGTCACGAGTAGAAAGGTAATTTATAACTTATCCTCATTTCTTGCCCCTGTTGATGAACAGCAAAATCTGATAATCTGTAATCCAAAACAGAAAAACTTCCTATCAAGTAAACGTTGAAATGGAGGTGAAGTAACTAGCGGATGAGATTAAAGTTGTGAGAGACTTTCAACGTTAAAATAAAAAAATAAAAAATTAAAGATACTACTTGCAGCAAAGCAAATCGTCTAGGACGATTTCGGGGAGATACCATTTGAAATATACTGGGAGACATGAACCAGATGCGCTTTCTGGCATCTAATCATGGTTGTTTAAGAATAAACATCGACATGTACATAAAACGAAATTTTGAGGTTCTAATCCTGGACATACCATTGACTTTTTTTTAATTACATCCATATAATATGTGCGCAGTCAGCGTGAAAGTAAAATTATCAGATGTATGCATCAGTAAAAAAACTACCATCCCACAAAATAAGATGATTTTTACAATAATATTCTAGTGAACTTTAGTGTAGTAATAGTGTAGGTTTGCTTATTCCTGTCATATATTTTTCTCTTTTTATAACAATTGAAAATCGCGAAATACTCGCCTAATATAGTATGTAAGGATTACTCTTCCTTCCTCTATCGTAAAAACCAATTATATTTGCACCCTTATGTGCAGTGTTTGTTTGCTACCTTGCCATAAACGGCATAGTATTCTTACTCGACGGTGCCTTACCTCTGATCTTATGAACTAATTGCGTCACCTGGTCGCGTTACCCCGCCTCCTTCGTTTTCTGTATGGCCAGGCACGAAGCATTTCCCCTTCAGTCATTCAGTGGCGATTAACTGGGTTCGACTCTCGAAAAGATGGCAGGTTTCAACCAAACCAAACATATCGTACTCCAGAAAGAATGGGAGGAATATTTTTTTGTTAAAGAGGACAATACGGTGAAATTTATTTTTTGTAAGCATCTCTTATCTTGGGTTTCCGATGTAATATTAAACGGCACTTTGAAAAATACCGTCATACGGATTATGGCAAACATTTTTATCAGTTATACAACCACTAACAGCACTTGAATTTAAATTAATTTTGCCTGCAAAAACGCTCCCCACGATCTTGAAATTGAACTAGTTGCTTTGCAAAATTCAACAGCCGTTAAATATTCTCTAAACCAAAAAAAATTGGGATTTATTTAAATCTGTTTGCAATGAAAAGTTTCCCAAATTGCGAAATGTTGCTTCAAAGTTAATATCAGTATTATGTTCTACATAATATATTTGTGAACAGATGTTCTCCAAAATTAATAAAATAAATAGCAAATATTATAGTGGGATTGGGAGGGCGTAATCATTTGCTCTGCCTTTTAAGACTCTGTTGTTCATCCCTGTCGGCAAACATTGATGACCTGATTACAAGTAAAGAATACCAACCAAGTCACTAACAAGAACGATTTCTTAGTGTTTGTGCCATCCCATTTAACATTAAGTTGCTGAAACCCCCGTCACTGATAGAAAGCGAAGTCATAGATAAGGAGTTTTTCCCTGCCTGTACCAAACAAATGGGTGGAGGCAAATCTGTCCTCCCCTCTTCCGCTGTAGGTTGGGCACTACTAGACCAGTATATGGTTTTATACTTACTGTACTTTCCCTATACTACTCCATCTCTCTTTAACCTAAGACAGAACTTATTTTTTATATAAAAAAATACAGTTCCGGAGGCTTGTCAGCACTTCGGCGCTGTATTCCTTTTTTCTCCAGATTCCTATATTTCCTTAGTAGACTTTATAATTCTTAAAATATTCTTTTACATATACATACACAAACATAGACACATTTACAAACACAGAAACACCCATGCCCAAGGTGGGACTCCAACCCATGATCCTGTGCACCACGAAGCGCCAAAGCGAGACACTTCAGCGAGCGCGGCCACCGGGATCGGCAGTTTGAAACCCTTACCACGCAACGGGCGCCAAAAAGTTTGCTCGAGCAGATTACCGAGGGCATTAATACTGTTGATTTTAACACATCCAAAATGTGCCAAAGTGCATGATTCCCTATTGAGGTGCATAATCGTTAATATATTTCAGTGTCAAATTGTAAGTCAGATATGGATGTTGATTCATTCACCACTAGTAGGAAACAGGTTGTAGCCGTAAGAAGATATCAAATTTACTTTCTGCCATCTCTTCTTTCCCTGTTAGCATTAGTGGTGTAAAGTTTGCAAGTTTTGTGTCAGCCCTCTCGTGAATATCAAACCTGCTGTGTTCTCTTTATTACGTTTTGCCATCATCTTTGTGAACGCCGACGACTCTAGGCAACCCAACTTGCTGACCGAACTTAAAAGTGAATCGCTCTCTAAAGGGGAAATTCTTTCGACCACTAAGGGACGTTTGTACATTTAAAACTGTGAGCTGTTGCATCACAAATCCCCAATTCTTTTCTACCGGAGAAGGACGTACTTTGTAAATAAGCCGAATTTGATAGGAGCTTCAAAGCTAATTAAATAACTCAACCTAAATATGGTAATGATAAAACAATAATATTTACTCAGAATGTGAAGGCTATAGAAAGAAGGTACATTTTATGATAATTTCAAGAGGCACTCATGTGATAATTAAGGTACACTTTAACAAAATACGGATACGATAGGTATGAGTGTTTTTCGTTCTCAAGTATTGCATTGTCCTTTGCCACCTTTGCCCCATTAATGCTCTTCCTATATGAGTGTGATTTTTGTTCCACTTACCTGAAGCTTAATGTTGTATCTTTTCCACTTTTTTTAATCAACCACCTAAGATGATAAACATAATTAGCAATATATGTCTTTTTAGCTTTTGCGGCTACCGGTACACCAATCTTGTCACAATTTCATTAAACTATTTTGGCCTTAATTTAAAGACAAAGTAAAATTTAGTAATTCTTTGAAGAAAATCGCAATTCAGCTCATAACTATATAGCGCATTGCAAAGAGGCTATTAAGTATGACATGGGTCAATAAATATGAAACATTTCTGGAAGAAACCAAAGTATAATAACACCGGTATTGAAGAACATTCATATTCAAAATAATCATTAATGGTAAAAGTATGCAATAGATTAGTCACAAATACTATATATTTGCTACCTGATCTAATCTAAGAAAGAAAAAAAGAAAAAGCATGCATATCTTAAAGACGTACAAAGCGAAGTACAGTAAGAGAGTCAGAAACGTGACATTGCTGCCACTTTGTATAGCAGTTTCAAATATTTGGGATACGGTAGCCCTTTATCTGCTATACTCCTAACATTTCCGCGATGACGATGACTATAAACCAGAGGTCCTCTCAAAAGCGTAAAACCTCACACGTGCAAACCGAGGTGCAGAAGGGCTCTGCACTCAGGTCAGACATTTCGCAGTAAGGAAGGAACAGCGGGGAATGTGAGGAATAAGGAGACAGGCGGAACAAGTAAGGTAAGTGAAAGAAAAGCCAGAGAGCACTATTGCTCAAAATCGAAGAGTGGATGTTTGCATTGTGGTCAACCTAGCAAAATAGTCTTTGGAACCTTGTGCCCTGCAATGAATCGGCGAATTCGTTCTGAAAGGTCTGCTGAACGCTCTTTATTCTGTATGCAGCCTTGAATGCACTAATGGCCGGGTAACCATCTTATTAGTCACTCTTCTCCTAAAATGTCCTTAAACTTACATGAAGCTGCAAAGAAAATGTATCAGTACCGTCAATTATCCATTTCTGCTTAAGTTGTTCCTTTCATTAATATTACCTTGAATATGAGAGGTTCTTTTAGGGGGGGGATGTGTTATTACAACTGACCCTTTCTGAGAAAACATAATTTTCCAAGTACTCTTAATAATTGAACTAATTTTCTGGCAGTATAGTGCAACAAGCTATGTGAGAATTGTCTTACAAGCGAAAATATTGGAGCAGAAAACAGCTATGCATTTGAAGAGGTTGAATCTTCGTCTCATTTAATACAGCAAAATCAAAAGCTAAATAAATGTACTCGGTGGAGGATGGGATGATAAACTTAGGGCACGTATACGTCATCTGAGGGTCATATAAAAGGCAGTGCCTTTGAGTTATATATAACAATAAATAAACAACATTTTGCTGCTACATTGGACCTGATCGATTCTCGAAGGCAGCCAAATATACTGCATTGCTCTTTGTTATTTTAAAGCGTTCTAATTCCGAGCCAATTCTGAGCACTCGAGCAAACGAAATTGTACCTGGGATGTATAGGAATGGGATGTGATGTAATACTTCTTTTTTATCAGAGTAGCTGCATGACCATGAGATAGCCGGAAGGAAAGGAGGTATGTGGGAGACTGAGGAAGAAATGAGATTTGGAGCAGATTCCGCCCCAACTTAATCCATGAACATAAGCAGCAGAAAAGTAGTAATGTTCATTTGGATGATACGAAATGAAGGCGAAATGGATGATAGGAAAGATGATGGAGCATTGGTGGAATTTTTTGGGGGGATGCCAGAGGATCCGGAGAAAACCTCCCAGACGCCTATTCGTTAACCACAAATCCCACGTGCGGGCGCTTGGGATCAAACCCGGGCTGCCTAGGTGGAAGGCGAGCGATCTAACCACTCTACCACGTTGCTGCCCTGATATGTCTGTCGGTAACAGAATAAAACAGATGAAGGGAAATGTAATAATCCAACATTTTCAGAGGGTAACCTAATCAAGATTCGTTAAAACAGGGCAGAATTAGTTAATACTCTTCAAAGAGGAATAAATTCCATCTTTATTTGGACCACTCGCAAAATGAATAGCCATGATCTTATATTAATTCCTTAGATCTGTACAGTAGAGGAAGTAAGGTGAGCTGCCGCTGCAAATCAACAACTGGGCACATTCAATAATATTGATACTTATCGCAATGGTTCAATCCCTAGCTTATTTGTCAATGGAAGTCCTAGGTGGGCTAAGGGGTGTTGATTTATAACATAAGCTTAATTCTTAAAATACATGATAATTTTTTTTTCTTCAGAATTTAGGATCAATAACTACATTATTTCAAGAAACTTCCATTCAGAAAAACTTGAACGAAGACACTGGCAGCATTTCAATAGGAAAACTGGACTTTTGAGCCTGAATGTTGAAATGATTGAACACCTTCACAGGGTAGTGCAGGGTTCAAAGGACATGTTTATGTGTTGATCAAATTTCTAAAATGCGTTACTAAATTTTGTTAAAACGTTTCGTAGCTATACCGCATTCTAAATTATTTAAAATAAATGTTGACTTTATGTTATTGTAATCTACCAGGTCAGATTTTAGCTATTATGTATGCTCCTTTCATTAAATTTTGTGTGTGTGTGCGCGTACATGTGTGTGTGTGTGTGTGTGTGTGTGTGTGTGTGTGTGTGTGTGTGTGTGTCCACTCACGCCGAACATACTGGAGCAGAATTGACATTTTTTTTTTTTTTTTTATTTACTTCATTTTTTACACGGCTTTGTTTCTGCCTTTTAAAATATTTTACTACACAGAATTTTGCGTTCTTATGATTAAATTACGAGATAGTTAAAATTGTCATATTCAGCTTTATTTCCTATCTTTGTCCTTGAATGTCGCATAATTTAGAATAGGCATGGGCTTTCTTCATTCACTCGTGTCACCGCGTGTCAAGCGACCTCCAGCATCTTTCGTTTGCTGTTTACGACATACAAGCAGTAATCAAACCCAGTGATGAAGCATTGCTATATATAAGTATACATTATGAGAAGCATTTCCCAATGGTTAGTCCTACACCTAGGGAGTATACTAATATATAAATAATATACGTAGGTAAATGATATAAAACAATATATAAGTATAATATGCAGGGTGGGTGGTGAATACGTGCAAATAATGTTACATTTATTGGAAAACAGTGCATATAACACACAACTATATCCTCTTGCTAATAGCATTGTCATAAAAAACAAAAATATTCTAATATATAAATAAAATCACATAATCATTTATATACATAAAGAAAATACCAAATAATTTAGATTATTACATAAATATATAATATCCAATAATAATGGCAAAGAAGCAAATGAACATATTTCAGGGAGTAATTTGTTTTAACGGCCCTGAGCTGTCTGTACTGTGTTTACATTACATGACTCCACCTATACTCGGGCTTGGCAGAGGGAAGAGGAGGTTCTTCCCTGTGAGCTGTTACGTAATCAACCGAACGTCTAAGAGGGAAAAATAGCCATCCTAAAAAACCACGGAACTGTCCTCATGAACATAACTTTAGAAATTAGTGAGAAAAAATAACTGCAAATACAGGATCACCACAAACTCGGATACAAATATTTGCACTTATTCATCTGTCACCCAGTATAACCAACGGCGATTGAAGCATCCATAAGCAAAGCATATAAAATTATAATTGAAGTTTTAAACAATAAAAATAACTGTTTACGAAACTGCAACAATATAAAACACTATATAAAAATAATTATAATCTGCAGTTGTCTGCAATAAAAAATAAGGGAATGCCCCTTTACAGCTATTGATCTGCAATAACACTGAAGGTCAGTGCTTTATCTGTTATACTAATCAAGATAATAATGACCAGAAATTACCCTATTGTTTAGTTCCTTATAAGTAGAATGGAAAGAAAGGAACACACTGGCCGAAAGCGAGTCATATTTTGTCCAAGTTTTCGATATGCGATTGTCACTGAAGTTCGGGTCTGTTTTTTCGTTGGCCAGGAGTAAAACAAATTAAATCTGAAACGGGTGGGACTTCCCGTATTTTAAAATTAAAATTAATAATAGATTATTAGCTCTACAAAAAGCTGCATATGCCATAACTTCTGTGTTCTAACGAAATATACATTTTTGGTGTAGCAAGTTTTTCTCTATCTGTTGCGGTTTACCAATCATGCAAAAAACAATTGTGATTGAAAAGGACTTCAGAGGCTATTCTCGAGAAATTCAGGCTTTATATTTAATTTTCCATGTAGATCGCTTTAATACATCGCATTTTAATCAAAATCATTAGAGCCATTTTTTATAAAATAGGACATTTCGAAAAATGTTCCATGTGAAGCGTAGCATGGGTTGGGGAATATCCCTGAAAATCTTCATGTCGCATCTTTGGGAGATACTGAACTTCAATATGAAGTTTGGTATTTAACCGACTTTTCGTCTTTGAGCTACTGCTGTCCACATACATAAACATAAACACACACACACACACCTTTATCTAAGAATATTTTTTTGGATTCAGGGGTTCTCAATACGTATTTCCTGTGAAATCTCGGTATGGAATTTTTGGATGGAATACAATACCTTCTCTACTTACTATGTACACTGTACCTACGTGCTAGAGAAGGTGATAAAGCAAACTATTACACTTGTTAGCTATATTTTTAAATGTAGCCATGTCTCCTTTGACATTTTCTGTGGCATTGATTCTTGTTATCAAGGAGTTTCCGACACAGGTTTTCATAAATTAAGAAGTGTATTTGCTCGCTCGATTTTTGGCATCAAGAGAAGCTTATCACTATGCTCTCTGAACGCTGCGAATTATGTATATGTGTAATTGAAGCTGTCTTTTCACCATTTTGGTCTTTAACAAATTATTTTAAAGCCTGTGGTTTCGCGTCGTCGATTTAAGGCGCGTAAAAAGAACCTCAAACCTGATAAAGAGTCCTCTGAGCAAAATTAGCGGCCTTTCACGTCCAATATAGAATGTGACGCTAAACATTCATAAATAAAGCTCAATTAAATTTAATTTTCCCATGTAGTTAAGAAAAAGGACTTCGCAGATATATACGAGTACTTGATGCAACTAAGTAAACTTCCTGGAAATATCTGAGAAAGTTTGAACGATATTTGTTATCAGTAGGTTAACAAAACTTCCTTCATTTTTTGAACTGGCATAATCTTACAGTACATGAAGGGTATAACATCATAAAAGTGTAATTAGAACAAATACATGAACAAATTATATGTTTTGATGGCCTAGCCTCAACAATTTCAGCAAATATTGATGTTTAGAATGCTGAGAAGCCTTTTTTTTTTTTTTTTTTTTTTTCATAGAACAAAATTGCTATCAGAGGCAATTTGTCTGACTCACATTTAATGTAAATGGAAGAAACACGTGCTCATGTATGAAAGCGTGGCAAAAACTCCGGCATGCCATCCCTATAATTTTAATATTGTTTTCTCAAATTATGCTGTAATAAATGCTAACTCTATTCGTAACACTTTATTTTCATTCAGAGATGCAATGTATTAGGATGATTGCATTAAGTTTTCCAAAAAGACAGCTAATGACATTTTAATCTAGCTTACTAATCTGATGAAGATTGTGTGCGGATCAGACGTCTCTCTGGAGCGTGGTAACCATATGCTTTGCGGCGTCCTATTCAGTGCTGTCTTCTAAAGCATCCTCTTAAGATATTTTTATGCGGTTATCTTCCATCTTATGAATTTCCCATCGGATTTCTGCCTCGTTAACCCGCATATTTCGTTGAGAGAGTCACGACCTCTTGTACTCTTTAAATTATATTCTTCAAACACTGCTTGAGATTGAATTTCTTTAAAGGAACGGGGATTCTTTAATCCGTTAATTTCAAGTTATTCCGTCCTATAATCTTTCCATGCTGCTATCACGGAGCTTTAAAGATGATGGAAACCAATTACAGATTTCAAATATACTGTATTATCCAGACACCTGTGTGAAGATATGCGACTGAATTATACATTGTAAGGAATGCATTTTTTTATCTCAATGAATGGTGCAACTTTAAAGTTTCGTTAAGTATTCCAGGGTGTCACACACAGTACCTGGCATAGTATAAGCGTAAAATTGTTTACAATAGTACAAGACAGGGCTGTATTGAGCGACTCGACGTTCATTAATTATTCTATTATGACAGTTTTTTATGGCTGGTTATTCAAAACATCATGCAAGGTGAGATTTAGTCTCCTTGGTGCAAGGTCTCATATTCCCTTAAATCAAAACCATTAAAACCATTTTGGAGAAAATAAGAAAATTTGAAAAATATTTTTCAACGATAATTTGGGGTGGGGGATTTTATTGAACATGTTTGTGTCGCACCTTTGGAGGATATTGACATAAAATATCAAGTTTGGTTCTTGCTAGACTTTTCATTTTTGAGTTATGATGTTCAGAGATAGACAGATAGGTAGGCAGAGGTACACATAAGCTCCTCTTTTTTATTTCTGAAATATGTTTTTTTTTTTTTTTTTTTTCTTTGATTAAGGCAGATTCAATAGATGTATTTTCTGTGAAATCTCGAAATCGGATTTTACGCTGGACTGCAATACTTCCTCAAACTAGGCTAGCAGTAGAAAAATAAAAATAAATGAGTATCGAGGTATATTTGTAAAGGTAATATAAGTAGAATTACTTTTGCTTATAGCATAAGTGATACATAAGAAGGGAAGTTTCAGCGGGATTTTCATTAAGCAATCATTCATCGTATATTTCCAATGGTATTACATAAAATATGTATATAGGTACGTAGTGTGTGTCCTCGGGATATAAGTAAGTATTATTCAGCCACAACCTAACAGTAAGAGTACAATTAAGTGCATTTAATCCATAATGTCAAAATATCAGATGTATAGGTTGTCTAAATTGGATCGAAGGAAACCTGTGTCAGGAAAGGTCGTTATTAAAACACTTTCGGTCAACTATCCAGAAACAGCAAAAGTTTATTTCAGTGCAAGAGTACGATGGGCTATTAAATGGAATGGATTAGGAAGTTAAAATGAGGCTAATACAACTGTATTGTACATTACAAACCCTGTAAACTCCGTGCTCTTGTTAGTAATACGACGCATATATAGCTGTTTTTAGCTTCGGTGATATCTGAATAGTCGGGAAGGGCTTATTAACCAAACGCCGCCCTCACTTTTCTTTTATTTCTTTTTTCTTTCCTTTCCGGGAATGGGTACCGGAGGTAAGTATATAATAGTGGATGCATTTGTGACTGCAAGTCAACTAACCCGTATTGCATGCTGTGTTGAGTATACATTGAAGTAATTGATGCCTTTGCAGCCAATTTAATGCGAAGTAAAGTTGTTCATTTACTTCTATTTATCTGTGATTATGCACAATGCAATAACAAAAGCTATAACAGCTTATTAAATTCATTACTTTAAGTAATTCTTTCCAATTTCTTTAGACGGTATCTCTCATATAATTACATGATACTATATGATTAGTACTTGTATATCATAAAGTGCTGCAATGTAATATTATTATTGTTATTGTTGTAATTATTATTTGTATTATTATTATTATTAGTAGTAGTAGTAGTAGTAGTAGTATTAATTATTCATATAGCTTATTCAGTCTTAAATTAAGGAGGACGGCGATTTATATTCCATTAATATGTATATTTGCATTATGTGTACGTGTTTAGTGTAATGGCAATGTAAAATATTTAGTTTTAGAAAGACGTTGGCACATTACGGCAATAAAACTTTTGTATAGGCGACCGTTGGGAGAAGTGTTGCTTCGTTCTGCGCAAATAACATACAATGTAGGTGCATCAGCGAACCAAATTCAAAGTATAGCCTCAAAAGTCAATGGTAGCAGAGCGGTAACTTTTAAAATATAACGTTATGAAACCACGCTCAAGATAGCATAGGTTTACTTAACTCAAATATTAAGTATAAAGTCCGTAAGTTTATATAAGGTGAGGGAATACAAATTTGTTAGTAGCTTATGAATTTTGTTTTCCAAACTTATAATTGAAGAATTGCTAGGCGGGAAAATAAGGCCTATGAAATGATGCTGCCTTTGCCACACACTAAATGTGTGAATTGTGACTGACGTAGTTAGAACTTCAACTCCAAACGTCCCGCACCCCCTTACTAGAGTAAATGCTCTATTCTATCGCATCTAGCCGCCAATGACGGAAGAGTTACATTGCGCTACAAGTCAGCACCAAGATATACAACAGCAACGAAGAAGATCCCGTCAGATTCCTTATTAAACATTGTCCAAATTTGGTATACAACACTAAAGTGAAAGGTCGCATTTTTTGTTTTTCATACAATTTTTATTTTCTCTTCCCCTCTTATGCAGTAGATAGGAAGCAGTGTTGTCTTCTCCTCAAAATATTTAATATCGATATTTAATCCAAAATACACGTTTTCTAATCCAGTTAGTCCTTCCCGCATAGAAATGCTTCTTGGAAAATGTCACTGAGGGTGCCTTTTAAATATCAACTTTTGTGCTTCATTGTAACATTTTCCAAGGATTTAACACAAATTTATAAAAAATATCCCTCACACTATACAACACTTCACAAGGAAATATTATCGTTATTTTTTTACTTCTCAGAACTATATCTAACGAGTGTCATTAAAATGATCAGTGATTAATTTATTGGCATGAGAAATAAAATGTGTAGCTATCTCGGATTTGCTGTGACTACTCGTAAGGTTCCTTTTTTCTCATTGTATTTTGTTTCATTTTGTATAGCAAGATATCTTAAGATATTAAAAACTTACAGTAGGAAAACTGTAAGGCTCATTAAATTACACAATTTATCTCTTACAATCCGTTTTTAAGCGTGAGCCGATTTTGAACTATTCTATGTTGCAGGCTCTCTAAGCGTCATTTAAACAATCATTTTGTGATTAATTCATTCCTTTTCCTTTCTTTTCTTTCTGTCATAAGAGCTTCTTACCAATACATTTGAATGCTGTTTCTGCATATTGAAATCGTCTTCCTTAATTTAAAACAATTCCTAAGTAAAACTTCATCGAGAGTAACGTATTAGTTTCAGAAGAAGCACTTTCTATGTAAACAGTATGATATAATAAATACATTATATGAATTTGTCTTTGGTAGGGAAAGGAGTTTGAACGCGTTACATCAGGTTTTTTAAATTGCTTTATTTGTGGTATCTTATGGCTTGTGGATCAAATTTAGACACACCTTGCGTAAATAAAAATAAACAGTTTTATAAATGTCTCCAAAAATATAAAGATACCGTGCATAGGAAAGATTCCAATGTATTGACAGGAGAATTAAATGCCCGAATTGGGGGAGGGAGGCAAACCTTATGGGAAAGTAATTAAAAATGGAAATGATAGCAGCTTCAAAGAAGTTGCAACAAATAATACATTAAGAATTACAAATACTTGTTTAGACAGAAAGAAATGCCCATTAAATCAATAATAGATTACGATTATGTGATGAGTCAAACATAACAAGTCAAGTCTAATCTTGAAGTGGAAGAACTAGAAAAATATTTATTACTGCTGGTTATGCGTTAAATATGTGGCCTGTTTAGAATAAAACCCCAGCGATTAATCCAAGTTTCGATACAGTGTAGTCCCAAACTAGGTCCCGTGTAGAAATTGAAACTGATTCTATTTATGGGTGCTACTCTTGCGGTTCTTAGAGTCCCATTATATATTAGGCATGAAAGGCCGCTAATTTTGCTCAGAGGCCTCTTATCAGACTTGAGGTTCATTTATGAGCCGTAAATCTACGTCACGGCACCAACAGCTTTACTTCCCTTACGAAGGAAGCCATGCTAAGAATTGTTACGCCGAAAAAATCCATCCTCTTCTGCCAATATTGAACCACTACCTTGGGAACTAGAGGCTAGAATATTACCCCTAGACCACAGAGGACGGTACCGTGTATGCATATACAGTACGCCACTGATAAGAAAGAGGAGTTTTGGAGGAGGAGCAGAAGAAACAGAGGAAGAAGAAGAAGAGGCACCAGGCCAGAAATGAACAATGAATAATGACGAGGCAGGGGGGAAAGGCTATACAAAGGAAAGGTTGCATGATTAGACACAGAAGCTAATGGAACGCAGTCGAGAAAGACGATGTTTTCAAAGGATGCAGAAAAAAGGCTCAAATAAGTGAAGAATTAGAGAGTGTAAAGGCATTGTGTTATCTATGGATAAAGGATATATAGTAGAAAGTACACCTTTGTAATTTGGAAGATCGAAGCTCTTTTTACAGAGGCGCCCGTAAAGTAATCGAAACATATTCCCATCAAGCTTATTTTTGTATCCAGAGCTGAGGACAATCTCTTCTAGCAGCACGCTAATGACGGTATAAAAGAGGTGTTTCTCGGTCACAAAGCAAAAGTTCAGGTTTTCTAACGCCCGATCTTTTGTGTAAATATATATCTTTCATGGACAAAATAACTGCTACTATCGTCATGGATATTGAGTAGGGGTTATTAACGTTAGTCACTTTTATCACTTATAGATAGCTATTTCTGAACATATCCATTTGGTTTAGTTCAATTACAAACTGTTCTAACCAATGGCAGTCTTTCAAATCGTTTTAAAACAACTTCGAAGGCCGTTTTGAAACTATAAATGATATGGCATTGCTACATCCATTGCTGCATCAACTTTTATTTTCTTTGTTCTTTCCTAACGCTCCCGTAGTAGTAACTGACGTGCTCTCTGTTAAACGCCCGCTTTTACTATAAATGGCACCGCAGGCGATGACACTAATGATACATGGAATGAAGACGGAGCACCGGTGGAATGGCTTGGGAAACCGGAGAACTCCGAGAAAACCCCCTGCGCCGCTTTGTCCACCACAAATCCTAGAAGCGGTCACCTGGGATCGAACCCGTGCCGTCTAAGTGGAAGGCACTCGACCGCGGCGCGATTCGTGCTGGCTGCGTAGCTGATGACCCACTTCTAGGTCCCGATATTGAAACGGAATTCTCCTTCTTGTGTTTTGGAATTGCATTGACTTTAGAACTAAAGAACGTCTCCAGCTTTAAAGACAGTACAGATTAAATGGAGCGCACTGCTGTCACATGTACCTACTATACGTACGTTAGAACTTTGGCGATCAGCTACGATCGGTCTACGGACTCAATGTCAACATGTGAATTATATACATCACGAAATAGTGAAATATGTGCGCTGCTATTTAAGACTAATGTAACAAATTTATTTTTCAATTGCACTTTATATCTCCTCTTTATACCGCTAGTACTTCGAAATACGATTTTAGCGATATAAAATATAAAATGATAAAAATTTTAATTTTGTAGGACATCATCATGGTTTTCTTTTGACAAAATACATTCAAATGCGTAAAATGTTTTAAAACAGCAAATTATGAAGATGCGCCGCATTGTATTTTGCACTATTCTGTTGAATTACGTTTACCTAGCATGTTTTTGTTTCCTTTACCCTTTTTACTTTTTATTGTGATGTTATCCTACAGATCCTTTAACTCGTTTTCCTTTTATCCTATACACTTCTTTCTGAACACCTGTTACCCTTAACTGTTTCGTTTATTTTCATATTATTAATATTAATTATATTTGAGGAATTTAACGCATTCCTTATATGTGTTTCTTCTCATTTTACCGACATTTCGTCTCTTTCAAGCATCTATTATAACTGTAAATATTTATGTAAAACACAAAATAAATAACTTACATTAAGACTTCGCAGTGCTGCACATACTATGAACACTTCCTTGTATTCTTTTGTTATTGGATATTATTATATTCCTTGTATGCCTATGTTAGCTTTTACCAAAAGCACACTATCTGCCTTATGTCTCGCACCTTGAGTTCAACTATTGGATGACTACTGTTTGTCAAAAATAATAATTTAAAAAGAAGTTATAGGATTTCAGCTTTTTTAAAAACGTTTTTCAAACACCTGACGGCATTTTCTCTTGTTTGGTCCCCTTTTTAAACTCCAAAAGCAAAGATTTAAAAAACATAGCATTCATCTTAATGAAGATAGGGAATTCAGAGAAAGGAGGTTTCAGAAATCTAGTTGACTCTAGCTAAGAAGAAAATATTATTGCATTATGACCTTTAGTTTATTAGTTACTACATGATAAGAAATGGAACAGGAAATATCGGACTTTAACTGAAAAACGTTTCTTCTTTAGAAATCTTAGCCCATGAAATCTAGAATCTCATGGAGAAAAATATTCTACATAGGATAATGTGTTCAAAGCTGAAAAGTATAGCAACTGGATATGTAACCATGTTAGCAATTTGACGACAGCGTAACAGTAGAAAAGGACAAAGCTAATGGCAACATGTATGCGTTAGATAGAGATATTCCATTTTAATCCAAACTGTCTTTTAAGGTTGAGATCAGCTGTAATTGAAGAGCCGTTTGATTGGAAATTAGCAGCACATAAGCGATCGTGGGACTCAGCCTGTTGATCAATTACTAACCACTTATCTGTCCGAAGAATGTGATGTGCGATAGAAATAACAGCGGTTTTGTGTAAAATCTACAACTAAATCTGGGTAGACGTTATCAATACGTTTGCTCTTTAATATAACTCGTTTTAGAGACGCGGATGGTTAATGGCGCGATACTTGAACCAAGCTTCGGAACTTGCCCAACCAAACTGTACACCTTCGTTTTCTAATCTATCCAACATATATCTCAAGTGAAGCTGTTTCCATCTATTACAATGCTTCGTTGTCAAATGTCGTCTCTTTCTTTCCTCCCACATGAATTATCTTTCATTTACCAATTACTGAATATCATTTCAGGAGATTTTAAAACGCGTTTAAATCGCTGCAGCCTGTATATTTCTAGATTTATAATTCTCCTGATAGATTCATTTTCCTTTCCACAATGCTGAGGTCATTCGTTTCTCCCTATCCATTATACATACTTCTGTGTAGCCTTTGGGATATTTGATCCTTGTTTCTACAACTAAATACCCACGAAAAAGTAAAAAAAAACTCCGATTCCAAATTAATGTTTTTCCTGTTAACGTGCTTCTGAGTTAGATACACCGTACCGATCTGCCAGACATACAATAAGTTTCTTGATATTTCAAAATAATTTGTGCCTTCACTAGATGTAGCAGATACATTTATCTCTGTAGTAGCACGCTCCACTGATAGTCAAACGAAATACTTTTCCTATCACATGCATGATCGCAGAAATGCCGGATTCATCGAAGAATGTTTGGGATTCTTTATGATGTAACATTGAATTTATTCAAAAACACAAGTTGCACAATTGTTACAGCGTAAGGATTTAAAATTGCTAACAGCAAAATGTTTTCTGTGCAGCTGTCCCTAATTTCCCTTTGTGTATGTTTTTCTCACATAAGCACTGGTAACATCAAGAGGTAAATTTTGAGAGAGGCTAATTCGATTACACCTGGTCACCGAATAATCAGAGTATACGCATGTTATAGAATATGTAGTGCTGGAGTCGAAATGTTCGCGTATGAAGAGCTACATTTATATAATGAGGAATGGGTACTCTCTAGGCCACTGGTAGAAGTATAGTAGTAGGAGTAGAGGAGTGGAATCAGGTACTCTGAAATGTATCATAATTTTAAATTGCTGAAATCGAATCCTTGTTTTAACTCCAGGATTAAAAATAGTGAAACAATTCTCTACCTTCACATATGAATTCAAGAAAATGGAGCTGTTCATATTACAAAGTATCTGAAAAGTGCAGAGTACACCTTTAACGTTAGATCGGAACGTGATTCAGCAGCTACTCAATTTGTAACTTCGTTATCCAAGTTTTGGGGTTTAAACTGGAAACAACTTTTTCTGGTTTGTTTATGGATATGGTATTAGCGTTTGAAATTCATGCTGGCTCACAGTAAAAGAAATAACGCGTTTAGATTTTGAAATACGAAAATTAAGTCAGTACTTGTACATGGTAAAAGTATATAAATTATATCACTTTCCTAAGCTGTGAGCCTATGAAATAAACGTGCATTGTTTTCCAAGGATCTAAAATGTGCTGCATGTAGTCTATCAGAATTATGTTGTGAATCATTCATCCCTCATGGTCTCTTTAAGTTCCCCACCTAAGTATATAGTCAAGATTGTCACAGGCAAAATAGAACACCTGGAATAAATTTCTGGCCTTATAGGGTGCAAGTAACTGTACTGAATGTTCCTTAAATAAATATTGGCCCTAAAAAGGTATTGCTTTAATGTGTTATCAAGCAAACGTATAAAAATTGTTATTTTGTGAAGGTAACTTCGATGGTGTTATTTTGAAAGTGTGTTACAAAGCTATCACAATGATGTCTATTTGCCAAGCAAGAAGGGAAGGTTAGTAAACCACCAGAATGATAAGTATTTCTAAAGTTTTTAGGGGAAATCGTGTAAATCACTTTCAAATTCATAAATTTTATTAAAGTAAACATTCACTATGTAGTTATGAAATAAGATGTATGCGCATTTGTATTCGTGCAGTCTGCCATTGAAGTTCATTCAGATTCGGCTCGCATGGTACGAGTTGCTTATGTCTATTGCCGATAAAGCGTAATAATAGCATTGAAACGTAGTTAAAATCTTAAGACCTCAGTTGAAGTAAAATAACTAAATAAGAGATTCAAAATCACACATTCCATTCATTTTCTTGGAGAATTTCTGTAGCTGAAACGGGGAGCTAGTTTAAACAACGGCTAAACTCATTAAGTAATATCTCACCTGGCTGTTAGACGGCTTCCCGGGTGATAGATGCTGCTGTAAATGGTTGGAGAATATATCCGATTTGTTGGGAATTGCCTAGGGATCTGTAGGGATACGGGCGCATTTGTCGGGATTCTTTAACGAAACTGGCTAATGAGCAGCTTGGTCGCTACTGGCGAGCAGGTAAGAGGAGGTAAATTTCTGCTGATAGCTAAGAACTGACAGATCTGATAATCAGAGTAGATGTGCAGAGTGCTAAGTAGAAGCTGCCAAAAGCGTACCATAATTTACTTATATATGCATTGTTACGTGGGTAAGTATAATAAGGTATACATGTATGATAAATGTCCTCTCTAGTATTTTGTTTTGTAATCTTATTTATGAACACCTATCTATTTTTCTCTCGGTTCCTAATATGAAGTTATTTGTTCTAGTGTGTCAACCGCATGATCAAGCACATATAATTTATTGTACTCGTGCAATTATTAAAATCACCTGCGCATTTTATATTCATTTTACTTCATATATATTCCACATGGCCGAAAAGCAGCAAGACAATTTTATCAGTACCATCAGTCGTATTTCTGTCAGTAATCCTATACTGAAAATGCATTTTATTATACAGAATGTATAGAAAAAAGTAACAAAAATCTGATAAATTATTGGGATCCATGTTCATACAACACGTTTCATAATATACTGCTTTAAGCTTTTGCAGGACACTTTTTCAGTGAGGAGACATGCCGATATTTGCATTACAATACAGTTTGCTACATTCACTCACTAGTACGAGTAGCAGAATCACTAAAGTTCCCAAAGAGCTTCACATCCCGTCTTTCGCCCGACAAACGGGTGCGTGACTACGTATCCCGTGTAACTGCCCATGTACATGAACATACATTTTATAACGGAAATTTCCAGAGGCACGAGGTGTTTAAGAAATTGCATGTTTTGTTTAATCCGGAAACCAAAATATTCATTATATTCCGTGTAGAATAATTAATCTACCAGTTTCTTTCGCTCAAATCCAGACTCTTTCATTGTTCCTAGTTACCGCTTACCAGTTCACTTCCAAGGTAAATCATTTCTCTTAATAATATCATCACATGTATCTTCTATTCAGAACAAATTTCCATTCACCATTTATTCGAATGGATACCTTAGCTGTAGCTTCTTATTGCCAATAATGCAGCTCTTCTGATTTCCTCTTCTTGATCTGTTTTGGCACTGTTTTTCGAACTGCTTTTTAAAGTGTTTCATTATATACTTTTTGTCCGATTCACAGGTTCTATTCTTCATATATTCAAATACCTGACGATCACATTCAGCACTTCATAATATACCATGTAGAAATGTTGAAATTTGCATTTAAATGTTAAACCACGTCATTGCCCGAATATACGAGGATTTATGAACCTCCGTGCACCATTCTTTTTAATTGAAACACAATTCATAGTTTATATTCAATTATGCATTATGCATTTTGCTAAATTACTGATGGTAGTGTTGGTGATTGTAGTTATGCTGGCATACACAGATTTAGTTTCAAGTTGCTCATATTGATTAGGCTACAAAAGCAATACGCCCATTTCCAAAGAATATACTATGCACAAAAGACAAAAGGAAGCGATCGTGATTTTTCTTTCCATTCCTAATATTCAGGTGTATATATTCGACTGGCCTCACGAAATATGTCGGATGGTGGTACCTGGCTCCCTGGTGCCACGTAACACAGACACTTTTCATTCACATTGTTAGTTCGCGTGACTGACGAGGAAATCCCAACGCCAGGTTGAAGTCATCTTTCTTTCTTAGCCCTCACCACCTACACACACACACACACACACACACACACACATGCACGCACTACAAAGCATTTTTCTTATGTATATTTATTTCGATTCTAGAGAATGTGGCCCCATTTCGAAAGCCCTCGCTTTCCATGAGTGCTTACCTTTCCCCATAGTATCCTTCTTACGAGACGACGTAAGTTAGTAAAGTGTTTCTAGAATGTGTTCTTGTTAATACAAAACAGAGCGGAGAGAGCTCTTTGACCGTTGTCATCACGGCTGTTACTCAATCCCTCCATGTGTCAGATTAGGAACAAACTTCTTTGGTGGTCCGAATAAATATAGAAAAAGCAGGCTTGTGACGTCAGTAAACGCTGCGATTCGTATGTTCGCAAGATACCTTCCTTCGCTTCTTGTAGCTCCTGTACATCATCGCCGTCATCAGGGCCATTGGTTTTCTTTATAGCTATTCTCAAGACGTTTTTTCTCTTGATTTTTTTTTTTTTGTAAATTATGTTAAAAGATCCCTGGCACAAACTCCAAAGGCCCATTCTCTTAACTAATGCTTCTGAAGTTTATGTTATGCTCTCACTACTGTATAAATACTAGATAATCACATTTTAACCTTTACATATGCTAAATCTGCTCATGAGTTGGGGCATGTAGTTTCTAAAATTGTAATACTAAAGTCAAAAGTCTAAATACACCTGCTTTTCTTTTACAGAATACGGCATTGTCACATTCCTGTATATTTGAGTTCACAGTAGCTACACAAAGTCTTTTATTTTCATTGACAAGTAATCCTCGAACATTTAAAGCTAATGATTTAGCTATAAATACTCACGGTAATAAGTGATCAGATTCCGAGTTATTTCGTTACAATAATTTTAACTTTGGATCTAACCCTAGTAAAAATATTACACTCCTATTCATTGACTATACAATTTAATGCTCTTTGTTATACTAAAATCCTATAAAGCAAGATTGTTGGCAATCTACTGGTGGTATTTTAGTACCTTTAAGGACTTCAACTATCACAAATTCATAAGTACGTAAATGAAACTGAACGTTTTTAAACATCGTGAAAGTTAAAGCCCCTATCTGCCTTCATTATTCACTACAGTGATAGCTGTTTCTGATAATTTTCTCTGTGTTGAGTATTAATACATTGATTCAATGAATAACTAATACAATCACGAAATGATTACCTCGATACTAAAGTTGAATCCGATCTGGATCCGCGAGAAGTAGAAGTGCTTCAGTTTGAACGCACTCTCTTTGGAAATAACAGTTAAGTGAAACATGAGCTGTCATTGTCTATAAATGAATTAAATATTAAAATTCCCAACCTCATTTAAAGTGCCTCGAATATTTTAAAATCTCCCCGAGTGAATAATAAATACGACCAGGAAGTTATCCTCTAAGAATGATAGATATTATTATTATTATTATTATTATTATTATTATTATTCAAAATGAAAACATTCAAGGATTCCTATTGGCTTATTCTGTTCCCCGCAATCATAACTATCTACTTTGTTTTGTATTATGGTCAATTTTCATTTTAGTTGCTTGCTACCTAGCGGTGGTCGTCCCTGATATCATCCACCTCACAAATTCCATTTCTGAATTTCTTTGAAATCTTACATTTCCCACTCTCTGAAACTGACTTCATTTAACAGCCTAGATCTCTTCTTCTAGGTAATATCTTTGTGGGATGACTCAGGCGGCAATGTCTGTGGCTCGCATTCCGGAGCTCGCAGGTTGGATCCCCGACCCAAAAGTTTTCGTGGTTTTCACGGATGGCAGGCGATTGCTGCTGTGGTTCATTTTCTACCACGACTTTCCTGAATTCATCACATTCTAATCATCTTGTTCAGGGTTGAAGAGGCAGATGACGGCATCCAGCGAGCTGGGGCTGGGCGGTGGTTGTGTGCTATGTAATTTTTTTTTCCTGGCGTCATTGTGGAACCATTCTGTCAGGACCTGGTTTCGGATAGTATTTTTGTATAGTAATGAAGAAATGAAGAAATTATATACAGGATTATTCATAAAAATTGATCAGATTCCAAGTATTTGTGTCCCAGAAACTGCGAAGCGTAAACACATTCTGCATATTGCTGGATAATGAAAATGTATAATTTCTGTCGCCGAAGCCATATAGATTTATAAAAGACATGCGCATAGAACGGAGCATAAAACAGTGTTGAATTTCTTGAAACACCTAAATCAGGTTGAAGTTAATTACACTTATTCGCATGCAAATTTAAGACGTATGACTGCTTGTTTAATGGACTATAGAAGTCACTTTTAGTTGTTGAACATTGGATTTGCAGCAGGTGAAGAACACATGTGTTCATGATTTTCCTATAAATAATCCTCTCGTCTTTTTCTCATTGAATAGAAGTTCTAAGACAGCTTTTAAAACCGCTAAATCTTCCTTTATCCATTAGCCTGCCGAGTAGGATATGGTTCTGACTTTCACGGTTTGTTTGGAACAAACCCATTCTTTCGGGATAAACCGTTATAAAAGGGCACTCCATTATAGACAATACTTTCTCCAATCCTTGTCCACATTCTTTCTCTTTTGGTCCCGTTGTAAACCCAATATCATAAAATCTTCTCGTTGCCTAACTTTTCTACTGCACAGGTAAAGAATTTTCCGGAAGTCTTTGATTTAAAACGTCCTAATGCTCATCTTATTATAGATGGAGAATTCAAACTAGGTAAATATGTATCAGCATTCTAGTTTATTCTAACAAAAAAAAAATATTTTTGCATTTTGACCTTTAGTTTATTAGTTACTACTTGATAAGCGTAGAAGCAGCAAATATAGAATTTTTATTGAAAAGCACGTTTTCTTTAGAAATTTGGACCCATGGAAATCTAAAAGTCTCAAAAACTTGTAATCTGACTAGACAAGAAAATTCTGCATATGATAACATTTTCAAATCTGACAATTAAATCAACTGAATATTTACACCATATTATTAATGATTTGGCGACAGCACAAGAATGGAAAAGGACGAAGCTACGGTAGCATGTATGCGTTTAACAGAGATATCCCATTTAGCTCCATAATGTCTTTTAAGGTTGAGAAGGCTATAGTAGACATTTTCCCAACCACGCGACGATTTAACACAGTATGTCCGTTTGTACTTCATGAAATTACATATGTGTTCACTGTTCGAAAAATAAAAGACAATATGTTAGGAAAAAGTATAGTAAAAATTTAACACCATGGATTCTATATAAAGCTGATATATACAGGGTGTTTCAAAAATACGGGGCATAGTTTCAGGTATGTATTTCCCACATGAAGACAATCAAAATAGATCATTATAACATGTGTCCGGAAATGCTTCATTTCCGAGTTATTGCCTTTACAACATTGAAAGCCCCACCTGTAGACAATCAAAATAGTTCATGTCCGGAAATGCTTCATTTCCGAGTTATGGCCTTCACAACATTGGAATTCACTGGAACGTTTTTCTTTCCGCAGGTCTTTGCCGTCAAAGGAGACATTAGGAGGGCGCTCTGTTAGTTCATTCTGAGAAAGGTTACATTCAGTGTCCTTTAGGCGTTAAGACTGTGCGACATGTATTCAAATCAAGAGCTGGCAGAGATACACTTCATGTACGGTAAGGCGGACGGCAATGCTGCGCTGACTCGTCGTTTGTACCAGGAGAGGTACCCACAGCGACAATGTCCAGATCGGAAGACATTTGTCCGTCTCCATTTCCGTCTGTGCGAGTATGGAACATTTACCTCTCCTGGTTTGGGAAGGGGACGACCAAGATCTACAACTCCAGAAGTACAGGAGGAGATTCTGGAGGCTGTGGACAGGGCTCCTTCTATCAGCACACGACGGTTAGCGTTGCAAGTCAATGTTCCTCATACGACTGTCTGGAGACTGTTGAACGAGTATCAATTGTATCCTTATCATTTGCAATGTGTGCAGGCCCTGTCATCACCAGCAGATTAACCTGCACGAGTTAGGTTCTGTCAGTGGTTCTTGCAGCACTGTGGTGTAAATCCAAACTTTTCTGCCGTCGCATTATTTACAGAAAGCACAGTTCACAAGAGATGGCAAAACAAATTTCCACAATCAGCATGTATGGTCACATGAAAACCCACGTGCAACTGTTGTATCTCATCACCAGGTGCGGTTCTCCCTCAACATGTGGGCCGGTATCATTGGTGATCGATTAGTTGGACCCCATGTACTTGTAAACAGACTTACGGGGCAGGCGTACACAAACTTCCTGGGAAACACCATACCTGACGTTTTCGAAGACACTCCACTGATCAATCAATCATCAACACATTCACTTCTTGCATGATGGCGCTCCTGCACACTTCAGTCTTACGGCTCGCCGGTACTTGGATCGAAGGTTTCCTGATCGATGGATAGGTAGAGGTGGCCCAATTGCTTGGCCTCCACGCTCACCTGATCTGAACCCTCTCGATTTCTACTTGTGGGGCCATTTAAAATCATTGGTTTATTCGTCTCCGGTGCCGGATTTGGAATCCCTTCGGAATCGAATTGTGGCAAGTTGTGAGGACATACGCAATACTCCTGGAGTTTGGGATCGTGTTCGCAGGTCAATGAGACATCGATGTGAGGTCTGAATTCAAGCAGGAGGTGGACATTTTGAACATCTGTAGTGACAACAACCTGCGGAAAGAAAAACGTTCCAGTGAATTTCAATGTTGTGAAGGCCATTACTCGGAAGTGAAGCATTTCCGGACACAACTTGCTCCGGACAACTAATTTGACTGTCTACATGTGGGAAATACATAGCTGAAATTATGCCCCGTATTTTTGAAACACTGTATATAAAGCTGCTTACAGGCATGTGACAAGAATCTGTTCCGAATTGCGCCCAAGAATCAAAAGCGAACACACTCAGGATACTGCTTTAGCTGAATAAGACGACCAGAGCCCCCATGATATGAATGTATATGTGGTACTTGGACAGAAACAAAAATGCTGTTCAGATATAGAAGCATTTTTGTTTTCAATTGTAATTTAAAAATCAGAGATATGATACAGATATAAATACTAATGAAAATATTACACTTTAACGTGTTTTAGCTATATTCACATGCATAATTTTAAACAGTTTCTAAATTGCATTAATTAAAACAATTGAGTTATCATGATCTGGCCAAATTATGTTGGCTATAATCAGTACATGTTATGTAAGTATTTATTTATATTTTTAATACAAATTGACTAGTAAATCATGTACAAGTGGAAATCAGTATAAAGTGGAATAAGCAGTATCTCTTTTGTATTAAATTACATATATTTCACTTTTAAGAAGCCTGCATGCTTCATAACGTTTAAGAGTTTTGTGTATGTACTTCTGAAAGAAAAACAAAAGTACTCGGTTTAAATTAACTCTTCATCTCCATCGCTATTACTCACATAGGTAAGCACGAAGTCCTGGTAAAAATGGAAATGGAGATTCATTTATGGACGCTCTTTAACTATTGTGGTTCTCAGCGTCCCATTCTATATTATTTTGCTCGGAGGCATCTTTATCAGGCTTGAAGTTCTTTTATGTGCCGTAAATCTACGACACGGGACAAACGGCTTTACTTCCTTCCGAAGGAAGCCATACTAAGGATTTTTACGCCCGGAAAAGTCCATCGTCCTACGCCGGGTTTGAATCCGCGACTTTGGGTGTGTGAAGCTAGCGTGGTAAGCACTACACTACGGAGAGCGACAAGCTCCTAGTAAAATCTATGGTACAGAGGATCAATAAGCTCTAACATGGGCATCAGATAGTCATACTACTTCTTCTGAATCTTCACGGGTCCTCATATGCATCAGACAAATGCATGTTTTCTTTTGAGAGTCGTCCTCCACTTTTTATAGCACAGATTCTGAAAGATACCTTTTTCAGAAGTGAAAACTTAAATTTAAATTCTCCAAATTCCTTGGTGACATGCAGCCAGAAAATATTATGCCAAGAAAGTGAAATTTTGTCAGTGTCAATCTTTCTTCTAGTGAAGCAACATTTTATAAGGCTCGAAAATGAAAAGAAATCATTCTGACTCATCTGAATCACTAATAAATGCTTTGCTGACATTCTAACAGCCATCATCCAATATTGGGGAACAGCTAAGACACTATTATGGCATTTTCTGGCCTTTTCAATCAGAGCATGGTCAGAATCGCACTCTAGATGGTGTTACCTGGGACTAAGTGTTTGTGGCAGATTTCATTTAAATATTTCTTTCTCTTTAACACTTTACTATACATCACAAGAATAAAAGTGTTTCTGTTCTTACCTGAGTATGTGTCAAAATAAATGAACACAGATTCGACAGTAGCTCCATTAGAAATTTCATCAAATAGGCAACTTCATTTTCTGCCGTTTTGCAATGCCTTCATGCCACATGCAGTAGAAAGTTTTCCCTTTGGCACAATTCCCAATTGTAAAATTGTGAGCCCATAACTTGTATTTATACAACGTAACACTTAAGTATGGAGTTGAGAGACATGCTGTAAGTCACAAACAGCCACCACAATTTTTCCATCAGAATGCATCACCAATTCATTTTCATAACATTTACACTCATAATGGAAATCTGCTTTTCTTGGTGATCCTTCAATTGCCTTCATATTTAGTTTTTTCTTGCTCTGGGGAAGCTTTAATTTTTGTGTGCAAACTATCACAGCTTTACTTTTATCAACGCGGGGCTACTCCACAAATATTTTTCAGTATACTGATTTACTAACTAGTGTTGATAGGCCTTCATTTTTCAATTTCTGCTTGTGTAATTCATACATATTCTGCAAATGTTCACTGCCCAGATAAAGTTTAGAAGCGTGCCGTCGAGAATAAATAACTGCTGATGTGCTTACGTACATAAACGATATCTGCTTCTCAGTGTTTCATAGCAGGGGGATGTTTACCGCATTGATCATTAACTGCTATTCCAGCAGCAATTCCGTTTTTCCTCTTTACCAGTTCATTCCGAAGTATTCTAGTTCACTAAATATGGCCAGAAAACATTTCTTACATACTTTAATTCTGGACCCAGTTGTTTCTATATTATAAGGAACCATAATTTCTCTATTTTTTGATTTGTTAGTTGACCTTATTCTTGATTTTGTCACAATTTATAGAAGGCCTCCAACGTAGCGTCGTTGTACATTTCGTGCGTAGAGTTTCCTATAATCTGTTTATGATTCTTTGCTAAGCTAACATTAACTTTCTCCATGTATTTATTCCTGCATTTTTCTTGTGCCCTTATGGGTATCCCTGGATGTACCTTACCCGTAGATGTAAATTTTTCTCTTGTTACTAGTCTTCTTCTATGTTTCTCTCCAATTTCCTTTACATTGTACCTGTCCCTTTCCTTCCTTTAGTAGTAGCATTACATTCAACCTAAATATCCGTCATGGATGGTTGAATTGAAATGGAACAAGCCCCATTCTCGTAGCTGACATTTAATACATTGTTGACTTTCTTCTTGTAATGCCTTTTTTAATTACAAAATCTTCATCTGGAGATGCATCATCAGAACTTGGCTGCCATAATTTATCATTATTTATATCACCATCTGATTCCAAGAACACTGACTTAAGAATATTTGTATTACTTACTGTACAACTTGTGGGAACTGGTTTGTTTACTTCAAATCTCTCTATTTTACAGGACTTCGTTTTATGTTGGGTCCTAAAATTGAAAAAGATATGGTCAATACAATGGGAGATTTATTTTAAAATATATAAAATAATTTTTCTGAGCTTATATTTCAATAAGGTATCCACAATGCATCTTTGTTGGCATATTATTTTGTTATTATTACGGGTATTATTATCAACATATTCATCTACTGATGAGAAAATTTCTAGGCTACAAAGCTATTCATTGTAATCTTGTTGAGTATTTAAAGAAATAGATTACTATTTCTGCGACTATACAATTTTTTTACCATGAAAGAGATCACTTATTATGGATGTAAAAAACCGTACCCATCAGAAACAAGAACTCTTAACAAGTGACTTTTGCGATAACTAACAATGCTAAGCTTGACAAATGAAAACAAGTAATGCTAACCTATACAGCAACATCTAATTTGATCTGAATAGAATAACCCCCTGTGTTTATGTTATGTAAGGTGGACATTGGTCTGGTCTATACATGATAAGTGCTCTTGTTTGAATGTAACCAAGACTAAATTGCAACATTCACAGTTATCATGTTTAGACCAACGCCATAGTGGGGTCTCAGGAGCAGATGGAAATGTCAAACGAGAGGATCGTTTCTTTTATATGACTACTGTCTTAGCACAAATTTTTGGAGTTATTATGTTGTGACCAAATGCCACAGATATATCTGCAGAAGTGATGCAGGGAAATCAACATGGAAGTAGTTCGGCACACACAACACGCTCTGTAGGCAGTGGTGGCTCTTGCCTAAAAACATAGCGTTCTACGTGAAAAAAGAAACAAAAAACCACTACATGCATCTCCTCTAGATATTTTAGACCTGTCTTAGGCTAAGAATCAGTACTTCCGAAGAGGAGACAAGGAAAGCAAAAGAACACATTTCTGATTTCACTCTCGCAGATCCAGTCATTGTTGTCATAAATATTTCTGTTAAATTTCCTTGTGTAAACAGAATGTTTACTTCGTTCTCTTTCTGTTCAATTTAAGGTGTAAGTCACCTTGCAGTTTTTATGCTAATCTCTTCATTCAAAGTTCGTTTTATAAGGGGAGTTTTCAACAGTTCATCAACTACATGCATTATGTATTGGCTAAAACCTTCTCACGTATCAAATTAACACATACACTGAATGAAAGTGAACTATAATAAATTGCACTTCATACTTGGAAATGAATTGAAAACATACACTGAATAGCTTCTACACAACAGAATACTTGGTCACAATGTGAACCACGAGCACCTGCTATAAGTGTGGCTTGGTTTTTATTTGCGGATGTGGAGCATCGTGCCAACATGAATCAGTAGTTCACAATCAAACATCTTTTTCTTTAAAGAAACTGAGGCATGAGGGTAACACTCAGTTGCATGCATTAATTTTTAATATAATAAACATTAATCATTGCGCTAAATGTAACTCTGAAATATATGTTTCATTAGTGTCAACGAGTACTTAAATTCTAGATCTGTATGACGGCGTTGTATCGTATGCTGCCAAGGCGTTTATAAGGAAAAGAGTTAATGAGTACATTGAATCCCGTGCGATACCGAAATACAGTACGGAGCAGGTTTAAAACCTCTGACCAGCGATTGTCAAAGAGATAAGAGGGGAAGGTTCTACGCAATCGCAGTACTAACCTAGCGAGCTTGCAAGCTTCCAGCACGAGAGATTTGCCAATGCATTCCATTTTAAAGCCTACGTGTTTACGATTTTTCTAGCATTCTCCTAGAATTCATTATCAGGTGTGCTTCTTTTCTAATTATTACCATAATACATTGTGCTTCTTACATGGTATTTCAACATATATATTATGCGGTTTATATAAAAAAGTAAGGTGCTGCAGCACTTCAGCACGTAAGAGCGAAATACCACTGTGTGTATATACAAAAGGCGATTTGAGGACCCCGGCAACCTGCTGACTGTTACCTTATTGCATTCCTGAAGAACGTGACTGGCATGAGCGGTTTCCTGAATGCTGTTTTTTAGCAATAAGCATCAATTGATAAAAAAAAAAAAAAGAACAAGAAACTCTTGGGGCTTCAGAAAAGAGAAAATATCATTTATATATAGGAAGAGTATTATTTTGCAGACATTTGAGTTGCCTAGAAGCTGTGTAGGCTTATACTGGGTGGAAGGTGAATAAGTGCAAATATTTGAACCGCGTTTGAGGACGATGATCCAGTATTTGTTCGCAGTTTTTTTGCTATGTTGTAAACTTATGATCAAGAGGAAAATTTCACGATGCTTTTGGATGGCTATTATTCCCTATCTCAGAAGGTCGATGACTGTTTACATCACACGGTTGACCTTCCTCTGCCATCTGACCTTTGCCCTGCCCGACTATAAGTGGTGTAATGTAAGGGAAGAACAGAATCACACTGAAACTTATACCTACGTAATCATATCTTTTTGTTTTCATACAAAAGTATCTGATTATAATTCACAACGTATTCAGGATTCATCTTAAAAATATTGACCACATGACATTACTATGCTTTATCTAAATTTGATGTTATTGAACACATATATAACTCAAACCAACATGTAAGTATTTGCACTTCCGTTCTTTAAACAACAAAATTATTATTGCTCCTTTAAAGGGGAGAAATTAGAATTAAACACCAACCTTTTTAAAAAAACCTCCAAAACGGGAATTAAGAGAACCTGTGTCACAAATCTTTTGATACACTGCAGTTAACGTTCGTCTTATGGAAAGAGACGATTTAGAAATCACCGATAATACAGCCCCTCGCAGCAGTGGCAGATTTCCCAGCTGTCACGTAAATTAAATGAATATATGGTAATTCAGCATATGTAAAACCATTGATTCTGTAAAGGAAAGCTTGCAACTGAATCGGTCCCTCGTTTGCTCACTCTGAGTAATGTGAATGCAGGTAGACGGTGTGCGAGTTACACTGGACACAGGAGCTGCCGTTCTGTGATGTATGTAAACACAAGGGAGACATAGCGCAGGGCAGTTCAAAACACATTAGAACCTGAAATCTGGATTCATTTATGACCATGCTATTAGTAAGCGGACAAAATGAGATACACTTATGTTATACACACTATTCTCTACTATCAAATTATTTGTAGTTATTCACCTCGATTCCTGTATAATTCGGATAAGGTTTAATGAGGAATCCATCACATGCTCTCGTACTGCAGCAATAAAGCATTGCCATTGAAATCCTAAGGTTCACGGCTCGAGTCTATCCGTGGCATGTAATTGTAAACATTAGATTAAATCCACTGTGTTTCGCTATCAGCTTAAAGCTTAGAGGTTATATAACGGAGGGGGATAGGTTGCACACTGCGACCTACATAGATCTAATGTGGCTATCGCACTGCAGTAGAAGTGATGAAGAAAACGAACCACCGGAGCCTTTAGGCCGCAAGCAACGGCCCAGAGGATGACGCGGCAATCCCAAACAGTTCAGGCTCCTAAGACCCGTCCCATTGCTGGAAGTACGTGGAGAGAGTGATGAACGACCCGTCGACCAAGCAGCCCGCAGTGTGGTAGTGTACGTTTTCCTGTGAGCATGAGTCCGTGCTATCTGTCCAGTACCGGCATACGACACGAAACCTAGAAGCACTTACGGAAGATGAGAAGAGAGCGGACCGAAAGGGAAATAAAAGGAATGGAAACCATGGTAGATAAAAAAAAACCAACAAAAAAAAAAAAAAAAAAAAAAAAAAACACCCGACCGGGACTAAACCACGAAAACTCAAGGTCGGTATGGGTAGTCGGCGGAAATCGAACCGGCTATGCGAATGCGAGCCTCGCTCAATACCGTGGGGCCTTGCCATCAAATTATACTTCGCTTCTATGCTTGGGAGTAAGAGTATCTGCTACTGTGTCGAAAAAATACCCTGCTTTGAATGCATCGAGATTAATACAACATTCGAATGGATGTCTGAGCTCGTTAATAGACGCCCATATATATATAATTCGATTTCGCCCATCCTTTCAGGGGGTGTCTATTAACGAGCTGCCCGTCCCGGCTTCGCACGGTGATGTACCCAATGAAGAAAGCTCAGACAAAATCTTCCGTTTACAGTACGACCATGCAGTGAAATAAAATTAAAATTAAATAATTTGACAAACACTTTATTGTAATGCCTTACAATTTACAATTTCCCTTCCGGAGAGGAAAAAGAATAGCGCCATTAGTTTGCCGACACTCGAGCACGCAAAGTACAACATTTAAAAATTCAAGGTATATTACACACGATTGATCTTGGGATTTATTGTCATTGCGAATGCAAGGCGCGCTTAAATTCAATTGGAAAGTCGGTTACATTAGTGGTATTCTTGGAATAAGTATATCCTTGCTTGTGAACTTTCCTATGTTATAGTAACTTAAATAAACTTTTTCATGATATTTTTAGCAGTGAATTTTGTTCCGCTGCATAATTTCGGCTGATTGATATTGCGTAGTATAATTATCACCGAGTCAACCTTGAGCGGTAAATTGTGTGGCGGGAATCCTGGCAAATCCAATGAATTTAGTTAGATAATTGACGACTTCATTTGGATTGGTAACGGAATTGTTCGACTTAAGTGAATGCATTTGTCCATCAATTTTACCCTGAATTTTTACATTCGAATCATCTATATCTACAAGTTGCTACTAAAATGGCTCGTTCGCTCAACCAAGCATAGTTTTTGTAATTTGCACCAGTATTTAGAAACACTTTCGATATTAATTCTTCCTTTGACGTTGTGAAGTGACAAAGATTTGATGGTAACGAAATGAGGTCAGTGGAAGTGTCAACAGGAATTTTCCCATTGTCAGTGTCTAATAAAGCCTTTGCATCTGAAAAGCGCAATGAAGCGCAATGATCTGCGAAATGTAGCATATATAGTTGGTATTGCGAAAAGGACGAAGTCAGAGCACCCATAAGGTGGTGTGGAAATGATGACATATGCAGTTAACAGCGTGGGCAACCAATATGTCGTTGGCATAATAACAGTAATGGCAGCGCATACATGGTGTGGCGGGTATACGCTGGCATAGGTAATGTATTACATTAAGGAGAAAGTCACAAACTAACATTCATGCTTCTTCCGAATCTCTTTCTCTTCTTTAGTCCTAAAGTTTTTCACCTCTTCCTTTATTTTCTTCTATGTCAAAACAGCAATTTCTAAGGCTAAAGAGCAAGTAGATATGGTTGGTCAATTGATAAGCTTTTATTTCGTGATAGCTTTGTGTATTAAATTTCTCCATGTAACTCAAAATATTACTTGATCAAATGTATTAAGAGCACCGCAATTGTAGTGTGATGGTGACGCGGGTATTTTCATGTTCTTTAGCTAGCTCATGTATCACATAACGTCAAATAAACATCTGCAATAGGAAGTTAAACCTGAAACGGATGCCGTTATTTTCAGATTCCAAGAAGGGTTAATGCTTATGTGCATTGGTTATAATTTGTTCATTTTAAAGAATTACAACAAAAATATACTTATTTCTTTATTTAAACAATGTGACAAAGGGAAAGATAGTTACTACATAAGAAATATATTTGATTTTCACAGTTATGTTGCATCTTTGTCTCCATAACCGGGTGCATTACCTAGCATTGAATGGGGAAGAAAAATAGCGCAGTAGGTACTACGGCCATCTGATGGCAAATAATAAGTACGTATTTCAGATGTTCGTCCTAGGAAAGCTTCTTTATTTTAAACGATAGGAGTAAGGAAACGACAGTTAATATATAAAAATGAATTTGAATTTCACTGCTGCATTGCTTCATTGTGTCGATAAACTGGTGCATTACCTTAACATTGAATGGGGAGGGAAAAATATAGCAGTACTACGACCATTTAGCAACAAATAACCGTGATACTACTGCCATCTGGTGGCTATTAACCGAAATGTGTTCGCTGAGCACGGTTTTTATTCATATTATGGGATTTTAAATACTTTCCCGTTCTATTTTTAATCATTTTCTTTTCCACAAACCTTGTCGTGACAGTAACGAACGCAACAAAAAAAGAATTGTTCAATTTGATGCAGTCGTTCGGAAGTGATACGTATACAATCATTTCAGCGATTTATTTATATACATACGCACATACACTTCTAAACTATTACTTAATCGTCCTGTATCCCAAGATATATTAGGAGAAAACATTGCACCGATCTGGGTGGCTCAGTTTGTTAGCCGCTGGCTTTCTAATCCCAAGTTCGCGGGTTTAAACCTGGCCTAGACCGAAGGTTTTTAAGTGTCTTAAAAGCGACAACCTCATGTCTGTGTATTTAATAGCATGTTAAAGAACTCCTTCCGCAACAAAATTCCGGTATGATCCTGGCAATTTACTATTACATTAACAAACAAACAATTAATTAAAACGTTTATTTATCTAACTTTGGTTAAGTATCTAGATCATCATCTGGTTAAATTTCCTAAACAGTAAATGTTGAACGAAAATTGAGAGCCATGTGCTCGCTTGCGTTTGCATCCTGATGTCTTTTTCTTCCGGTTTCTCTACCACTTACCTGTGATAGATAGAGGAAGTACCTTTTATGTTGTATTCAAAAATAAAACATCAAGATGGAATCCAATTGCAAACCCTGAAATCCCCAGAATAAATTTTGATATTTTATTTTAAAAGAAGAGATCAACACGGCGTGTGTGCGTGTGCTTGTTTGTAAATAGGATAACTAAAACACGAAAAGTGGACAAATCCTCACTTTATAAGAGTTAGACACCATTTAATGCAACCAACCGAAGACCTTGAAAAGAATTTCTCATCGCAAAACGGTCTATTACAGAGACAAATTAATTTTTGCGAATATCTGAATAATTTTAACTAAGATATTACATATTTGAGTACTTTTCATAAATAAAACGTATATTTTGAAATTCATTGAATATAAGGGTATTTTCATTGCTATTGAATATTATATACATTGCCGCCCTCCCCTCAAAAAAAAAAAAAAAAATCTAAAGCATATATTCGTAACATTAGCCGAAATAGCCCTCATTTCATATAAGAATTTAGTAAATTTGCTATATTTAATTTTTCTTTCCCTTAACAATAGTCTTTTTAACAAACAAAACTGATTTGTGATATAAACGGTTCAATATTTTCCCCCTGTACGTTGCACGATTCCAAATTCGTGATAACATTTCTGGGCAAAGACTTATTGTATAATACTATAATGTGTACAGGACTTACAATCATTCCTGTACAAAGAGTTATTGTAAATAACAAGAACTGTTGTATTTATGCATACTAAATTTATTTATAATGTACGTAAGTGAATTTATAGTGGGCAGAGAAATGCTGAGTGGAAACAATATAAGTTTTAAAGCAAAAAATAAATAAATAAAATAAAAATTAACGCATTATATATATATATATATAAGGTGCAAGTAACGGGAAAAAATGCTCAGGATCTTAAAATGTCCCAAGTCATTCAAGAATAAATAGCTAATCGCCTTATCAGTGCTTGTCTTTATGCATGTAGGATTAGGATTATTAGATAGATGGGACCCCCAGTCACTAGGGTGAAGCACCGCACATAGACCATTGGCAGCCCTTTGCGACTTACATGACCCCCTGGGAGAGAGAGAGAGAGAGAGAGAGAGAGAGATAAGGGGAGAAACCCGATGGACGACAAGATCCCAATGACAGCGACAAGCATAGACAGGGTCACTAACGTTTCCATATAGGAAGTAACAGAGTTACGATTGAACCCAGAAAGCGGACGGGAGAGAAGCTGTAGTATGTAGGGTAAACAGCGACGCTCTAGTTGCCATATTTTCCGCTGCAAGTTTTTAAATGTTCCGGTAAAGTTTCCGTGTGAGTTAAATTGATAGCATAAAACACGTTTTTGCACGAGTTACATGTTACCGGCCCCAGTTTTGTAAATCTAGAAGTGCTGGGAATAGTGTTTCCTTGTGTGCTAGCTTCGAATTACTTTTTTAGAAACGGGTGCTGGGTGTGGTTTAAATTCATTATTTAGATACCTGAAACACCGGCTGAAAATGTACCCTTCAACAACGAATATTTATATTCGATGCCTGCGCCAAAATAAATTCATGCCTACAAGTTTGTAGGAAATTTTTAGACAGATTCTCTGGCAGGAAACTGAAGGAATCCACTCTTGAATTACTGCAACATGATTGTGAAATAAAACGATGAATATGTGCACGTCATAGACTAATGAAAGTTTACGAGTAGAATACTCGGAAAATTACGCATTTATAATGCCGCAGTTTACCTTCCATCCTGCCGGACACATCCCGCCCACGTTCTCGGCTGAAGCGTGACGCTTATTCTCTGTAGAATGAATCCGACGACACCCGACGCATCTCAGAAGCCCCTGAACCTCGGTGGCACTGCGAATATGAACCTAGACCCGGAAAGCCACGAAAAGCCATGGGTCAGAATGGGCAGTCGCCGGAGATCAAACCCACTTCTTGAATAAAGCAACAGACGTTATCATTTGAGCCATCCCACTCTGTTTCATACATGTAACCGCAATATAACATTCTTAGTTTCTCTACTACTTAGCTAAACAGAGGAAGTATTGCATTCTACCCTACATTTCGGTACCGCGATTACACCCGAAAAGACGTGTTTTATACGAGTATAATGCTTGATTAAAAGTCTGTGTATATTTCCATCTGTCTGCCCCTAAACAGAGGAACTTGAAACGAAAAGTCCAATAAATACAAAGCTTAGTATGGGAGTTCAGGATATGACAGGAGGATTTTCAAGAATGCCCCAAACACTTTACATGGAGATAATTTCATTATTTACGATTTTATCAAAAACATAAACGATGTTTATTTAAATTCTATATGTGTAAGACATTTGCATGACAAGTACTATGCATACTTGTATTGAATTTTACGCGAGTGACCTGTGAAGAACCCTTTATTTGAAATGATTTTATAGTTGATAAACCAAAGAATTTTGGTGCGTTAACCATTTCCAATATGTTCTTTATCATTGGTTTGAATGTTCAAACACCTGCCACGCAAGCGGAAGTGAATTTCAAAGCAATTACTTCGGGGTCCACTTTATAAAATTCGTATTATTGATTTAGCCTTCTGTGTTTTGTTATACCTCAAACAAATGCGTAATGAAGATCTACCTTAATTAAAATGAAGTAGGTACTGCACCTCTTCCACGGCCACCTCAGATGCATAAAGTTGTATACAATGCAAGAAGCAATCTAGCTTACCTTTATAGTATTAAAAATGTCGAATTTCGTACTGTCAGTTGAAACTATGTTAAAACGATTCTTGTTCCTGAGAATAAAATTGCTTCACTGAATTAACGTAAAAATTATTTTATACTCTGTAGCATGATAAAATATATTTTGAAATACAAAGCGATGAAATCTTTCCTTTGAGGGGAGGTGATCGAAAAAATACGTTTGGGTAAGCAGTCATGTTGCAAGTTTCCACATTTCAAATGGAGCTAGCTGTACAGGAGGTAGCCAATCAGTGAAAGACTGTTTTTACACATTGGCCTTCAGGCGTAACCTACTTCGGCATCAGGAGGAGAGAATGAATTAAGTTAGTTCACAAACACAGAAGCACACAACACTAAACATCCATATCCATACCGGGTTTCGAACCCATGACCCTTTCGCGACAGAAAATCAACACCAAACCCGCCAACGACTTCCTGCCAGCGTTGGCTTCTAAGCATTTGAAAGCTTGATGTGAATGATTTTAGGGACTGAGATAATTGGTCAGTCTTTTGAGAGGTGCAAATAGAAACAGGTTGCTTAAGGGTGCCGGTCCCCATGGCCGCGCTCGCTAAAGCGTCTCGCTAAAGCGTCTCGCTTTGGTGCTTCGAGGGCACGGTATCGTGGGTTCGAGTCCCGCCTTGGGCATGGATGTTATATGTTTGTGCAATGTGTATATGTTTGTAAAAGAAACAGTAAAACCAGTAAACCAGTAATCAGTAAAACCTACGGGGGGAAATGTAAATAGGGATACAGTATCAAAGTCCTGATCAGACTCCGTTACTGTTTAAATAAAAAAAAAAAAAAAAAAAAGGGGGGGGGGGTAGGTCGGTTACGTCTCCCCTTCCACTGTCTCCAAAGACTGACCAATGAATAGGAAGTTGCTTAAGGAAGGGCCAGCGAAGGGATAAAAATATACACAGGAATTAGAAAGAAGAAAAGAAATTGTCTGGAGCGTTATATGAGACAATGTGCTTAATAATAAGCATTGAAAGAAATGGTAATCTGTTTTTGAAATATATAAAGGTGCCAGACGGTAATATTAAATGTCCTATATGCAGTGAGCGCAGAGAAGGACGGCAGAATGGAGCACTTGACATGAAAACTATAATAGATTGCTTCATTGATTATTACAGGATGACTGACGCAAAATGTAACGATGATAATCATAATTCTAGTAGTTTTAAAACTATTCTTTCACAGAGAAGCAATTTAGATTTACTGTTTGTTCTTGTAATCCAAAAGAGTAGACAAAAGGGCTTCGAACTGCATTATGCTCTGTACTGATGTGCATGTGTTTATTGCACTTATCAAACACATTAATATTGTGAGCTGGCAGCTTTTTATAGGCATCTAGTGATTTCACGGTAAGGCAGGAAATTACAAGCTGATTTCCGTTACTGGCGGGCGACAGTGCTCTGTAAATTATTATCTGCAATATCAAGTATTAACCAGTCAGACTTGGTTTGCCCTTTAGCGGGTGGCTACTATGTTGTGAACTTGAGCAGCTATAGGAAGCTGTCCTTCATTCTGATTCCAATAAATGATTCTTGCATAATCCAACATTTTGAGGAAATTGAGAAGCTACCGGAAGGAAGGGAATTGTAGTCAGGAATATCAACATAACGATCTTCATGTTTGCTGCATCCTAACGCGATGATTGCAACACTGGCGCCACAGGTTTTACTGCTGGAAACTTTAATGTTTAAAATCAGTTTAATGTGCTATATAGTAAAGAAAGTATAATGTTTAAACATTACTAACTTCCGTATAAAGTTATACATAATTATGTACACGGTTACTCAACAATTTGTATCGCATACTTACAGGCGATTAAATGTATCTTGTAGTCATAAGAAGGCTATTTTAAGTTCGCAATTTTATAAATTAGAGACATATTCAGTGCGTTCCAAGAAGGAGTTTACAGAATATATGATATTACGAACATAATGCACTGGAAGAGAATATAATGACCTGGAATGTGAAGTGTTTTTATTTCTGTAGCCATTCACTTAAATATTCATTTTTCTGAACACTATTTTACATATGTGCATGCTACTCTCTCACAATACTACAAGGTGCCATGAATGATAATTTAATTGAATGATAACCAATCAAAATAAAAAAATAAAATAAATGCCAATTGTACACATTTTATTCCAGTTCAGTAAAATCATATTTATATTATAGTTATATTTATATTATATGATAACATTATGGTATTTCGTATTAACACAAAGGTACAATGTCTTATTTTTTGTGGTAAATTTCCTTTGACATTTTAACTTGAATAGATCATAGTCGGATTAACAGTAGGTATTTAAGAGTTTGAAATGTGTTTATTATTCATTATCATTGCTATTGTTTCTTGCTAAAGTAATTGAGATATATAACGTTACAGCAGCTTTAAACCCAACGCGGTTAAAGTAAGGCTAGAGCATGTCTGAAGTTCTTAACTGGTGTGTGCAGTTTCTGTCAACATTGGACAGCAATCCGTCCTGTACACACTTAAAAACCACTCTCAGCTTGTTTTCCTCAGACGCGGCGGAAAAAAACATAGAAATTACATCTGCATAGTACATCCTAATGTACTGCGAGTGCAAAGTACAAAAATGCGTGTTCCAGTTAGGTGGGAGGAATTCTGTTGCCACCGGAAGATTTCGTTTGGTTCTCGCCTCAAAAATGTCATTCTGACCCGTTAAAGAGTTTGGGACCAGTGGTTTCTGCCAAGTTTTATCGTGCACTGCTTCAAGTAAAATCCTGGAGAGTGTAGGGAGGTTTTTATTTCAGAAAAAACGTTATTTATAAATTACAGTTGCAGTTTTAACTATGTATGTTGTTTAGACATTTTCATTTTAAAGCAGGCAACCGACATTTAGTGTTCGTAAAAGGCAAGATATTTGCTAAATAAATGTTGTATTTCGGTATGGGCTAGACAGAAAGGAAACACTCCTAGTTTTCTATTCCACTAACAGCAAAAATAGTAAAATTAATGGATTTTTCACTCTGTCTATCTTTAATCCAGTAACAAAATTTTCAACACTTTTTGGTTAAACTTAACTCACTAACACTTCAGACTTAACGACTTCAGAAATGTATTTCTCGATCAGTTTGAAATTGATGTAGGTGACACTTTCAAGTTTCATATTAAAACATTAATGGATTAATTTTATATTAAATGAATATGAAAATAACTTTTATGCTTTTAAATAACAGGAAAAACTGAAAAATCTATGCAAATCTAAAAGTATGGTACAACTAATAAGATGAGAAAAGTTCACGTGATGTCAACTGTTTTTTATGTCTAATAAAATTGAAAATTATCCCCCCGTTACGTTGACTGTGACTTTTTTAAAATTGAGGTGAATACTTGCTGCGTCTTTGTTGGTTTTAGAAACATCTTTGTTATTATGTAGTGTATACACTTTAAGCATAATTAACAGGAGGTGTTAGTGCACTTATTGGTTGTCATTTAAATCCTCATCTAACGACGCAACGTTAATTAACAGCAACCTGAAAAAATATATGTGATATTAGAGCCATGTTTGAGAAAATAAAAAAATAACGAAAAACGTTGCATGAAAAGGGTAGGTTGGTGAGGGGATTTCTTTCTTTCTTTTCTTTCTTTCAATCTCCTCTTTTTAATATTCCTATCTTTGAAACTAAATACAAGATTCTATCAACATTTCTTTTTTCAGTTACGCTGTTCTCTCTCTCTCTCTCTCTCTCTCTCTCTCTCACACACACACACACACACACAGTCGCTCGCGGACCTTATATTGATTGTTTTATTCAGAGGGTCTCAAAATATGTATTTACTGTGAAACCTCGATATCGAATTTTTTGATGGAACACAGCACCTCCTCCAGCTGTTGGGTACGTGGTGGAGAAATAAAGGTGTTTAACGCCACTGTAGTCGCGTTAGGTGTAACCAGGCTACGGCCAGCATCGCTTGTTTTGCTACGTATATCTGTCTGCATGCCAGGTGGCCCAGCCCAGAATTTCCGTCCGGGTCTACCCAGAGTTTAGTCCGCTAAAAGTAATTAATTTTCGTCGGTATGAGACCGACAACAACAACAACACAACGAAATTAAAAAAAGGAAGAGGAAGAAAGGTAGAAAGAAACGCAGGCAGGCACACTAATCTGCCTCCATTACTGTGGTCTTCTTGACATTAGAGAGGAATTGTGTTCCTCCAGATGAGGAATATATCTTGCTGTCATTCCCCCGTGTTCGGCAGAGAAGAGGAAGGACGGCAACATGCGCTGACTGGTAAATGAACCACTTTGTTTCTAACCATGCCAGGGTGTATGAGAACAGATTTGTCTTTCTGAATGCGAGACACTACCGTAGCAGGCACACTGACAGAAAACCCTCCAGGATTGTTTGCATATAAGGCATAACCTAAAGAAACATTAATGAAGTTTCCTTTTACACTGTCTTTGGTTCTATTAAATTGTTGTTTTCTAAGTTTGTGATGTGGTGATTTGTTATTTCTTATAACAGAAATACTGCTGATATACTATCGCCTGTGAAAGGCAGGTGCCAGGTTGCGCGAGTTAGATCTTCATATCGCTTATGAAGAGAGACAAATGGGGAATGAAATATTACTTTATGAAGTAAGACTGCTAATAATATGGAACACAATGTTCGATTTCCAGTGTGTAATATTCTGTTCGCTTCTTTTAAATGTATGTGTGAGTGCATTTTATATTTTATTGCTGTTGAGACCGTTCTATGGATTAAGTTTTGTTTTGAGGACTTACTCTTCATTGACATATACACACTAATCGTACCTTTTCTTTCTTTTTTTTTTCTTTCAATAAACTGACTTAAAACGTATTTCCTGTGACACTGAATTTTTTAATGAAACGCATTACCTTCACTACCAGTGGTTTAGGATATAAACATATACATTCAGACACTTACAAACAATTTCTTCACTGCTCAAAACATTGATATGGACTAGTTTGAACACTAAGTGTGTGGGTAGGAAATCAACGTGTTCCCTGGTGGTATTGGAACTTACACAGAGTGGATAACTGTCGAATTGGAAGGTCATCATTAAGTGATTGGATTTTTTGAGGCCAAAACTGTGACCACTCGGCCAGACTATATGGTAATCACATAATTCGGACTATATTGAAACAATTAAGATTGGGTTTACATCCTGTTCACGCATGTAATTTGTCATACACAAAACATTTAACTTGACGAGTAAATAAGAATAACACGAATTCTAACAGCAGTCCGATGTGCAACTACTCTAGCTCTTAAGAGGACTTGTGCCATATACATTATTACAAAAACATTCTGGGGCAGAAATCCTTGATGAAATGGCTGATATATTGTATGTACACTTCTAATTTACTTAACTGTTACTTCCGTTGCAATTTTTGGAGGGGGGAGGGAAATGGCATTCAAACATTGCTCTGATAGATGGCGCTGTAAAGTAGTGAGTAGAAGCTTACTCATGCCACCGAATTCTGTATAAATGGCTTGGTATCTAGTATACCTGTATTTTGATATACAGGTTGTACAAATATGTCACAACGCTAGGTAGTAGATCCGTAGCATGTGATCATATTTAGTCACGTGATAGAGAAAATAAAAGTAAAACTGGTGTGTTAAAACTGTGCCTTATAGAAATTAGAATTCACTAATTAGTCACCTCGGATCTTGAAAAGTTATCTAATATAATGTGATATCTACCGCACACGTGAGGTGTAGACGACCGGCGTCCTCCATGGTCTAGGGGTAACATGCTAGCCTCAGATTTCCAAGGTAGCGGGTTCAAACCCGGCGGAGGGCGCGTAAAGATCCTTAGCGTGACTTCTTTCAGAAGGAAGTAAAGTGGTTGTTCCCGTGTCGTAGATTAACGACACGTTAAAGTACCTCAAGCCCGATAAAGAGGCCTCTTGAGCAAAATTAGCCGTTTTTCACGCCAATAGAATGGTAGAACCGCAGCAGTTAAAGAGCGCCCATAAATAAAACTCAATTCAGTTTCGTAAACGGAGTGATTTTGTGGCTAAGCGATAAGTAAAAATACTGCAATTGTGCTCTCTTAAGTATTTGATTTTAATTATAATTCCAAAAGCCGAATTCGGCATTCTTTCCCAGTACCTTCTAAATAAACTGAAACTGTTATGTCATTCAGTTTCAGCGTATTATTGCCACTATATTTTACATCATGTCCATAAACTGGATTTTTGTTCCATATTCAAGTATACAAAGAAAGCAAGACACGAAAGAAGCATTTCTTTACTTCAATAACATAATCAGCCCCTCTTCTTAAAAACAGTAGAAGGTAAGTGAATTCTAGACAAAATGAAGTTGCAATGAGTAAACAGATTTTTCCACAAGTTTCGATATTAAAGTCTGACATAATTAGCGAATAATGCTTCTTCATCTACGGTGAATTTTAGAGAACTGTGATTAATATAAGTATGTTGAATGCGTTCTACTTATATTGATTCAATTTTTGCTCCCTTAGAATCTTGAACACCATGAAGTGCATGTGAGTGGTACCTTCTCCTATGATCATTCGAATTGTGGATCTATGAACCAGTCATGTGCATCTAGTAGAATTCCGTTTCAGTGAAAACGAGCGTTCGTGTATTAAGTTAACAGACTATTTATTCCTCTGCTATATTCAGATAAGAATATAATAAATGTTTTTATAAAGCGGTATTTTAGCTCACTTTATTTTTACAGTCACCAGCGTATTTATGAGTGTTGTTGATGTTGAACCTGTAATATCAGTAAAGCAATGGGCCAAGATGATTGTAACTCGTTATTAATGATCAGTTTAGTTACATTATGAAGGCATTATTAAATAATACATTATAGCATAACCGGTATAATATACTAGGCTTTAATTACCAGAGACACCTTGGGAAGGGAATATACGCCCACACAGGCTTACTTGGAGAAAGATGTACGAAACTGCGCACGTTTTTGCCCGTGGTTATAAACTTTGGAACCTTATGCTGCGTCTCTCATGGTATAGCTCACAACTGAAAAGGGATTGTAAACACCATTTAAAATACCTTATCCAATTGTGTTTTGAAAACAGAAACAAATGTACGCAATTAGTGTGTGCCTCCCATGATCAAGAGATTTACCATTAGCTTTAGAACTGTGTGGAAGGATCTTCCTGAATTCTTATAATGGACGAGGTTACTGCTACCTGAGAGTGTGTTCAATCCCCTCTTTTGTCGTTTAATAGACTGTTTGCCGATGTTTATCGTTGAGCATAAACAAATATGCTGCTGGTAGCGGTCAGGCTTGCTAACAGCGGGAGGGAAAATTCATCAGGATTTTATTTTTCAGTAAATTATGAACTCATTAGCTACTTTCTACACTTTTGTAGTGTAATATGAACGATATTTGCTTATGTGGTGTATGGTTCAAAAGGATCCGAAAAAAAACTCAAAACAATATGTGCGTACAATGTACATAGCAGCCATATGAATAGAAAATAATTACATTTCAGAAAACATATGTAATATGTATGTAATATTGGTGATAGCGGTATTGAGTAAAATTAATTAAAAGGAAATATTGTGTATTATGCATGACAGTCATGTAGAGTAAAACCTAATTGCATTTCAAAAAATATGTGAAACGAGACAACTTAAATAAGAATTAAACCTCAACCAGAGACAAATTAATTTTACGAAATCTTAGAAGTGTTCTTCTACCACTCACGTTAGGCAGAGGAAGTACTCTATTCTTTTCTAATATTCCATAAGTAGATTTCCATAACTGGAAATACATGTCCACTGAAAAAGGGTGCTTGAAGCAGTTGTAGGTGAAAGTCTCGCTGCCCACGTAGTTGTTACTTGTGAACAGCTTACCTCAAAAACGAAAATTCGGATAAATACTAAATTTCATATTTGAATGACATTGTTTGATCATGCCAGATAGAGGTTTAAAAATTGCTCAACCCATACTACCGTTTGCATAAAACATGTTTCGTGACTTTCATTTTCTAAACAATGACTAAGGATTTTGATGAAGATGTCATATTATATTTGAGGTACTTACATGTCTAACTATACAAATATATACGTATGTATACAGTTGTGTATATGGATATATAAAAGCATATCTAGAGCTAATTCAAAGAAGCCATTTTTTCAGCATTAGACGTTCATGAAATGTTCGTTTTAACATATTTAAGTTTTTCTAGATTGAATTGCCATAAAGCAAGTGTACGTCTATTTAAACATTTACTAATTTCCTTTTCCCATATGGGCTCACAGTAACAAAATTGATTTACTATAAGCGAATAACTGCTGTGTTTTTCTTATGACACTGATTGAATTGGGATTATTTTTAATCAAAATGTACGGTGAGTAACATAATGCGAATACTTTTTTATGAGAATCATAATACTCTAAGTGTTATGTGAGGCACTTTTTTACGTGGATAATGGTACCCTTCAAAAAAAATGAAAATGTGAAGGATTATTTTTTTTTGTAGCTTAACGTTGTTTAACATAGTAGGTCATATTGGACGATGAATGAAAGTGGTAAAATATGCTCAAAAAGTTCTAGGTCCATATCTTAGAGTTACTCCTCGATTGTCTTCTCAGGATATATGAAACCCCGAGAGAATACCTTATCCAGGTAATCCACCTTAACTCGAAGATTCGAACTCGGGGCCTCTTGAATGTGAGACGAGCATGCAACCACCACACTACAGAGGCGGGCTTTTCAACTTTTTTATGTATATTAGACTTAAAATCGAATTGGTACTAGCGCAGCCAAAGTGCAAGCTACTCCATAAATGCTTTTCTGGTAATCAGACACTAGAAGAAATGTAAGAAATCACACCTCGTTGTATAGATGTTATCCTATATTGTCTGTACCGCCTAACGATAACCCATAGTGTTGATGAATGTTTATATTTTCTTCTTCCATGCTTTAATAGGATTTATAAAAACAAAACTAAAATCTGGTTCTCCATGTGATAGTCTGTTAAGGTCAAAATAAAGCTTTCAGTCAAATCTAATAAAGCTTCTGACACTTGGAAAGTTTTAAAATAAGGAATAAAGAACGATTAAACCAACAGGTATAGGCTGTCTTGTGCATATTGCCTTTACATTACGTTACTTCGAGGGCCAACGTATGATTTCGCACAAACAATAATAAGGAAAGATGCCAACACTAAGCTTTATAACCTTACTCTGTTTCTCAACGTAATCTCCATTCTATCAAGATATTTATTGGGACGTGGTACCAGTTTTTCAATCCCGATATTATACTTTTCTACCGCCAAAGAACTTTTGGTTTTATGAATGCACAAAATGTTCGGCTAATCGAATTTTATTGACAAATAACGCAAGTATATGGTGATAATGCAATGAACGAGTCTTTAGTGAGAAAATGGGCATAATTTACAAGTAATCAAGGAAGAACCAGTGTGCATGTCAAAGATCGGATTGGAAGTTTATCAATTATTATGGAGGAGTTGAAAGCAAATGTTGATAAAAGAATTCACAAAATCGGTATTTCACTTTGGATTCCGTATATGACTGTTGGGGTGCAAAAGAATTCCCAACCGACGAAGACCTCAAAGTGGCAGTGACATCTTGGCTCGGATTTTTAGCGGTGAAGGAGTATAACATCTGCATTGAAAAACCGGTAGTATATGACAATAAATGTCTCCACACATTAGGTCGCCCTCCGTGGTGTAATGGTTACCATGCTAACTTCATATGCCCAAGGTCGCGGGTTCAAACCCGGCGGAGGACGATGGATTTTTTCGGGCGTAAAAATCCTTAGCATGGCTTCCTTCGAAAGGGAAGTAAAGCCGTGGGTCCCGTGTCGTACATTTACGGCACGTAAAAGAACCTCAAGCCTGATAGAGATGCCTCTGAGCAAAATTAAGCGGTCTTTCACGCCCAGTATAGAATGTGACTCTGAGAACCACAGCAGTTAAAGGGCGTCCATAAATAACACGCCATTTTTCTACACATTAGAAATTAAATTGAGAAATAGAGTAAGGTACTGATACATTGTAAATTCAATTTTGTGTTAATATCTTTCGCTGTTATTTAATTGTGCAAAATTGTTTGTTACTTTCTGGATGACACTCATATTTTGTGATACTTTAAGTAGCTCCAATAAAGATGGAAATGATTATTGGCACATGGTATTCCTAACAAAGTCTGTATACTGCTAGATTTTTAAGGGGTGGTTATTTAATCAGTTACAGTTCCCGCACATACACGGTTACCACGATTAACAGTATAGTTCGGCCCATACTGCTAACATAAGAGAGGTACAAGTTTGTGTAAGTTAAACATTTCACTTTGGAAAAAAAAAAAAAAAAAAACTACTATTGGCTTTCAAAACGTAGCATATCATGTACACTGAACAGAGAAAGTAAAGGTTGATAAGAATTCAGGCAAATGAAGAGGAAAACAAATGATACAGGGGAAAGACTGAGATTGGGGGAGAGAATTGGAATGACGTTAGGGAACTCAGAGAAATAACAAGTGGAAAAGAAGAATATCCACATTTAATTTAATATTTTGAGCAGAATGGTAAGCACTATTAGCATGCGTATAATCTTTTAAAATTTGGTGACGGGTTCTGATTTTAAACTCTGAATTAATTTTGCCACAAATAACGTTAAACTTTGATTGTTTACATATAAACAATCCCTAGGTATACATTTAGATGCTTAAATGGTTTATTGCTGCTGCATCGTTAAGGAAGCATTGTTTTAATTTTCAAATTGCAATGTATAATAAGACAGCTGAAACGATTACCAGGAAGAAAAAGTATTAAACTGAGAGTGTAAGGATCTAAGGGGCTTTTGCTTTTAACGAAAGAGCACCCCGGAAAGCTACGTCAACCGGAATTGAACCATATCCGCAAACACTCTGCCAGCCAAAACGTAAATATTAACACACCATCTAATATCTTGTTTGCTCTTATACCAAAGAATAGCTAACATTTATTTTGTGAATTAAGATAAGGTCTATATAGCGAATTTTCCTTACACGGACCAAAGGGTTTAATGGTAGAATAGGAAGAAAAGGAGCGCGGTAACCTTTCTTTATAGAGATTTCCCGAGAATGAGCAAAGACCGTAATGGAAAAATTATTTTGTCAAGAGGAATAGGCCAAGCGGGAATCAAATCCCTACACCCGGTTTGCCATTTGGAAAGCAGTTTGTAATAAAGAAATGTAGTCTGTGCGCTGAGAAGCTTCATCACAGGAATTGTAAATTAAATCAGGAGCATATATAATGATAACTTAAAGTATAAATTATGTGACACATTTTTTTTTTTTTTTTTTTTCATGTTTCAAGCCTCCCCCCCCCCCGCTGCGCCTGCCTTGATCTTAAATCATGTCTCCCGAGCGGGTCCTTTGGAAGCAGTCCATAAACTTTAATTGAAAAATGTTCATTCGGAACAAATGTAACGCGGTTATATTACTGTAACCAATCGTAATAAACGCGTTGGCTGCAGAGATATATGAGTGCTCCTAGATCTCATCAAAGGACGGTAGTTTTTATTAGCCGTGAACATGACCTGGAATGCCCCGCTGGAATTTAGCATATTATTTAAACGTATTTGCTGAACTAAACTTACATATCTTTTTAGATAAAATAACTCTCCTCAGTGGCGTATCTAGAATTTGTCTCTAGGGGCGTGGGGGTCAAGAATATTTTTTATAGTCGAAGTTTCCAGGAGCTTGGAATACCCTCCCACATCACGCCAACATTAAAAAAAAAACTGCAATGTCAATAGTCCTCCGTGGTTTGGGAGTAACATGCTGTTCTCTAGTTCCTAAGATCACAGGTTCAAACCAGCGGAGGACATGGATTTTTTTCGGGCGTAAAATCCTTGGCATAGCCTCCTTCGGAAGGGAAGTAAAGACGTTGGTCCCGTGTCGTAGCTTTATGGCATGTAAAGAACCTAAAACCGATAAAGACGCCTATGAGCAAAAATTTAGAGGTATTCCACATCTAAATGGGATGATTAAAACTGTAGCATTAAGGAGCTCCATAATTAACTCAATTTCTTTTTTACATAATCAATATAAATATATTTTTATTTTTGGACTTTTATTCAATTTTAAACGTTATTTCTGAGTACCCAGAGGAAATTAAAGGAATGAAAGAGTTTCCTTAGTAGACTCATCTGTGAGTAGCGGAGTATATTCCTGTAGTATACCACTTATATTTTTGTTTAAAATTTGTTTAATTATTCATTCTTCACATTTTACGTTTAACTTGTATTTGTACAATGTATAATGGGTAGAGAAGGTACTGCATTTCATCCAGAACTTCAATGGTGATATATTATCGAAAATAAATGCTTATGAATCCCAGGAAAATCCTTTTTAGAATAAGATCGTGTGTGAGTGTCTGTGTTCAGCATAAATATAAACAAAAGTTGGTTAAATACCAAACTTGGTATTTAAGTTTATTATCTTCGAAACATGCGACGCGAAGGTTTTTAGGAAAATTCCTCATCAATCAAAAACTACCGCTTATATGGAATATTTTTGAAACCTACATTATAAAAATTTGCTCTAACGATTTAGATTAAATGCCTTATATGTATCAAATAAATTTAGAGGCAAACAAAATGTGTATTTTAAGTTTTCTGGGAATAGCCTCTGAAGCCTTCTTCATTCTGGAGGACTTTGGCAGAACCGAAAAACAGTAAGACATAGATAAAATGTTATTCTACACAGAAATGTCCATCTCATTAAAACAAGATAATTTATGAGAAGTAAATTTTTATAGAGTTAACCATTTCGGAATTATTCCTCGTTAGTGGTATTCATTTCCCTATAATTATTTTCTCAAATGGGAAGTCGTCATTCGTTTATTTTATTTACTCCTGACATTGCAAAGACCGCAATTTGAAAGTCATCACTTAGTGGCCAGCTTTTAATAGGTTTAACTATCATATTAGCCTAATATATTCCCTTATTTCTCTTGTACCTACAAGAAATAACTAGTGATTACTATTCGTAAAAAATATGTGAAAATCAGCCGATTGTATTCCATTTGCAATAAACCGGCTTTCCTAGTTCCTCGGCGGATATAGATCCAACCAACTAATGACTATCACTTAAAAAAAAAAAAAAAAAGATCACATATTGGCCAGTTCTAAACATTGTTTCGAGAAACTAGACATGTACTTATTATTGCAGATATGCCGCAAAGTCCAAACGTTTCTTTACTGGTTTAAATGAAATCAGTTGTTTACCACGTTTTTTAGGTCATAATATGGTTTATCTTAATGGATTTATTAATGATTGGTACAATAATGCTTCATTTTTCGTTTTGTTACTTAAATCTCCCAGAGTCTGTATGGTCAATGCGATTTGGTTTATTAACTTTGCGGACTTATTCTTTGTTATAATTAATGTGCGGTTCTTGGATTTTATTTGCCTAAATAAGTTGCACTGCACGTAATTTTAACAAAAAGATGATCAATTGATTAGAAATAATCGAATACATAAGGTTCTACAGAATGACGCACAAATAAACCAGCGCCACGTACCAGACTGTTCATTGTTGCCTGTCAGTTGTTGTGAAGCTGTTGTGATTACGTTTAATAAATATAAAAATTTACATTAGCTTATTTGTTATTTCTTTATTATCTAATTATTATATGTTTATGTATTTTGTTGTATCTGCTCATGGCGGGCAACAATTCGAGCGTAGCTGGCGGGCGAGGTCTGTACGGTTTTTCAAGCGCTACGCATGTGGAAAAACAACCAAACGCTGTTTTTAATAAAATAATTTAAAAACACAGAGCAACTATGCAAATCTTAAAGTAACTAATGAAGTACCATTCTTTTACCCTTACCTGCCTATCTATATACAACCCAATGTCGTTAGGACTGATGAAATGAGTTGTGTATTTTGGCTGATGCCTGGGAATGACACTGAAGACCTTGTAGTTGAGCGCCCTTAAACACTAACTAGCCTGGGACTGAACTTAAGACGCCGAAGCTTTACTACTCGAAAACTCAGCAGTGCATTGTTTATTTGGTACTGGAGCGGTCGGTTTTAACGTCTCTGACACCCTCTGAAGTTGATCCAGTTGTTTTCCTTTTAAAAAAGTAAAAATAGTTCTGGTACTGATACAGGCCTACTGTTTTTTCATTAAAATACCGGACGCCTGAAAAGATTGTCATTAACTGATCACTACTTTCTGAAATTTACATTAACATAATATTAGAACGAAGCAAACATAATACTGAATAAATATGCTTTACAATATCCGAGTTTCCGCCATGTGCAACCGAAAATGTTGTTTGCAAATTTTACAGTGAACCCCAGAATTAAGCTTTGTTTCTTCGAGGAGAGGGTATCTTTCCTGTAACTTGGAGTAGTTTCGTTTCTGTTTAGGCATAATAGCTTAAGTTCTCGCAAATAACAACACAGCACATCAACTCCCAACACTAGACTGGGCTGTCTTCACTGTTCACAGAACGCGTTAAACAATGACAACAGTAAGTGAGATAAGCGCCGACTCTGCGTTTCTCACGAGAAGTGGCAACAATTGTAGTTAGGTTTTTAATTTAAGAAGATGGTGTCAATAAAATAGTTACCTATTCGCTTCCCAACAAAAATTCACGGGACGCAGGACATACAAGTAAAAAAGGGGGACTGTCCCGTTTTGTACGACACGAATGGCAGGCTTATACCAGTATCGTCAGCTGTACGCTTCTTTCCCATGCCAATTAAATTGAATAATGAACAAATAAAGCAGGTAAATTGATTAGCGTAACGGATCAACGAAGCAAAGGAAAAGAGCATACCATATCGTATACCATGATACACATTACACTAACGCTATACCTAAGTAGCGCTGAGCCAACAGGCAAAGAGGTAGTTCGTAGTTGTAGGAACGGACGCCGTGCCGTAAGTCCCTGGTTGGAAAGTCCAGTGGGTGAGCGACTAAACCACACTAAGGCCACACATATTCTTTTTTTTTTTTTATAGTCTTACTAGCTGACCCGGCGAACTTTCTTCCGCCTTAGAAGCAATAAATGAGCACATTTTGGATTTTAAGTTCAATTTTTTATTAGGATAATAAATATAAATACAAAAATCAAGTATTTTAATGAGTATTTATTGGCCGCGTATTTTGGTGCATGGGTTGCACTCTTCAGTGAAGCATCTTGTGATAGACGACATTTCTTGTTTTATTATCAGGCGCAAGAACAAATAACGCAGATGGTCTTCCGACCCATGAACATGCCACATGTAATTGACCATGGGAAAAACACGGGTTTTCTAGATTCGAACCACAAATTTTCAAGGATTGGCCTTGTGATTTGTTAATGGTCATGGCGAATGCAAGACGGATCGGAAATTGAAGTCGTTTAAACTCAAATGGCAAATCGGTTGGGATCATCGGGATCCTAGGAATGAGAACTTCCTCACCCTCGAATTTTCCTTTGAGTATCGTCGAGTAAATCACATTGTTCATCAATTTACTTACCATCAAACGCCTTCCGTTGCACAATTTTGGTTGGTTTATGTTTCGAAGCATGATTACTACGGAGCCAACCTTTAGTCGTAAATTGTGCGGTGGTAAGCCAGGCACATTCAAGGAGCTTTAAAAAGTTAATTGGATAGTTGCTCTTCACGTGCAATTTCATTCGCAATGTTTCGAATCCTAGTTGTATCACGGCTTTGACAGGAAAGATTCGATTGTTTTGGTCGCGGCATTGTTAATGATAATATCAGCACAATAAGCTAATAGAAACTCGAAACAAACACCATAGACAACAATGCGTTTTTCTGTCTGTTGCGTTTTGTTATACCACGTTTTATGTCACGTCCCACGGAAACAGGATAAAGTATCCTATGTCCGTCTCCAGGTTCTAAGCTACCTCCCCACCGATTTTCAGCCAAATCGGTTCAGCCGTCCTTGAGTTATAAATAGTGTAACTAACACGACTTTCTTTTTTATATATATTTATATTACGTTAGATATATCCTTTGTTTCTATTGTATAGCAGAAAGCTGTTTATGACGGTTAATTTCAATGAATGTGTCACTTTTAAGTTTGAAAAGAAAGGAAGAACTTGTAAGTAGGCATTTGCGGGGGGTGACTTCTGGGAGGGGGCTCCTGTCCCGTAAATACGCCCCTGATTGGCCTTACAAATAGAATTCTCTGGTTCAAGTAGCCATAAAACTTTAAAAAAGTTATTTATAAATAATCTCTTGCTGACAGAAACTGTACAAAACTGCAACAAAGTTATTCAAACTGATGCCATTTATCATGTTAAATATACATGGAAACAATTCTAAATCAATACATGAATGTTTTTGTAAACATTTTACGTTCGTAGTTATTTTAGATAGCATTCTTCGATTAACGAGTTTAGCTAATACCTTTTATTTTCTCTAATAGTTGTCTGTTTTAGGTAGGAAAATTTTGTATTCCACTCAAATATTTGGTATACAATGTCACCTGAGTTACACATTTTGAAAATGTTACCTAGAAAAAAGATCGGCGAGTGTCGAAGAAAAGGGCAACTCAAAATCCAGAATTCGAATAAATATCAAAAGTCAAGTCAGACACAGTTCAAGCATTTTTTTCCTACAAAAAGTTCGCCTTCTAAGCTACCCCCATGAGAGTATGTGTTGTTTCTCATAATTGAATCTTAACGGGTTTGATTAAAATAATTAATTTTGAGATATAATATCAGGAATTAAATACTTATTTCCAGCATCCTCCGAAAATCTACAAAGTCGTGTTCATTTTGAAACACTTCTTTTTTATGGAACTGGAGAGGTGAGAGGGCGGTTCACCAAATACTGGTCTTTCAAAATAGAGGTGTTGCTATGGCAGGTGTAGTCATTTGTTACACGTCACAAAAACAATTTCGGTGCCGACTCATGGCCTAGTTTGCATTAGGCAGGATTTCAGTCATCTTTCAAAATGTTTTCGTAAAATGGAAAACAGTGCAGTATTGTTCAGTGACTCGCTTTTTTTACTTTTGGATGGGAAAACTTGCTAGGAGAGAAAAGCGAAATTAGATGCTGATTATGGGGACCCTTTGCCAATTACGATAACAGATATTAGTTCAGTGTCTTTAAACCTGGTCGAATATCTGGTTTTGATCAGGAGCGCCCAGAGCGCCAAGCAGATGTGGTTCCCGAGGAAATCATTGAAGAATGGCATGATATGATTCTCGGTGATAGTCGAACGAAAGTTTGCTAAGTGGCAAAGGCCAAAGATATCGATGGGAATGGCAATTCATATTTTGCATGATAAGCTGGAAATGAAAAAGTCTTCGGCCCGATGGGTGTCGCGATTGCTCAATCTATACAACAAGAGGGGTATGGCTTTCACCTTCGAAGTTGTGCTTAAGCAAAATCCGAAGGACATTTTACGTAGAGTTGTTGCCGTTAGGGAGAATCTTATGATTCATCATTATACTCCGCAAACCAAGCAACAATCAAAACAATGGGTTGCTTCCGATGAATCTGTTCTCCAAAGAAGGTCATCCCATCGGCTGCAAAGGTGATGGCGATGATCTTTTGTGATGCAAAGACTGTGATACTCATTGAACTCGCTAGAAAAAGGAATTACTGAACAATACTACAGTGAGTTATTGGCCCAATTCGACAGAACTTGAGAAAGACTAAACTCCATTTTGCGAAGAAGAAAGTTTTGATTCACCAAGACAACGCACTAGCACATTCACCTAGTTTTCTTTGCCCACGGACTACATGAACTGTGCTACAACTGTTGCATCAGTCCCCATATTCGCCCAACCTGACACCTTGCGATTTCTCCTTGTTCCTAAACATAAAGAAATTTCTCGCGTGAACAATATATAGATAAAATGAGATTAACCTGAGACAGAGGCGTATTTTGAGGAGCTTGAAAATGCATATTTTTGTAGGGGTTGAAAAATGGCAGGAACTGTGGGAGAAGGGTGTATCGCTAAAAGGAGATAAACAATTTGAAAAAATGGCCTCTCCATTCCTAACATGGGTACTTCTTGAATCGCGTGTGGACCAAACCTTAATCGATAAACATACTATAGAGCTCATTAAAATACATAATAAAATAATGAGTGAAGGTAAGTGTGCCATATGGCAGACATGCTGAAAGGTTTGCTATTTTTTTCTCTCTCTTTTCATCTCAAGAGGACGCTATCACAACTAAAACTTGAAATTATGTTTCCGCATGTTGTATGAAATTAAGTGCTTATCGGTTTCTAATGCTGCACAATTAGTCTTTAAAGTATTACATTATTTGGTTATTGGTGCATATGTCAACATTGTCGTTGTTCAGCATTTATTTGGAAGATGAGCTTTGCTATAGGCAAAACACAACATGCATTATGCTTTCTTTACGATAATTTCGTTATCTCGGCAAGTAGAAGAGAAGTAAGCATAGCTTGTTATCTTCAGCTTCAGAAGATTCCGGATGCCCAGATCCGATGACACGTGATCTTTTAATTGCTGCATCATAGGCAATGCTAACGGCTACATAAATTCTTTTCATTATCTCAAATTATGGAAATGCAGATTTATTTATTCATTTTGGTCGTTATGCTTTTTCTATTTTATGGTATTTCTTCGCTTTTATTTCATTATTTAGTAATTTTTAGCTCTCTGCGGCTTTATTCAGCAATTGTTTTGCATGGAATTTGTAAAGATTTTTTATTATTCACATTTTCCATTAGGCCAACTCTTCAAAATCATAAATGTCATTACTCAACTGAGAAATAATGGTATTCGTTGTATTGTTGGGATTAAGGACTTCCCATTTAGCGGTTAATATGGAAAGATTTATTTGTGGGTGGCGGTGCGGCTATTGTCAGGGGGGTAGCTATAGTTACAAGTTATGAATTCATTTCCCAAACTTCGAGACAGGTCAGTGTTCCCGGTTTCGTTAATGAGTGTATACAGTCATGTTGTTTGCTATCCTTGATAGTGTTATTGGCTGTTAAGTCTTCTTAATGTGCAATTAATTATGTATAATTTGACTTACAGCCTTAGTCTTGTCTCAAATACAGTTTTCATACCTTCATTTTCAAATTCTACAAATAAGAAACGGAACAAATGCATTTTTTTAATTATTATATTATCGTTGCTTTAATACATATTTTTCCAGTTGTTTTAGTAATGTATAAACTAATTATTAACTTTATATGCAATAGAGTTGTAACAAATTAAATAAATATCACTTTTAGGAACCCTTTGTACTGATTATGTAATTGTTTTTAAAATATAGTGGTTAATATATAACTTTTTTTTTCGGTTTTCTCCGGTTGAAATTCTTTCTTTATCCACTAATTTTAGTAGCTTTATTATTTGTAGTGACTTATTACATATTTCTTATGATTTTTGCCACTGACATCTGACATTAACAACAGTAACTTTAAATTTACCTAAATATTTGTGCCATAACATTTTGTAAATATTTTCAGACTCATTAAACCTGCTAATATTAATAATACATTATTAAAACTACAACCCAGATGTTAAGCGATATATTTCGGTTTTACGTTCGTTCCTTATTAAAATACTCACCTTTTGGGGAAAGTTATTAAAATCCCACATAGCCCCTCGAAGGTAGGTTGTGTAGTAGGTTTCATAACCCAATTGGCCCAGGCATACTTAAATGAAAAATTAACATATATGTATGCATATTTCGTAAAAATAAGTGTTTTAGAAGCTATTTTGCATATAGGTTACCCCATTACACGTGTTAGAACAATTACTCGCTCAAAGTAAACATTTACAGAATGTGTACAAATATCCATCTTTTCAGTACATTTTCCAGCTCGTTTGCATATGCAGATATAAAGAGCTTCGCTGATCGCGGAAAAGCGGTTTATGAGAGAGTGGGGGGGGTGATGGAGGGTGAGAGGGAGGAAATTCGATCACTCGAATTGAAGTACGACTCAGGATTACTATATCCTCCTAATATAACTGTAACGCTATTCTAGCTGGTTTATACAACTTTACTCAAGAGTATACACTGCCAACGACCAGCGGAAACCCTAATGAAATACATCACATGGGTTCTGTGACAAGGAATAGTTATATAAGACACATACGGCAAACTACTACCAATAAGAGACACGAATAACGCGAAATATCTGTAATGCATTTAGCCCATACAAAGCGTTTTAATTAATATTAAATTGTACGTGGTTTGCTTAATAGCTTGTAAGCGTCTTATAGAACGGTTCTAAAAAGTTATGGCGCTGGCCGCGCAGGTGTCCGGTAGAGTAACTACCCTTTTGCGATGGGTGCCGGGTTCGATTCCCGACTGGGAGTTGGAGATTTTTCAGTATTCAAAAGTATTCCTTATTCTCCCCAGAGTCTAGAAGAATGAATGAGAGCGTGAATGTGTGTATGGGAGAGAGAGAGAGAGAGAGAGAGAGAGAGAAGAGAGAGATCTAATATATAAAACCTCAAACTATAAAGAAATGAGAAAACAATCAGAAATCCAATGACAACTAACAAAAGGGTCACGGATATGACCATTGGAATTAGAGACAGAAAATAAGACAGAAAAAAGTGGTAAAATGACAATCCGAGTACTGTTCCGAAAAGACAGCGTGAATGTAAAGGTTCAATACCAAGACAGTGGCTTGACTTCGTGCCACCATTCTTTCCTGGAGTCTTTAGGTTTGGGTCACTTCTGTATGTCACAGAGTGTGTATGTTCATGATTTCCGCTGCTTTATCAAATAACTATGAGTAATATTTTGATCTCCTCTGCGCACTCGAGAAAGAACTAACATTGAATTAATAACATTTCTTGTACAGGACCGAATGCAACACATTACTTCAACAACTATCTGATCAAAACTAGTATTGATTTCAACATCTTCGGCACAAATGATGAAATTATATTAAAGCGAAAAATGCACCAGAACGCGGCACCAAATTTGAAACATCACTATTATTTCGAAAAAAAAAAAAAAAAAAAAAAAAAAAGCCTTTCTGAACTGCTCAAAACCCAACATGCCTATGCTAGCCTATTTTCAAAATACCTTTGGTAAAAAAAGCGATATCTTTAGACAAAATGTACAACTGCTAAGGAAAACAAAGGACGAATGATATATATATATGTATATATATGTATATATATGTATATGTATATATATGTATATATATATATATATATATCTCGAATATGTAACAGAAGTTAATTTATTATTACTATTATTATTATTAGTATTACTATTACTATTATTATTATTATTATTATTTGTTGCTGTTGAGCAGCGAGAACGTGTTCTCACACCAATTTATTCTCAAGGGGTTCATCAGGGGTAAGGAAAACAATGGAAAAGTCGACAGCAGCAAAGACGGTTATCAATTAGAGGGTCATTAGCGGTAATGAAAATGAAATCCTGGTAATGATTGATGAGACACAAGTTGGTAACACGCAAGGCAAGCTGCCCCCAGTTGCTTAGCTCTTTGTTGGCTTAGTTCGCAAAATGTGTGTCATTTGCTTGGTAAGAGGATGGGAGGCGGTGTCAGGCCCACACACAGAGCCTGTTCCTTGTCAACACTACGCAGTAAGCGCAATTCTATTTTCGAAATAGCTTATTGGCGATTTGATATTCTGTTAATGTTCCTCCTTAACATTGGCATCCGGCTCTCAACTGCATTTCTTTGTCACTACCAGCGTGATATAACGGGCGTTCACAGAATCAGGGTACAGTGGCGTTTCTTAAAGGATTTTTAAACCTCCAACATTACAGCTTATTTCGTAGCCATGAACAGAACGGAGGAGTAACTACCAAAGTTAGCCCAGACTGCATTCATTCATTTTCAGAACTGCATCCAACAATTGTTTTGAAATTAAGTAGAACGTGCTCCCAGTCCTACATTCAACACCGAAATGTACCTCGTGCATAATAAGGCTATGTATTTCATAAAAATTTGTTTTAGCACATTGATAGCAGTGAAACAAAACATTGGTGTGTGCGTCAAAATATTTAAATGAACAGTTAGGCCTTTTTTTTTGCAGGGAGTTATTCATTAAGTAATAGAAAAGAAGTGTACAAAGCATCATTTCCGTATCTGTAATCCTGTTCAAGAAAATATTCTTTATATATAGAAAATTGCAAACTGAGAAAAACAACATTAGTATTTTTAAAGCATACCTAAAGACATACTTGTGTTAGGAACATTTAAAACTCCCCAACAACATATTCCTGGCTCTCAGCCTGTTTTCTCTTCTGTAATTTTGTTGCTTGCCTTCTTCTAAAGGGTCTGAAATGCTCGATGAGCATTGTTAATTCGGTTTCTATCAATAACATGAAGTATCTTCTTTATAAATGTTCCAGGTTCAAATCCAAATCTTGTTGAGATCTTTAAATCTTCCAATGTCGCCATCATTGTAAACTATAATTGCATTATAATATCCACTGTTTCAGAAACAAATAGTCGTTAGGGATAGTGCTTGCAGAATGGGGCATTCAAGCTTTCCTTTGGATTTTAAGTCTTGCCTTAAATGCACTTTTGTAGTGTTTCTGTATTTGTCAGAGCTCCGAGTGTGGGTTGTATGGTGGAATTACTCACTCTGGAAAGTCATGCTTATGAATATAAAATTCACCATTGTTTTGTGCCTCTTTATTCTTGCACGAAAGACCACAAAATCCATGCTGAGGTTTGGCATATGTTGACAATTCGAAGATAAATCACGTACAGCTTGCTGCATATTTCGAAAACTCCAACATTCTTTCTTGTTTTACAACCAAAATACATTTGAATGTTTTGAATTTCTCTCCTACTCACTTACACGTATAGTGGCCCTTCTAGTTTCTTATGTAATTTTAACATCCTTTAGGCATATTCTTTTGTACATGCTCTGTTAATTTTTCACTAAACGAAGTTAGTTCCGAGCCTGTGCATTCAAAAACAAAAGAAATACAGGATAAACTATTGCGTAAAAGGGGAGCGCGGCACATAATGCACAGCGTTAGGTTCTTTCAATTTCACAATTCTCTTAGATTAGTAATTAATTTGACTGTAAATTTCGGTGGAGAGTTTTTCTCAAGTATATGCATTGCTACGTGACTATGTTTTAAAAAAGTGATTTATTGGCACTTTACCCACATATTCCCTAAGATCAACATCTCCGTATCACTTCGACTTGCAAGTCCAACCTGAGTCGTGTTTGTCAACCATGCTAAAGGGACATTCCCATCTTCCAAGTTCTATAGGCTTACCTTATTTGAACACAGATACTTTATCTGTGCTTAAAATAGTAGAAAACAAATTGTTTACGATTTGCATAATGCAGAGTCAAACAGAGGGTGAAATTGCATCCTCTTGAGTAGTCTATGTTACATCCTGGCGGGCTGGTATCGAATAAGTCAAAATTCTACGAGACAGAATATTGAATTTGGAATTCGGAATTAGAATAAAGGCCACAAACTATTAGAACATGACATTTTAACGGCATATGTTTTCCTTTCTATCGTGATAACACTAAGTATACATAAGATATTACTGAATCGCATCTACTTACAGTATTGTGGTAGGGAGCTGTAAAAATTAATTCCTTTAACCTTAAGTTTAGTATCTATTTCGACTTAAGAGAATATTACAGATTCAGATAAATATGGCGAAATGTTTGTGGTTATGATTCGATCTCTCCGTTTCCTCCCGTTTTTGGTCAATCTACAGTGGTATTTGTATTCTCGAAGATGGGAACACAGGGTTTCTAAATCTACTCTTAAGTGCACAGGTCTGATAATACAACAATCATTCGAGGATTAATATAAACTTATTCGGCTTCTTTTTCATAATAAAGGTAATCAAATTTATATTTTATTACAATATTAATGAATTATTACATAAATCCATTACACAAAATCAACATATGCAGTGTGGATTTTCTGAGAAAGTAGGCAATTAGTATAACAAACCTAAGTTTGCGGACATTGTGTTTTGTAAAATCTGTTACTTTTATAACATATGCGGAAACTGCTATCCCAAAATTATTTATCTAGTACTCTTGAAGTACTAGAATTCTAGTACCTAGATTCCTGAAGATGTGGTGTGATTCGTTCCCTCGTGTAGAAAATTAACTGCCGAAAATAAAGCTGTAACAAGTAAATCAACTCTACAGTACACCGTATTTTTGTGTTATTGTAAAGTACGGGTTCTATTCTGGATTCGGTGTTCTAGTAATGAATGGTTCTCTCACCTTGGCAGCAAGCTTCAGTTAAGATCCGTGGCAGCGCATGACTTTAGATTTTAACTGTTGATTTTACGTTTGTTATGAGTTTCTGTATGGAAAAATCACAGGGTAAGCGATTAAATGACATACGGCGAGTTGGGTACGGTGCTGCTAATTTAATCCGGAGAGAATATTACCCCACAATTCAGATGGTATGTACCTCCTACTCCTCTCCATTCCCACACAGCGAAACATCAATTGCACGCCAAACGCAGTGATATAGCAGAGCTCAAAATAATCGCTAACTCGTTAAACACACAGGAGTATGAGGGAATGGTTTGAATGAAGCTGAGAGGTAGCGTTCCGGACGAGAGAGGCCTCTACCACCGTACATGAACAACAAGAACAACACCGAGTAGCCTATTCCATTACTGAAGCTGTAGCATAGTAACGCACAATGAATTTCTTTTGCCACATATTTTAAAAGCAAAAGCGTAATACTACCTACCAATCGATATATTTTGGAGCAAATCCTATGCTGACATCGACCATAGTCAAATATCTTAAGCCGACGCTTGATTTTAAACTAAATATCGTAATAGAATGTACCAATTTAAACATACACTCCAAGCAAAATCACCAACAATATTCCAAATAAGCACCTCATATAAACATCAATAACTCTCAAATTTGTACATTGTTGCTTGATATGGGATTCTCCTTCAGCCAGCCAAATCAAACAATTTTCAATCCATACAGAACAGGTGCCTACGACTGATGTTAACTATGGTAAGGTACAATGTAGTTCTGCACTACGACTTAGGACTTCCGGAGATAACGACGTTCCTCCGCATGAATTACACACGACTTCAAAGAACATTAATAAATCATCATAATCTTTTGATTTCAGCTAATATCAGACCAGTAACCGCCTGACCAACCACTGAGAAGTCTAAAACGAAAATGTCACACGAACTTAGGAATTTAACCGGAGACCATCCTTAGACTAATCGTTGGATAATAACCTGAATACATGCGACCAGTTTAGTACTTTTTTAACTTCAAACGTATGCACAACTGGGTTCAACGTATTCAATGATACAACATAGTTATATTATGAAAAAATTATTCCTGCAGTAGGTACAAAATAAAGATCATGGCTAAATTCAAACCACAACGGAGTATTTCGATTCAACGCTCAATAATAGCTATAACATATCTCAAAAATGCACTCACGAATTTGTTTGCTTTTATTCTGTCAATTCTACGGAGTTTTCCATTTCTCGATAAAGAATACACTATGTGAATCTTTCATTTACACTATTGTTTTATGACTGCCTTACAGGGAAAAAGCTTTTAAATTGATTCATCGTTGACATCAGAGTTCAAGCAGTTTTTATGTATCATTGAAATTCATCGGAAGTTTCATCGTCCCGGTTTTGTAGTATATCTGGGTGAATCTCAGATGCCGTCCATTGGATAGCATCAGAAGTATAAGGCCGATGAATGCGATATTCCCTGGTTTACTTTTTGCAAAACCCCTACTGGAGGTGCAAAAGTAAGAACTCAAAACCAGATTACCATAGGAATCACGCTGGACTAATCTGAGTTTAAACTTTGAATGATGTATAGTTGACCAATCCTTGTTTCTTTTGGTTTTTTTTTCTTCAGGATTTCCCCGGGTCGCCTGGCGAATGCTGTTTAGCTTTATTACATTCCCGGAATTCTCTGATCCACTATTTCTTGTTCCCATCATTTCCTAATCATCTATTTGAGGTTGAAGAATTAGGCGACGGTGTTCAGCAAATTGGATGGTGATTTGCGCATTGTAAAATGGTTATCCTGGTGTAGTCGTCGGGAACACTCAGTCGGAACCCATTTGCCGGTTTCACAGCTCCCTGCGGGGGTTTGCCGGGATGGTCAGCGGGTCTTGAGCAGGACCAAGGACGGTATTGCCATCGAAAGCCTTTCAACTGCAGCTGAAAGGTACTGCTTCCGCCCGTTGCCATCTGGATCTGGTTTCCCCTTCAGGTATTTCTCTTTATCGCTCCCTCCCTGGGGTCGGGTAAGTAGCAAAGGGCCATTAGGGCCTACTCCGGTGCTCTGTCCCAGGGTCCCGGGGGCCAGTCCGTGACTAATCCTAATCGCCTCGTAGTTCGATTTGGCCCATGGGGAGAGCTGCCCGCCTAAGTAGAGATACTGATAATAATACATGATACTAATTGGGAAGTGACATTTGGAAAGGAAACTATCCGGACTTAAGTTTAGGATACCTCTATGCCATTTACCAATTTTGAGAATGAGAAAAACGGAAGAAACCCTCTATTAGTGCTAACCACGCTGTCTATGGATACCGAAAATTATACCCCTTGATTTTTCTTATTTAAAGTCCCTTCAAAAAGTAATGCGCAGTGAAATGCTATGTTTAGAGCGGGCCAAATGGTATTGTGCATCTCTACTGTATAGTTTACTTGGATTCATTGTACTCGTGATTCGGCTATCCAAACTGTTAACACTTCTTATGTGATTTAAGAACTATTCTAAATTAATGAAGAAGAGCTTGTCCGCAACCCGGGTTTTGGAAGGTTGATGTGGGTATATCAGTATTGCAGGAATCAGTTGATTCATCAGATAACAGACATTTTTATTTGAAAGCTATAATGTGGTGAGAAAACACATCCCCGAGAGATTCCAGTTGAATTTAGTATGTTTCTCTTCCTGAAACTTTTAAACGCCACTTGATATGTGTTGTTTCTTATTTATAAGTATGAAAACAGCGTGCAGAATAGTACTTCTTAGAGGCGGTTCCTTGCACTGTAACAAATAAGACGCTTATCCTATTGACCCTTCAAACATTAGACCTTGGTGTAGTAAAACCAAATGTAAAAATTTAAAACTGCTTAAGAATTCTCACCAGTGTAAAAATCATGTATATAAATGACATTTTCATTTCACTGTATTTGCCGTTTAATCCCGAGTTGCTTCCTAACATACGCACTTCATGGTTGGCCAAACATTATTAGCAGCGGTTTTGTAACCACTAAAAAGAAATGCGGAGTATTCCGCAACCAATCTCGTGTTATTCCCATTCATTTTATACCTCTCAAAAATCTCCGAATGCCAAAGAGTAACAGATATGACATTGCAGAAATGAATGTGTTACGTCTGAGCATTTTGTGGTGAACTGTACATTGCTTTTGCCTTGGTATTATGCCCAGCTATTGAGTACGAACAAGGTGGCTTAACAAGCCCTAATGTCCCTTAATTGAAGTTTTATATTGTCTGTGGTTGTTTGAACTGGACCGATCTTAATTGATGCATTATTAATGTCTGTTTGTTCCACCCTGCATGGCATGTGCATTGATAATAGTAGTATAGGGTGATGCTGCGGTTTACCCAACACATGGCACAGTATACATTGCGTTTCAACATTGTGATAAAATGGTTTATTGATGGTTCGTTACCCTTAGCTCTTAGCCTTTTCAGGGAAAACATGGATACTAGCTGCACTGAAATGTCATATCTGCAAAACCGAGTGTCCTCTTTTTGATAGAGCGAAGCACTAAACGTGTGCACAGCAACAGTTAAGCATCTAGTTCATTGCCGGTTGCTTTGCTATAGGTAGGGCGATAATGCCGGTTTTAGCCAAGGAAAATTCTGCACACAGTTCCTTCCATCTCATTGAACAGAGGTTGCGACTGCTTGGTTTTTCTATTAGCGCCCTTTTGAAGGTTTTTTAAACTTATCAGATGCATGACGAGGATGCTCCGAGTTGAATCTCCCAAATACAGCTGCTCATTAGAAATTATATGAGAAATATTTTGAATTAATATTACTTATATGAGGAAAGAATTTCAGAGAAGTGTCAGAGAATTTGAGCATCTAGACATCATTTATAAACAATAATAAAAGGAAAAACTACTTTAAATAAAACTAAACCAAAAGTAACTTCTACTTTTAAAACTTCAAAGCAAGAAGATTTTATTATTAATTTCCAAAACTAATGTATTTTTTAAACTATGAATTAAGCACAGATGTCCTCGAGAGTAACCACATGTGTGGATATGTCTAGCAGCTCGAAGAGAGAAGGTTTTGTGTAGTTTAGATTAGGAGTTTGAAATTTTAAGCGTTTTAGAGAACTTAAAATAGGGATTATGCTCACCTTGTGGACTGAAAAAAAAAGGGTTAATCCAATTGTTTGAATGCAGAAATAGCAAAGTGTGCAGAGGTGACTGATTGCAAATAAATGGTGTAACATCGGAAATGGAGAGCATTAAAAACTGTTAAGCAAGAAGCAACAAATAAAAAAAAAAGAAGAAAATATATATTATGACAGTACCGTCTTCTTCAGCAGTGATTCTGATGTTCGTGCGAAAATTAGCCAAGGAATTATTCAGCGGTGATTCTCATGTTCGTCTTGGTATGTGAGTCATCTAATGGGAGACCTTGGGGTGCGTAAACAGCACAGAAAGAGCAGCGTGAAATAACAGGAACCTTTGGAACGCGAAACTCTTCTGGTAAAAACGTGATTGTTTTCGAGCTTCGAGATGCTTTTTTTTTTTTTTTTTTTTTTTTTTAATTTTTTTTTTTTTTAAAAAGAACAGTAACGGAGTCTGATCAGGACTCCGGTACTGTATCCCTATTTACATTTCCCCCCCGTAGGTTTTACTGATTACTGGTTTACTGGTTTTACTGTTTCTTTTACAAACATATACACATTGCACAAACATATAACATCCATGCCCAAGGCGGGACTCGAACCCACGATCCCCTGCAACTTCTTGAAGCTTTGGTTTCCACAAAGCGTGGCGTCTTTCTGTAGCTATAAAAGGAGGAACAATTGCTAGCTGGGTTTGTTGTAAATTGCACTGAGTCGTGATTTGCTGGAGCGTTAGCTCGTAGTGGTGCGCGAGCCATAGATGACGTGCAGCTGTAAACTGTCTACGCGTTGAAACTCGAGTGAGTTATTTGCAACAGGAAATTTAAGACGTTATGTGTAAACAATTTTCCGCCAATAAAGGCATTAGTTAGACTATATAAGGTTAAAATGAGTTTTTGTGTAGTGGAAAGAAAGAGGTTAACTACGAAGCAACAAATTAATGCATTAATATGTATACTAACTAATCATGTAACCAAAGAAGGGTAAAATGGCCAGGACCAAAGTAGTCTTAATCTAATCTGAATGTTATTATCTTGACACTCAGTAAATATCTACACAGTTGCATATACCACTAACTGAGTTACTCTTGCAGGTTAGCAATAGCAGCTGACAAATACTTACTGTTGTGGAACGTTACAATTGTTGGGCTTACGTTTCGTTAACAGCTGGAAATGACTTATAAATGATTATTACGTGTATACCACCCACTCGTATGGGAAGCTACTAGCGATTTGGTATTGTCACGTATGACATTGATCAGATCATAATTGCATTATTTATTTTATTATAATTGGGAATGTTTTATAAGCTTGTTACATTCTTCCAAATTCTCATGGAAACATATTCTACATTTTATTAATTTTCTTAAGCCTTGTCAAGCTTTGTATGTGACAGAATATAAGTGGTTCACCACTTTCCTTGGCAGTCTCAGTGGATGTCATTTGATGTCATTTCCAGGATATAAGCTTGCAGAACAGAGTTCTATCAGGCAAGGCAAAGGAGTCACATGTCTCTAGGAAAATCCTGGAAACCCAACCTGAGAGGCGGTTCTCCATATATGCTATACGCCACGATAGGAATACCCCCATAGGGAATTGGACAGTATACAAGCGAGCGTTGAGAGCTCGTTGGGGTCTTTTGTCTCTTGTATCTGGTCGCTCGTATGAGAACGTCTTGGCAGACGGCTCGTCCTTCTACTTGGCTGCTCATCCCCTCAGTGGGCATATCGGCTGAAATATCCTAAAGATATCCAAATAGTGTGTATTCCGTTAATATCAACCACTTCTAATTGTAAACCAAACACCTCACCAATAACTGCTTGAAAATAATCATTTAAATATAGCATGATTACTAAGCTAAACTGCAGTGTTCTTTCCATCTGTCTCCAAAAGATACACCCCGCCACAATGTAAGCGACAGTATCAGTAATTGACACTCTAAGTTTATTACAAGGAAGTTGCAAGTTTATCGCAGATAAATTAGTTGTCGATGTTTTACCTCAATGTTCAATCAATGCGTTTTCATAAATAGTCGTTGAGACAGATATATACTGGCATATCGTCCTGTGTAAACGTTATTTTATGTTCCTGTTACCTAGGTGTGTGAAGTAGTTGGGCATGGAACTAGTTTACTTATGACTGTTTATTTTTTAGTTGCATCACTAAGGTCACTAAAATCCGCTAAATAAATGCTATAACAGCATTATTACCAACCTAGTATAGTAGAAGTTAAGGAGCAAGGCGGTATATAAACCATGCAATGTGATAAAATCTTAGGTGATGCTTCCGGAAGACAAAGGCCTAACCTAAAACCTATTGCTCATAGTATACTGCCTAACGTCAGAACCAGGCATAGGAATTCTTAATCAGTTGACTTCAAGTGATTATTATTATTATTGTTATTATTATTATTATTATTATTATTAGTACTACTACTACTACTACTACTACTACTACTACTACTACTACTACTACTACTACTACTACTACTACTACTATTTGACTTTTTAGGGCCAAAAATACACTTGGCTGCTGCTGCCCAGTTATAGTCAACAATAAGAATACTTCTATTGTACTGTGCCATAACTGAATGCATAGAAGTACCTTACCACCCATCAAAGCACAATGCATTTTGATTTTCATTGCAGAAAATCTTCCAATGTTTTCAATATGTATTTTATTACGGAAACTCTTGCAGTGAAGCTTTTTGGCGTTTAAATCTAACTTATCCTTAAGTTAGCACTGAGCTCTGTGCTATGAAATGAAATCTCCAACATACGTACAAAGAATTTTCAGAAATGCTAACTTCCATAAAGTGGATTTACAAGAACATTGTAATCCATAAGGATATTCCTTTAGCAAGCATAGCTTTGCATGCAGCTCTTAATGCAATGGCCTGAGGTATGTTAATTTTCCTAATGGAGGGGACATGATTTCCATGTGGGTAGCTGCCTGATATGAAAGGTTACGTATACCGATCCATTAAGCTGAGTTTAAGCTGTCGGAAGTGACGTTACGCGCCTTCCAGTGATAACTGCATCCTCAACAAACCGTCTCTGAAGGCGTCTCCAATATAGGTGTTACTTCTCAGTGAAATAGACGGTGATATAAATTAAAGGAGTAAGGATGTCGTGTGAAAAGGGGAATAAAACCTTGTGTGCCAACAATAGGCAGTAGAGAATAAACATCTTTCAGGTTAAATAACCAGTATTTTCAGAGATGATCAAAGGAAAATGACTGTATTCTTATGAATATCAGTGGCTGTTAACACAGTTGCAAGAGAGGTTTTATTCAATAATTGACTTTTCAGCGAAATATATTACATAATAGTGGCCTGATTATTATTGTCATCGTGAAATTCTATGAACAGCCGAATTACAAATTTTCTGTTCCGTTACCTTCCTGTATGTTTTAAAATTTGCTAATCCTGTTATGCAGTTACTCACCTGTGACATAGTTCATACAACATTCTCCCATCGTTGTTACAGATAAAACAAGTATATATCTCTTTGTGTCATGAAAACATAAAAATCTCCCCTCGGGACGCTACTTTAAATTATCATTGCTCATAGTTCTAATCAGACTGTGCGCATGGATGGATGTTAAGCTTTCTGCTCTTGATTTAAAAATATAGTGTTATATAACTTTTTTATTTCTATTTAAGTGGTAGTTAATTGCTTAGTCAGTCTTCTTTCTTGTTACACCGTTTAAGTATAAGATATACCATTTATTCATAAAGGGAAAAATCTGTGCCAAATCTTAAACTCTTGCTGTGAACTTCGTAAACTTTTATTCAATATGCATTCAAATTCACACAAATAATTTGAAATGCATTACTGCAGAATTTATAATTCTTTGAAATAATAGTTTGAAATAAAATTCGAAACTCTTGCATAGGAAACATTAATGCAGAAAAATTCTTTATTCTGGATAATATGGTACATTTTTTCTCTAAGATAGTATCGGTGTAAAAATTATTTTTCCCTCCAATTCAGTTATGACTGTATTAGAAAATATAATACACAAAACAGAAGGTTAATCGAATACTGTCAGGGTTTCCGCTACACTTTACTACAAAATATCTGAATAATTTTATTTAGGCCTATAAAATGTTTAAAATTCTTTGATTGAAAACTTCATTGTGCATAAGAGGTTGTGTATTAAAAATCATTTTTATTTTGGACTCTCATTAACTGTCCTGTTTCTTAACGTCCCATTCTATTCTGGGCGTTTAATTTTGCTCAAAAGCATCTTTATCAGACTTGAAGTTCTTAAACGTCTACTGCACGGGACCATTGACTTTATTTCCCTTCCAAAGGAAGCCAGGTTAAGGATTTTACGTCCCCCCCCAAAAAAAAAAAAAGAAATCCACCGACATAAGTCGGTTTGAATCCGCAACCTCGGGAACCGAAAGCGGGTATGTTACCCATAGACCACGAAGGATGACGAATTTGTGTATTGAAAAGTAATTCTTAAATGCTTTCTTTTAGCTATAGTTTAACACATGACATTTGTCATGTAAAATATAAATGTGTATTTATGTGATCTATGGCAAATACTTAATTGCTAAACTTGAACTGAGTTTGATTGATCTTGTAAAAGCTGGTCGCTATGTGAAACACATGAGGTCCGGTTCGCTTGGCATGGTCCCGTTTGAGAAAAGTTCATTAGTTTAAAATTGAAACCACTAACAATGAATATCTCGAAAACTGTCAACACTATAAGAAAAACACCTGTTATATAAATTATGTTCTTCAACGAGAGCTGCATTTTTGTGTAGTAAGTTTTTTTCTACCTCTTGCGGTTTAACCGTTATGCAAAATTCTGTAAAGGTTGACCAGAATAAAGAGCTCTTCAGAGGCTATTCCCAGAAAATTAAAAATATACATTTTATTTCTCAAGTGCATATCTTTTAATATACGGTATTTGAATAAAAATCGTTGGAGCTATTTTGAGGAGAATAACATTTTAGAAAAATGTTCCATGTAAAGGGTAATTGGGTTGGGGGGAACTCTTTGAAAATCTTCTTGTGGCATCCTCGGGAGATACTGAACTTAAATGCAAAGTTTGGTATTTAGCCGACTTTTCGTTTTTGAGCCAAGCTGTCCAAAGATACATATAGACACACACATACACACACTGTCCTTTTTCTAAAAATGGTTTTACGGAATCAGGGACCTCAAAGTATATACTTCTGATGAAATCTCGGTATCAAATTTTTGGGTGGAATAAAATACCTTCTCTATCCACTATGTACATTGTACATACGGGCTAGAGAAAGTAAAAATGTGCAAAATCAAGACTAAGGTGCATTACTCTTACTACTGATCTAGTTTTGGAAAGAAGGGAACAAGTGATTGTGTACCTTCTAGCTACATCAAACAATGCTTCTTTAAAGTACAAGGCACATAACTGTTCACATTGATAACATGCATAACAAACAATATTAATATCTCACATGCAACTTGAGATTTTCCAAATTAAGTTAAATAGTCTTAGCCCTTTCACCAGCAAAATATTTCGATGACATGTAATTTACTTCCTTTACCTGTAAAATTTTAGCAGTGACAATAGTTCAGTTTTTTTTTAAAGATTTTAACATTTTTTGTTATACACGTACACTGGTATTGTCAGTGAATAGAAGTCGGAGGAGTGCTTGCAAATTATAAGATATGTATACGCCTGTAATTTTGTATCGTTATGAAGAGATTATTGCTGCCGATACACGAACAATAACGGACTAGGTTTAATATTTCCTCAGTCGTAAATATCCTGATGCTAACGGCGTATATTTCTTTATTAAAGCCTTATTAGAAAAATATGGGACGTATTAAAGCATATGTAACTATACGATACATTGACGCATTCCCTGACGAATTCCTCCAGGATGCAGCTATTACTGTGCTACTGAAAAGGTTAACATGCGCATTATCTTTGTAATTAGAAACCTCTCAGATATCGCACTGATTATTCTGGAAAGTCGCCGATGTTTTGCTGTGCACCAATGAGCGCGTCACTTCAGCCAATGAATGCGTAGAAATCACATGTAGTGAAGCACAACGTTGCCAAATCTTCGCTGTTTTCTCTCGCTCATCTCATTCATATATTTTTCTTGTGAAGCTCACAAGAAAACAAGTGCTATTTACTGTGTATTCTTAAATATGTAGAGACCTTGGGACCTATCTAGCTTTGATGCTAGAAGTAAAGAGTAATAGTGTCAATAATCCAGCTATTTTTCCTTACAAAAGGCAATAGCTTAGACAGTGAAGTTACTGTTCCGCCTTCGCACGTTTCTTAATTGGGGCGTGGAATCGGCAAGGGTTGTGGCATGGAGATATCGGTACTTGAGTAGCCCAAACTATTTCAGGCAGGAAGAGTATCATGTAATTATTAAGATGAATCTTGGTACAATACTCATGATGTAAGAAAAGGTTGGGTGACGGCAGTTGCTCTTGCTGCCATCCAGCCCCTGTGTCACGTGGAAATAGAATCATGATTTATAATACATTATAGAAACAGATATATTCGGAAACGTGCGTGTGCCAATTTTTCGTTAATACAGTACATTTTCCGCTACATGTTTATAGAAAAGTGTTCTTATCTTTCCGACACTACATGGTGTGAAATATCATTCTCGTCATTCATAGCTTGAACATCACATTCTTGCGTAGGACAAGTAGTTTTCAAAACACATAATTATTTGGATCTCGGGAGATTGATATAATTTCAACTTGCAGTTGTTGAAATTGCAGGTAGGTACCCAATGAAGCGTCTGCTTGAACATTCTATAAATCTATATCTTACGGTAGCTGATTCTGTATACTTATAATAACTTTCTTTTAAAGATTTTACATTATAGTTTTTTTTTAAATTTATTCATGTATGGTAGGGAACCTGAAGTAGTAAAAGTAATGGTGCATGTCCGTACTTCGTATTTGTCAAAAATAGGCGCACTGCACATCTCGCTCAACCGCTCACTTGGAACCCCTGCTCCGGCCGCTAACGATTCCCTTCGTCATTTCCTTTTGTGGATGTACACATAACTGAGGGGGTGGGTGTAGCGCGTTTGGAGAACAATGCAGCCAGCCACCCTTCTTTCAACAGTGTAAAAACAAATCAAGTCCATTTCGTTTACCTCTCAAAAATGCCTATGTTGTTAATTATAAACTAGACTGATATTAGAATACAATGAATGTTTTATATCGCGCTCGTACCGTTTGCTCCAGTAGTATTTCTATTCATCATCTGTTTTTCATTCCTCAATAGGGAAATGGAAATAAAAAAGGGTATATAGGTAATACAAAGGTAATCGAATTACAAAACGTATTGTTAGTAAGCTGTGCGGAGGTTTAGACCGGTTGTGCAAATGTTGCCTTATATCCTATACATTAGCATTAACTGCATACCTCCTACCACTGCCATCTGTGTTGAAAAAGCGGGTGAATTGATTCGATTGGTTTGGGTGTGTTTGATTTCGTTTTATGGAACACAGTTGCCTTATAGGAATATCCTAGTGGTGTCTCCTGTAATCAGGCGAATTTCTACAATCACAGTTTCCACTACTAGTTGCGCACGGTGTTAAGTGAACAGTCCATGATAGACAGGAGAGAAGCAGGACGTTGTGGCCGTGAATTGGCTACCAGTTTTGCTCAGGAACCTCTCTTTCAGGCGTGAGGTTGCTTTGCGTGCAGATAAACAACACACTGGACCAACCGCTTTACTTCTCTTCTACGCTAATGATTTTACGCCCCCCCCAAAAAAAAAAATCGTTCTCCGCCGGGAACCAGAAGCTTCATGGTAAACACTTGACCATGAAGGACGACTCAAATACATATTAGGAAACGCTGAACGTTTTAAGTCAGTCACAAGCATTTCAAAATACAAAGATACTGGATAAAATTGTTAGCTAGAGCAGAACATTGTAAGTACATATCTGATTAAACACCGGTTGGGTTTAACTAGGAGATTTGTCGCAATGCGTTGTTTGCCTGAGTACTGTATATATGCGATATTACAGTAAATATATCACTACAAGCTTTCTGTAATTATTATTTGTTTACTCCCGCAGGAGTTACGGCTAAGAAGACTGCTGTTACATACTACTAACAAAAGCCTTTCAGAAGAATACAATCAATGCAGAAAATATTGAAAATGACAAGTACTATGCATGCACAATATGGATAAATAGTTGCAATGATATAATTGAATATTTTAATTCGAAATATTAATGAGTAAACAATAATAACAATAGTAATAATAATGATTACAATAGAACTAATAATAAATCATAAATATCTAAATGATCAGGTTAATCGCAATAGTAGAACAGTAAATTAGAATTGGCTTTAAAGCATTACATTCTTAGAAATGTGCCCGTTAAGTTTTCTTCTAACCTAAATAATGCCCGATATTATGTCCAGTGCCTTATGTCAAAGACGGGCTAATATTTCAGTGAATAATGAGGAGGAGAAAAATGTATGTATGTATGTATGTATGTATGTATGTATGTATGTATGTATGTATGTATGTATGTATGTATGTATGTATGTATGTATGTATGTGTGTGTGTATGTATGTATGTGTGTGTGTCTGTCTGTCTGTCTGTCTGTCTGTCTGTCTGTGTGTATGTGTGTGTATCAAAAATGAATTTACCTCAAAATTTCCCCGATTATAATAGGCAGAAAAATATGTTTGCTTACGCAAGAAAGGCGCATTGCTGTAGTATTTTTCTCGGTGACGGGTGGTCTCGTTTGCTTTCAGGTTTATGGCAGCACTCTCATCTGAGGCATTTTCCGCACAGTTCGTTTCGCAAACGATTAGGGCACTCAAGGGAATGCATCACTGAAAATTATATTTTTTGAAGCATCTATCCAATCTGACTGAAGCTTTTACCATTTACTCGTACTTATCTTGTATGGATATGACCGTTGTATGAATTTTCACGCAAAATCTTACTTAGTTTTCAAGTTACACGTTTTTAAATTCCAAAGCATGGGTGTAGGCAAAGTTCTCCACAGAATACTATTTTCAGAAAAATAAAATAGTAGTTTAAAAATGGGTATAGGTTTTAACACATTTAACTACAAATATGACTTACAATTCTTCCGCCGTATTTAGTCTCTGAGAAAAAAAATTAAATATGACTATGTGTGTTCTAATTTTTAACCAGAAGTGTTTTTTTAAGTAATGAATACTCCAAAAACTATTTATTGTATGAACAAAGTTTTATTCATTTGGAGTTTTAAAATAAGGATAAAAAGTTTCGAAGTAAGAAGAGTAAAATTGCATTGTGTGAAACGTTTTGAGTAAGCTCAAATGCTGGAAAAATGAATTAGCAGAAACTCAATTTTTAAGCCTGCAATTAAATTTTCCGAAGGTTTCGTGCTTTTAAATTTGTTAAAATCTCCCAAGTTTATATGTTGGGCCTTCCGGGCTCTTCCTTTGTTTCGCGACACTTTCCTTTAATTCTAGTTTCATTCTGGCTGCCTTGACTGAATTCTTTGCAGAAGCAGAAGAATTTTGATATCCCTCCTATGGGTAATTTTTAAAGGAACAGGTGGAATTAAAGCGCGTTTTATATCAGATATCAACCTAAGTGAGAACAAACACCCAAAGTTGAATTCTGATACTGCTTCCTGAAGTCTCTTCTTCGAAACGAAGGCGTTATTAAAACATAACCTTAATGTTGTATTGAGAGCTTCACCTGCCTTTTTAACGTTCGCCAATTTTTTTCCTAATCAACTACCAATGAATCAAAGATGTAAGCTAACCTGTGTAATGTAAACTAGAAACAGTTTATCTGTTGCTTTCTAAACTTCATACCCTATTATATTCCGTATAAGCCATTATACAGTCGGAGGGGACTCGGTGCAGAACCTGCGGTTACTGTAATTATGCCCAATGAGGGGTCGCCCCGGGATGGAGGGATGGGTTGAGAGGATACACCGGACGGCCGGAACCAGGCGCAAGGGCACAGTAATGTTAGGACCCTTACAGTTTCCAGATTGAAGCACCCGATCGTCGGACAGGTAGACCGGGGTTCCCGCCCCACATAGGCTCCAACATCCCTGCCAGAAGCGGTCCTCATCCTGGCGATCAGCCGACATATGGGAAACAGAGATAGTCACCTTGAGCATCCTTTTACCGTACACCGCATCGAGCATCACCGCCAACACTTCTAACTCTGAAATAAAACTACGGGATAAGTTATGAATGAAATGACAGTGGGAACGACATGGAGGGATGGGAAATTCGGGGGATCAAGAACACCTACCAAGCGTTCGCCTGCCGACCCGATGAAACCCCAAAATACCCATGGGCCAGGTGGGTTGACCACGGAAAGCGAACCTGTGACCTCCCGAGTGTGTGCCATAGACGGAACTACCTTAGCCATGCCACTCGGTGTATAAGCTATTACACACATTGAAGAATATATTAATATACCCGTAATGCCTATTCACCAACAAAACATTCGTGAACACAGCTCAACATAGTAGCAAATGTTTCCACATTAAAACAAATATGTTTTATATTTACCTCCAAAATCTCTTTATAGTAAACATTTGCCCGTTCATCTTAGCTAACATAGTCTTCTAGACAAGAAATCCCTTTTGTTTCCTTACACGGTAACTTCAAAAGTCACAAAAGAAGTATATGTACCCGCTATACTGAAATATGTACGAAAAAAATGAAGGGTTGGTTACCACGTGCGCAAGGACATTTAAAGAGGCACGCGTATCCCCCAGCACAAAAATAAAAGTGAGTTATTGAATTACAAGTACCTATTGAATAATTTGAAGCACATACTATATGTTTAAATTTTTATTTTTCAAGATTATAGCGAAATTTCAATGGTGCATTCCTTAAACGGAACTTAAAAAATATACTCCAGTTGGTAAAAGCATGTCTCGATTATCAATAGGTAGGTAGGTAGATAGGTGGGTGTGTCGGTCTGTCGGTCGGTCGGTCTGTCTGTCTGTCTGTCTGTCTGGTATGTAATGTATGTATGGTATGTCTGTATTGTAATGTATGTTATGTGTATTTATATTACACATTATTCCTTCTCTCTGATCCAGAATCTCTGATCATCAACAGGCGTCTGCCTGCAGACGCTGGCTTGTAAGTCCTGGGGGGGGGGTGTAAGTCCTACATATGAGGAGGCTAAACAGAGTAAGAAAAAGAAAAGGGTTAACAGCGACCACAACGCTTCATGTAAGAAATCTACTACGGGATTCACACAGCTCTGGATTCCTTCGGATGGAGTCACTTGATTGAGGGATAACGGCTCCTGGTATAACAAACAACATTTAACCTGGGGTGTCCAACCATCCTCGGTTTTGCATCTGTGACAATGCTGTGCCGAATGGACGAAGATACGGAAGGCAGCGGCCATGCGACAGTCCTTGGCCATCATGAACTTTCGTGCCTCTAAACTGTTTAAGTAATATCAACGGTTGACAAACATGCCAGATAGAGATTCTCCCCAAAAACTGAAATCGAAATCACTTTCCTGTTGATAGTAACTTCCAAATGTAACTTAAAATGATAACGCTCAATACTAATCTCTGTGTAGTGTATTATTTTGTTCAGGAAATCCAGAATACGATGTGTCAGTTTTAGTTGTGTTCTGCAATATTTTGCACATAAAACTTAAAATTGATAAAATTTGTGTTAGGAGTGAAATTTAATTCCTGCTCCCATTGGTCGCTTGGGGAATTAATCACGCACTGCATTGCTGAAATTAATGGAACAGTCGTCTAAGAATACTACAGAGACACTAATTTAATTGTTGACTTAATATTGTCAATTTCAGGTTGCATAGGTTGGTATTAGTGTATATACTAGGATAATTTTATCTCGAGAATGACAACTCGGTGATACTACTGTGCAACAGATGAACTGTAGTCATTTCAAATAAAGAGGGTAAAAATATGGAGAACAGCTCACAAAACATCGAGAATACAAAAAGCAATGGTAATCAATAAAAGTAGTATGGTGGTTTTGTTGAAAACGTTGGCTAAAATCCAGGCCATGAAAAAGCGGATTTAGCAACAGGTGAGCATAAAAATACTAGAAAAAACGGTCAGCCAATAAGTGAATTGTGAAGAAAGGGAATATCAGTTTTGTTACGCCTGAAATATTTACTTACATTTTCTGTTATAACAAAGTCGTGATAAATATTTATGTTACTTAATTCAAGTATATGTTTACGTACATAAATGAAAGAGGAATGAAAGGCGGCAGTATTAAAATGAATACCTATCTTGTTATATCCCTCTTCTCGGTTTCATGAAGAAAGAAAGCGAGGTCTGTCGAAATAAAGAACATGAAGCTTAAAGATGTGAAAATAAGGGAATGCATTTTAATGCCTGCTGTTATTGTTGTTGTTGTTGTTGTTGCTACTGCTATAGATGTTTTTAAATTTTTTTCGCATTTTTATGTCTTAATTTCAACGGAGGCACAGACATACATATGGAAATAATCAGTCATACTTAGGGCGATACTCGAACCCACAACCCCTCCCCCACAATACCAAACGCACGGTCACTTGGACTCGTGCACGTTTAGCAGTGTGTTTAAAATAAAAAAAACGGAATTATAAATGTGCTTTCTCGCTATCGTGGTATGCCACTTTCGTCTTGAAAATGACAAAAAAAAAAAAAAAAAATGAATCAGTGATGGTCGAAATATTGAAACAAATGTAATTATCATTAAACTAAACAATACTGGAATTATTTCAGAACTCTATCGTGATATTTATAATTTTCTTTTTAAGGTTCTGTAATTTTATTATAAAAGTAACAAACTATCCTTAACCCTTTATTGCAGGTGTTGCAATTATGCAACAACGATGATTAATCAAAACTTTCAGTATTTTTAGTGCACTTTTTCTCTAATTTCGTATTACACTGATCTTCAACAATAAAATCAGGCTAGTTATAGCCATTTTATATTCTAAAAATATTAATGTTTTTGCAATAAAATGTAGTGGTTATTTAAAAAAATAGCAAAATGCATGCAACTGCTGTCAAATGTAACCCCGTCAGCATCCAAGCGTGCCATCTACACCGGTTATTTTACTTGGGCCCTTCCCTTCCTTTACCACAGGCACATTTGACTCCAGTCGCTGACACTTGAACTAGGGACATTCGGCTTTAAATGGATGGCCAGTGCACTTCGTATTATACTAACGATTAAAATAGTAGGATAACTTTATGTCGAGAGTGACAACTCGCTGACACTACTCTACAACAGATGAACTTTAATCATTTCAAATAATGAGAGTAAATTATGGAGAACAGCGCACGAAACATAGAGAATACAAAATGCAATGGCAATCAATAAAAGTGGTATGGTGGTTTTGTTGAAAAGGTTGGCTAAAATCCAGGCCATAAAAAAGCGGCTTAGCAACAGGTGAGCATAAAAGTACTAGATAAACGGTCAGCCAATAAGTGAATTGTGAATGGTTACATTAAACTTTTCATAGTGGTTACATTGGGGATACAGGAATTTAGAACTGTATTCAAAATTTTATTAGCGTATCACTATATGCCTTCCCTGATAAATTCGTTGACATTTCCACACATTCACAATAAAGAAATAAAAGGTGACGGTGCTTCAAAAACTGATGAGATATTGAAATATTTAAACCAATAACTGATATCTCCAAATGGATAATGCTACAAGGAAAATTCAATTCAAATAAGTTATGTGTTTTTAGCGATATCTAAATGATTCCTTTATCTGGTTTTTGTCTATCTCTTATAGTTTATCGGGTATAATTTCTACAAAACTCCTTCCGAATGAAGAGGACTTCATTGGATGTTTCCAGATATACATTTTATTTTCGTTTAAACTATCTAAAATATTTGGTATTTTAATCGAAAACGTCACAGCCACTTTTACGAAAACATTCGTAACGCATCTGTGGTAAATGCTGAACTTAATACCAGGTTTGACATTAATCCGTCGTTTCATTTTTTGAGTTGTGCATTCACAGATTTTCAAATGAACCTTTCCCTAAAAGGGACTTTCTTAATCATAGAAACTCAAAGCATGTATTTCTGGTGAAATATCAAGATCGAATTTTGGGTGCAGCGCAATACTCATACCTTTTATTAAGCTCTTTCCACTTTCATTAATTGCCTTCCTCGAATGGTGATATTTTACCCCCCACCCCCAGCCGGCGACGCGGATTAAATGCCTGTTGAGCAGCACAAGCTCTCTATATAAGAGAGAGTAGTCAGCATGGGTGATGAGCCCGATGTCTGGTATGAGAGTGAGGAGTATCTGAAATGACGATGAAGTGAATGAAAAGAAAGGTGATTATGAAGCAAATGGTGGAATCAATGGCGGGTAAACTGGAGCACCCCGAGAAAACCCACCCAGTTGCAGCTTCGGCTTCTGATTACACCATTATTAGAAACGCAATAACGAAACTCTTAATGAAGACACGTGTTTTTTTTTTGTTTTTTTTCTCTTAAGAATCCCATTTAAAGTGCATAGGGGTTTATTTTCCGTTTTTATGAAAACATTTCAATAATTTTTTCAGACTGTTTCACTTTGAAGACACGGAACTAGGAGACAGAATTAAAATAATATGTGTTTGTAAATCTTCAAGATATTTGGAATATTGGCATACGTTTGAAGTACCACTGACGACTTGAATGTCTACTATTGGTTATTTGCCACTAAAAAGTTGGTCGAAAGCCTTAAAGTCTCTGCAGCCTTAAAATACAAATTGCTAAGAATGCTTCCTTTAGTTTTCGTCCCTCAATCAGTGTTCTTTCCATTCGTTATAACAAAGAAAAACAGAAAGCTGTTCTGGTAACCAGCAGATCCTTTTTCTCCCAAAACAAAACAATCAGAAGAGTCGATCACGCTTGAGATGGTAATTTTACTGTGTTGGAGCAGGAACTGCGCGATCCACCCCCCTGCCTTCTGTTATGCATTTACTGTACGTCGCTTTACGTGGTCATATCGTGACGGATCTATGGGTTAGTGAGTCAGTGTGTGTTGGACAGTTAGCCTTCTAGGTCTCATCCTTGCACCGTATCATCTTACTTCAAGTATGATTCTTTGACGGGAAAATGGGACATTGTGTCGTGGTATTAAACATCAGTCCGGTATTTACCTTGGGGACCAAGAGAAATCACAAAAAGAAGTCATAGTTTAACCCACGGGTCCAAGATATTGTCAAAACTTTGTGCGTTAATGTGTAGCCTAAATGTTTATGTTCATTTTTTACAAGAAACATTTAAAATAGAATTTTCAAACAGGAGGGGAAAAAATATGAAAATAAACACGCAGTAATTTGAAGCTGCGGAAGACTATTATTGAAATAAGACGACACTGTTTTATTCGATATTCCTTATTATTACAGCGCGGAAACAGTATCGGTTTTCTGATGGCATAGTAATTGATACCGATGTATGTTCATAAATTAATAATTATTTTATAAAGAAGTAATGGAGAAATCCAGAAATAGTTGCGATACATACTTTTAAGTATTTAAACGAACGGATGTTGGAATTCTGTTACTAGGTAGGAAGTAATTAGTAAAGGCAAGCTGCGTTCGAGGAAGCAAGTTAATATAAAGGCATGAATATCGAAAATTTAGTTACTCTGGTGCCTCTTGCACCTCAGCAGATATTCTCGCCCTTCAAGACCCACGCTACAGTGATCTAGTGATCAGTGATCACCAGTTTAACGGTGATCGGTAAGTGTTTAGCCGTGCTTCAGTTTAGCGAGTCACGGTAACTTTAACTCTTTATGTTGTAGGCAAAGTTTGTTTTCGTTGTAGAACGAAGTTATTGATTGAAATTTCGGAAATTCGCAGATTTAATACGACGCAGTTATAATGCCTCCTGCTTAAATTCAGGAACAGTTTGTGGATTATTCATCTTAACACAACCGGCAACTCTTTCCAGATAGATCGGTTACTGGCCCCATTAAGTAATATAACGCATTTTATCTGGTGTTGTCGATTCTCGCCATACCTACGCATACACTGAGAGACAGACAGAGAGCACAGCATACCACTGGAGTAGCTAAGGAGGCAGAACTCCTAAGTCTAGCAAGGTAATATCTCCGTAAAATGGTGCAGATTTTAAAATCATATTTTCTAAACTGTTAAAGCTTATGACCGGGCATAGGTATTTTTTCAGCATTAAAGCCTGGACGAAAAGAAAAGAAGTTAAACTGATACTGGATTTCTCGCAGTGAAGGAGCAAGACTCTCTTACATTTTATTGGCGTTTTTAGGCAGCAGTCGGCAGAACGTGTTTATCTGCCCTTCAGTGACTTATATTAGCTGTTGTTTACATTCTTTATATTGGCATAATAGTCGGTATGTAGGTAATTTGAAGCCAGCTACTTAATAATCCCTATGCCTGTGTACCAGAAATGATTTTAAGGTTAAAGAATTTGTACAATTTTGTATAGACACCGAATGTTCCAGCTTACTAGTATATTCATAGCTTACTGTAGCGCATTCATTTCGAGGTTCTGGGGGTGTGTGCTCCAAGTTGTATAGTCATTGGGAGGCGGACGTGTGACGCAACGCTGTGCTTGGTCGTCTTTTCTTTGCTCATTATTGCTCTGTTTTCTCTGCAGAATTTATTCAAAGGCGATACCGGTGTGTGTGGTAAACCGCAGTGTCTTGTACTTTGTGTGTGTGTGTTTATGAGAGGTAGATTGGCCAGCGAACCACGCCGGTAAGGAATGCGGGGAGAACACAAGAAAAGTAGTGGTAGCCACAAACTGGCCTTGAAACTTTTTTTTTTTTTTTTTGTGTGACATGTCTTCAGGATAAACGTTGATTTACCCCTATTTCTCTTCCTTTTTAGATATCCAAAGTGAAAGTGGAGCACTGCTCAAGTTTTACGAACTGTTCTGCGTGTTTGGAAGCCAAGGACCCATACTGTGGTTGGTGTTCTTTGGAAAAAAGGTAAGTTATTTATAACATCTAATTATTGCTTTAACACAAAACAAATATTCTTAAAAATACAATATTACTGAACCATAAATGGAAACATGTTGTTCTGAGCAGAAATATTTAATTAAGTTGGTTGATTCGTTTGGTTGATGAGGGGTTGATTGGTTTGATTGATGAGTGGTCGATTAAGTAAAATTAAACAAAGGCCCTTCCTCCCCCAGAAATAATGTTCGCCCAAAATTCAACTTTTAAAAACAAAACAAAGCTTTGGTTCCATAAACAATAGTTTTAGTATATTTTATACTCACAGATTCCATTTGGGCTAGAAACTAATTCCCATCAATTTGGGACACTCCTACATACCCTCACGTGCATAAAATATGATTGCAATAGTGTTTTCCCTCAATAAGGTTTTAACTTTCAGGCTTTGACTCCGCCCAACCGACTGGGCTGAAAAAAATCAAATGCTCAAAAACGAACTATGCTATAATGTATATGAAATGAAGGGTTGGTTGAATACCACCTCTACGAAGCAGTTTCTCGACGATTGGTGCACAAGGAAAGGCTAAAACAATTACAGCATAATATGGCCTTCTAAAGGAATGGGTGAATAACTATGTGCATCTGTCGTTAAACTGGATGACAAGCTACGCGTTTATTAGACCTCTAATCAGCGACATGGAGAAGATTAAAGTTATTACTGCTGTCGAACCCCAGTAAACGAACCGATAAAAAAAACACAATAGTGTAGCAAAATTATACAAAGTTTAAGTTTAATGTCGCCCTTCGGCAGTTTGACATAATTTGTTCGAAAAGCAGATCAGATCACGCTGATAAAGTGAAGAGCTAAGTTGTCAGTGCCAATAATCAGCTGCATTTCATTAAGGATCATATTTTATGCACTGCAATACACGTAACCTAAATAATAATAATAATAATAATAATAATATCAACAACAACGGAAATTTCCCGTAACTAAACCTTGTTCGCTGATGTGCAAAATAAGTTTTATAAATCACTGCGGCTTTTAAGCGATAATGAGTGTCAAAAATTCTAGCAACCATTCAGCTTCATTAGATGATTTCAAAGATAATGGTTGTCTTTAGTTTCAATACCTCACCGATAGATTTTAATTAAATTCCTTTAAAGCCTGAATACGATTTTAAGGTAAGTGGTCCAAAGTAATTAGAAGTTGTTCCAGTAAGCAACCAAACACAAAATAAAATTTGGCGCAATTTGTTTTCTTTCTTTTCTTTTTGGAAGCACAGTAGTGTTTGCAAAGTTAATGTAACTTCCGAAATTCACAAAGCAACCTTCTAAGCACATGCCTACTCATATAAGTGTCACAGTCTGACTGAAAAAGTAAGGAAAAATAAAAGAAAAACAAAGAAAACAAAATTTTGAAAGGAGTTGACCATGGCAGCCGAATAAAGCAATATCTTCTTACAACTTATTTGATTAGTCTTGAACGCACGTTTTCATAAACCTGATTTAAAGGTTTCTTTCCTTGTGTTGAAAACATACGTTTCCCATTAAAATCACTTCTTAGATGTTTCCTATAATTGTAATATAGATAACTGATGTTCTTTTTGTTGTTTTTTTTTTAAGATTTATATTCTAGCTGTAAAGGAGGAAGGCTGAAAAGTTGTCAAATAAGATTAAAACATTCACTCAGGATCTGAAATCGAATCAGGCATTTTCATCCTTCTATCCCAATAATCTACCACTAGGCTTCTATGGCGAGACACACAAATTCACAATAACATTCTGTCGTGTAAGCCATGCATCCCAGTGAACCAACAAGATAATCGATCTAAATCTTCGAATAATGTTACCTTTTAAAGGGTTTTCTACAAGTATCATTCAATATCAGGCTTCTGGTTAAAACTATTAGGACCAAATTATATTTGATAATTGTTTTCCATAACTGGCCAGGTGTAAGCTAATGCTGGAACCAGAGCTGGTGAAAAATGCGATAAGACCAAGATTTGAACCATAGAACTTTGGTTTTCCTCAGCGATAATTTACAGCTTAATCACCGTGACCTGTATTGCAAGTAAATATCTCTCATATGAATATGTATATCCCTGATCCTAGACGAGTCAAGTTTTCAGAAATATCCTTTTATGATTTATAAATGTAAATAATAAATGCTTTTGAATAAATGGCTCAGACAGTTTTTTTCTTATTCTTTTTTCTACACGCTTCATAGTCATAAGTTTTATTGGCGCATTTTCCTAGATGACAGGCATTCTCATTTGCTTTCATATTTTTGATAGGACTACTTTTTTAGGTTTTATTTTTCCATACAACGGGCTTATTTTATGAGCGAGTAGGGCGCATCTCCTATTCTAAATGTTTGTATTAGCCACACTAAGAAAAACGATTATGTATGGAAGCGATAGAGCCGTAATTTTAGTGTTAGACTTCTAAAAGACATTGAAATAAAAGTTTAACTATCGGTTCGCCAAAGATTAATTTTTGCGTTTCTGTTATTTACCTTTTTGCACCATAACAGCTGCTTCGATGTTTTAAAAACCATCATTACGCTAACGCGCCATATAACTTTAGATGGTTGTATTTCCCAGGTTCTTCCCTTACCTGACCCGCGGAAGAACATCAACGGAAAGTCTTTCTTTGTTTTATCTTACTTTATTTCGTGATACCATTATTATGAACTGAAAAGACACGTATGTCTTCAGAAGGAAGAACTTTTCATGTTTACCGTCGCGTACTTGCTGTACTAGAGGTCGCTGAGGGATTCCTAATATAGTGGCCTAAATGACGATGACAGTGCTTCCTGACTTGTTAGATTCCATTTTTTTCCTTGCGCATTCCTCCTTTAAAACGAATAACGATCTTCGATATTCTTGCTATCTTCCTTGCCGAACCCCACCCTTTGCCTCACCCAACCATCCCGCCATACACTACCACCACATTTTCAATACTTCTTCACTGGCTTTAAAAGTTATGGAATGAAAATTTAATTTACTTCTTGTGGAGTTCAAAAGGAAGTTTGTTTTTATTAATTCCCAAGAGGAAAAGTTGCTCTCCTCCGAGGCCGCTTCTCCCCTGCAAACTGACTCTCCCTCATAGAAAACTTTCCTTTGGCGAAGTGTGACCTTCCGTAGGCAGCTACGTGTGCGTGGCCGTTAAACATGGCAAAGTTTTGCAAACATCCCTCTTGTATCGTGCTAATTCATCGTATGAATTAAGAAACCTGTAATGGGAATATAAAATACGCATTTTTAAACACACAGTAGCCAGTTTAGACTTACCAGCTGACTACTCATTCGTAGGTCCTGGCTTCGATTCCCAAGGGGGGAATAAGGATTATTCCCTATCTTCCAAGAATCTAGAAGTGAAGATGTGAAAATGGCGTCTGTATGAAAGTAAGATAAACACGAAGAAAACCTATAGAAGCCTAGCCTAAAATGTTCAAATAATACAAACACCATCAAATGTGGCAACCAAAGCCCCCGTTATGGCCATAGTATCTACTTAAAGGTGGCTATGGAAAATAAAAAGCAGTCATTTTATCACAGTGGTTTTTGACTGTGAATTCAATGTAAAGATTGCAAACTTAAGTATTTAAATAAGCATAAGCGTAAATTACAAAAGAGAGAAAACAGATACATTTTCTTTTTAAGAAGCATTGTTTGGAGACAATGGGAAACTAAGTCTGTATAATATCATTAGGAGCATTGTGTGTTAATTTCAAAGTGTATAAGGATGTCATTTTTGTGTCAATACTTGGAAGCTTCAGTTCTAAAGGAAAGGATGTAATTTATGTAGCACACCTATGGCGGAGAATTTGCTTTGCAAGTACGGCATTCAAGTACTGCTACGCTAAGGACAGTAATGATTCAACGTAGACTAAATATAGTGCCTCGCAATTTCACGCACAAAACCATAAAATGAAATAAACAATACATTTATTAATAGTTTTTTATAATTCTACTAACGGAAAATATTTTACTTATATTCACGGAGGTTATCGCAACAAATTAATTTGTTTTAGGCTAGCGATAACGTGTTCTCCGCTTCAGCTATGATGTAACTTCGATATCGAACCTCTTCCTAGCTAGGCAACTTTTTTTACACACCAGTCATATGCCACAGCGGAAGCACTATGGAAATTGAATTCCTCAGCTAAGTGGCCGTTATAGAGCATGTCATTGCATACTCTGAAATTAATTAGTAATGAGTGTTCATTTTATTTTGGTCCGCTGTCCAGCGTATTGGACAAGATAATACCTCAGTTCTGACTTGAGACCCTTTAGTCTTGAAATATTAATGAATTCATACGCCAAATGGTACTGCTACATGAATAAGTTATAGGATGGAAGTAAAAAGAGGAGTTCAAAATCTCCGGTTCATTGCGTAATATTTCGGGTTTTAGGAACCATTAGCTTTATTCAGCTGCAGAGTGTTAGGCGGAGAAGATATAAAACATCGCTTACATATATATATATATGATAATGATAATGATATTAGATTTTTAAAGAAACATAAACATGCCCTAATATTTTTCAAGCATTAACATAAAAAAACTTTAAATAAATGACTCAATGTGTCCACCATTCTACTGTAAGCACTCTCTTGACTAAGTTATGGAAGACAGCCTCAACCGATGCGGACGTAGCATCTAATCGTCGTCCTCAGCAGTATGAAGCATGGCATCGATTTGTATTTTCCGGCCGCCTAGCAATGGCTCGTGCCTGCACATAAAAAACAAATCTGAGAATCTCGGAGGCCGTCAGGATTTCGTCGATTACAACTTCGCGTTAAAATTCATTTTCACAAAATAAATTAATGCTCCGCATCTCTTGTAAAACAGCATGTCTCAGTTACTGTCACCGTTACGCACGCATTTCCTGCCGCATTAATTCTGTTAATAACATTGCATTTGTGGTAAAAAATAGACAAATTACAGCGATTAGCAATATGGCATATTTCTAACTCAATGTTATACAGCACAACCTTTTTACGTGCACGACATAAAAGATAGACCAAGATCTTCAGATTCTTTTGAGACATCCGTTGATGGTTAGGATATTTCTCATCAATTACACATTGGTTGATATATTCTTCCTCTTGAAAACCCATGTTCTGAAGTTGCATTCAATATTGAAACTGGCTGGTCTTACATTAAAGACATCCTGATGCAGGTGCTGATAGTGTGTTACAATAGAGAATCTGAAATTAACAGTTTGATGGTAAACAGTATCAAAACCCCTTCGTTAGTACCGGTACTCTTCGTAGGGGTTCAACTTGTTTATTTGATGGACAAAGAGCGCCATAGGATATACGCCGGTATTGGACTTCGTTACGCCATGGGAAATACAGGCAATTTAATCGATGCCGGTTCTCATGGCCGCGCTCGCTAAAGTGCCTCGCTTTGGTGCTTCCTGGCGCAAGGGATCGTGGGTTCGATTCCCACCTTGGGCATTGGTGTTTGCACATGTGTATTTGTGTGTGTATTAGAAGCAAAACGCAAACGGTACTTAAATAGAAAAAAGGGAAATGATAGAAAAAGGTGAAAAAGGAGGAAAAAGAACGAACAATAGAGTGCCGTAGTCCCGACAAAAATATCGAAGGAAACCTACTCCGCTTCTTCAACCTTTGAGGAGGTGAAAAAATCATCAGAATAAATGCGCCAATTAAAAATGAGCACCCAGTTTAAGCACTTTGCTTGCTTTGTGATTTTTTTTTTTTTTTTAACTCTATGGGTAACTAAAATATCGTAGATTTTTTGTGTTAACGGCTACAGTTAGGATATTAGCGATTTAGTTTGTAGCTAACACGTTACCCTCAGCAGTAATTGCTATATCTTTTAAAAAGAAACATGTGTTGCTCTGTAACAGATCGGATAAAAGTAGTCGATTTTGTTTGTAATGTAAAGCTTTAAACCCTGAGAATTCAAATAAATAATTTGCAGAATTAAAATGCTAGCTAATACTGGTTAAGATTTTATAACTGCAGCATCACGTGGCGTGAGTGAATTGAGAGACACCTTTTGCACGTAGGGGAACGGAGGGAGAAAATGCTACCTGGTGCGCTCTGTTGACAGTGCTAACAGCTGATTCATTGTTGTACACGACATAAATCGATTTTCACACACTGTTAGCAATAGAACACATTGTTATTCAGGTTTATACTGCGAAACTATTAATATTATTATCAAAAGTTATAAATTATCTCTTTTATAAATATATATGTAAGTAATTGTAGCTTGTTTTAATGACATATGTTACTTTACACTAAGGGCCACGTCTTCAGAGCTGGAACTTGTTGATGTGAGGGATGTTCATCTACACAGTCCTCCAGTATACTCTCCTTTTTCTCAGGCCTCTTCTGTTGTATTTTTAACATGGTGTACCCAATCTTCTGGCGTGACCTTTTCGGTGCCACCATTGACGAGCCGCTCTACTTTAGAGAGAGTAAACGTTTTGTTTTCTCTTGCCACATGACCTTTAATTTCTGCCCGTATATCCTGAATGGGGTTCAGATGTGCGTGGTAGAACGGAAGCTTGGTGATATGGTTACTGATTTTTCGCCAGTTTGGCAAATGTGTGTTTTTTAATTTTCGAGTGGAGGGGAAAAATCCACCTTATGGACTAACCCGGGCAAGCCCGGAGTGTCGGGGTCTCCCATGTGGGCATACCGACTAAAAAACCCCTCCACCGGTATTAGAAGGAAGAAAGGAGGCGGTACCGCATGATTGCACCCGCGGATTCAAGGCGATAATATAACTGACTGCAGGGTGTAGTCAGAGGGGTGAAATGAGGACCGGAAGACAGACTTGACCGAGGCCCAGACTGCCACCGCGGAGTATTCGGGGAGAGGAATGAAGGAATTCTAGGGTGAAGGATGGAGTTAGTGCTGGTTGACTCTGTTGAGCCAGTCGTTGTATCCTGGGACGTTTTCGAGCCTAAGCCCTTGGCGTCTACTTTGGATGTTGAACTTGGAAGTTTGAGGTGCCGACTTCTCCAGTAGAGCTCTCACCTCCTCCCTGAAGATGAGTCGGATATCGGTGACTGCTGTTGCTATTGCTTGGTGAAGTTCTGTGTGTGAAGTGGTGCTGTCCTGTTCCTGAAGCCTGTCCTCCAAGGCCGTCAGCTTAGCCGTAAGAATCAGGACCTCCACGTGGAGGTCCTGAATGGCCTCACTTAGGCCCTGGATATCCTGCTGCAGGATGGTTGGTGTTGGTTGTTCAGTCTGCGGAGATGGTTATGTAGATGATGGTGTCCGGGCTGGTTTAGGCGATGAGTGCCTGCTCTTTGGGTAGCTGGGGCACTAGGCTTGCCCGGTGAAATGTCCCGTACCACCACAGGTGGCACAGAACCGGCGACGGCGGCGGAGGTCGTGCCCAGTGCACTCCGAAGTGTATGCGTTGGTGCCACAGTAGTGGCACTTCGGCGGCGAAGAGCAGTCTTCTTGTCTGTGCCCGTAGGCACAGCAGCGACGGCAGGGCCGGTGTCTTTCCTGTCTGCTTGCCTCAACGTGCAGAAGTCGCCCTAATAAGGGCAACCCTGACGCCAAGGCAGCCTCCAGGTCTGATCGGTCCTGTAGCTCCACCCTAACTAGTGGTGTCGGGCCCCGGTCACAGATAATTCTAGTGGCCCTCGAACATGAAGGCCATCTAGATTGTGCAGCGGCGAGGAGGTGCCGGGTGGAGAGATCCCGAGGGACCCCCCTAACCACGGCACTGTACCGGGGCGGCGATGTAGTGTTGGTTGCCGGTGAAGCAGCGGCGGCGGTCGGCGGTAGTGGTGATGGTGAGCGCGGCAAAGGTGCAGCGCTCACTGCCGGCGTAACGGCAGGTGGCGGAGATGCCGGTGAGCGCTTCCTACCGGCGGTTGCCGGAGAAGCGGTGGTTGCTGTAGGAGCTGCTGGTCTGCGTTGTTGCTTCCTCTTCGGCATCTCGAAGCGAAGTCCCCGCAAAAGTGGGAGTCCGGGGTTTGTACATGTTCAACATGTCCACCACGTCTTGTTTCTTGAAATCTAACTTCATACGTATGTTATATTTCAAAATAAAATTATTTTCAAGCCAAGCCATAATATACGCCCTTTTACACCGACTGGTTGGGGATTTATTCAATATTTCTATTTGACTTAGATGCATACATTTCCTCGTGGTAGTTCCTGGTTTTCCTCGACGGAACTTGAAAAAATAATTGCAAACATGGTTTGTGCATTACCAGCATAAAGAATGATGAGCCTTCCACCCTTCCTTAAAGGGGCCTTGATTATGTCCTGAAATGTGTGGTCAGTCGATCCATTGTTTATCCAAAGTATGGCCTGCATTGACCCATGTTTTATCCAGCCAACTATATATTCCCATATTTCTCCTTTCTTGCTATGCGTAGGTAAAGACGCCGCCAGGATATGTGAGGTTTATCCATCAGCATCTTCCATCTTGAAAATATCTCGTAGTGAAGCCCTAGATCTTCGAAAACAAAGCTGAAAGAAGAGTCGATGCCATGAAGGGTATTTTTTGTAGGGTGAAAATGCAATTTTTTTCATTGTGGGGAAGCTTTTTCCGCTCATTGCATGAACAAATGTGGCGGTGAAGACAGTCTTTCTGGAAAGCATCAAGATCTGTGGTTGTCCTTTTCCGTTTTCTGGATTTTCCTGGAGCCTATAACAGCACATGAAAAGACCAGCCCTTGGTTCTTCTTCCTCTTATTTTGATTCGTCCATCTCTGTCTTTGTGCTGATATTTAGAGCAGTCGCAGTTCTTTCCACTTCTTTATTAACGTCAATTAGCGGACCCCCATTTTGTTAACTTGAAGTACGTTCGTAGCGGGCATACATTACACGAGTTTGACCACGAATTATACTGCCTTGTACAAGATTTGCATACTTTTTCAAATTTAGGTAAAGCGCTCTGTTGAGCCCTTTCCATTTTTACTTCAATCTGCGACCTGTTTAATATCGTTTTGTCAACACTGTCGAAAGGAGAAGGAAATAACTATTTAGGACACAAATAGTTCTATAAAGGAAGCACTATAAAACAATAAAAGTTGGTGTGGAGCTATTTTGCTTGAAGACACTCTAGTGATTATACTATGCTCAAGTTATTAATCATTTACAACAATAATACATACATCAAAATTATTAGAGCAACCTATATTCTTGTGTTTTGAGTTGAGATAGCGGAAGAGGGAGCACTGCATTTTATTTGTAAGTAGCAAGCATTTCTGCTTGTTAAGAGAACAAATATTTGGTAACAGAACCTAATCATTGCGTAAGAAACTCGTAATTATTTGAACATTAGATGCACCCCATAATTTAATGTAGTAATGTAAGAGATAAATGCATTTGTAAACTCTGTGAACTAAAGTGCGACAAATACCACGTGCTATGTTGCACTAGTGCTCAATATCAGTGGCAGAAGTCAGTGCTGAAAAGTAAACATTTGCTTCATACTTGCACGTTTCTGTGCATTATTATTATTATTATTATTATTATTATTATTATTATTATTATTACTATTATTGTATTTGTTAGCAACGTTGTCAATTGTCAGCATCATATCAGCGCTGCGGGTGTTGCCAGTATTTCGCCCCGAAAATGTTCGTTTACATACCAATAAATCTACTGATATGGCGCTGTCGCTTTTAAACGCTTAAAAAGTGCCGGCCCCATGGCCGCGCTCGCCAGGGCGTCCCGCTTTGGTGCTTCGTAGCGCTGGGGATCGTGGGTTCGAGTCCCGCCTTGGGCATGGGTGTTATATGTTTGTGTATATGTGTGTGTTGTAAAAGTAAGAAAACAGTAATAATACGGCAAAACAAAGTAAAAAGAAAAAAGGTAAATAAAAGTAGGGTATACAGTGCCGGAGTCCTGATCAGAATCCGGTACTGTATTTAAAAAAAAAAAAAAAAAGACATGGTCTAGGCTGGGCTTGGGCTTAAACCTGCGACCTTGGGATCAGAAGGCCAGCACCTAACCAACCAACTGAGCCACCTAGACCGACACACAAAAATACACACATATATATATATATATACGATATATGATATAAGAAGTTCCTGTTCACCGCAAAGTTATTTTGTAATGTTAAGATACAATGGCGCTTATGCCGAATGTTTAATTAGACAAAATCTAAACTAATCAAGCACTTATTTCAGTAAATGCGCGTTTGATAAAGCCACATCTATTTAACTGAAAATTAGGGAAACGAAAACTTATTATCAGGCTTTGGAATTCTTAGTATTTCGCTTCACTCAAACCATAAAGGGAACGTAAAAATCGGCGACCATGAGTCACTGAGAGCATTTAAAACGGGGTCTCGTGATTGGTGTGCACACGCGAACATACAGTAAAAATCACCACATCATTCCTCTAACGAACTATGATTTTTCTCAGTATAAATTCCGGTAACAGCCCAAGCTAATTTCCCATCGTTCTGAATTAAATGTTTGCAGATTCCTTTGCATGCTTATTATGACTGTCGGACGAAGCATATTTAGAGGTAAAGAATAATCAATTTTACTTATAGTACTGTCGTTTTGCAGAGGAGCACATTCCTTTGTTTATAACTAAACTACTGATGATCACATATTTCTCGAAGGGCTATGCCACCCCTTCTTATTTATTTGGCGGCACTTTTTCCTTGTCATACTGAGCATATATATACTTATAGACTTTTAAGAAGTGTGACGAAAAAACGAGAGGGAGTAAATGGAAGGAAAGAGGCTCTTCAAGATATGCAAGAGTAAATAACGTGAGGCTGTATGGGTATTTTATCTCCCTGTTATTTTTTGTACTAGGTATCGTTGGTGGGGTTTGTTTGATGACTGTAGGATTGATGTCATCCAACAACGTTCTCCCGCCGCTGCCCCAGGTATCACATGACACACAATATTATCTTTGAGTTGGGTCCAAGCTATTTTTCCTGTCTTAACGCACGCGTGCTATTTGAGGGAACTCCATGCCTGGTAGCAATGCAAGTGAGGGTGGGGATATGGCATGTTTGCTCTTACTCCATGTTTTCCAAGTGTTTGCCCAGTAATCAAGGGGACCAACAACCTCACAAGGTTGGAACGTTGGGTGTCAGTCGCCAACTCAGCAGAATAACGCCCTGATCCGTTCTGCAGAGCATTTTAATTTTACAGTGTCTAGCTAACTTCCTTATTGTTATGTTATTGCTTAAACTGTTAGCTGTACGTATTTAGTTGTCAGAAGAACAAAAGCTAGTTACCGTAGTTAGGGCTAAGCCCTCGCTAAACCATCTTCGTAATTTTTGCAGCTAATTGGCTTTTAAAAACTGTTACTGCAGACTATAGAAGCTGCAAATACTTTAAATTATACTTTTTATATATCACACTGTCCTGAGGAATACAATATCTTCCAGCACATTAGCCTCGTTGACCTGAAATCTCATTTGCGTTTAAATTTATGGCACTTTTGCGTTCTTGGACTTGTCCGCACAATATGGCTCTATTCGCGAACAATTAAAGGGGTTACTCCCAACCTTTAAAATGCATTTAATTACTTGCTAAAATGTCAGGTATTCACTGCAGTTGCCGTGTAGTGCAAAAGTGTTAAGAAGTTCACAAGAGAAGCAAAATGACTACCATTGGTTTAGTTTAGTCTAATCATAGAAGATATCGCTTAGGGGATTTATATTCTAGAATGGTCTAGAACCACTTACACGAGCAGTTGTTAGAAAGTCAAACATAAGCTAGTTGTAGAGATAGATTTTAATATCAGTGGAACAAAAATGGTTTTCTGTAGTCCCTTGAAAAAAAAGTTAAGCGCAGTTGAGCTGTAATACTTAATGAGAAGTTTGGTCTTGTGAATAAGTGAGGAAAATCGATCGAAAGAGTTCTAAAATTAGACATGAACTGAGCGGAGAAAAGTTGAGCGACAAAAGAACAATGCTAAAACTGATCATGAAGAGCAAAATAAATGTGTTTCAACAAAGATTGGTAATAAACTGATTTTGAATGGGAAATGTTACATGGAAACCTAAGTTTAGACGAGAAGTATACCGTCGATAATAAAAAAGAATGAGATAACCATTCATACGGGGTAGGGTAGCCTTGGAAGCTGAGAACACCGATTTATTGCCTCTGCTTGACAACAAATTTGGGCTGCTCAGCTGCGGGATTTATAGAAAGATTCGTGTTCATCTGAACGCTTGTGGATACGTTCCGAAAATGTTATTGTTAACCACTTCCGCAGTTTGTAATTACATGGATAATTTTGTATTCATTTTCTCTTTTGGAAATGACATTAATATACTTGATTATCCCGCTATTTTCTTATCGATCAGCACGTAGCAAATGGCAATTGAATGCCAAATTAGTTAATCAAGTATTTTTACCATCTTAACCGCCCAGGTGTGCAAAGTAGATGAATGCAACCTATACAATGTAGCTCAAATGAGCTTGTGATCTGTTGACCGGAGAGCCAAATAAAATTCTGCCAATGAAAATAATAAACTTAGGAAAAAGAACAATCAGACAATTTTGTTCAATCTAGAGTCGAACTCAAATTGAAGACGACTATTCTCATGGCACAGATTTGGGTTCTCCTCCCCCCAATTTAGCTAGCTAATAAGGCATAGTATAAGCTTAATAAATAAATAAATAAATAAATAAATAAATGTAAGGTATAAAGTTTTGATTACGTTTTTGTAAATCCCATACAACACGGTATTATAAATCATTATATGGGACCCTCTAGACAATGAATAGAAACATTCTCCATGTTGGCCAACAGTTGCAAATAAAGGAGTTCTGAGGAATTACGATTACAGTTTTCTTTAGGTGCACTGCTAGACATTATACGCATAATATCACACTAGATTTTGCAGAGCTAGTTTGAAACTGCCTTCGGAAACCAAAGATTAAATAAAATGACTGCAAGAAATAATGTGAAATAAAATTTAGTTTTGCCTTTTACTCCTCCTGCATGTTTTCCTTTCCTTTCCCCCCCTCTTTAAAAATGCTTTAAAACGCGAAGATATAAGTAACGGATATAGGAACAGAATTCCCTTTATCAGTGGTTTTGATGCTGCCAAATGTTTCCCTCATATTTACGGATGACTTGAAAGGAAAATTGAATATTGGGAGTCAACAATACACGCTTAGCTTCCTTCTTGAGCTGTCATAGCTTGTGTATTTTCCTTATTTGTACATCTTTAGCACAATACGAATGATCAAGATAAAAGCATTAAAAGTATGACCTGGTTTGAAAATGACGATTTTAGAGCAGTAAATAAATATTACTATAAAAATAGTTAACATGATGGTAATGAGATGCGGCTATTACTTTGGGAACGCTCTATATTCAAAATTTCAATCATTCATGATCGATTTTGTGAAAAAAATTGCTTTTATTTCTTCGGAATCTGTATATAAACGGCCACGCATTGAAAATACCTGTTGATACATCAATATCAATGGCGCAAGGAATATGTACAGCCAAAACGAGGCATTTTCCAAATAAAGAAACCTATAGAGCGCTGACATTTACAATCATGTTTACAAACATTTAGATGGTAATTATAAAACCCTTCTTTGCCGCATTCAAGTAAACCGTTAACATTAATTTGTAATAGAGGTTTCCACGGTTAATCTGCCACTTAAAGAATTCCAATCTGGTAATTTAAATATTGCGGCAATTATCAACAAAGATAAAACCGTAATTTACTGTAGTCTTAATGCTGGTTAAATAACTATAGTTGTGTTCAGGGCTCGTGAATGAGGTGTGGGGAGAGGGGAAAGCGATATCTGGTTACCCGGCTAGCTGTTATTAAGTAATCTTTCTTGCAAATATGTGTATTAATCTAGTGCAGCCCACTTGGCCTAGTAATGTGCAGAAGTAGTTCAATGCTGTAAGAAGATCTGTATTCTTTTCACCTTGTCTGAAGTTAATGCATTAGTTAATGCATTAGAACGACGTGAAATTATAAGTAACGTTATAGATAAATGTGATAAAGAAGTTCTGAATAAACAGTATTTATATCCAATGTCATAAGCTACGCAACGAGCTGCACATTATACTGATATGTCCATGCAAATGATAAAGAGAATTCAAAAGGAGAAGAAAGAGCTTTGGCCAAGAGGAGGAACTAGTGTATTGAGACTCCTGGAAACAGAAGAAACATACTGTTGTGCAAATCGATGACCTTAATGCTGCCGGTATACGGTAATACACGATTTTTATGTTCAGGAGAAACGAGTACCGACAGCCAGGAAATTGCTGCCCATTGTGAAAGAGAGAATACATTTTTCTTGGTGGAGAATTGTTAAAAGTAATTTTGAGCAAATCAAAATTGTCGGAAAATAATAATAATAATAACAACAATGAATAATGAATAATACTAACGTACACGGTAGTGTGGGTGGGAAATTTCTTGAAAATCTTTGTGTCGCATCTTGGAAGCCACTGAACTTAAATCGGTACCAACTTTGGTATTTAATGAGCTTTTCGTTTTTGAGCTATTCCGCCGACAGACATCACACCTCCTCCTCCCCCTATTCTTCTTCTTCTTCTTCTTCTTCTTCAGAAAATGAAACTGTGTGATCACAATTGAACACGGAATTGGCACGGCCACTACTATATTAAGATAGGCTGCATGTTATTCTTCAATGCCGTTTATATCTGCTAGTGTCACCATATCTGTTCTCATGTGTGTGTTGTGTACGCATTCCTTTCACGGTTCACGAGCTAGGAACCCAGCTATAATATATGACCTACAATGAAACAATACAGTAGTTTGGATTTTAAACATTTGTATATACGCAACTGTTTATGCTTGTTATCTTGTAGTCCAAATTGACTCTACAGACTACTACTAGTATGCGTAGGGTCTTAGTAACAGTATAAGGATTATCATTGCAAATAAACGAGAGCACTAATGTTGCGCAGTACAAGGAGCGGGGTAAAGAGGCGGAGACTTGAAGCGATAGCACAGAACTGGGATGACACAACAAACACATCAATACTATTTGTTAGTGGGCATCGTTTTGCGTGCATAAAATATCCAAAATATGCGTGCATTTATCGAGTCAAAATCTTTATAATATGCTTTACAATTATTTTCTCTACCACGTATGTAGATTCTCTACGGGGATTTCACTAGAAATACAGGTTTTGAGACTCCCTGAATCCAAAAATCCAAGAAAAACATTTTTGGGAAACTATCCGTGTGTGTTGGCGGGGGGGGGGGGGAGCAGCATAGCTCGGAAATGAAAAGTCCGTTAAATAGTAAAGTTGACATTTAACTTCAGTATCTTCCAAGGATACGACATGAAGATATTTCAGAAAAGCCCTACACCTTAACAACCCTTTACATGTAACATTTTTCGAAATTTTTATTTTTCTCCAAAATAGCTAACGATTTTTGTTAAAATACCGTATATTTTAAGATATCTTCATGACAGACGAAATTTATATGTTGAATTTTCTGGGAATAGCCTCTGCAGACCTCTTCATTCTGGACGACTTTTGTGTAACTGGTACACCATAAGAGATCGACAAAAACTTACTACACAAAAGTATAGATTTCACTACAACACACAGTTTATAACATATACATCTTTTTGTTTATTTATTTATTTATTAGGATTTAACCGTTTCCACGTTATTCCTTGCTATTGGTTTAAATTTTAAACTCCTTAAGCTTTTCTCAAACGAGATGGCATCATTCGTTTCACATCTCTTTTTTTTACTGCTAGCCTCGCTAAGATAACCGAATTTCAATTGTTTAACATAGCGAAAATTTTTAAAATATTTGATTATCGTTTTAGTCCCGTATTTCCTTTCTACTTACAAGGAAGCAAGTAATAAGACAATTTCTGTTACTATTCATCTCAATTAGCATGGTGTAGATAAATGAATAATCTTTTATAAGAAGATGTTTTCCTTATGAAGTCTTGAGAAAGACCCGCATTCGCCTAACTGGATACGTTCTAATTCAGATTTAATTCTACGAACCCAACTGCCGCTACGTTTCTGTGCATATTTAAATTTAATAGGTATCCCCTCTGCAGCCTCTCCTTTCATAAACTGATACACATTAGCAATCATTTCTCGTGCTTCTTTTCCCTGTAATTTACTGCTGGCATTTTTAGTCTATTTTTATTTCCGCTATGCATCACGAGGAGCGATCCTCACGTTATCATGGTGCAGGACAGACTGTTGCTCGCCACGTGCCTGCAAATTGTCGGCTGACTCCAACATCAGTTCATGCCACTGCGCATCATGTTGACAGTGCTCACGTCTATTTGCAAGTACAATATCTCGTTTACTACAATGCTCTAAGCTATTTACTAAACATAGATTTACAAAGATAAGTTTTGTTGTTGCAAAATTTCCGTGGGATGACTACTAAGGAGCACTAAGTTTTAATGCAGTTGGATACTCACACACACACACACACACGCGCACACACACACACACACACACACACGAAATGTTATCTATACTCTATATAGAAAACTTGTTGATATCCAAAGCTTTGTTTTTGCTACACGTTTTATCACTCGAAATAAAATATAAAACCAATCGTGTTTTGACGTGTGGAATATGCCACATTTTCTTACCCATTGTTTTGGAACATTACGTCAAGGAATGTGAGAGATGGAAAGAGATACATCATCATTCAGCAGGAAAACGGGAGCGGGTACCGTTAGTTGAGAATATTACTCCCTGCGTGTGTACACATCAATCAATGGGTCAAAAATCTGTAGAGTTCCTCGCCAGTTTGTTTACAAATAGAGAAGGGTATATATACTGAAACAATCATAAATTGTGTTGCCCGTAAACTCGGATTCGTACCAATATAAGAAACCTTAGTTTACGTTGGCAATAAACTGATAAAACGCTCTTGCCCCGAACTTTCTGGTCCTGACATACTTTGCGTTGGTTGATTACATGCAAAAATTATCCAATTTATTCAAGTCAAAGTTTGAAAATTATGGGAAACATACGAGAGTGTATGTAGTGGACACCCACACGGTTTCTATTGAGAGAGAGAGAGAGAGAGAGAGAGAGAGAGAGAGAGAGAGAGAGAGATAAGGAAGGAATGTCCCCAGGACTAGGTTGTCATAGTTTTCGGAACACTTGTAAACGATTTGCATAGCGAATCAAACATATGTAACCACAGCATATGCAAATTACTTATTATTTAAAACATGGGAAAACTGAAATGAGAAGAAGCATCTAATAAAATAATTAACTGGAAGCATGGTGGAGACAAAATAAATTTGAAATATAAAAATATACACATTGAAAGAGTTAAGAAGAACGCAAATGAAAGTATTCCAGAACATACTGTTGCCTTTAATACCCCGACTGGGTGTATTAGCTGTAAGGGACGCTACCAATTGGTTACCAAATTAAATTAAGAGGTACAGTATATGTGTTTAAAAAGGATATTAGACAAGGTAGAGAAAACAAATAAGAAGTATTGCGTAAAATTAAGAGTAATTAAGAAACGTTTCATACATAATTAGCAAAACGAATAGAATAAAACAGAGACAGGAAGGACAAGGTATGCTCTATTTTTTTCTCCGAACATTGAAGAAATATTAAGTTTTAAGCATATTAAACGACCCACAAATACAGTAATACTATAACATTGTTTTTTCTCTCCGACAAATACTCTTACAACCAGCATACTATACGACCCACATTTTAATTCTGCTCACAAATAACTTTCTTCGATGCTCTTGGAATAATACTGTCATATAGTTTCTTTCGACGATTGCTGAGGTGTTTATTAGTACTGCTCTCTATGTTTTTCCGGTCGAAACTCAACTTTTGCACGAGATGCATTCCCAGTGAAAACTGAATGCTGGGCAGAGCTTTGTTGCCCTTTTTAAACCCCTCGGTCACGTGACTGGAGGTTGGCACGTGCAGTCGCACGTGCCAACCTCCCCATGTAATACAAACTCACTCAGGTGTAAGAATGCGGCGTCAAAGTACCTCCGGACAACACACATCCACTCGCACAGGTGTAACAATTGCAACTTCGACGTCAAGAGAACTTGCCGCTGCAACACTAATGCAGGTGTAACTATGGATGCCAAAAATCGGGCATGACTTACGAAGGAAGCCGCACTGTGACTGAGATTACAGTCACAGGATGTAGTCACAATACATTACTTAATCGAATATCTCCTTAGAAAAATATGTCGGCATAAAATAAAAACAAAATGTTTTAAATGATACGTCTATCATATCTCAAGTAATTGGAGCATCGAAATATATTCTTTTTAATGTCAAAAATATTACAAAGGATTGGAAGAAGAAAGAACACAGCTACAGAAATATCAAGCAGTATTTATGATATGAAACGACAAACTAGCAACTAAAATTAGTAAACTGGCAAGGGAAGAACGCATGATAATAGTGGAACTAATAGAAAATATTACAACTATAATTAGACCTAAGAATCCCTGTAGGGAAAGGGACTCTTGGCTGGTAACGTGGCTGTTCTGGCAATCCCGCGAGCCATTCCGGGAAAAATCCTCATTCATTTGTTGCTGCCTCTATCAGTAGTCTCCATTCTCTGCAATCCTTGACCGTTGTTGTCCAGTTGTGTGCAAAGTGAAGTTTCGGATCGTCTGGCCATCTTTTTTTCTGCCGGCCAACGCTCATTTGGCCGTTTCTTGGATCCCAGGCTGCCGTTTTCAGTGCCCATCTGTTGTGGTCCATCCTCATGACGTGGTCCACCCACTTCCATTTTATGTAAGTGACTGATGTTGCGTATTTGATACTTGTCATCTTACTCAGTTCTTCGTTGCGGATTCTGTCACAATGGCTGACGCATAGAATCCTTCTCTCCAATTTCCTTTGACGTATTCCCAACATTTTTCTTTCTCTCTTTATTAGGGCCCAGATTTGGGCTCCGTATAATAGGAGAGGAAGGATGCTGCTGTCCGGTATATTATTTTTCCTTCCTACTTATACTGTATTCTTTGCTTGTAAGAATAAATTTCAGGCTTCAGAAGTTTGACCATGCTGCCGTGATGCAGCGCTGAACTTCTTTGTGGGTAGCGTTGCTGAGTATCACTATTTGTCCTAGGTAAGTGTATTCGGTGTATATTCTAGTTCTCTGCTGTTTATTTGGATAATTTCTTGGAAATTGTTGGTCATTAGTTTTGCTTTTTGGAGATTTAGTTTCAGTCCAGCTTTCATGCTCTCTTAGGATAATTCTTGTGTTCCTCGATTTAATTCCTCCGCGGAAGTTGAAGCAGGATGATGTCATCTGCGAAAGTTAGGTCGCGTTGTTTCTGTCCATCTATCTGGATTCCCCAGTTCATACTCATTTATCGAAAGATGTATTCTAGCAGACTGATAAACAAGCTGGCAATATAGGGTCTCCTTGGGTCTATAATGCAAATGTACGGGGAGATGACCAGAAAAGATGGAGAGTAAAAAGGAGGAGGGCGCAAAGGAGTTGAGGAGAAATGAGGCATAGGGTAGTAACAGGAGAGAAGAGGGATTGGATGAACATTGGGATGAGGAAGACCTATTGGAATCGGGGGAGATGGAACTTAAGTTTGGCAGTGTATGTAGAAAAGGAATCGGGAGATGGAAAAGGAAAAAAGAAGGTATGTGTTTATTGATAAAAAATTCAGTGGAAGTTAAGTGTAGTGAAAAGATGAAGATAGGTGTTTAGTAATAAATGGTGAGCGTATTAAAGGAGGGGATACTTAATACGCGAAATTAAAATTACTAAGGAAAAATAAAGTGATTAATAATGTAAAATCGGGGTTCATAAAGGGTAAAAAATGTAAAAAATTTAAAAGATTATTTTATTGCGGTGATAAATGGAAGCTCAGAATATAATGATTCTAAAATTTAAAATTCCTTTCAAAAACTTCAAAAAATCGTTTGCCATTATCTTGTTAATCTTCGATGTTGAAATTGCAAACTTTAAGGTGAAGCAGAAGAATTTCATACATTGTGGTAGTAATAAAGTCTTGGATAACTTTTATTTACTGATATTACAGTAATTAAGCAAATATGAATATGATAAATTAAATGCAATTAGCAAAATATAACAGCACCTTATTTACGTATATAATAACAAATACATAGTTCATACTTTGGAAAGTTAGCTAGGTTTAAAAATAGTAACTATACTTATCTGTTTAAGTAGTATGCTGGCTACAGGTCTCAATACTATTGGGTGCTTGTAGTTAGCTAATTTAAGTGAAATGAAAATATAATTATGCCAACTAGTAACCAGATGATGGGACTGGTTTCCAATACGAATAATAGGTTAGTAGAGAGTATGCATATTACACTGCGTTTTTGGTGTACAACAATGTGTGAAAACAACTATGCACGAAGAACTAAATAATAAATTATGGATTTGATATATACCTCCTACTTTAGATATTCAGCTTCCAGGTTGATATATTAACGACAACATTATTTTATTCTTATTACATTTATTAATTTTGTTGCTGTTTCTGGTTAGCGTAATTAGTTATATTTTAAAATAAGAACTGAAAAATAAGAACTGAAGCTTTCCTGGCGACGTATTAATTCAAAATCTTCTCGGGCTTCTAACCAGGTAAAAACTTGGCTGGTTAGAAGCCCGAGAAGATTTTGAATTAGTTATATTTTGTTTCACAGGATCAAGACCGCTAAAAAGCTGGTGCTAAAATTTGATAGGCTGAGAAATCGTCTTAGGTTTTCGGAGCTAAACATATGAATATGTATTACTGTGGTTTTGGAATGGAGTATGTGCTTTAATCCCAAGAAGCGTGAAACACACATTTTTGCGCTTTTGTTGGAAATAAAACCGATAAAATATTAGACTACGAAATTACACATAACCGCGTTCTGGTAGCAGTTTTGAGCTTTATAGTAACATTGTAAGTACGAAAGTTGCGTAAAGAATATTGGACAATATGGTTTGAAAACTGATTTTTATGATAATATATTGCGGTTCCAAATTCTTTTAGAAATGAATACAAAAATTATAAAAAAAGTCCGTGTCCAGTCACATCTTTCCTGCAAACAAATTATTCTTACAAAAGACTATTATTTTATCTACGTCATGATAATCAGGATAAACATCAGCAGAAATGGTCCTAATACTTAGTTATTAATAAGTAGAAAGGGAAAAGAGAGCGCACTAGGCTAAAGTGACAGTAAAATCTTTCAAAAGATGTTGCAATGCGATTGACATGGCCAGGAAGAAAACAAGAGAGATGCGAAACAAACGAGTACTTCCCGTTTGAGAAGAACATGGGTATTTTGAAATTGAAATCAATAAAGGGAATACCTCTAAAATGGCTAGCTACAAAAAAAGAAATCACATAAATTCTGTGTTTTTAGGATATCTATATTTTTCCTTTCTCTAGACCCGTATGTACAACGTACATAGTGGATAGAGAAGGTAATGTAGTCCACCCAAAATGGGATGTCGAGATTTCACCGGAAATATATGTTTTGGGGTCCCCTGAGTCCGAAAAAAAAATTAGAGAAAGATCCGTGTGTGTACATGTGTGCGTGTCTGTGGAGAGCATAGCTCAAAAACGAAAAGTCCGTTACAAACCAAGCTTGGTATTTAACATCAATATCTTCCAAGGATGCTACACAAAGATTTAAAAAGCAAAATCTCCCCACTCCCAATTACCCTTTACATGTAAAATTTTTCGAAATTTTGATTTTCTCAAAAATGGCTCCAATGATTTTCATTCAAATGTCGTATATTAAAGAAATTTACATGATAAATAAAATGCTTATCGTGAATTTTCTCAAAATAGCCTCTGAGGACTTCTTTATTCTGGATGAATTTTGCGGAATTTTGCATAATTGCAAAACCGTAAGAATTAGACAAAACATACTTAATAGAAAATGTATGTCTCGCTAAAACACACAATTTATATTATATACATGTTTTCGTGGAGTTAATTATTTTTTAGATATTCATTGTTATTGGTTTAAGTTTTAAAATAACTATACCCTTCTCATACGTGAATTTGTCAACACCTGTCAGTACAAACAAAGGAACACACATGGCAACCAGCTTTTGACTTCACATTAGCCTATGGTACTCCCTTATTTCCCTTCTACTTATATGGAAACAAGTAATAAGACGATTTCTGCTATTTATTCACGATTGGCATGAAGTAAATAGATGAATAAGCTTTTTAACAATAATTTTATTGTAGAAATGTACATGAAGTCATGTGAATGGAACACATCAGGTTTTTGTAGCAAGTTTTTGTTTATCTGTTAAAGATTATCAGTTTCATGAAAGTCTTTCGGAATGAACAGGACTTCAGGGGCTTTTCAAAGAAATTCAGGATACACATTTTGTTTGCCATATAAACATCTTTAATAGACGGCATTTTATTCAAAATCGTTCGAGCCATTGTTTAGAAACTCGAACATTTTGAAAAATATTCAATGTAAGGGTAGTTTTGTGTGGGAAAGTTTCCCAAAAATTTTCGTGTCGCATCTGTAAAAGATACTAAACGTAAATACCACGTTTGGTTTTTACCCGACTTTTCTTTTTTGAGCTATGCTGACCCATACACGCGTGCGCGCGGATATTTTTCTAAAAATACTTTCTCTGGATTCAGTGGGTCTCAAAACACGTATTTGCCGTGAAATCTCGATATCAAATTTTTGGGTACAAAAATATTCTTTATCTATTACATACATTGTACATTCCTGCTAGAGAAAGTAATTATACAAGGAAGATGGCAACAACTTAAGCTCTTTCAAAATGTGGATATTACTAAGATTTAAAAGTTTTACTCAATTTAAAGCATTTTAGAATAGATCATATATATGCTATATATTTTCTAAGAATAATAGACTTATTCAGTAAAGTCCATACAATTGTTCAGGAGCCCTAGCAGCTCTATAAAATGCTCAATGCGTGTGATACCTTTGGTTAGCTCTCGAAAGTACACTTCGTAAAATAACATTTATTGCCATAAAGAAGCGTTTTGCAGCCCCCCCCCAGATTAAAGTTTTGATAACTTTTTCCCTGTCGTTTCTCTACTAGAACCTGTATTTATAGGTTAATTTTTATTTTGAAAACCACAAGCAATTTTATCAGCTTTAGATAAAAGACGCCACTATGGTAAAATAGATATAGCGGCATCTTTCCAAGTACACTGACCTTAAGCAAGGCATTTGTTTAAAAAAGGAAAAATGCGCATTCCCCGTTCCAGATACGCACTTGGACGAATAAAGCCTTTTCAAGTATTTGATCACATACTCTAGCAAACAGAACAGTACTGAAATGAACACCAGCGTCTCGTGCCAGAAGATCAACGAACTCAGTGTGTGTATCACTGAGGAAGCCATGCAAGTATCGAAACGCCGTTTCAGGATCGGCTGTGTTTGAAGCCAAATGTGTGGCCTGTATTCTGTTTCACCCGGCGCTTAAAAGTCGAGAAAAGCCGATTTTGAGAGCTACAGAGGTTGTCATAAACATGCCTTAAACGTTTCTAAAGGGATCCATTTAGAGCTAAGTCACCGATTGATGACGCATTCTGTTGTTTTTGTGAGAGGGATTTATTGTACAAGAAGCGGTTCCGTTAACAGTTTCAGACAGGTCACGAAAATGTGATATTCGGCATATCTGTTCGTCTAGCTAAAAAGGTAGCAACTAGCCATTCCTGAGGAACTTGATATTATGAGTAGGTACTGGGCTAAATAGAACAAGGTATACAAAACATGCGTCTTCTGCTCACGTATATAACAACCCTCTATGAATATAGATATGGGAATTTCTGTAATATATACTTTCAATAATACATGGTTTATCTTCAGCATGCTTAAGTACTTCTCGCAGCCTCATGATATAAGAATCATTCTTATCTATGTATAATTATTTACTTATTTATTACAGTTACTCGATGAATTTGGCCAACGTTTTAGAAAATACATACTTATGTTACTAACACCTTCATATTTCTTCAAATGAATAGAGTTTTTGTATTTATGTTGTGTTTATTGAATTAAGCCCCTTTAAATATACATTTGTGATATTCTAATGTAAAAATAAGTCTTTAAAATATCTTTTCTCAGATGTAACTAATCCTATATTTTCCTGCATTGAAAAATCAAGTATCATGGTAATTTTTAAAATAATTCTACGAATCATCTTGTTTTTAAATGATGCACTTCAATACTAATAGTAACATTTTAAATGCCTTCTATTAAGATTTCCAGAAGTTTATTTGATGTTTGTATATAAAATACTGACATACTTACAGGTTTGGCTTCTTAAATTTTAATAGAGGTGCATTACACGTTTCACTGACAGATAAGGTCACATTGACGATGATCTGAAAGGAAAGGGGAACAATACACAAAAACATGCATTTTATGTTAATTTTCAGACCTAACTTAATTTAGCAATATAAAACTCTCGATTAATTGATTAATAATGAATTAATCATTAAACCTACATATTCTAGTAATGGGTGGAATAATTATATAGTTTTATGTATCAAAATATCTCTAGAATAATAAATATACCTAGCAAAAACAAAAAATTGTGTACTAGTACCTTAAAATTTCAAAATGTATCCCAAAGTTATATTTAGCAGCTTCATGGCTTTATACGTAATTTTATTTTATCGTCTTTACAGGATGTCACAACGAGAATTCTTACGAACTTACACAAATCTCTGATGAGCCTTAATCACTCTACTTCTTTTGGCAACTGAGCTACATATTTGAAATAATTTTACGGGTTTCTACTTGATTTAAACTCATTTACAGCATGAATATCCGGTCGATTAGGATTTTATACAGCCACATTATCGGTAAAATGTCGTGAGCTAGCTTATACTTTGATAAGTTTACCTGAGAGGATGGGCAGTTTGATATTAAAAGCATTTTTATCGATTTAAAAAAAATGATAAAAGTAAGAACTGAAGTTTTCCTGACTACGTATTAACTCTCAAGTATTCTCGGGCTTCTAGCCAGGTTGGTGCATGGATTGACCCCAACGTTTCGAATATGTACATCATCTTCGTCTTCAGGGTAAACTGAGAACTTGAAAGTTAAGATTTGCGTATTTATAGTGCCCAAGTGAAGCTAACATCTGATTGGTTCGCATGATATTTTGGCCGTGAAACATTTTTTTTTTTTTTGGTGGGGGAAAGGGGAGACAGAGATAATTGGAAGGGAGAAAGATCTTGTGTTAATTCACCAGGAGGATAGTTTTTCGAAGGGTTGAGGAAGAGTGTAAGATGAGAATGGAAAAAAGAAATCGAAGGTGAAGGATGAGAGGAGCTCCGCTAATGCACCTTCGTTAGTGAAGTAGGCTACCGTGCTGCCGGACGATGTCCGGGAGCGGGCAAAAGGAAGGATGACTGGGTATTATTTATGACACAAGGCCCTGAGTAACTGCTCTAGGAAGTAAGGGGTGGAATTTAGGAAGGAGTAAATGTGACATTTATTTAAAAATTAAATTTGGAGAATTAAGTTGCGGGAAATTTTCCTTTAAATAGCTCTCATTGGGGGAGGAAACGTTGGAGATATTTGTCTCCTTGTTGGGCGGCGTTGAGTCCGAAAGGGGAGATGAAAGCGTTGACTTACTTTTGGTTGCCGTAAGTTCTGGCGTGGCTCTGGTGTTGGCTCTGGCGTGTGAGCTTGCTGAAACAAGGGCTCAGCGTCACTGAAAGGATGTATAGTAGAGTTTGCCTTCTGTGGAGGATTGTGGGTGATGGCTGGTCTGCACTGTGGTTTACTGCTAAAGATGGTCTTCGAGGAGGGCGAGTTTCCGTTGGATGCTCTGAAGTGTGTCTGTGTTGTCGGTTGGTCAGACGTCGGGGAGGTGTGAGTCATCTCGAGTGATGCCTTCCTCCAGGGACACTTGGTTTTTAGCGGTTGAGTTGAGCTGTGCAGCGCAACTGATGGTGAAGTTCCGCAGCCCAACTGCGATGGTGGCGGTGGTTTGCTGCAGGTCCTGGATTCCAGGCTCGGTTTCTCGTAGCTTCCGTGGTGTGGTGGCGTGTCTGGGTTATGGCAGTGAAGATGGCAGCCAGTGCCTCCTCAAGCGAAGCCAGTCGGGCGCTGATGTGCAGGACCTCAGAGTGGAGGTCCTGGACCTCATCCCTCATGTTGTCAGTCGTGGCTGCTAGTGCTCGTGCTGGTGACTGTTGAGTGGTGGCGACCGGAGTCGTCCTCGCTGTAGCTGGTGGAGCGGAAGTGACGGAAGCTGTTGTGTGTTGCTGAATGCGGCTGATGGCACTGGGTCTGACCTTTGTAGCGGCCAAAGCCGTAATAATTGGAACACACGCCGGATGGTTGCTAGTTGCGCAACTATCTGGCCTAGGAGTTCTGCCAGGACCAAGCCGTTATCAAAAACTTGCCTAGTGATGTGTGCAATGAGGATGAACGTGTTAAGCTCATCCTGGTGTAAGGGTGGAGGCAGTGTTGCTTTCGAGTTTGGCATTTCATGCCTTGTGATTTTGTGGGGTGCTCACTTGTGTTGCAGGTGGTAAGACGGGCGTAAATTTGCTTTCACATGTTCGAGGGCTCTGGTCTGGGGCTCGCCTATTTCTGCCTCGACGGTCCTGTGTGAGTCAGTGTCCTGAAGAAGGTGCAGCCATCATCTGGTTGTGATGTTCTCTAGGTGGTCGGGGGGCCCTAATGGGCTGCACCTGAACGCTTGACCCTCGAAGTGCGGCTTAGTAGCTCGGATAACCGCGCCATGTTGCTCCGTGTCCTAGGGCGCATTGTCGTTCCGGTGGGGGAACCCTGTACATATAGAAGGGGTGGGGGCTTGAGCACCTGGCGCATATGTCGTGGGGGGCCTGACATGCTAGGTGTGTATGTGTCAGCTGCTGGCAACGCTTGCATCGCTTGGTCTCCTGTGCGGCCTGTATTCTTCTACCCTAACTCCAAAATGCACAAAGTATTTGAGGCCTCTGATCCTTCATTTTTGAAGGGTGTCCTCCAGTTCCACCATTGGGACATTGGAAGGTGGGCCCTGGCCCCAATGACCTCAACATGGTTCTCTGTCAGTGTTGGCTTAATTTCGTCTACGGAGAACTCGGCAGACATTCTTTGATCACAAATCTTATAGTTCTAGCTTCAGGGTGGGGTCTTAGGTAGAACTTTGCCCGTTCTGCACAACACGGTGGTAGTCCCTCAAGCACAACATTTTTACCGCGAAGTCTCCAGAGCGATGCGCGATGTGTGTGGAGTATTTGTGTGTGTAATTGTACTTGCTATTGAGCTTGGAATGAGTGTGTGTATGCGTGTTGACTGGATTTTGTGGACAAATACAGGCGCCAAATCGTCCCGATCGTCGGTGAAGGTATTGTATGTTTCTCACCTCACCGCGTTAGCATAACTCTCGGATATCAGCGAGTATACTGCAGACACGGGAGAAGGTCTGAGGTTTGTCAGATCAACATGCGCAGAAGAGTGACGCATGGGCGCTGTTTGGGATTGTGAGTTTGTTGCTGTGCTTGGTGAGCGTTGTGTTCTGTGTTTTCTCGGGTGGTGTCATGTGCATGGTTGCGTGCCCCTGTGTGTTCCTATTCTTTGCGCTGTGGTAAGTGTAAGGTTGTTGGTGTGTGTGGTGTGCGATGTTGTGTGCCTAGATATGTGTGTGTGTGTGTGTGTGTGTTTTGGATGAGCGCGTGCCCTGAGATGGAAGTGACGCAGGCGCTGGTGGGGTTTCAGTCTTGGTCGCTGGCGCTGTCGGAGTCTCCGTCGCGGTCTAAAGTCTGTCAGTCAGATCCCTGGCAACAAGAGGCCTTACATATCTTCGAAACGTTGGAGTCAAACCATGCACTTACCTGGCTGGCTAGAAGCGCGAGGACACTTAGAGTGAACAGATGACTAACCAAAAACATTGAATACAGGGAAATTTCGGGAATTTTTCTGTGATAGCGCTAAATTCGGCACTTTTCAATTAAGTGAATTAAATTATATGCAATCGCTGTATGTTATATACATGCTATAAGAAGTATTTAAATTCTAGTTTTAAGTTTTTAGAGATATTAATTTTGTAGATAATAGTTTGGTTTGTAGATAATATTAATTTTTTACGATGGACAATTTGAAGCATTTAAATTTTAAACTCTACTTTTTACTCTTTCAGCCCTGACATTTACACTTGCGCACATTACGTACTGACACAGTTTGGATTTCAGGCAACCTATGCAACATTGTTATTCAAGTAGGTACTGCCTCCTCTGACCAATTTGTGAACTATATTGCTTGTATAGACTCTGGAAACTTAACTTTCCCTACAAAACAATAATATTTCAGGGTTCTATGATGCCATAAGGTCAGTGTTCCTAGCTTTTTGATCAGTGACTGGTCATACAAACAGGCAGACATTTGATTTTAACAAGATTTTGTATATTTTCATTGAAAAGTTCATATTTAAATATTATTTGACGACACATTATTTACACAGCGCATCCGTTTTTGTATTACTTACATAATATCAGAAAAAAATGTTTACGTATATCATTCTGCTTTCAAACAAAAATGCCAATGCGCTTCTAAAAATACGGCTAAACCAACGGAATTAGTGAATAAAACACATACATTTCTTTGCTGAGCTTTCAAGAAATCCTGCTGCAAGTCACAAACGGATGAAATGTAAATTCCATCCTCTTGAACACTTACAGTGATGGAAAAATGCCGGAAAATGTTCACTAGAAAATTCTAAATAAGTTTCCTACCAAAGCACGTTAAATTATAGCCAAATGTTAAGGAAGGGCTTTAAAAATCTTGCTTAATGAAGAGAGGAATTAGCTATTTTCTTAACATGACAAAGTTTCCATAAAAGAATAAAAGAGGTAACGAAATCTATAGGAAATCCTGACAAAGTACTGGAATTACCTCCAAACATAAATCAAATCACAGCATCTGAGAGTAAATGTTTCCTATGTACACATTTCTAATTGTACAACTGCACAAAAAATGTAAATTGTAAAGTGCATCGCAAAATAGTATTAGCATATTGAAGTGAGCTAATGATTAATTGCATATTAGTTTACTCAGGCAATTATTAAATTAATCTGACTTATCTTCCAGCAATATTGCTATTTTAACTTTCCTAAATGTCAAAAGCTTGTAATTGGAAATACGGTCATTGTTCACTTCATTTACGTTTCTGTAGGAAGAGCGCCTATACAATCAGCAGTTCATCGTTACCACCTTCCAATTTGTAAATGCAAATCCGCTGCATAGTAATATATAGACCAACACTTTTATCGAGTCAAGTTCGGAACATCAAAATCTATGGTACAGAGTGTAGCGGAATAGTGTAATCGCAATTATTGGAGACGTTTGATTACACTTTGGCACAGGAATTTGCTACCAAGAAGTAATAAACTTTATATTATGTTTTTTTTTTTTATGGGAGGTATGTATCTATTATGCATCACCCATAATCTCTAATTTTGTTGTATGTATATGTAATTTTCGCGAATGTAAAAATGTTCCTGGTTTAGAAATATTAAGAGACTTATTAAGTGTATAATTGCGATTTAGGAGATAGCTTTATAATACCCACATACATAAGTCCTTACCGAGCAGGATGGCTCGGGCAGTTTCGCCTGTGGCCCGCATTTTCTTTTTTTTTTTTTTTTTTTTTTTTAAAACAGTAACGGAGTCTGATCAGGACTCCGGTACTGTATCCCTATTTACATTTCCCCCCATAGGTTTTACTGATTACTGGTTTACTGGTTTTACTGTTTCTTTTACAAACATATACACATTGCACAAACATATAACATCCATGCCCAAGGCGGGACTCGAACCCACGATCCCCTGCCCACGAAGCACCAAAGCGAGACGCTTTAGCGAGCGTGGCCATGGGGACCGGCTCATTTGGGTGGTCGCGGGTTCCATCCCCGTAGCCGGACTACCTGACCCATTGCGTTTATTTCACTTCTGTTGTCACCAGGCGAATTCATCCCGTTGGTTTCTTTCAGGGCTGAAAGTGTCGGCAGAGATGGCAGAGGGCGCCCTCCCTCTCTGTGGCGTCCTCTCGTGGGGAATGAGTACAAAAACCAAATGTACGATTCCGTACAGAGGCCCCCTCCGTCCGTCTCCCATTCTTATTCCTACATAATTCCTTCGTATTTTACCTTAGAGGAAAATATCATTGTTCCGTTGTCAGCCAGGGACGTGTAGACGGAATTGTAGTAGAGGAAATTGAGAAATAAGCACGAAAATCCCCGCATTCCGTAATGAATAATAACACGTGAATTTGTAAATAATCTAATAGAAAGGAAGTGAACTGACTTCATGGGTGCCCAGCGCAACATCGGCACGAATTATTAGACTTACTTAAGTAACATTTTGAGCGTGGGATATATTTTTATATACCTTAGAGCGTAATTTTTTTAATTACTACAGACAGATGAAATGCAGATCGCATGGAACACAAGACGCTCAGGGAGAAATGTTTCGCGCTGATACATACATGTTTCAGAAGAGTATTCCGCGGAAAATATAAAGTGTCTAATTAATTGCTGTAGTTTAATCTTTCGGGAAGATTCTGAAAGACATCACGCATAATAAATTAATAGTAACTACGTAAAAAAAGTAAAAAGGCAGGGTTGTTGTTTCGAACGAGGTGTAGTGTACGAACAGAAGTTCAGCATGCCAATCCAGTGGAACGCTACTGCGTAGGGGCTATTTTAAGTGCGGAGTCTGTGAGTTGTGTGATATTCGGTTCAGTTTCCTCAGTCAATTATGACTTATTAATTACAAAGTTTCTGCAGTCCACACATGGTTCCCCGTTCCCATTTAATCGCCGTTTATACAAAAGTTACTTGCTTCACCGATGAGATACTCCTAGGCAAGGCTCAGTTCCTTTAAGTAGTCACCTTTAATGAAGGACCAGCAACATCGAGGAGACGAAATCAGCAAACAGGCACGCTAGACTACTAACTGCTTCCCCATTACCTGTGAACCGAAGTGTTGATCTTCTGTGTGCGGAATTTGAACCAATGATCCCTGAGCTCTGAACTATTCTATCCCCTCCTCCGAAATGGCTTTGGACGCGAGACATTAAAACTGTTTCAAAAGCGACTCTTGTCACATAGGGCTGAAAAGCAAGCACCGAGGACAGCGAAGCCGCTTCAACTTCCACAAATTAACATGAGTATTTCTCAGGAGACATTTACGAATCCTCATTAACTGTTCAAAAATTATTACATAGAACAAATTAAACACCAAGTTTGAAATTGCGGTTGACAGTTTCTTCAGAATAAACTTTCCATTCCCTCAAGAAAAACTTGTATTCCTAAACATAAAGCTTTGATTACTATAGAACTGTTGTGGCATATTCTATTTGTAGCTGGAGTACCACACTTTAAATTAAGTTTCTTGTGTGGTGATACTTTTCATTCTGATTTCGAATTTAATGGTTTAAATGGGTGTAAAATTTGCTCTCATTGGAGATTATCAACAATATTGCGGGTTCACGAAATGGAATCCAAACACCAAACATGAACTTTCCACGGATAAATGAAGAAAACGAAATATGTGAAGCATCTGTTCATTTCCTTTTTGCTTGTTACTTTTATGACTGGATATGAAGAACAAAACATTGCATTAATATTATTTTGAAATTTGAAGTTATGGGCCTATCTCTACACTCAAAAACATAATCCTACTAGCTTTCGTGTTAAATAACTAAAATAATCTTCTAAAACGCAAAAAATAAAATATTTAATATCGGTTGTATGAACCTTCAGCCCTTATAACTGCCCTCAATCTTCGGGGCATAGACAAAATTAAGTATCTGCAGTAATGTGGATGACAAGCTACAAGATCCCATGCTTCTTGAATTTGTGCCCAGAAGCCATCTTTTGTCATTCGCCCATCTACAGGTAAATTGGAGCGCAGACTCCTTTTTACCTCAGCCCACACATTCACAACAGGGTTCAAATCTGGTGAACAATGACGCCAGTCTATCAATCTAATATCCTGCCTCTCTGAAAAGCAATTTGAAACCTTTCGAAATGTGATGATTATCCTGTACAAATTCAACAATTCAATCAGGATATCTCATTTTAGAGAGGGAATCAAAATATTATCGAGAATTACCGTGTATTGCACACCGTCCATTGCATCGTCAAGCTGCTTCAGCACACCTAGACCGCCCCTTGATATCCAGTCCACATGATACAGATAAGCGACCATGATGGAATTGTGAAGCCACGTATTTTGCATCGCATCAGGACCCCTGTGGACGAAAGACAATCACCTTTCTGTTACGTGTGAAAGAAAATGTCACCTCGTCTGAGAATATCACGTTATTTCAAGAGGTTCCTACCTCCCAAAAATCAAATTTGCCCAAAACTGGATTCCTAAAAGCGTTCAAAACATTTGTTTTTCGACAATACTTTTAGCATTTTTTCATGCTATACGAATTCCATTTTGTAGTTGTTTTTTATGTTTCATTGACGGAGAACTGTTGACATCTGATACGCTTGCGCACCATTCTGCGCACCACATGCTTTCGTGTGCAGCATATTGCTGTTCGGTAGAATAAACCCTTAAAGGAGCATCATATTAAATACATTATTAATTGTACCGAATGTCATATATGAAATATGTAGTTTAAATTAATAGTATCAAGGTGTTAATTCAACATCATTAAGAGAAGGAAAAATATGTTAATAAAATGCATGAAACGAACCTGCGACCCTCACTATAGGAGTACTACGTTTTGCCACAGCGCTACAGTGAACACACAAGGTTTAGTAATGCCGTACAATAAACTGTATCATGCTTTATGTTGCTAACAGTCTTAGTTAATGTTGATAGTTCGTTGGTGAAGAAGCTTAAGTTATGTATTTGATTATGATTATTAATCGTATAGAATAGTACTATTAAGATTTGAAACCTGTGACAACTTGTTGCTGCCGATAAACAACTGTATCGCGGATGATGTATACAAGGTGCTGGGCCGTGTAGGTCTTAGACGAATTTGTCGTTCCAGACATTACATTTTTTTTATTTATTTATTTATTTTTTTGTCCATGGATGTACATTATTCAGATGAAAATGTCCCTATAATGTTTATCTAATTGATGCAAAATCTGGTATTTTCGGAGTGTTAATTTTCCTTTATGAGACTCAGATTTGGTGGAAGAGTGCTTAGACCACTCGCCTCCCGCTTAGGCGGCCCGGGTTCAATCCCAGGTTACCCCAATTGAGATTGTGGCGGACGAAGCGGCGGCGTCTGGGCAGGGTTTCTCGCAACTTCCGGTTTCGCTCTTAATGCATTCTATCAATTGCTCTATCATCAACTTTCCTATCATCAACTTCACCTAAATTTCATATTATCTATTTCCCACATTCATATCAGGCACTTGGCTGATCCCCTATTCCTGGATACCTTATTTGATCTATAACACTTGTGCTCCTTAACATGAATTGCATCCCAAGCATTAGCTTGTAAGTCCTGGGGGGGGGGGTGCAAGACTTCCATACGAGGAGGGTCTGTAAGTAGAGAAAAAGAAGATGAAACTCAAATTAATAAAATTTATCAACCAAGTGAACCAAAAATGTAATTTTTAAAAAGAAGGTGAAACTCAAATTAATAAAATTTATGAACCAAAAGAACCCAAAATTTAAATTTTAAGCGTTAATTTTTACAATTTCTCGTGCTCTGTTCTAGTAACCCACTACCATCACTCGAAAAATATGGAATTGTTTCATCAGCAAATGAAGTTATGACATATTGATGTTTTATAATATAATTGCGTGGAAAACAAGCAACAGGGGCCACCAAAGAGAACCCTGAAACATTTGCGTGTTTTACCATCATATTGGTTCCACATTCTTTCCCTCGCTGTTGTCAAAAATGATTTGTTGGTTGACATATGGAATTGAACGATGTAGTGTGCCAAAGTTTCTTCTGAAGGAAGATGAGATTGTCCAATAAATTCATTATTAAAAATGACTTTGTTAAATGTTGTGTTCGATATGCTGAAATAACACGTTCTAACGCATTTATAAACATTTGGTAATGACTGTGTGAAGGATACTAAATCTCTCAGGCCTATAAAGTGTTTGAAATATCAACACACACTAGTATTTTTCTTGCATAATGATATTTGCAAATTATTGATAAAGATAGAAGAAGTTGGAATTAATTAGGAAGATTATTGTAGAACTTGATTTAAAGATTATTGTCTGCATTTCAGAAATCATCCTGTTTAAAGCTCATGAAAGAAGATCAAGTAAACATGCTTGATAAGATGATCTTCCTTACCTCAAGTGGCTGGCTGATACAGGTATTACAATCAATCGGTAAACGGTTGTAGAGGAGTATACCAGTGCTTTTCTCTGCAAATCAGTAACTTCTTGCAGGGATATTTTCTGGTACTTGGCGACTATAATACCCAAGGAATTTAATAAATGTTACAGATATTGCCTAAATAATTTATAAAATATGAAGTGGTGCAGATAATGCCATTGTAGCATTCCATTGTACATCACCTTTCCTTTATAATTAGGGGGAAACCGGCAACGAACATGGTAGCCATGAGTAGGTTCCGGATTTTTATGCACTACAACTTAAACATATTTATCTTCCTGTGATTATAGTTCTAAAAAGATGTCCCAGAACTGAAAAATATTTTTAAAAAACAGAATAAAACATATTAAATCATCTAGTTTGATAGAAGAATGAATATTGGAACTCATCAGTTTGCAGGTAAACATCTGATTTAAACTTCTGGTTGAAGCTGCAGTGCGCAACAAATCTTATCTCTAGTTTCCGTATCATGTAGCCTTGCCTAATATCGTTGAGTAACGCCTTATATTCGGAAAAGGGACGGACTACGTTACACAATGTCAGCTTTGCACACTTGAAGATGGGAATGTCACTAACAGACATTTTAAAGTTCACTTATGTGTTGATGACGATGCTGCTGCCGATGATGATAACGACAACCACGAGATCCAACACTAAGGTCGCCGGGACACGAGACACCACAATTCGGCTTCGGCATTCAGGCAAATATGATACCGCGGTGGCGTTGGTGATGACGAAAGGACACAGAACGAGTTATCCCAGCTGGAAAGAAAATCCTCAATTTGGTACCGGGGATTGAACCCGGGTCCCTGCGCGTCAGATGAAGGTGCGCTAGCACTGGTCAAACGGGACGAACACTTACGTGTTGATCTTCCAAAATTGCAAGGGTTTGGTAGATACTGTTTTCCTCAATCAAAGCGTAAAACTTGTTTCTTAAATTTCCGGTTATATATATATATATATATATATATATATATATATATATATATATATACACACACACACATACACACACACATGCGGTAAAACATTCATTAAGGCACTGCCTAACTAGCACCGCTAAATTACCTGGGCCCAGCCCGACAAACACATAGATGAGGCCTAGTTATCGCCGTTTTAAAACTTGTTCCATGAGACAGCTCAGTATTATTCCACGTCACTGCAGTTACGTGTGTAATAAGTCAATCCCCGTCAATATCGCCAAAAGCCCCTTCGTCCACTCTACTCTTAGCGTCCAACTTTACATAACATTTTCACTGTTTACTGCTGACACGTGGTGCCGGAACTGTGTCCAGGGACAAGCTATAATGCCGTGATTATACGAAACAGAATTGCAGAGGGCAGTGTATATTTTAGCAAGCGGCTTCCTATTTTCATCATATGCTTGCATGGCTTGGTATAACGTTTTTACACCCTTGTTTACTTAAAATTACTCTGCACCTTCCATACGATATGTAAGGTAGAAAGAAAGTTTTTCACAACGTTGATTACAGTGATAACCCAAATTCTTCCAGCTTCTTCCTCATAATGTGAATCTGAACGTAATGCACCTGCATCCCGATATACTTTTTGAACTTGGATGATTCGGTGACAGGAGAGATGGATGACGAGAAGTTGACTGTCCATCACTGGGATGAAATATCTATTATTTGAACCCTGTTTTACCTTGCTTTCACATTATTTGGTGCGCACTGATTTCATTAAGGAAAACACAAAATCATCGATATAATCCGCTGCCTTGCAGCATGAATCGTTTACAAAATGGAAAATGTCATTGGCGGTTGCGAGGCAGGTCGCGTTCGGGGCACAAGCACTGCATGATAATGATGGGATGATGTTTTAAAAGTGCCGAAGCCACGCCCTCTCTCACCACAGTGAACTGTCCAGGGCTCGGCTCGACTCGGAACCCACCGCTTCAAATCGCCAAGTGACGACCCCCCTCGCAGCGTGACATTTCGTCACGGATATTGAGTTACGTTCTTCCCGCGTCTAATTACGTGAAATGGCTTCGGGCTGCGAGGTAGGGCTCGCGCGCTCGTGGGTTAATGCGCTTTGAAAGGGTTCAGCTAGGTTCCACATTGCAAACACTGACTTAATACGGACTCTGATTAAACAAATGTAACAAAGAGATACGGCACAAAGGGAAAACAAAATAAATTTGTAGTTCAAAAGTGCAGTCGCAAGTCAAGCTTTTCGTTGATGAAGTTATGTTAGCATTTTCGCTCACAAAATATTAAAGCTCTGTTGGTTAACATATCAGAAAGTGTAAAAACTTTTCCGGTTTTCTTTTTTCCCTTTTTCTCTTCAAATGTAAGCGAGGCACATTCGATCAATATTCCCCCAGCAAAATGACTATATACACCAACAAATTAGTTGCTATATTTTTTACAGTAAGGCCTGACAGTAAATTGTAGGTATAGAGAACACTGAACTTACAGTATTTTTTTCAGAACATGATGGCTCCTCCCCAATCTTCCTCCCAAAGTTTGCGATTAGGGTGTGTGTGGCTAGAAACCAACCCTCGCTATTGCCAAGTCTTCCACTTAATGGTCCCTTAACTGAGGCGCGATTCTCAACTTGTAAGCAGTGTCCCCAGGAAACAGATTTTACTACATTGCCTCTCGCCTCTAGTACAGGGTCGTCTTTGTTAATGGTTATTGCCCAGTAGAGGGGGGCAGCGGTCCCGTTTGAAGGCCATCATATTTTTAAAACTATATTGAACAGGTAGGCAATGTAGCTCCTGAAGATGAGCACCACCAGAGACAGCATCAATGGGTCCATCGTTTCATAAAAAACAAACAAAAACTATGTTCCTTTCACATGACTAACCATGCAAATATAGTTGTGTTACTTAGTTCATTCTAAATATATGAGGAAATGCACTAGGCTAAAGCGATAGTATAATCTTTTAAAAACCTTTCGCTATGTGACACAATGGAAATTCCCTTCTCTCTGTAAGACCAGGGTTAAAAAAGCGCATATTGAATTTCTATTCGAGAAAATATTGAAAAATTGGAAATGTTAAAACCAATAAAAAGTAAATATTCCGGAAGTGGAATATAAAAATACTGTATGACATAAATGCTCTGTTTTAACGATCTATATTTTTGTATAGCAAGCTTTTGTCTTATCTCTTACGGTTTACCAGCTATGCAAAAGGCATACAGAAAGACGAGAGCTTCGGAGGCTATTCGGAACAAATTCATGGTTTCCATTTTATCTGTCATGCAAATGCCTTTAATATATGGTACTTTCATCAAAATTGTTAGTCGATTTTTAAAAAATATAAAATTATGTAAAATCTTCCACATACAAGGTAGTAATTATTGGGGGGGGGATTTTTCTGAAAAGCTTTATCTCATACCCTTGGAAGATAAACTTTTTTGCATGGATTGTTATTTAACGGACTTTTCGTCTTTGAGTCGTGCTGCCCAAAGACACAAGCGCCTTTTTCTAAAAATTCCTTTTTTATTCAGGGACCCTCAAAACATGTCTTTCCGGTGACATCTCAGTATCGAATTTATACGTGAATTACAATACCTTCTCTACCTACTTTGTACAATCATACTACTTGGTAGAGAAAGTGAAGATAGGATGTTATATTTTCATGACATTCTCTATCCACTATGATTGATTTTCTACAGCTTCTATAAACCGTTCTTAGGCACGCTTGTTTTCCTCTTTGCTTCACATTGACCGATTTTAACATTTTCAGATAGTTTCATTACACCTTTCTTGTTTTCTTTCCTTTTTATCTATTCCATTTAAACACAGCCTTTAACTACATGATCGTATCAGCGGCGTTTCCCTTGGAACATATGCCTGTAGACACACACCTTCACACTATTTGTTTATCAATGTATTACATTAATATAAATTGTTCCATGAACCGGTATACCTCTATTTGGTTTCAACTAAATAAGGATATTTATATACCTATGTACATTCATACCTCCACACTTGGGGAGGATAGAAAATAATTCGGGTTCGAAAAAAATCCATATATCGAAATCGGGACCCGTCGCACAACAGGCAGGTGCTCTACCGACTGAACTATAGAGCCACCCACCCTTCCTTGCAGGTACAAAAGTGATAGAAAAAAACGAATCGATTGTCAGATGTTTAAAAGCGACTAGCTCTAAGATTCCATACCCTTTCCATGACATCGCGAGAAACAAGTGAATGGGGGGCAGCACAAAAAATTACAAAGCATGAAACAAATGTTAAACGGATGTTTCGGAAGTTGCTGATGTCAGAAAATGATATTTGAATTAAGCTGAGTGTTTTAAAGAGAGCTATCTACATTTTCTTCCCGGTAAATTTTTGTCTACCACTTACGGTAGATGGTCGTCTCCTTAGCACGGTGGTAGCGCAGCTGCTTACCAAGCGGGACACCTGGGTTTGATCCCCAGTACTGGCGTGGGGATTTTTCCCCCGCTGGGAGACCTGGCCCGGGGTGCACTCAGCCTCGTAAGGTCCCTGGGGGGCCAATTGATGAGCTACTTGATGGAGAAGTAGCGGCTTCAGGTCATGAGGGCCGCATTAACCGGCCGGGAGGGACTCGAGGCGCTGACCACGTCTCACCCTCCAATACTGAACCCCATCCATGACGTCTGTAGTGGACCGAGATGGGGGATGCAGCGGCCGGGCGGTAGGCCAAGGTTCCCCGTGAGCTGTCGTGCCATGGAGTTATTACTTATGGTAGATATTTATGATTCGACATAATTATGCAAAATTCCTTCTAAATGAATTCCTTCTTTTATTTGACATGAAAACATATTAAATATTTGATATATTAATAAAATTCCTTTTGTCATTTTTTGGAAACTTGAAAACTGATTTTTTCTTGTAAAGTGTAGTTTTGTATGTGGCACTTTCTTGAAAATCATCTTCTCGCATCTTACACTAAAATGACAATTTTGGTAATTATCCGACTTTCATATTTTGGGTTAAATGTTCACAAAGACAGACAGTTGCTTGGACCTTTTTTAAAAATGTCTTTTTGGAGGGGAGGGGGAACTCAGGGTTCTCAGAACAAGTATGTTCAGTGAAATGTCAACATGTATTTTTGGGTGGAATGCAATACGTTACTGTAAGTAACCGAGGACAATGACTCAGGCAGCTTCGTTTATGGCCCACATTCGAGGGGTCGCGGGTTCGATCCCCGTGGCCGGCCCATTTGACCTATGGACCTTCTCAGGGTTTCCCCTGTCTTGCCAGACGAACGCTGAGTAGGCCTTTCATCCCCAAATTCCATGTCCCTGTATGTCGTTTCAATTGTCATTTCAATTATCCTTCATCCTGTTGGTTGGTTGCCGGGATGAAAATGGACCCTATGCGGGGCGGGGTCCCTGGTCTGCCTAACCGATTGTTGGGGTGCTTCAATCTGGAAACTGTAGAGATCCTGTAATTGTTGTACCGTGGCTCTTTAGTTCCGGCCGTCCGGTGCGTTCTCTCACCTCATTCCTCCCTCCGGGGGCACCCTCTGGTGGGACGTAGGTACACTATCCACCTAGGATCGGTGCCGAGTCCCCTGCGTTCGTATCCTAATCCCAATACTTACGTAAGTACATGCGTAGTAGATAAAATAAAGATCAGATACAAACTACAAAATAATCCCTTTTTGCTCATCCATCGGCCGCGTCCTTTGAATGTAATAATTTAATTCCAAGAATTACATTTAATGTAGGTTTGCCACTAATTTTACTAGGTCTATTCTGACTCTTCTTGTTTGATTAATTAAAAGTGGAGGTATGCTAAATATCAAACATTTTAAAATATACTTTCATTACATCGACTGTACACATTTGTTCAGATACGCCTTAAGGCCCATTCACATTGGAAATTAACCGCAGACGCACTGACTTAGAATATAGACGCGGAATTAAATGCACCATGAGCATTCTCAATGACAAACGTAAACGTAAGCAATGACCAATCAGAAATTAAAACAAGTGAACTGCGCCTTGCGAGTGAATAGCAAACTAAAACGGCTGGCAGAGACGAGAGTGTGGAAGCATTCGTGCACATGCAAACTAGAGTAGCCAATTTGCTTGGTGTTTTATATTTTAAAGAACGGTTGTCTCGTAGACGATGGTGGATTCATCCGCTTAATCAAAGACGAATTAACGGAGGAGAAATGAGAGAGAATCATCAAGCGAAGCCATTTTAATAACACATCGAGCAGTGGCTCTCATTGGTTGATTTCTACATTGCATGTTAACTGTGACGGAAGAGCTTGATGTTTGCAAGCTTCTATGTTAACGTACTACGGTTATGTCTACGTCAATGTCAATGTGACCATCGTGAATGAAGCTATACATATATCGGCTGCAAACTTCTGTGTCTACGTTACGTCTACGGTTGATTTTCGATGGGAATGGCCCTTTATTCTGCATTACACTACGTATCCTTTAAAAGTCTACGTGTCACTTGGTGCAAATATTATGCATTAACATATTAAAGTTTCAAATACATTGCTCTGAAATTGTGGATTTTTTAAATTTAACACGCAGACATTCTTAAGATGTTCCAGAATAGAATTAAAAATACTATAAGATAGTAATCGTACACATAGTATAACATTTCAGTTCCCTTTGTAATTTTCTTTCTGTCTTATTGTAGTGCGTATTGGGTATTTTTGTAAACAATCCGAAAAGTTGTGCATACATAACAATTTCCCAATATAAACTTCTCTGGAATTTAAATGCATTTCAAACAAACTACATCTATGAAGATTTGCTTAGCACATTTTATTAATATTATTTCGCATGTTCATTTGTTTTCCTTCTATTTAAATGACTAACCTATCCTAGTTTATAGTTTAGTGCGATGTTTGAATTTTTCAAGCCTACCTACATATTTGGCGTTCAATCCTAATAATGTTATATATGAATGTGCACCCACAAACAAATACACATATACATATATGTGAATATCTCCCCCAAGGTTTTATTTAATTTACGTATTGTTTAGTTTCTGAAACATGCAAAGGACTGCGCAAGGAAAACTTACCATTTCCGGGCAATTGGTTTTTGAAAATTTTAATTCTTGGCATCAAATGTAAAATAAAAAGCTAGTGACTTCCATCAGCTAAATTGTAGATGTTAAAAATACGCATAACGCATTTAAGGTGAGATACAATAAAGTACTTATCGCCCTTGAGAAATTGAACCCCGGTCTTGTGGCATGGTATGCATAAACTTTTACACCACAAAGAAACTACATGTCCAAGACTTATTAAGTACAAGAGCATATTTATTTCCTCCACCGATTTTCACTAATTACGCAAATACGGGGCGATTAAAGTCCACCGACAACTTCAGGGAGTGATTCCTTCTAGGAAATTAGGACAATAGTTCATATCATCTTGTGTATGGATATGCTTAGTTCTCACGGTATATGGCACTGATGAAAGGCATCACACAAAGAGCTCTGGCCTGAACTCCATCCAGTCACAACAAATGTTCAAAGTGTCGTCCATGGACTGCAAAGCACATATTCACACGTTGCATCCTGGATTTCCACATTTGTTCTAATGTTCCGGGCTGTGTCCGAATATCGTCACAGGCTGTTGCAGGGTCTGAACATCAGAAACAGGCTCACAGTACACAATTCTATTCAGATGCTGCTACGAGTAAAAATTCATGGGGTTTAAGTCCGATGATCTAGCAGGCATACAACAGGACCTGCACTCCTATCCAACGCCTGAGAAAGATGTTGAGATTCGGTGAACATAATTCGAAAGTGGCTGGCGCTCCATTGTGCTGCAGCCACATTGATTGTCGTATTCGCAATGGCATATTCTCCTGCAATGAAGGCAGAGTGTTTTAACACGCAGTCAAAATACGTTCCTCCGTTCAGGCGTTGTGGAGAAGAACTGTGCAAGTTGGCGGTCGCCAAAAATTTCCTGCCTAAATATAGTTGCTGGGCAGCTGCTGATCAGACGCTTCAACTATTCCGTGAGGATTTTCTGTAGCCCACCGATTATACAGGGTAATGATACCAGCTCTACTAAAGATCACTTCATTGGCGAAGAGGACTGAAGACAGAAATCCCATAATACAATTGGTCTGTTGCACAAATCAGCGATAGAATCTTTCCCGTGAAGGAAAATCCGCCGGTGACCATCCCTGTACACGTTGAAGGCGATAGGGGTAGCTGTTGAAATGTAGGATGAAGAAAACCGTCCTTTAGCTTACACCATGTTGGCGGACCAATTGCCTGGAGCTTATACCAGAGCTGTCCTCAATATCGTGGAGAACATGTTCCTTTACATCTGCTGTACGTACACCAGATGTAAAGCAACATGTTCTCCACGCCCTGGACGTTCGTATGTCTCAAGGGACCCATGCTCACAAAAACGCCAAAATATAAATCATACCATCACATCAACACATAAAACGCACATTGTAAATAATTAGAGAATATGGCCAGTGCCATCTATTGTGAAAACTATACTTTTCTGGACAAAAGGTTACACTAACTTTTGTTCTCCCTTTAACGGAAGTTTTTTCTGTGGACATTAAAAGTCAGCCTATATATTTGATTGCTGTATTTCTTATAGATAGTAAATCTAGCCGTTAGCCTCGGTTGGAAAACTTCAGTCGCGTTCCGGTATGTCACCAATAAATTGTCATGCCTTTTACATATGTGATCCTTATCTAAGCTACCTTTAATATTGTGCCGATTTAAAATCTGTACATTTAGTGGAAACTAAAAACTGAAAAAATTAGGGATCAGGCCATTTAAACTGCGTTCAATATTGTATCGATTTCAGCACAGTTCTCTATCAACCAATTTTCATCAAACTCCTATTAAATGAAATCTCGACCACGCAAATTGCTCCGTGCTTATAGACGGGCAACGAAGTGACGCTAAATAATTCACTCCAGTAGTAAAAACTCTTTAAGATATGTTCCTAGCCATAAGCTGTATTAAAAGCAAACCTTGTCTACTGCCGCTGATAGAATGTACTACTTTTCGCGCTACGCTCACTTTTGTTGAATCTACTGTATGTTAATGGTGCTAATAATAATAATAGTAATAATAATAAATAATAACCCGATTTTTCTCCTTAGTGAAGTATTCGGACCAGTTTTATCTTTCTGTTAAAATAGAGGCAGCTTAGACAGTGCGTATTAAGCTGAGTTCGAGGAAACAACAGGTGTTTAAGCTTTAAACCTTTTAAGTAAAGCCAACATAACTGCATATTATAATGCTAAAGGCGGCTTACGGAGAGGAAAGAAATTGTATTCTGTGTGTTCTTTGAGAAAAACGGATTCCCATAATGTATTTCCGTTTTAAGGTTATCTTGTTATCACATCCTGAATACTTCCCGCAATTGCGTGACCGCTGAAGAAGTAGTAAGTGGGCTTTGAGTTGCTGTGGAACACCATTAATTGTTTCGGAGCTTATAGCATTTTCTAGTTGAGAAATCAGCAGTTGATCCCGCATATAAAATGTATACGGTGTGGAATCGAAATCGATTAAGTGCACTTCTACATTTAGTACGCAGATCATACTTAGCACAATTGAAACCGTTTAGCTATTGAATAAACAAAAGTATTTTTCTTCGGGAAAACGCTAAGTGAATCTTTCAATGTATGTTACGAGCTTGTAGACTTAAGGCGTTCGTGCCTGTTATAAAGTGTCTAATTCAAATCGATCTCAGTCTGCATCCGTCTAAACGCGGGTCATCCTGCGCACGGAAATGGACTACAAATGATCTCTACAGAATGTAGTGTTATAACACTTACAATTATCGATATAACTTGACATTTATTTCTCGCAATAAAGAAATCTCCGAGGACAGTGAAATTAAATACTTTCATGTTTTCTATAGTAACGCATAATTGCCCTCCCTTACGGCTTTCCAGTAAAATATACGTCAGCGGAGAATTTTTACGACTAAATGAAAATGGAAGCCTTCTACGATTTTGTGCCCAGATATAGAATTTTACCAATGTTCATAATGAACATGACCAAGATTAAATTCGATTACATTATATTACATTTGTTGATACCGCAAGAATTTTCGTTAATATAAGATTGCAGTTCGAATTACAGCGGTAATTTTTATACAGTGCTATGATAGGCCAGGTCTTATCAGTGCGACTATCCTACATCATAAACATGTCCGCTATCACTGGCTACAGCAAAATGCACAGTATGAGGAGTACGTTTTGTGCGTTTTAAAATTTACTCCACACCTAGTGACAACCAGCCGATGAACTGTAAATGGGCTCGAGCTTTCAGTGATAGACAAAGTAAATGATTTATTTTCTTAAGAGGTTGTAAATGAGTTGTCAGACCCCTGCTGTGTAGCTTATGTTGCGGCTCATATTACGTGTAATGTTTCTACATTTATGGCACTGAAAAATTCCACACATTCCAAAGTGCATGGTTTTGTAAAATAATCATACTTTGGTGGAGGAAAAGCTTAGCTGGCTTAAATTTCAGGTCGCCCTCCGTGGAGTAATGGTTACCATGCCAACTTCATATGTCCAAGGTCGCGGATTCAAACCTGGCGGAGGACGATGGGTTTTTAGGGCGTAAAACTCCTCAGCATGGCTTCCTTCGGAAGGGAAGTAAAGCCGTTGGTCCCGTGTCGTAGGTTTGCAGCACGTAATAGAACCTCAAGCCTGATAAAGACGCCTCTAAGCAAAATTTAGCGGTCTTTCACCCCCAGTATAGAATGGGATGATGCGAACCACAGGAACTAGTGTCGATAAATAAAACGCCATTTCATTTCAATTTCAGGAAGTTGGCGAGTAGGAATATTATAAGGAAAGAAAATGTGTGTGTTTAAATCTCTGAAATTATTCAATATATTTACAGCTAACTTCTGAAGAGTACTGCTCTTTCGGACGGATATAGAATATAAATGCCAGAGGATATTTATGAAAGTTAATTGCGAACATGGCTGATTTTAATAACTTTCAACCGAAATGGGAGGTTAAATCTTTAAAAATTGCTTCATTGTGAGGTTCAGTTGCAATCGTCTTTATATTCGCTAAATTTACTTTGACTTCGCTGAACTCTGATATCTTGCTACACACTCTTGGATTTAGAATCTAGCAAAAATGACAACCTACCTTACAATGTTCAAAAAGCTTTCGCTGTCCTTATTTCAGTCCCTATTTTCAATATTCAAATCATCTTTGGCCGATATAGACAAAACTTTAAACCCCGATGCTATAAGGAGTACCAAATAAAATGGCTAAGGTCTATCTGAACAACCCTACGATATTTTCAAGCCTTTATGAACAAATTAGCACTGTTTTACTCATCTTGTCAAAATATTGTAGTATTATAGTAGATCTGACAAAAATCTTCGGTTGCTGTATAATTTTAAAAATATGTCTCTTATTTCCTGATCGAAATATTGTCAAAGACTACCCTTATAATTATTTGACCAATCAGAGCACAAATTCAAGTGAAATTATAGGATATCTTACAACTTCAAAAGATTGCCCCTACTTATAATTTTAACTCCTTATGATTACATTCACATAAGAATGGAAATTATAGTCTGTTTACGAACAACTTATTTTCAATCCTGTACCTACAGAATATATTCGGAATGCTGGATAACGCGGCTAATATTATATAGAGCACCTAATATATGTTTCCACTTCCTCCTTCTCAACCTACTGCAATTAGGTGCGCATGTTTAAAGTAGGGGATGTTAGTCAGCGAATCTCTTTGGATATTTTATTCATTCAAAACCTTATTTTCCTTATTTTCTCTAATATCATATTTATAGTCCCGAGCTAACAGCGTTGTCTGTGATGAGATGACCAAATGATTAATGAAGTAATGGCTGTTGTGGCTCAAATGAACCTGGCATTCATTGGGGGATAAGGTTACACAGTCTTTCTGTAGTGCCGACGACAAATTTCACACTGCAACCTGATCTGATTATAGAACTCTTACCTTGTGTATAGGAAGCTGAAATATTGACAAACGTCGGAAATCATGTTATTCATCCGCATAGCTTGTTCCAAGCAGAGCGGCTTGAATTATTCGAAACAGGTAAGACAGCTCTGAGGCTCTCTAACGCAGGGATTAAAATAACCCGTATGAGTATGTACTAATTGGCGACGTAAAATGCTCTCTCACTTTTCATCTTCCGCTCCTCGTCGCCTTTCACTTTGTAAAATCCCCAAGTTCAGATCGATTAACTCGAAACTATTTAGAATATGATCCAATAGGTAATGTTCATTTCTTTGTCAATGTTTTGAACAACCAATTCATTGTAGCTATATCGTTAATATTCTGATGACCTTTTGCGAGGAATTTTTTGATATTTCTATAAGTCTGAATGACAATGAATGCTAAATATATGAGAGCTTAAGTTACCCAGCTAGTTCATGACTACTAAATACATGAATACAAACTAGCTCCATAAAAATTGTCTAAGTGCTATATGTGAAACGCTTCAAATTTAGGGGAAAAAAAAACGGCGAAAATTCAAAATGCATGCAAAAGCTTTTTTAAGTTCTGCGTTTCTCCCGGAAAGGAGCTCTTGCAAGCTATTTTCTTATTCTTCTAAATTACAGAGAATTCGCGGAAGACTTGTATGCCACAGCATATAAGTGGTTAAACATTTAACACATTTATAATCCTTAGTATTAATGGTGGAAATAAATTCAGAGAAATGAGCAATTACGATAATAAAGGTTACTTTCGGTTGAGTACTTCTGTGTTTCTGGCGCCACAACTTTAATCAATGTGCTTAATTAGTGAATTATGACAAATTCTAATTGTTGAACGATATTTTTTTTCCTTTTTTTTTTATTCCTCATGCACTCATTTATTATTGACACTAGCAAACTCTTATAGCAGTATTGTTATAAACGTATTTGAGCGTCATCATATAATTCTGGTGATGTTAGGTTTGCATAACGTTAATTACTGTTGATAAAGTATTGCTAACTCCATTATATCCTGAAATAATAACAGTAATGTAATGATAATATGATGATGATGATGATGATGATGATGATGATAATCTTTGCCTACTAGACCACGGCCTACAAGCCCGGTAAATGAAAGTAGTTATATATGTCTAGACGCCGGCTGTAAAAAGCCTAAGTATATGCCTTAATAATAATAATAATAATAATAATAATAATAATAATAATAATAATAATAATAATAATAATAATAATAATAATAATAATAATAAGAAGAAGAAGAAGAAGAAGAAGAAGAAGAAGAAGAAGAAGAAATCAGAGGAAGTCGCAAAACTCCCAATACAAACACTTAATACCTATTCACCTTTAAACACCATTGGACACTCTGTTATTCACTGTTTTTCATGTTGTAATAAATAACGTATTAAAACTCGCAAGAACTAGATCCGCACAATCAGTGGCTCCATGATCCTGATAGTAGATTGGGATCACAAACACTGTGACGCAGAGTTAGAAGCACAGGTAGTTAATTATGGAAAAACCGTACAACATAAAAGAAATATACAAGGGATGATCAGAAACTAAGGTTACAAGGCTCATATTTTTAGTGTTTCGTCTTTCACAACAAATTTAGTAGTGTACAGTAATACGGTTGGCAACTGTGCAGAGTTTTAGCCAACTGCCACCTACAGCGCTACTGCAGGGTAAACACAAATGGCGACTTGCTTGGAAAACTTGTCTTCCCAAAGAAATCCGTTCAGTTATTCGATTTCTCTGGGTGAAACATGTAACCGCGGCTGACATTCACCGACAGCTGGTAGAGGTTTATGGAGAGGCTGTAATGTTTCGCCAGCATGTCCCAGAATGATGTCGAATGCTTGCTGTAGGTAGAGAAAACGTCACCGACTAGGAACGCAGTGGCAGACCCAGAACGGCATCCACAGATATAAACACAGCTGGCTTGGAGGGGCTGATTCGGCACAACCGGAAGACCACGTTACGACATGTTGCGCTGGAACTGGGTATGTCTTTTGGATGAATTCATTACATTAGTCATGATATTCTGCAGTACCGGAAAGTTTGTTTCCGATATGTTCCACGAAATCTGTCCAATCGTCACAAGGAGAAGCGCTTTAGGACTAGAGTGCCACTTTTTCAACGGTTCTCCACGGAAGGGAACAGTTTTCTTCACCGCATTGCCACGGATGACGAAACATGGATCCACCACTATACCCCCTGCAGTAAATGGCCATCAATGGAGTGGAAACGTCCCTTTTCTCCAAAGACACAAAAGTTTAAGGTGGCGCTGTCTGCTGGAAGGTGATGGCCACAGTGTTTTGGATCCACGTGGTTCTCATACTCGTAGAGTTTTTGGAAAGAGGGCACACAATGACCGCTGACCGATAATACGAGACCATGATACGATTGCGCGAAGCAATCAGGAAGAAATGGCCAGCACTCCTCACCGAGAATATCATCGTGCTTCACGACAATGCCCGACCTCATATAACCCAGAAGACCACCACAGTGTTGACGCAGTTTCACTGGGATACTATCGACCACCATCCCTACAGTTGGGATCTCGCTTCAAATGACTTTCACCTCTTTTCCTCACTTGAAGCAACACCTAGGAGGCCGACGATTCTCTTCAGATGAGGAGGTGCAACACTTCACGACAACATGATTGAACACGCTAGGGCAGAATCGTTACCAGGAGGGAATATCCAAGCTCATCCCACGAAGCGACAAGTGCCTTAGCCAATATGGATACTATGCGCAAACATAACCTAATGTATGTACTATCAGATGAATGTATCGTTGTACGAAATAAAATAAGGTATACTCGTTTCACTGCAGGTTTTGTAGCCCTAGTTTGTGGCCATTCGTCGTATGCCTGCCGTGGAGGGTTGTTCCAATAAATATGTCGCAAACCTAATGAGCAACCATAAAAAGCAGCAATATAGAAGAACTTTGTTCATTTAGTACCTTCTATAAACACCTTTTACCAAAAAACACATTTCTCTGTGTTCTTTGTGTAGTGTTTTGAGACAGACCAAAGAGCAAAGATAGGAAACAGTTCCTCGTTCCCAGGTCAGTTACGTGTGCCAACTCTTTGTGTAGCCGACAGTGCAGCCACATGACATCTTTCTCTCCCTTCCAGTATCTCAAACCTCTCTGGCCAAAATATAATGGAAAATTCCTAGAGCAAACTTAGGTTTAATTTTGTCTTAAACTAGGGAACGAGTATACCAAAAATAGAATCCCTACTGGCTTGAACGTTTTCCTTTGTGCAAATTCATTTGTTAAAATTTGGATTGGAAGATCTCTGCCAACTCTCTTGGTTAAGGGCTAAATCCAGACCAGGATTTATCTCCAAATGTATGAGGAATGCTCTCATCAAATGTTATGCTTGAGAAATAAAGTGTTTTACAGGCAGCATTTATACCGGATTCGTTAATTAAATAAGTTAATAGAACTAAAACAGATTGTAATGCAAATGTTTAATTTTTGCAGAGTGACTAATTTGAAAGATTTGCTTGCATTCAGAAGTGCGGAATCAACGACCGGCGCATTAACTAGTTATGGAAGTGACAAACTCTTATTTCTAGCAGCTATACGCTCAAAATAAAATGATTACAACAAACAAGAGCACTATGATGTTTTGTCTGCATATGTTTTCTAGTTTAAAGCGCATGAATGCCGGAATATTAGCACTACTTCAACGATCTCCGTCCATTCATGGGCCCAAAATGATACACATTAAAGTAACTCTATCGTGTCTTACGCCCTTTTAACGCTTGTATGTGCAAAAGGAATAAAATTACCACCAACATCCAATTTATTGCATGTCCATGCTTCACAAAGTTTTCAGTTATGTTTGTTTTGTACATAACAATTATTAATCAATTTATCCCTTCGTTTATGACAGAACACACTTTAATTTTCTTTTGTATACATTACTGCTCCATTAATTTCCATTTGTTGGATAAAGCGCAGAGTATTTTCATTTAATTAACCCATAATTTTGATTTTGTACTGTTTTTCAGGTCCACCATTATTATCCTTTACATAATTCCACACCCAAATCCCTGAAGTTATGAAATTTGCATTTCAGATTTGCTAAGTTTATAGTTTTTTCGGTGTTAAAATGTAGTCTATCTCCCCCTCTTCCCCTCTCTGTCTCTTGGAACAAAGAACGTTAAAACAAGGATATAAATACACCAAAAGGAAGGAAGTGCAAGTCTTGGGCGATTTTTAGCACATACATGGTGTTGTCGTAACTAAAATAATAGGAGGGAACAATTCGCCCCTCGTACTCTGTGGTGCAATAATAAATTATCTCAGACATGTGCTTCAGTTTGTCCCAATCCAAACCAAAGTCTATCCTTCTAGGTTCCCTTTTGTTCAGGCTGGGAATGCATTACATTGTTTCATATTACACGATAATAAGCCAGGAATATCTCCTGCACTCGGGCTGGAATATTCTACAGCTAGTACAGTGCCAAAGTATTCTATGTATAGTTATCTTCATACTGTTTCTTCAAGTTTAAGGACATGTTTTAACCTTACGATTCAAATAAGCTCAAACACTTATAGATATTTCCAAATCTAGTGCTTCCTTTATTTGCTATCTTTGTACGAAGAGACATTTAAAAAAAAAATGAAATACAGGCTATGAAATTCATTGGATAAATTAAAGATAGCTTAGAGGTTTTCTATCGTGTATTCTGCTTATAAAGAATAAACTGTTATGCTAGCATTAAAGCTTTCTTGAGACGGCAGTGATTTCTAACCCTCGAACTGAACTTAGATAGTCTACACCATTCCTCTTTTATTAAACCAACACATGCTTTAGGAATTCAGCTAAAATGCTGAAAAGAAAACTCGCTATTCATAAATGCTGTTTACCACATGCTGATGTTCAGCTATCCATGGTAACGGTTTTCACAGTATCCATTCTGATGTTCCTGGAGTAAAGGCTGAGTGCCATTTATCTCTTAGATTTTAGTTTAAGATTGACAGTAAAGAACTGATTTGGTTTAGTTTAAGATTGTGAGTAAACAACATAAATACCAACAAATTATCTACTCCCTGTGAAAATTAAACTATTTGAATTTGAGTTTCTGTACTTTTAATTAGTTTCTGTATTTCTCTGTAATTATCATTTTACATGTTAATTTCGGTGTACATTTTGAACATTATCTGTATTACGCAGCATTATCCTAATTCATTCCTATATTTGTATAAAATATACAATTCCATACACACACACACATATGGATCTCTAGTGCTGATAGCTTCTATTTAAATCTCTAAGGTAGTCAGTGCATTTTGTACTAATTGATCATTCGAGTATTTTAATAAGCTGTTCCAAAAGTAATGCTCTTCACGTAAATTGCATTATAATATAGCAATATCATATGAGGTTTTGAAACCGTCCTCACCTTAGTTTTTCCAAGTTCCAATGAAGGCGACGCCCTCTAGAATTCCTCAGATCAAACACATTTAATTATGCTATGCGCTTTTGTAATATAATATATATATACTAAAATGAGTTATCTTAGATCCCGTTTTGGAACAAATAATCATAAGTATTGGGAGATTCATACAATGACAATCCCTTGAAGGACATGAATTCGTTTATCATGAGCTAAATAAGAGTAACTATAATAGGCATGTATTCTAACACACATGCATTATTTGTAATAGTGATTTAGGGGCTCCTGCGTACATGACTGAGTGTAAGATCTAAAGGGAGGGGAGCATCATCTTCCAATAAGAATAGAAAAAATCACGACTGCATGCAAATAAACCCCGAGTCACGCAAATAGGAATGGACCTAAATGTATCGCATTACGGATATTCCAAAGTAATACTGTTGCTTAAAAATAATTTTACCACGTTTATCTTACAGACACACACACATACATGCATTTTCTCTCTTTCTTTCTATCTTTCTCTTTCATTTGTAATCAGAAGTTGAATATTGGGAGAAAGGGGAAAAAAAAAACCAACCGACTGGTTCTGTTTATTTACTTAATAATAATAATTATTATTTTTATTTGCAATAAAACTAAATGAAACCAATAAATTTAATGCTATGATCCATTGCCCACTTGTCCCAAAATGTATGTAAATGGGTAGATATACCTATGTAATGGATGAAGGCTTCACTCTTATTGTTTTGAAATTACGCGTTCATTAGCTATATGTATGGTTTAAGCACTTTTCATTCCAGTTGTGTTTCGTCAATCAACCTTTTAATGATTTTAGAAAAATTTGTATTTTTCTATCCTAAAATATCAAAGTAATATTAATTACTTTGAAAACTTATTATGGGCAATTTAGTGTCTAGAATAGGTTTAAGCAGCATTATGGTTCACTTTATTACATATGAGTAATTAAACCACCATGATATTTCGTAATTGTGTGCTGAGATCCTACATACCTCCAAGAAATTCACTTTCACTAATCACATTGTCAGTTGAGCCACATGTGTTGTCTTATAAGCCTGCAAGATGCTCGCTTTCTCTAATCCTATCATCAGTTGAATGACACATGTGTGCATACACTAAACATGCATTTGGAGTCACATCAGAGGTCATGCATCGAACTTAGGAATTTTATTTTTTAATATTTAAGTAAATAGTATGTAAAATAAGAGCAATTCAGAAATGAAAGTTAATTTTACTTAGTAATAACGATAGTATACCAAAATTGTTATTACACTCCATTCACAGTAAATAATAAGAACAGTACATCTCCTTAAAATATAATATTCCAACTATTTTTTTGAAGACGCTCAGTTTTTGCTGAGAATATATTCAACAATATTTATAAATATGTAAAGTCCAACATCTGGTTTAAAATCAGAACCGGCATTGAAAAATTATATTACTGGATTTCCAGCAAGAAATTTTAAAGCAGAACTTGCTGTCAGTTTCGGAAGTATGGCGAAAGGTGATTTGGAAGCAGTATCTCCATGTGAGCTGGCGACGTCAGTAGCATTCTAAACCATTAAGATGATTAAAATATTCGTCCCGAAATAAGAAACACACATGAGGTAAGCAAATGCGAAACGCATTACTTAGCACGTTGCTACAGTAAATGCTCTCATTGAACTCCGGCCGAAAAACTCGCCACGAGAGTGTAAAGTATATCTCATATTTTCTTCATGCTATTCGTTTTAAAATGTGCTAATTAATACTTTTAGTGGTTTTATTGCCATATGCTACGTTTTTAGCATTATTTAGGAATAGAAAGCATTCCGTTTTCTGGAACTGAGCGGTTATCACATACAAATAGGACTCGTTATGCATGTGTTGCGCGGAGTAATACAAAAGTGTTTTCTTAGAGCGGAGATCGAGTACTTTATCTGTAGTGTTATTTTCCGTGATGTATCCTTTAAACTTCTAGGTCTATGGTAACGAGTAATGTTTAAGGACATTCTATCGTTTTTTGGTTAAGAAGTGACTAAAATTGTTTAAGTATAAAGAACCTCTCCTAACAAATCTGCCGCTATTTGTAATTTCGTAGCTCGTTTGTATCGCGACGTTTATTTCCTCGTGGTTAATTAGCCAACTCTAGTGACTAACCAAAAAGTCGTGTGCTGTGATTAGCGTTTGTTTTACCACTGTCACCAGCGCCGAAATAACTACTCCCGGGTGGTATCATTACTTTTTCATGCCGAGATGTAGGGGAAGCGTGTTGTGAAAACGCTGTAAGAAAACATATAAAATATATGTGGATTTCTAAAGCTCGCAGCCATCGAATAGGAAGTGACTCCAAAGAATTATATTTCTTATGGAGAAAACTTATATCCTGTTTTCCCTCATGTAACAGGATTAAAATCACATCTTTACGAATCGCATATGTAACAAACGCGTTAGCAATAGGGTTTTGGTACTGCGTAGTTCCGTTCAACAACCAAACCTTTATTCTCCACAAAGTTGTATTTTGTTAGGAAGTTACTCAATGTCCAATAGCGCGTAAAAAAAGATTAGGGACTGTAACAATGCTTAAGCCTTAAAACAACCTTACAAAGTAGCCCTTATTGAAAGACTTTTATTGCTTCATTCACTGACTTTGCCCTATCGCAAGTGCCTAGCAATTCCCCAACTAGATTGTCGGTTGCAAGCAAACTAAATTGCAGGATTCAAACGAAAAAACTTTTAATATATTGCAGTTGTATTTTAGACAAGTAGTTCTATATAGAATTGTTAAATACTTGAGGCTATTATCTCGTGTGCGTGCCAGTGTGTCACACATTAAATTCCTCTCTACATCTGATACAGAATTTTCTTGCCAGCGCGTGAAATGTGACAAAGTAGTTTCAAGCAATGTCAATATTGATGACCAAATGTTCCAAACTTCATATATGAAATCATTCTTCCTTTGTTGGGTATTTTATACTGTACTCTACCTTTATGGAGGATATCTGCAACTTTGTTCTAAATGGATTATTCTATACAACTATCCAAAGTTTGCAGTATCAAAATATTTACGCAACATCTCTGTAATCTCCAAAATTTTGTTTGATATTGCAATAGGTATGACTTTAGTGGATGTGGCGATATCATCTGGCGGATGAGTATCATGGGTACAAGAAAATATATTTTTCTCATAAGGTCATATGAAAGTGGAGGAGACCCATTAGAGGGGAACAGCAGGTTACATTAAAGGGAACATTTCCTCAAGAGAAATTTGTGTATACACAAATAGGAGCATTCCCATTATTTGGGGACTTTAATCCATGTGTTTCTCTGTATTTGGAAATTTGCTCTTGTCTAGCATTGCCGACACTTGCCTCTAAAGTTTTCGTTGATAAAATTGTGCGCAACCAGCGACCGCGGAGACCAGTTTCCGCGTGATTCTATAGCGCATGTTTGTAATAGTAGTCTCTTTTATATTTTCCGACATGCCTGCAATTTCTGCTGAATATTTTCACAATTCCAGTAGGCTTTATCTGATTCCGGGGGGATAAGCGTGGTGTTCTCTTCGCATACATAGTGCAATTGCTAAAATTAAATGGAGAGGTAATCTGTGAATAAATGTGTATAAACACAGGCAATTATTTCTCTAAGCAAAACATTCCAAAATAGTTTGGGCATGCACTAAAATTAATAAATAAGATCTTTCAGACGATAACAGTACACGCCAAAAGGGGGAAAAGTTGACTACAGCGAATCAAGGAAAATAACCACGAAAGGATATAGTGCCTCGACTAGTATACATCCATTTTAGTAGCGAAGTTATTATCACAGTACTTAACACAACAGTGCAGAAGAAGCTCAAGGCCACTGAAAATTCAACCTCAAATATTAACGCACATTGTATTTTTTTATATACAAGTAGTCCGGAACATAAATGACGTAATAAAAAGACACAGAGCAGCGTCATTTTATGGTATCCTTAGAACACATTTCTGATGTGAAATCGTGTGCAAATAAATCATGCGAAGAGCATAATATTCTCACATGCCTCAGTTGGGAAGTTTTCCTTCTAAACTGAAGATCCGTCCATCTAGAAGCTATGTGAACTGAAGTTTTCCATTTCGTTGATGTTCATGTGAATCTGAACCTTCGTTTGAAGGGTTATTCCATATTACTCTATGGATATTACACAAAATTCTGTTACCAAAGTATTGCACACAGAAGGAAATCCATCACGTTTGAACTGAACTCGGTTGTGATGTATATATATAAATCTGATATGTTCCATTCACATGTCTTTCTCTCATCGTTATGACAGATTATTGTTGAAAAGCATATTCTTCTATTTTCTTTATAATAATCGAGAAAAACATTAGCAGAAAATATCTTAATTACTTGCTTCCTTGTAAGTAGAAGGAAGATAAAGGAATACACTAGGTTAAAACAATAGTCAACTCTTTTAAAAGCCGGTTGCCACATAAATGGAATCAGTTTCGATGCAGGGCCAGGAGTTAACTTTCTGTGTGAAAAAAGTAAGTATTTTACATCTGGAACAAATAACAAGGAATATCTCATAAATGGTCAATTCAACGAAACAAACGTTTGTGACCTAAATTGTGTGTTTTACTTGACCACATTTTTTGTGTAGTAGGTTTTTGTCTATCTCTTACGGTTTACTAGCAAAATTCATTCAGAACAAAGAGGTCTTTAGAGACTGATCCCAGAAAATTCAAGATATACATGTTTTATGCCATATAAATATCTTAAATATACGGTATTTTAGTCAAAATCATTAGAGCCATTTTTGAGAAAATCAAAATTCTGGAAATTTTTTCTATGTAAAGGGTAGTTTGAGTGGGGGGATTTTTCTCAAAATCTTCGTGTCCCATCTCTGGAAGATACTAAACTTATATGTGAATTTTGGTATTTTACCGACTTTTCGTTTTTGATTTATCGTGTTCACAGACACACGGACCTTTTTCTGAAAATACTTTTTTTATACAGGGGACCCTAAAACGTGTATTTCCAGTGAAATATCGTTATCAAAATTTTGGGTGGAATTCAATACGTTCTGTATCCACTATGTTGATAGTACGTGCAGAGAAACTAAAAATAAACTTTAATATTTCTTGTAAGCGGTATGCTATATTAACCATCTGAATTTGAATAATACTGTAGAGAATATATCAGTATGGACAGACACTTGGAGGAAACTTCAGTTACAAACTAAGTAAAAAATTCAAATATATTTGAAGTTGTGCACCCATATACCTCCCCCCACTCCGAAACTAATCCACAGCTTCTGTCGATCGGAGAACTTCATGTATGTTCATAACGGCACAACGCAGTGAAAGAACTATAGAAAGATCTGTGCGGAAACGCAATGGTCAACGAGTAATAGTGGTAGTGGAAGTTCCTGTATGTATCACCTAAGTGGAGCAAAGGGCATCGTTACGATGTTTTCATTTGAATTTCTAGTTCGTGAGTTCGCCACTATGCGCCATGGTGACGAGGGATCAGCTTGTTGCCCATAGATGAAACTGCAGAACTAAATCATGACTTGCGGTTGCCAAATGGCGGGAAATTTAGCCCAGGGACCTTCTTTAAAGGTATGCGGTTCTTTTACGGTAAATAAACATTACACTAGACCACCGGCTTTACTTCCCTTCCGAAGGAAGCCAATGAAATTGAGTTTTTTTTATTTATGGACGCTCTTTAACTACTGTGTTTCCCAGTGGCCCATTCTGTATTGGGCGTGAAAGACCGCTTAATTTTACTCAGAGGCTTCTTTATCAGGCTTGAGGTTCTACGACATGCGACCAAGGGCTTTACTTCCCTTCCGAAGGAAGCCATGCTAAGGTTTTCGTAATCTCAAAAAAACCCACCTTCCTCCGCCGGGATTGAACCCGCAACCTTGGGTATAATAGCCGAAATCCAAGCTAAGGATTTTTGCGTCCGAAAATGTCGATCAGCATCCACCAGGTTTGAACATGACACCTTGGGTTTTAAAGGCTAGCATTGTAACCACTATGCCACAATAGTCATTGTATAAGCTACTAAAAACAGAACATAAAATAACTTTACGATGGCCGAGAGTTTAAGTAGGCACTGCTTCCATTCATAAGCTCCTATGTTCAACTCTCGCATTATTCCTTATTGTTTGTGTCCATTTTATGACTGTGTATGTAGAAAATAATGTTTTATTAGTATAACTTCAGCATTTGAAGCTTTGGGCATATTTGTGCCCTCAATCCAATAAAACATTCGTTTTGAATAACTAAAAAAATAAATGCATACAGACTTATCTTCTTAACTGAAAACATTAAAATAAGCATAATTAATATAGAATTTATGAACCCTCCTTACGCGTAACTTCCACCAATCTTTGGGGTATAGATAAACCTAAGTCTGTGCAGTAAAGTGAACGATAAGTTACAAAAGCTTCTTGAATTGTTACCCAGAAACCATCTTTCGGCCTTCACGTATGTGCAGCGATATTCGAACGCAGCTCCCTTTACATCTCAGCCCGCATGTTTACAATAGCGTTCAAATCTGGTGAACGGGGTGGCCTATTATTAAATCTGATATTCTGCCTCCCTGAGAATCAATTAGACATGTGTGGATTCTTCCATTTTGGGAGTGGACACACGTATTCTTCCTGAACCAGGACATCTGCGTTCAATTTATTCCCTGGATAATCTCTGCCAACTCTGCCCTATAGATACAGGAACTCCAAACGAGCTGTGGCTTTACGAGCAGAAAAACCTGTTGACTAGTGCAGACAATTTAAGCTTGAGCTCCGAGGGACCATTCCAAAGCCATCTCTCCAATATCCTTTCCACATACCTTGGTCCTTGTAGACGTCTGTTTAATGGTCACCACAGCTGTCAACAAACTGTACACAGTGACTGTCGGTGTGGAGTAATAGTAATGAACATGACGGCGTTATCACTTCAATAAAACTTGGGAAAAGGATTACTTTGTATTCAGGGTGGCAATGAAACGGCTTGTTTATTGCGAGCTACACGGTCCACTATGTGAGACATTAAAGACGTATTTTCTCTTCACATTAAATAATTACTCGTCTATGGCACCTTCAACTTGTACAAAACCTCACACACCACTCTATATATAGAGATTCTTTGGAAAGTAAATCGCATCAACTGTATGTAAACTACATATTAGTTCTGGACAACTATCGCAGAGAATTTAAAGAAAGAATCGGAGACCTAACTGATTTGGAACAGCATACGTGACTATTTTCTAATCGTTTGTAATTGAAATTACATTGCGTAACAAAGCACTGTCCATATAGTGTCCATACTGGAACTTTACAATATGTCCTTATACAGCAAATTGAGAGAGCTGCAAGCCGCATTGTAGCATGTTTAGTTCGATAACTACGTACAAGCAACTGCTTTTGAAATTGAAACCATTCTGTATCACATATGCGCTGAAGATTAGACGATGACACCCTTGCCTCGATATTACGTCTCTCTACGAGTGCTATCCAGCTTAACATTGACAACTTAGTGTCACGAAAAAAGAGCCAGCAGTCCACTTCTTGCTCTTCAACAGTACACAGAGTTAAAGTCGATTTATCCACTACTATGGAGTTTTCAGGTTGAAAGTGTGTACCGCCACTGATATGCCAAGACAAGTGGAAATAGTGGTTACAGTGCAATGGGTAGTGGAAGGAGAATGAAGGCATACGACCCCTCCTGAAGCCTGTTTGGGCCTGATGCGTTTCCGCACTCTCCTGTGCATCACGTGGTTTTGTGCAGTATATTGTGGTTGGGTATTATCGTGCTGCTGAAAAGGTTAACATCTGCTTTATCTTTGTGAATAGAAACCTCAGAAAACGACCTGGTTTCTCAGAAGTCGCCGACGTGTTGCAGTGCACCAATGAGCCGGTCCCCATGGCCGCGCTCGCTAAAGCGTCTCGCTTTGGTGCTTCGTGGGCAGGGGATCGTGGGTTCGAGTCCCGCCTTGGGCATGGATGTTATATGTTTGTGCAATGTGTATATGTTTGTAAAAGAAACAGTAAAACCAGTAAACCAGTAATCAGTAAAACCTACGGGGGGAAAATGTAAATAGGGATACAGTACCGGAGTCCTGATCAGACTCCGTTACTGTTTTTATAAAAAAAAAATTAAAAAAAAAAAAAATGAGTGCGTCACTTCAGCCGATTGAGCTGATATGGGCACGCCTTAAACATGTTTCAAGAAAGCGGAATGCGACTCATTCTATAAGTTTGTGCAAGGTGTTGAGAGAATGTGTACCGAATATAGATGAAGATGTGTTCAGCACATCATGCAACAAAAGCGTAAATTTCCACTGCGGGATGTTTCACACGACACTGTTTTGTTTGAGATACACGTGAGTGAAAATGACAGTGACAGTGAGGAAAGCGAAGACACCGTTTAATATAAGTAGAAAATGTGGTTAGACATTATTAGCACTGTGGGGTACTCTCGTTGCACTTAATACGTACCTTGCTAATGTTATTATTCACTTAGTACTCTTAAAAAATAAATCTCCAGTTGTTTAACGCGTGTTTACCGGGAGGAAACGTGGTCATTGAATACTTGCAATCTTATTGCAGCCTTTGGTACCGCACATGTCAAACTTTTCAGCAGCACAATAATAGAATAAACCCTCAAAGAAGAGTTACAATAATTATTATTTCTGAATGCTGTATGTGAAATGCAATACATCAAAATAAGTAGCCACGATATATTAATTAAACATTATTAATAGACAAAAAGTATGTTTGCTACATGCAACTACTCTTTCGCTTTTGCATAACGAAGACACATGGAAGGTAGCATGTTTTAGCTTGCTGCAGTGGCTATGCAACTCTATTTCTTATGGTGTCAAGAAGTCGCTGTGCCGTGTAGGACTTAGACAAACATAGCGTTCAAGGCATGAATTTTTGGTCCGCGGGTGTATAACAGTATCATCACCCCAGTTTTCTTCAGATACTCGCTTATAATCTCTCCAACAAGGGCAATGAGTTGCACTTCATATTTTTTACAATTCGAGATGTAAAATGTCATCTGGTTAGCGACACTTCAGAGAGCGTTTTGATCCAAAATTGTTTCACGTTTTCTGATAGTTTCGGATATTGTGAGAAAAATGTGGATAAACCACAGAATTTTGAATAAGTTGCCACAATGTGGAACGGATAAAATACTTTATTGCAAAACCAACTTCAGGACTTGGCTGTTACAAGGGGCCAACAATGCTTTGAAATGCTTTTCTTGAATTTTAGTTTTCAAATTATTAGCGTTTCCTGATTAACTGACCTACTATCATACGTGTGTGTATTTAACTTATTGCCGACAGCATATTGTGCAAAAATATAGTCCACGTGTTGCAGCAAATCGATGCCTTTTCTCTGCAAAACGTATAAATATTTCTTCAACAGCACCAACAATATCCACGTACCTTAAAACAAGAACAACTAACTCTAATTGTAACGTGAGTTGTTTCATTAGTAACAAATATCACAAGTGGCGCGTCATGTATTTCGGTTTTTATATTATTGGTCATAGCGCCGCGTATTGCAAATATAAATAAACATTGTATTGCAGGTGATCATTAAATAATGTAGAACCATCTAGGTAGCTGGACAGTGAATGATCATACTCGCTTAGTACATTTAAAATTCAATGTAATGTCTCCTATTGTCCGATCATATGTTTTCATTGTGGCCTCGAAAAGCAAATTCTTCCCTACCGAAAACATACCGCATTGATAAGTCGCAGTAAAATCTCTCGATATTTTCACCACTAAATTATCTTGGTCAGTATATCGAGCTTGTTTATTAAGCTGTAAATTAATTCTGTTTTTAAGTTTGCAAAGTTAATGCTACTACAAGTACGAGTCTTGTATTTATCTTTCTCTTCTTTTTACTGCAGTACGAAGAGAGTTCATGATGGAAGAATCCTTCTTTCTGCATTGCATTACTTTCATGACTAAACAATAAACAGGGCTAACAAAGGAGTTTAGATGGCTCAGAACTACGACATAGCCAATGCCATGTATTATATAGTGGTAATGTGAAGGGACGTGTATCTATCTATACTGAGGATGTTTTCCTTTCGTGTCTGTAGAGCACCGCAACTATGGAATTGGTCTTTCGATTTCCTCAATTTTGTTTTCTCACTGAAAGAGTTTTAAGTAAAGGACACTTTAAACAAACTTTCCATAACACACTCACTCTCATTAAATATACTTCATAAGATTTTCTGTACCTTGTATCATAATTTTATAACACAATTAAGTTAATAACTAATAGTCTAATAAATGCTATTACACCCTTGAACATCCCATTTCAAAATTTCACACTCCTAGGAGTTCTATGACATCATTATAAAAATATTGACGTACTTGCGTAATACAAATAAATTGCTACTAACAAAGAAACCGCTTGACAGAGCAGCAACTTAGTGAGGGAATATTCGAATGCAAAATGTCGGTGCATTCGATTATCGGATGTTCTCGAGAAATTTTGAATCCTGGATGCTGCATTCCATGCCTTGAGTCGGAATGGTGCAGGTGCACTGATTCACATTTGAGAATGTCCTGAATGCTGTACTCCAACCCTGTACTCATATAGGTACAGGTGCTCCAAAATGACTGGAGATCTCGTCTGGATGTGGTGGTGGTGGTGGTGGTGGTGGCGGCGGCGGCGGCGGCGGCGGCGGCATAGGTTCACCTAAATCTGATTGGTGCTATTACTTAAAAGATCATTCATAAGCTTGGGCACTTGCCAGGAAGAGTTTTTTTTTTTTTTTTTTTTTTTTTTGGTAGTGTTTAACGCCCGCTTTAACTACTAATGGCATCGCAGGCGGTGACACTGATGATACATGAATGATGATGGAGCACCGGTGGAATGCGATGGCGGGGGAAACCGGAGTACCCGGAGAAAACCCGCCCCAGCGCCGCTTTGTCCACCACAAATCTCACATGCGGTCGTTTGGGATCGAACCCCGGCCGTCTAGGTGAGAGGCTAGTGGTCTAACCACTCGGCCACGGCGCGGCCCGCCAGGAAGAGTGAAGGTGTATGCTGACTGGTAATAAACATCCTGACTTATGAATAATCCATTTTATTTTGTAAAAGAATTTTTGGATATTCAAGGCGGTACTGTTTATAATGTTTTACATTTTTCATTAACAATGTCCATCCATAGAGAACGTAAACATGCAATGAACTGTATAAGATTTAAAATTTAGTACGTTGGTGCTTAAACACTTCCTTAACACATTTATTTGTTCAAACTGTTTTCCTGCCATGAGTTGCTTTAGAACTACTGCAGCTTAGCTTACACACATACAGAGCAAAGTAGTTGAGTTTTGTGCGCTGCAGTGAGTTGTCTAGGAGTAAACAATCCACCATTACAATTTGATACGGCACAGCAGTACTATACAGGGTATCTATCGGGGGTGTATCTTTGTCATCCAATACTTCCTGCTTATGGAGAAAATAAGTAAGCCTGCCATCTAATTCTCAGCACACAACTGTTGTATTTCTCGTCCATCATTTGAACTGAATGCTGTGGAGAACAGTCATGGTGAGAACTGAGAACATCACTCGAGTGACAATAACGCAGCATCCGAGAACTTGCATACGAATACAGGCTGATTTCAATTAGCGAAATCATTGAGTAACTGTAGAGTTCGAGAACTCTCAAAAGTGTTCGAATACCGAGTATTCGATTCCGCCCGTCACTACGGCAGCTGCATCGGAATCATTGAGATGACTCAGGCGCAGGAGGGGAATAGATATTTCTATGAAGAAAGTAACCACAAAGGTAGCGGTTTCTGAGGCGTTATCATGTCTAAAAATTGTTTCAGTTCAAAAGTGAGGTGCACACCGTTCTGGATTGTCTATGGTGGAGAACCAAAAATTGTCCATACTGCCACTGTAGCCAGGAATGAGAGAAATAATGTTATTGTTTGCACGTTGTGTGTTGAAACTCTAATAAAGCGTCATTTATTTTGTATATAAATAAATTATTCTTGGTCTACTGCCGGTAGTCCAGAAAATGTGCCACTCAGATATACAAAGCATATTATAAATGTACGTTTTGGTTCCTCTGGAAGATAATGTAATAATAAACGGCTAAGAGGCATAAGGTTTATGCCTCTCCCTCCACTGACACTGTACACCTTGGTAAGGTTTTCCTCGATGCTTAGCTTAAATATTAAATCACTTCTGTGCCTTAGTTCCTCAAAATAATTTGCGAAATTTAGTTCACTGTTTAATCCATAATTTGGTTTGACCCTATTTGCTAAAATACGCTGTATTATGAAAGAAAATAAAGAAAGTCAGATAGTAAGAAAGAATGAGGTAGTGATACCAGTAACAACTCAAGTTTATGGCAAACACAATACATATTAAATCCTTGGAAATGGTCCGTTTACAAAAGCTATTTGCTCAGAAAGTTTTAACAAACGTGAGTTGCACACAAGAAAACTATGCGGTTCCTTATACAAAGGTTTTTCTCTCAGAAAGCTATAGAGCTATTCCTATACTTTAATAGTATTAATTCCCATATAATGGGACCTTTTATTACTCCTTTCGCACACAGTTTGCACAGACGCGATACAAAAGCTTATTCTTCATTCAACGTATTGTTAAACGAGATACGGTTTTGCAAAATAGTTTAATTACACATTTGCTTTGTAAGTACAAGGAGATACAGGAGATTGAAGCCATAGTCAAACTTAAAAATATGATATTTATATAGTGACGTTGTAATTCTAGTCTTTACGTGAGCATCATAAAAATAGACGAGTGACGACTTTGCATTTCAGCATTTGAAAATTCAAGCCAATAGTAACGATAGCTCCCACATTATTAATGCTACTAAATCTCCACATAAGTTGTACTTCAACGATAGGTACATTTTCTTTTCGTTTTTGTTTTTCCTCCTTTCTTTTTTCTAAGGTATGTGTTTGGCTGTCTCTTATGAGTTACTAGTTGTACAAAAGTTTCAAAATGTACTGAAATGAGAACTTCACAGCCCTTATTCGGAACATTTAAAGAGGGTTATTTAAGTTGCAGACGTCTTAAACTATTCGGTGTTTTAGCCATTTTTGGAGAAATTAAAAAAAAAAAAGTACTGAAATATTTGCATATAAGGAGTAGTTTGGAGTCTCAGAATTTTCCTACAAATCCTCCTAGTCGATTTTTGGAGGATACTGAACTTAAATAGCAAACTTAGTACTTTGGTATTGGTGAAATCTCCATGCCGAATGTTTGGGTGGAAACTGCTTACGAGTTATTGGGAGAGAAAGTAACCGCGACAACAAAATGAGAGTTGCGTTAGAGCTGAACACGTCTCTTGGATCACTTGCATATTTTTAACAAACCATGCTTAAAAATTGTTAAAAGTACGTTATTCTCGCATGTCAGTGTTAGCATTTTGTGAAGAATTTGTAGCTTTAGCTGCATAAATAGAAATTAGTAGAGTGATTTTCAGATAGTTTTATTTCTTGAATAATACAAGTATTATTTGCCAGAGCATGCCAAAAAGTTACCTAAAAATGGCACTGAAATAAACATAAGTAGTATCTCTAGTCTTCTGTTTGTGCGGAAAGAACTTAGAGCCCTCAGAGTTACTTATGTAGCTATGTAGCAAAACTTGTATTTAGAGATATAAAAATGGTGTAATCCTTAGATATCCTTATGGTATAGATAAGTTACCAGATAACCTTGGCATCAGAAAATGAAGTGAAATATCTATTGGCACTCCAGATCTTGCCTCACTGAAACCTAAGAGAGATTTTGAGCTAATTACCAGAGGTGATCCTTTCATGCCGCTTTTTGTGATCCCCACCAACACTTGAACAGTCCGTGAGGAAAGACTGAAGAGATCTTTAAGAATGTTCTTGTGGCACGTAGGGCTCTGCAGAAACTACGTTCTCTCTTATTCACTCTCACTCCCGGGAGACGAGTGCGCTGACTTTATAATAAAAGTTCTAGGACTCATTAAAGGAATAGCTTCGGAATTTCAAACTCTGAAGTGAAGTGGCTGAAGTTAGGGCACGAAGCTCGAATGCTGGTGTTTCATCCAGAGAACACAAATATTTGGATCAGCAAGAGCGCACATTAAAAATTTAACGTAAAAATATAATTACATTTTAAGTTAGAAGAAGCAGAGAACATTTTGGAGATCCTTTCTTCTCGGACATTTCCACTTGAGAGATTTCACCCGCTGTGCTTTGCGACTCGCTACTGAGAGGCCACGGAGATTTATACGCCATTGAAGATACTTGCCGCAGACGCAGGCGAAACGTCTGGGGAACAAGGGGTGAAGCCCAGAGGACCACGGCCAACAAGCCCGGTTTTGTTTCCTATAAGTGATTCTAACACCGGCCGTGAAAGCCTTCGAATTTTAACTAAAGACCATTTTAGTGAAACCTCCTGTTTACCCTTTAAAGCTATAATTTCGTAGAGCTCCGGCTCTTCGTAATAACGGATGAAAAATCCCTTCTTATTTACGCATCTTAGAACGTCGGACTTGTGTTTTAGATAGGCACAATAGGTGAAATTATCAACCTTTGTACTTTCTCTTCTTCTTTACCCTCTGCTTACCTTCCTCATATATAGGACTTACAATCCAGATCCTAGCATAGGTGCCTTTGAGTAGCAGAACGGACTAAGGATCAGCCCGATAAATGACTGAGAGAGAGGTAAGAGGATGATATGAAATAACGGTGAAATGGGTGAAAGGAAAGGTGATTATGGAGCAGATGGTGAAATGAAAGGAGGGGGAAACAGACCCAGTTGCCGCTTTGTCCACCACAAATCTTACATGCAGTTGCCTGGAATCGAAATCCGGCCGACTTTTTGTAACATAAAAACTACAAATTCTACACACAATGCAGATCATTGAGAAGAGAAGAATGTGCTGAAGGGCTAATTACTATTGAGATTATTTTGGTTTAATCCACTTATGAAAGTATGTGACAAGGCATTTCCTGAATTCGCTACAGACGTAGATTACGTCTTCTAGGTATGGATAAGGCCAAGAATACTGCATTATTATAAGAATGTCTTGCTATGCCTGGGGATTCATAGGTTGTTATAGGCAACACTAACTTTACGTAAACTGGAAGAAATGACAGCACTGGAAGGAAATGAGTAAATTTTTTAATAGTAACATGGGATAAATAAAAACAAAACGGTATTATTAAATTAAAAACACAACAGAGTATGAGGTGTTTCATTAAACTTAATGAAGGGAAGAGTTGGCGCACTTGGAGAATGTAGAGGTCTTTAGAGCTTTACCTCTGCTGTAAATTCTTCTTGGCATAGCTTCGCAGTGAACAAACAATACGGCTCAATTAGCTGCTGCAGAATCACAGCGATAATTCTTATTATTTGCCTAATTAGAAAGAGGCCCATCTGAAACACTTGATTCGTAGATTATTGTTTTGAGTTTCAAAATACCCAGGTCTATGGATATAGAGCTTGGAGTGTGCTCTTTGTGTAATTTGGAATTTTGCAGTTGTACACCCTTAAATAAAAAGGGCGGAAGCAGATTACTCCTGAAACTTAAATCTGTACAAGTTCCACTCAATTGATCCACAGTAGCATTTCTGTGCGCGAGTCTTTAGCTTCATTTAGTAATCAGTTACGAGTGCTGAATGCCTAAAATGTGCTCATAGGTCAGTGTTTATAAGCAAATGTCCAATTGTAAAAACTACCGAGGTTCAAATTCTAACCTATGTATTTTATTCAGTCCCCTTTTCTGGTATACGCGATGCGTATTGCACAGATAATATAATTTTCTATATTAAAAACTTACTTGATCTTAAGATATTTATGCTCGCAAAGATGCAGTGCTCTTTATGTTTTCAAAGTAAATATTATATTAGTAAATAGTTATAAAGTAACAAAAACACAAATATAAACCAATATCGGTTGCATAAAGCCTAAGTTTTTATTACTGCCCTATTTTCCGCTGCACTTATTTTGAAAACAAGAGGGCGTTTTTTTTTTTTTGTGTTTAAATGCAAATTCCGTATAATAAAAATATATTCTCCATTAAAGAGGTATATCTCTGGCGTATATGAAACATAAATGTTCTTAGACGCAAAAAATAAATAAATAAAAGAAAAGAAAAAGAAAAAACGGAAACGAAAATGAATTAATTTGGAAAAATCAAAGTATTTCTAATTGGAGATATAGTGTTCTTAGCACGTTCAACCATGAACATATGACCAAGCATGGTATGTATTTTCTTGTTTATCACTCATTCTGAAGGTGAATGCAGGGGGTTTACGTCAATACGCGCTTCTGGTGTTGGGTGCTCCTCCCACGCCATTTGGTCAAATTATCAACTCAGCATGGATTATCGGAGCACAAAACATGAATCCAAATGAAGCAACAGCTAAATTCAATACTTGCTGATCGCAGAAGATGCAGTTATTTCTTCTGCTATATAACCGTTTCACAAAAAAAGTAAAACAGGATTATCGTATTTGTGTGCTTACGTAAAGAGTTTTTGATATTTTCAGAGTTGAAAATGTTAAACATTTCAGTAATTGATTGACATGCACATGTTAGTGGATTTTGAAAGTTGTTTTACACAAAAACACAATAGATTAAAAGTATCAGGGTGTCATGTAATCCGAGATAAGAACAGTTCCAAAACACAAGGAGCCGTGGACTTCATCTTATAATTTTTCTACCAAATTAACAATCCTATGATATTACTTTTCTTCTAAATGTAATTATATATTTTAGATCCTTATAATGAGCGTCTGGTAATGTATTGTGTCAAGGTCTCCAAAACTCCTGTATAACCCAAAGAGAGGAAATGGTAGAGCAGATGAGCAAAGGGACACAATGGCTTCATTTAAGTGAAATTAGTATAGCTTTTCACGAAAACTAAGAACAAAATTTTCTACAAACATTTACTGCTATTATCTTCCATATGTGTGCACTTCTGATGAATATAAATTTATAAAAAATTTTAAAACTTGCGGAGAGGAGTAAGGAGCTTTGCATATTGTCACTCAATTTCAATCCGCTTTCGTTGAATATCAGTATGAGCATGTTTCGGCGATTATTTATAAACATAGCAGACTTAAATGGCTACCAGTCCTAAGCTGAGATTAAAATAGTTTAAAATTGTGATAATGAAGAGGAAAATTACACAGGTGTTCATATAATTAAACGTCCCTCTGATTCTCTCAAAGTTTACCTTTAGTATTATTTTAACAAAGCTTATTACAATTGGGATTTGGGATCTTCCAAAATAAAGTAATCTACAGATTTCAAGCATTTCCGTAGCAAAGTACTTTGTTCTATCTAAACAAGACATACACATATATTGTAAGGCCCAACAAAAATTTTAGGCTACCTTATAACTCTCAAAAGCTGCACTTAGCATATTTTAATCCTTATGTAGAAATCTGGACTATTGACCCTATCTTTACAAATATGTTATAGAAATAGGACTTGGCAATATACCTTGCACCTGCCAGAAGCTATCCTAATCTTATTTTCTTTAGCACATTACCTCAACATTTTTAAAAACTACTCATTTATTCTCAATCCGTTAAAGAGACAGATAAACCCCTTGGCCACATATTTGCGTTATAGGTGAAAATCACAGAATGCCTTGAAATCCCAAAATATACCCTACTTATATTTTCATCCGCTTATGCACAAAGTTTCACAATTTGTCCAATCTGGGGAAAAAAGAAAAGAAAAAGGAAAAAAACTTATGATACTTGCGATTTATATTCGAGTTGAAAATTGTAGGTTAGAGGTGACCTTCAAAAACTGACCTATTATTATCTTGAACACCTACTAACCGAAAATATCCGTGCAATGCCGGGTATGTCAACTAGTGTTCAATATAAATGTTAACATTTAAAGTATAATTTTCAAGAATTATTGAATGGTTGGAAAAGAAACGCACGCCGCTGAATAAGCCGTTCCGCTTAGAAGCGATATGCTTGTGATATGCTAAGCCACATAGTAAATTCAATGTGTAGTCAGAAGTGTAGCAGCATGGCTGCGCAACCACTAGGTCGAATCATGAAGATATTATGATGGTAGTGGTCGACGGCCCAAGCTGTGCGGATGAGATGGGTAACACAGGGATTAGTAATTCCCATCCTGGCAATGTGGAAATGGTACCTTCTCCGGCACACTACAATGTGCATTAACCCTCTTCGTGCGCGATACCATCTCTTAAAACGGCAGGTAACCCGCCACTGCCTAAGTGCAAGTACGTTAAAGCAAGTGACTTGAGATAGCGCTCCGTGCTGCATGATCGCGCAGTTTGCGTATATGTTTCGAGCTTTTATCCCATGCAGAATTCCACGGTAAATTAAGGATGGCTAAATTTAGTCCAAGACCATAAAAGTTAGCTAACATTTGCTTATTTTTGGGGATGAAGGAGTCATTTGAGGAAGTCTTACCAGGTTACTAGCAACAAACACAGATCAAACTGTGACCTGGTGAACAGGAGGTGGCCGTCTCTACAACGACGAAGTGAACTTCGCCATTATGTCTCTTGCAGTAAGGTAAGGGAAATTCAGGTCACGTCCGGGGAGGGCACTTTTGTGCGCTAATTCCAAAATTTGTGCTTCGATTCCTGAGTATGGACTTGAAATATTCCTGTACGGCTTCAACTAGAATGAGGTTCATATCGCTCGGCGGTTTTCTCCCCGAACACTGATACATGATATAACATATAGGGCATTTCAAGTGATTGTTCACAAAAGTTTAACAGAACTCCCTTTCTTGATTAATAGATTCAGAGTTACTTCTACAGTAACAGATGAAACAAACAGTGGCGTAGCATCAGGAGAGACAGGGTACATGTGCCACCACTACACTACATTTGAGACGAACATTGTTTTAACTGATTCACTTAGAGTTCTGTCACATTTACAATAAGATTGGTATGGTTTGTTCTACATAAATAATTTATATACAATTATACGTTGAAAGAAAGGTGCTTAATTCTGACAACAAAGAATGTCCCTCTTGGATAGAAATCATGCTAGGTGTTGACTCTACTTCTATCCTACTGTATCGACCTTCCTTCCAGAGCCAGCTTCTAGCACCACTTGGATAGACCCTTGATCGTAAGTCTACCTTGAGTAGTGCTCAGAATATTCCACATTTCTTATGCTCTGTGCAATATTTGACTGACTAGGGTAGAATCATGCAAATAGGCCATCTCTGTGCAAGAATAACGCATGCATATCGTCCACTGACAAAATTTGTATTTCTTCCGAGTGCATAAATTCCGGTGTCGTTCATTAGTTATTGATATGAATCTGTGACTAAATTCCAATCAGTTTAGTACGGAAAACGTGATTGACTCCGCCCTGTTTTATATAATACATTCACATATAAAACATCAAACTAAGTCCTTCTCTAAACGCAGAAATGCTACGAGGAAATTCTAATTCAGTTGAATATCTAACTACAAATGGAGTAGAGGCAGTAGCTCTAAGAAAATGCTCAAACCTTTGGAGCTATAGCTTTGAAGCATGCAAAAACGGAAAGTCGCACTTAAAATGCATAAATGTTTTGTATGTAAGGAAGAAGCAGAATTGATCATTCCGTATGTACTCTTCTTCGCGCGTTGAAACAAGGAATATGTAACATTATCGAGGAAATTGTTCATCAGCAGCAGTGCTTTGTTATGTAGGTTCCGATGGTAAATACATACCAATTTTATATATTTATTTGCTAAATTACATGACGAAACAAACGTGCATAGATAATTGGATGCTTCTGAGATTTTGCAAACGAATTTACGGTTAGTCTTATGGTTATTTTGGCTATTCTAAACCCACTAGCAACAGAAAACATAGCTCAAGAGATCACCACTATCAAAAATGTATGTATTTCACAATAGCTGAGTGGCCTTCAGCACAAACATTCGTCATATAGAAAATACTTCTGCGATGCCCGAATTGTTAATTCTATTGAAATGCAGATTCAATAAATTATACCAGTAAGCTATACTATACCAGTTATTTTTTTTAAATAATGACGAATAACCGAAGTAAAGAGACCACTGTTACAAACTTAGTTTTTAAATAGCTAGGTTAATTGTTCTGTCATTGCTTCACATTTACCATAAAAGCTGAACAATTATTAATGTTAGCATAATGTACAGCTTTATGGCTTTGATAACCTAGAGGTATACAAATCCTTCTCTCTGACAATAAATTGTAGAATTTATTATGTATAATGATCAGATAAGCGAGTTTTTGACGAAAGTGAATATCAGGTAAAGCGATCACTCGGCAATAATGTATTTGCCTGGTAACCGAGTGTTTCCAGAGAAACCAATAAAATAAAATCTCAATTGTAAAATTCTTTTGAACGGATAGTACGGTCTCAAACGTTCCGATCCTCCTTCGGCTCGTAGTGTTTTGTTTTGTTTCTTTTTCCCACTGTGTGACATAAGAAAATCTTATCAAGAGAAGGAATGAATACCACAGTAGTAATGAGGCTCATAAATGTGCAGTGACACCAGAAAGTAGTTTTCAAATTTAAAAGATAGTAGTTGCCAAATTGAGTAAGATAAAATGTCTGTTTTAATACACAGAAATAACAAATCAGATGAACATTTGACTTCTGACACTTGTCAACATCAACGACATATGAATAACTTACGGAGAAGTACATTTGCGAAGTCGTGTAATGAGAAAGTTCACTGAAACCGTTGATAACGCCTCATCTTGACGTTTTCCCCTGTGTCAAAACACTGTTTTCACCGCCGCTTCATGTATAATACTAGAAAATTTGCTCTATTAAATGTTTCTAAAATTACTTTGTTCTAACCACACACAAAAATGTGGGAATATAGTTATACAAGGGAATGTGTTATACAAGAAATAAAATTTAAAGCTTTGGAAAATTCCAGAACTCCTATCTATGCTGTAACATAGTTTACTCTTTGCGGATATAAAAATCCAGAAAATTTTCTCCGTTATTTGGCCCCAAATAATGTTTCTATGTATAGCCTTTTAGGTGTAGCATATGAAGGCACATATACAGTTTATTTCAAATCACGGTTGGATGAAGTGCATTACTAAGATTTTTCCGGGTTTTCCCATATCTTGAGAAGAAAATTTTAGCCTAACGCCCGGTATTTAAACTCCGGGTCCATTTGGACACTTCTTTCACCATTTCTAGTCATCGTTTATGAAGCATGTAGTTGTTAGAAGGGTCGTTCAGCTCTTTAACTCACAAGAAGCTAGAGAAATATGGTTGAGTCATTTATTAGTCATACCGTGGTGCAGTTTTAATTTATGCGCCGATTATGATGTGTGGCCATTTAAAATTTGAAACATACTTTTGTTATTTATTTAGCTAAATATCATAAATAGATAACATTGTACGATAAAAAATGTGAAAATAACATAAGGACGCAATAAATCTCCATTTTCAATAAACAAAAGCGTAGTTTATAAAAACATCTCTGGTCATTCACAGCGGAAGTTTAGAGATAATGCAATCATTACACCTTCGTTGATGGGAATATATGAGATAAATCCCATGAAGATTCTGACATGAAATAGGATTTCTTTATTAACGGAAATGGTCAGAAAATTGGCAATTGTGAGCGCATTTGATGCTCGATCTCAAAGAACTTTAACGTTCCGCCATTATTGTAACTGCATTAATTATGGGGCTTAGACAAACAGTATGAGTGCATAAGTAAACGCTATTAAGGATTATGCCGAACCATCAGATACCCTTGCAAACGATAAAAACAATTTAAACACTTAGTTTTTTATGTTTCTATTTAATTGAGCATATTATTCTTTCGTTTCAAATCCAATTTCACTACGAGGAAGAAGGAAAAATAGTTAAAACAGTACTAACAGCGACACATTTCAAATCTAAAACTAATAACAGACATGTGTGCAAATAATACAGCATGCTTATGTTAGGGAGGCTAAAATGCAAAGCCATAAAATACATGGAAGTATTTTGCATGCTTCGACAGTGACCAAAAATACTCAAAATTTTGATGTTCACAATGTCGGTGAAATATATTCTTTCTTTCTTCTGAGAGTGTTTAAAATGTCATTAAATTTCCTACTGTATTGTCAGTAAAACACAAAGCTTTAAATTGCGATTATTAAAATTCTGTATTATTATTTCCACAATTTTGTTAATGCCATGGTGATTATTATCTACCGAGTCAGGTGCATCTGGCGTTTTGTCTGGAACTAGCATTCGGGAGCTAGATTCCATTCTCACGGCCCAGCTCTCTGACCCTTGGGTTTTACGGAGGAGGGGGGATTCCGGTGTCTAGGCGAATGCTGTGGCGATTTCTTCTTTCCCCGACCTTCATGTCACTTAATTTCATCTCCATTTCATCCAGCCAGTCTCCTTCAGGGTTGTAAGTGCCAGTGAGGACTGCGGTGGTGGCGCCCTTCTTGTTTTTTTTTTTTTTGATAGGATTTAACACCCGTTTTTACTACCAAGGCTCTGCAGGCGATGACAGTGATGATACATGGAATGAAGATGGAGCACCGGTGGAATGCGAAGGCTGGGGAAACCGGAGAACCCGGAGAAAACCCGCCCCTGCGCCGCTTTGTCCACCACAAATATCACAGGCGGTCGCTTGGGATCGAACCCGGGCCGTGTAGGTGAGAGGCGAATGGCCTAACCACTCGGCCACGGCGCGGCCGCCATTCGTGGTGGTGATGCGCTTTGGAAACACAGGTTCGGCAACGGGATGGCATAGAAGTCGTCTGTAGGACCCAAGGAGTTAGGGCAGAACTGAGTCGCGTGCTCTTAGCGCTCCCTGCATCGGGATGAAGCACTGTTTGGTCTATGTTGGGTCCCTGCGCTGAGATTCTTTCCCCGCGGTCGGGTATTGGCCGCCCTTCGATAATACTCTCAATCATCCTACTCCTGGGGTCTGACGCACGATAAGCCCATGGTGGCTGCAGTGTGGAACTTCGGAATGACACACACACATACACGCACACATACACACACACTCCTTATCTGATTCGCTTTCCTAAAGTATCAGCATCTTTAATGTGCTGACTTACTTTTCAGGCTACGAGCTGTATTAGCTAATATATATATATATATATATATATATATATATATATGTGTGTGTATGTGTGAGTGTACCACTGTGGTGGGTTTTCTTCGAATAAGAAAAAGAAAACGAGGTTATTATTTGGGGGTATTTGACAAATTTTTAATAACTACTGTAGCTGATAAACATTGAGATACCATAATAATAATAATAATAATAATAATAATAATAATAATAATAATAATAATAATAATAATAATAATAATAATACGTTTATAAGGAATTCATAACTATATGAATTATTTGTGTTATCATAAACTATGATCATTATTATTATTATTATTATTATTATTATTTCATCGTTATCATAATTAGCATCACCATCATCATTGCATATCTAATATCTTCACTGATACGCAATTGAAAATGAAAAAAAGTCGTTATATAAACAACTGTTGTCATTCTTATTAATCGTACAATGATTACGTTTAAACTAACGCTGCTCGAGTAGGAATACTATTGACAACTCATTGGTAGTATTTACCTCCGTCTATCTTTTAGAAAGACGTATAAAAGTTTTCAATCAAATGGCTAAAATTATCCACACTTTTCATTGCCAACTCATCCCTCCTGTTTCATTACTGGCCACTTGTTTTGTACTCAAGTGGGTGTGTGTGTGTGTGTGTGTGTGTGTGTGCGTGTGTGTTTGTATGTGCATAAAATTTTCATCTTTATTTAGGATAACTCCGTAAGTCATGTAATAACATGACACCATGAAATTATAGAGAAACATCATCATTCCAATACAGATTGCTTGCGTTCGTGCACGCATACGTGTCAGTAGAATATTTCAATGAGTGAAGTGTACCGAGTTAGTACCTATAACGAATTTATGTTCGGACTGTCTATATATTAGTAATGTTAGCTAGTAGTTAATAAGAGTAATTTATATGGCAATACAAAACAATAAACGCGCCTAGGCAGGTGTAAAATGTCCACTACATAGGAGCCCCGAAGTCAGAGACCCCCCAATAAGGACCCCCCCCGACCCTAATAATGCGGGAATTCCTGTTCAAAAAGATGTTGAGGGTATCTCGTCATAAATAAATTTTCTTTAAATATTAATTGAGGTTATTCCTTATTGTTGCAATTACATGTGAGTAAATTATTTTGGAAAAAAAAATGCATACTGGTGAGACTGTTTCAGTGAGAGGAGAATCGTTAATTGACGATAATTTAATAAATAAAAGAGGTGAGGTATACACCGTGTTTGTAGATTTTAAAATGGCGTTTGATATTGTGGAGCCTATTGCACTCTGGGTTAAATTAGCACGTAAAGGACTTTCCGAAAAAATGATTAGAGCACTCAAGGCACTGTTTAAAGAAGTTAAATTTGTCATCAAGACGATCAGCACAATTCATCAGAATGCAACATAGCGCAGAGGGGAGTTAAACAGGGTTGCATATTATCTCCGTTACTTTTTAATTTGTTTATTGATGAACATTGTTAATATAATGTTAGAGGAAAAGATAGATGTGCCGACAGTTGAAGGCGAAAAAATACCAATTCTTTTGTACGCTGATGACTTTGTTGATGTTTCTAGAACAATAAATGTTTTGCGCTCTAGTTTAAATGCAGTGCAGCGATTTTGTAGAAATTGGGGCATGGAAGTGAATATTCTTAAAACTAAAAGAAATTAAAAATGCTAAACATTTCGATTATCTAGGAGAAAGTTTTAACAGCAGGAAAATGACGCAAAAACACATAGTTTGTAAAACACAAAGGGATTAGACAACTTTCTGAAATATTGAGCCTATTGACACGGATACTAGATATGCTAGCAAAAACAGTACACACCATGTTTGAGGCAACGGTTAAGTCTTCATTAGTATATGGAAGTAAGATATGGGGATGGGAGAGGGTAGATAATCTAAATAAAATACAATGTAGTTTCTAGAAACGTATCCTGGAATTGGGGAGGAGCACTTCTAACTATAGCGTTCTTCGAGAGGTACGATGCTGAGAACATGCTGTGTATGCTAAATTAAGTGTAGTTAGATACTAGCTGCGAATAAGTTAAGGTGACCAAACAACTCTAAGAGCAATATGCTCTCGGCATCATATGAATAACATAGAACACCCCAAATGATGGACGGCGGAGCTACAACAGGGAGTATAAAAAACTGGACTAAACAATATTTGGCAAAGGAGTAACGAAAATAAATATAACGTCGAGAAAAAAAGTAAAAATGCAACTATGCGATATAAACAGGCAGGAAATAGAATTTGAATCTGGAAAAAATCGTCATTGCAGCTACAAATAAAATAAAAATTGGGCTGGGTAAAGAAACCTATATTTTAGATTTGGGGAGGAAACAAGGGACGGGAATAGCGTGGCTCAGGAAAACTCGTATGGTAGGGGAATTTGCCCATTATGGTATGATCAGGAAGACTGGATGCATATTTTGGTAGATTGCGTGCAGATGGAGAATGTTAGGAATAAATTATTTCCGGAAGTATTTTTAGCGTGTACATATTTCATATCTGGTGATGTATGATTCACGAGATGAAATTGAATTAATAGAACTATCCGGGTTGAGTGCCGAAGTTCTAACGCACTTATAGTACATACATTTAACCTGCATTAATTTTAAGCCTGAGACGCGCTGTAGAAATATGAAACTAGAGCTAGCGGTGGTGTATGTGCATTATGGTCGCTCAGCTATTGCCAAGTGCTTAAATATACTGAGTCAGTATTATTGACAACGGTATTCTCTCACATGCAGTTGCAGCAAGGACTAACTTTAATTGAGCATTCTTTGATCTTATTGGGGGCTCTTTGAGTTTTGGCGGTCCTGTTGTCGTGCAATTGTTACGCCAAGCTAGCCTCTGCGGGCATTGTATAAGAATGTAGCGGACGAGATGGACTTTCCCCCCAGAGATTACAAATGGCAGCAAGCTCATTGTTCAATAAATTTCCAACTAAAGTACCCTATGCGCATTCACGATAAAACAAGCTCGCGACAATTTTAAGAGTAGATCCAAATGTCCCCCATAGTGCTTATCTAACAACGTATATGCGTGACAGCCCAATGCTTGAAACTGTTTCTACTTAAATAATGACTATGTACTAGTTGTTATGGTACCTACTTGTAGTAAGTAAACAGGTATTGTATTCCATCCAAAATTCATGTGGAGATTTCAAGTGAAGCGCTTGTTTTGAAGCCCCCTATATTACAGAGAGAGAGAGAGAGAGAGAGAGAGAGAGAGAGATAACAAGTCCTTGTTTAAGTGAACATCATAGCTAAATAACAAAGCGTTTATAAAGTCCAAACTTGGCATTTAAGTTTAGAATATAGAAATAATGTGACATAACGGTTTTCAGGAAAGTAACTTCACTCCATCTATTCATTACGTTTTCTATTTTATTAATTTCTCGATAATGTATACAAGATTTTGATTAAAACATCATGTATTTAAGACATTTATTTACCAGCCAAATAAAATGTATATCTTGAATTTTCTGGCTACAAGCTGTGAAGTTCTCATTCTGAATGACTTTATATAACGGATAATTCGTAAGAAATATACAAAACCTTACTGCAAAAAATATAAGTCTTGTTAAAGCACACAAAATCACAATTCTTTTGGCGATAATTGTTACCTAGATATTCTTTGTTATTGTTTCAGCTTCCAAAAACAGCAGTCGTTTGTTTTCTCTCTCGTGGTCATGCAATGAGCATAGAATTTCAAACACACCACACAGGTACTTGCTTCTTAAAAGTCTGATTATTCCTTTAAGAAGCAAGTCTGATTATCCCTTTAAGAAGCAAGTCTGATTATCCCTTTAAGAAGCAAGTCTGATTATCCCTTTAAGAAGCAAGTCTGATTATCCCTTTAAGAAGCAAGTCTGATTATTCCTTTAAGAAGCAAGTCTGATTATCCCTTCTTATACCTAAAACGAAATGTGGAAATGTGCAACTAAAATATATCTCAATTAACAAGAATTAAAATTCCTGTTTTTCTAATTTCTTTAAGTTAATAAAAAATGAAGGTCTTGCAAGAATGAATAATTTGAAGTTGAATGATCAGAAAAAGGCAGGTGAATGCAATACACAGAAGGATTGTTGTCTGCATTTAGCTTACATATATAAATAATTTACTAAAAATGCCATGAACATGACAAGAGTTCTGCAAACTGTAGCTCAGTGGTATAGTGGCTTAGCTACATTAAAATCAGGTGGCAAATTCCGTTTAAGGAAGCTAGCATGTGAAAATTAATTATACGCCACCTGTTGTGCAGCTCCAGCTAGAACCTACAAGTCGGTGCAGGTTGCTGCCCTGGCTAATGAGACTGCTTTGTTTGAACGTCCAGACCCATAAGAGGAGGAAGGGGGTGAGTGTGTAATGCATCTCGGATTCTAGTTCAGTCTCTGGCAAACATTTTACTCGACTGGTTATGAGTTTGAGAGTTTTCATATCCTGCTTGGTTACTTCTGTATTAGTGAGGGATTTTAAGCTAGCGGAAATTACTGTAAAACTTTATCGTGAACACCAAAGTTGCCCAGTAGACGAAGCTTGCTTCTGTAGTTTAAATGACCGAGTTCGGGAGGTACAACTTTATGACCAGCAGCTATCTGTTTCGCGTTTGCGCTAATGTTAGAAACACGTTTTTAATAAATATTGGTGGCAGCTTTACCATCCTTTATTGCATTTATTTTTGATGCGAACTAGATGAGTACTGGAAGCACATCTGAGTTATTGTTTTGGTTGAAATCTCACGACAAAGGTTGCAGGACCTTTGAAGCAAGCAAACGATCATAGTGGACTGAACCCTGCCTCTACACAAGTTTTCGCTAACCATGGCGGTTGCACACTGTGCACATTTGGCCCTTTACTCCATAATGCTGCGGCTCTCGTAACCTTAGATCCATTATTTTGTACTGTCACTGCATCATTTTCCATACATGACTACTAAAATAAACAGTAAAACATAAAAGAAAATCGTGGTTGTGCTCGCTGCATACTGTTCATTAATTATGTAGTATGGAAAGAATTCTTGATGTTAGGATTGGTGCATAGTCTCGGCTCATATATTTTGCTCATCTAAAACGGGATTAAGCTTATGTTACTTTAAAAACATTATAATCATCATACTTATTGCAATATCCTTTACACACACTCACACACACACATATATATAGTTTTAAAAGCATTTATTTTTAGTATACATCTATTTCCAGTTTAACGTCCTTTAAAAGTAGTAGGTCGTATTGTACAATGAATGAAATGGGTGAAATTATGATCACACGAACCCGAGGTACATGGCGCTTAAAGTTATTCGTTATTCGTGTTCTCAAGATAAGGGAAAACCCCAGAATAAAAAAAAAAAAAAAAAACTTAACTGAGATTCGGGATCTCTTGAATGTGAAGCAGAAACTCTACATCCACACCACATAGACAGGTTTGTTGTACTTATGGTACGTAAAACATGCACCGTGTAAAGATGTATAATGAACCTATACGTATTTGTATAAATATTTTAACACGGTCATGTGAATGCGTACTCTTTCCTCGTATTTATATTAATAATCCATATACTTCACTACTCTTATAAATATACATAACATCAGAAAAACGACGAGTCTGCACAGATTCATTGTTATTCTGACTTGTCACCGAAAATGTGTACACTATCAAAGTTTTCACCCTTATTGCTCTCCCAAACGGGTTAAAATTATTGCCGTTTGGGGATAAAAAATACTGCTTTTTTAGAACATTTGTGCAAGAAAGCCTCCTACACTATATCATATAAATTGACAATATGGATAATATTCACTGAGACAATACAGTACAGAAGTTATTCAAGTACAGAATTATTCTTTAAACCTAGTTCACCATGTTTGAAAATAAGCTATTCTATTTAATGAGATCATTGCCATTGTGTTTCAAATGCCCTGAACAAGTTGGGTCCGCCTTTAAGTTGTGAGGCTTTTATTCCAGAAGTTCCAAGTTTGAATCTCGTTGGGCCAGTTACCTTGACCTGGAATATTTCGTGGTTTTCTCGCAAGATCAGTATGTCAATTTTTGGGTGGTTTCTCATTTAACGCAAATTTCTTGTCCATTATTTCCTGAACAGAGCATTTTCTTTCATCTAGTTCACCTTCACCTAGATTTCCTTCCGGTTCTTGAATGGTCGGTCGGTGCACATTCCGGGAAAAGGTCCTCGTTTCTGGGAACCCCCGCGTTGAGGATGGCGCAACCAAACACTGATGTCACTTTAGAATTTTAGGGACCCAAACTTGCTAGCACGCATGGTTATCCGGATCTGGTCGCTCTTCGGATCTCCCTTTCATTCGCTCCTCCAGGGCGACGTAAGACACAATGGACCTACTGAGCTGGCCTAGGACGGTGCTGAACTGCAGTGGATGGGCGCTCCCCTCAGTCTGATTATCCTATCGTATCTCAAACACAACTAATGTAACAAAATTTGTAATAATCTAAACAAGCGAGACCACGTGTTTATTATGCGAATTAATGCTGTACTGTCTTTGATAGAGTATTTCAAATACTGCACTGCTGCAACAGAACCTTAAAATTGGTTGGCCCCTGTCTGGAAATTAATGAACATTAACGGAAAAGTGTATATGCTATGCTATGCATTGAATTTTCATTGACTCTGTAACATACGGCACTATTGTAATGATCTAATGAATCTGAGCATTAATTAAATTGGTAAACTCCTGAATGTAGTAATATGAAATTGATGTCTGTAGTTATTTAATATATGACTGACTTCTTCCATTTTTCAAGTACGTCTGTACATGTACTGTCTGAACCTATCTGTCTGTGTGCACGTCCATTGTCCAACTTAAGATTCATTTCAGTACATAAATCCAGTTTTACCACTGCTTTAGAAGACTGCAGAATTGTAGGAAGCATATAATTTTTGTTGCAAAACCATATTTTGTAAACATATGTACTACAACTATTATTATTATTATTATTATTTATTATATTATTATATTTAATAATAATATTGATAACAATAATACACATAAAATATCTATCACCAGAAAATGGTGTTTATCTGGTATTTTGTAGGATCATTAAAAAGCGAGACACAGCTTGAATTATATGTGAGGTTGCTGGTTAATGAGTTGGAGACTACGTAAATGAGACATGGAATTCATTTTTGAACACAAGAATTAAGCACCAACGAGTGTTTGTAAGCTGGCAAATGAGCGTGCGAGTGGCGATGGGTAGGTGAATGAATGAAGTTGTTGGTCATTCCCTTCCAATTGCCTTGCAAGCTGTAGATACAGTAAAAAGTGGGAGGAATGTCTGCCTGTCAGTCTGCCATGCCTTGCCTTCCCATCCGTACGTCCCTCGGATTCGCTTTGGGTGGCCGACTATTTCCATCGCATACGAAAGGAAACAAGCGAAGGAAAAGGACTGCACCGTGCACTTACTACCGTTGAATGATTCCACATCATAAATCATTCAAAGGTGGTCTATATCAACTTGCACAGACGTTCCCTTGGAAATATACCACACAGTCGCCATAATGACCAACCCGTCTGCTCAACAGCGCTGCCTAAGAAGAACGCAATTTAGTTTTGTGTTGTGTAAATAAGCACTTTCTGTGTGTGCGTGTGTGTGGGGGGGGGTTAAGAATCCCAAGCTGCCATTTTACTTCATGCGTAATTGTATTCTAAAACATGTGTCACGTGAAATAATGATGCCTGTGATCATTTTATTAAAAGATAAAATCAGAAAACAAACGAGACTCATAAGAAGCTATATGAATGAAATGCTGAACAGATTAAATTAGCACACAAACAAGTGTTTATTTCCCAATTTGATGAAAGGTTCTCTTATTCATTTCAGAAAATAATCAGTACCGTCGGAACTGTATTTCCTCGGGAATCCGTTTGCTCTTCACTCTTTCACATCCCGACAAAATCAGTTTGTTAGGAAATAAGTAAAATAAGTAAAAAAGTCGTACATATATCAATCAGTCAATAATGGAATTTAAGAGGTGGTATGCCTCATGGCATTTCTTTATTAATGTCGGTTTCTATGATTGAATATACAGATGCAGAAGTAGGGCATATTATGTCCGCCAGCTGGGCTAGCTGCGAAATTTGGTAAATTTGTGAAGAAAGAATGTATATTAAATGTATATATAATAAAGAATTTGTGCATTAATTGTTTCTTCCACACTAGTCGGCTATTGCATTGAATTTTTCAGTCTGACTCTACCTCTCCAATGAATAATTTATTCGTAATCTGTAGCCAGTTTTCATTCCAGCCTATCGTTACGGCATAAAATATGCTCCTTGTGATAAAACTGAATTCTGTTCGCAATATAATGTTATATTGTCTTCTCCGGCTAATGTAGCATAACTGATCGATATGGTGTAGTGGGCATTTTAGCGGGAAGAGACGAGAAGGGGTAAGTCAGGGTCCTCCCTCTTGCCATGCGAAGCATAGTCGAGTCTTGAGGACAGCCGTAGCAGTTCCTGGTATGTTTCCGGTTAGCCAGTCGAGTGAATTGTATTATTGAAGGTAGGGATTCTTAATTTGCCTAATGGGCTCTAAATCTGAAGTTATCCATTAAAATAGACAGATGGTTATCTTTCATTGTGTTTTTAAATCAAAGGTATAATTACTGAGTAATTATAATAGTCATATTCTTCTTTATCCTTTATTATTGTTATTATTTATGTTTATTACATTTCATTGAAACTGTTTAAATTGTTATAGATAAATTTAATTATCCAGTACAAAAATGCATATATAATTTGCCAATTATTATTGTTATTATCTATATTTATTACATTTCATTGAAATTGCTTAAATTGTTGTACATAAATTTAATTATCCAGTACAAAAATGCATATATAATTTGCCAAATGAAAAAAAGAGTTAACCCAGAACTTAGTTGCAGTATACGCCTCAATGCAGAATTTTCCTTAAATTAATTTGTTAGTCCCATTGGTAGTTCATGAATAAGGGGTATTATGTTTGTTAAGTGTTCCTTATAATTGCAATTTAGTTGTAAAAGAACACAGACCCTGTGATTTGTCCCAATTTAATTAAGGCAGAAATGAGCATATTAACAATTGTAGTTTTGTTTACTTTAAATTCCCTCTCGTCGTTTAGATTACTATGTTTTTAAATGCATATGAGGTGGATTTATTTAATTATTATTGTGGCAAAAGTCAAGTAATATAGCCCGGTAATTGTATTTTCCATGTTTTACCGTTGTCAGGGATAAAGCTTTTTGTTATTTAAAACCAACCCTGTTAGGTTTTTAATACAAACTATAAAAACCCGTTTTTTAAACTAATATTAAAATCACACTATGGTCCAAGAGGGCGCACTTTTCATATGCAAAAAGATGGACTCATTATAAAATTATTGTCATGTAATACCGCAATCATTGTACAACCAATAGCAGCGAGATAGCGTGTACTCACTTTTCCGGAAATTTGTTTGTAAGCGAATTATATTTTCCATTCATTAGATGGTGTTTACACTGCATAACAATATAGCTAGTTCAGGGAAGTAAACCCCAAACCAAAGGGAAGATCCGGCTCAGGTTGGGTACCTAAATTTTAATAAATATGTAACTCATTAAAGATGACTTAACGGATAAGATTAACAAGATTTATTTGAAGTTACGTACAAAATCTATCAGAACAGTTGACTTTACCTCGAATAAAACACTTTGCGGTTTGTTATTAAGTACAAACCAATAGAAAAGGTTTAAGCGTTCTCAGTTAAGATGTGTTTCAGATCTTTGGGTGACTTTGAGTTAAGCGGGCATTTTAATAACCACATAATTGCATAACAACCAAAATAGTATATCACACATAAATATGGGCGTATTTTAAATTCATTTTTTGGTAAGGCTAACTGTATATTGTTAGGCAGCTTTCTATTATGAGGGCTAATTTAATTATGTTACATACAAGCATGAATAGCCAATACTTATGAAAACCTAAAGGAATAACAGTGATGTTGCTGATAAATATAGGTAATATATTGACCTTCGTAATCGAGTTTTAACCAAAGGCAGAAAGAACATAGTTTTTTTTCCCCAGTGTATATTTTAAAGTACTCACAACTTTGTCCTAGAGAATGTGCTAAATGGAAAACCTGAGAATCAAGAACGTTAGTCTAATGAAAAGTGTTGTTTTGAAACCATGAGGTGTTAAAAAGACAGTTTATTTAATTTTATTTACTATAACTCGTAACTCCATGGCTCGGCCGCTGCATCCACCATCTCGACCCGAACGCGTCATGAATGGGATGCAGTGCTGGAGGGTGAGACGTGATTAGCGCCTCGAGTCCCTCTCGACCACTTATACGGTCTTCTCGATCAGGAGCCGCTACTTCTCAATCAAGTAGCACCTCAATTGGACCCTCAGGGACCTAACGAGGCTGAGTTCACCCCGGACTAGGTATCCCAGCGAGGGTAAATTCCCCACGCCGGTACCGGCAATAGATCCCACATCCCCCCCTTGGAAAGCATCCGCGCTAAGGAGGCGACCCTTTACTTTCTATAAGCATGTAAAATAAAACAATATGAAAGCGTTTGGAAATAAGAGCATTTTATTCATGGAAAAACAGAAGTATAGAGTGCCTAAGGGTGGTGAAAATTTCAGTGGAATATGCAGCTTATTTAGTAACGCGTATTTCTCCGTAAGTATATAAGTATATTGTTAGGCAACATAAACGTATACCTGCTCGTCCTAACGCATGTGCTGAAGCGTTTGCTCACTAATTTACAGTTCAGTCATTTGCATTTGTCACTTTCCCTAAGCACTTCAGTAGGGGATTTATATTGTTCCTGAGCCAGACGATCAGAGAATTAAACTTTAAGGACAAAGAGACTGACAACAATAGATTACATGCTCCATTAGTTTTATTATACGCACCCCTACTTTATTGGGTAAACCGAAAAGAAGCCGCAGCTTAGACGTGTCACTACGATTGAGAGGGAATCTCTTCACAAATGAATATAACACATGGTATTGACATACAAATAAACATCTGAAAAGAGATACACTCACGCTCCAATTCCAACCCCGTACAACCGTAGCACCCGCCATATTCAGCAGTACTATTAAGATAAATAAAAGAACACAATGTGTTAAAATACAAAATTAACCATTTGAAAAGGGATAATTGAAGTTTACAACAAATGTAGTCCCACCTCTAACACCCTCCCATGAGTAACTAACACCCATACCTTCTGCTGCATGCCAGCCACCTCTTTAACAATGACGAAGCGTGTTATTAGACACTTTCATAGAATACCTCCGAAAAAAAAAATATAATCGATGTTTACATTTAATACTCACATTTCGCCTCCCTCCCTTCCCGAAATCTTGTATGACCTATATTTGATTGTATGACAATTGCAGCGTAGCACTTTGGGATATCGAACGCCTATCAACTGATATACTGTAACGATCATCACAAGCAAGTGTAATGAGGTTTTCACGATACTTATAATGGATTAAACTAAGCATTAACTGATATTCGATATATTGCTACTCTATTATCAATTGTTCAAAAACAAAATTACGCGCAGCATATTCAGAAAATATGCATCCAATTACTTCAATTAGCCTAACTTTACTAAACTAACCTATTCAGAAAAAGTGTATCCATTTACTTTAATTAACATAACCTAACCTGATCTATAAAAAAGTGTCGCAAGCTAAATCGTTGAATTGCAAAAGATTGGCACTCAAGAAAATATGTTTTTCCACCACCGCAATTATCACAAGTATTTGATGAGATTTACTGACTGAAAAAATATATGTCATACACTCTTCACAACATAATCATGCACACACTCAAGCTAGCGATAGTATTTTGCAGCTGAATATACCTACCATCTTCATGCGTTCATTGCGTTCCAGACTAATTTCACAAGGTTCAAGAACACAGAAACCAGCCTTCCTCAAAGAAGTTTTCAATACACAATCCACTCTCCTTTTAGAGACTATTGTTGGAATGAACATCTGCTCCTGCACCCTAAAGGAAAGTATGTGCAGAGACATTATCGTGTATACTCAGACAGTATAATGATGTCTGTGGTGGAATATTACCACTGGCTTTCTTTTCTTTCTAATATTAACAGCACCATTAGCCATCTCCTCTGGTTTTTTAGAGCAGTCAATGGTGAATCCCGGAGAACACTTCAGAAAATCCTTTCACTGCTACAAAGGATAATTTTCCTTGTTATAATAAGAGTTCTGAAGCTTTGAATACATTTCATATAAGATGTCACATTCAGAATTTCCAAAGTCCAAATTCATGCCATGGCAGATATAAGTCTGAAATTCGGGAAATTACAGTGGTCAAACTCCGAGAAATTCTTTTTTGCAGCCACTACAACAAATATTGACTTCTCAGGATCTGAAGTTTTTACCACATTCCATGTAAGCGATTTAGTTTGTGGAACAGCTGGTTGAGAATGAGGACCCATGGTTCGGAAGGCGATGTGCAGTGCTTTGTCAGCCTTAACAATATTATAGAATTCAACTTTTTCACTACCAGTAAGACGCATCACAGTCATTCTCCATTCAATGCTATGTAACTTGACAGCATTTTCGGCTCCTTAGGAGCTACAAAAGAGTTTCTAGAGTCCTTACTTCGAATAATCACCAGCTCAAACTTGCTATTTAAAATAAGCTGCTTATGATCATCGGAAAATCGCAGCAACATTGACATAGGCACCATAGTATTCAACACCCCGCTTCCAGCGTGCATAATGCCCACATCATTTCCGGGACAACTCCATCCAGCATTCAGCAAACGACTTGATTCCATGGTGTTGAGGGCAGCATAGTTGTGCGTAGTTGTAGAAATTTCAGGATTTCACGTTCTATCAACAGTCGATCCATTCATATCCAGTCGAATCTCCTCAAACGTGATGGCAATGTCATTATTATTATTATTATTATTATTTATTATTATTATTGTTGTTGTTGTTATTATTATTATTATTATTACTTGCAGTAGTCGGTGTACCATCCGGTTTAGTAATCGTTTCTTCAATGTAGATATAGCTTCTGCTAGGTAATGTATGCAAATCTTCAGCTTGGCGAGAAATTCCGATCTCATCATTAGATCCCAGAGCTGACGACTTATTAGGTAGAAACACATGCTCCTCTCCTTTTGCAATCTTGCTGTCGGAGATTGGCATATCAGTAACGTTGAATATGTCCTTCATAGAATTCTATATCCCAATGCCTCGAGGAACTTCCTATTGCTTGATGTTAACAGTCTGGTGATCGGAGGCAAAGTACCAACGAATCGATGAATCGGCTACTTATTATATTCTTGACGGCGCCGCTTAAAATCGATCCCCGTTGTGACGGATGTGAAGTCTTATACTTATATATCTATTCTTGAAGTTCAGTACGCTCCCGTCTTGATCGATGATCTTGAGTGATCTGACTGATACAGTTGAAATCGATTATTGGAAGCTGTATAGGATTTGACGGCTCTTGGGGAATATGAAATCCAGGAGCAACAGAAGGAAAGAATCCTGTTATCGAGTGACCGCTCCTATCGTTAATGAAGGAGCCTGTTGTAATGCTGCACTCAATTCTAATGATGCTAGCCTTAAATATGTTCACGAAGTAATCAGACTCTGCCATCGTTTCAGTCTGAATAACAGTGGTGTTTGAAAATCCTAAAAGTGAGCCAATTAAATGCTCTTTCTAGAAATCAACAGAATAAGGGCATTTAACCTCAGCCTATTGTTGTATTATTGTTAGGTCGAATAAACAAGACATCGCTCTCTAACCCTAGTTTACCCTTGATGAATGTATGAAGGTCTGCAAAATCATACATTCCCGGAGGAATATGGATGATTTAACTCCTCATTGAAAATATAATGAAAGCGATTATTGCTCTCTTCCACATTACGAACTGAATAGAAGTTCTCAAAATCCAATAGAGCAAACTCATAATATCCCTTAGGATCTATATGTAGAGGAGGGTTTAGATATGTGGTAAACACCGAATCAGTGGCGTTAGCAGTAATTGTATAGCTCGTTGCTATAGAAATTGTGAGCACAAATGTCCGCAGACGACTGAGGTAAAATCTCTTTGTGTCATACAATACTCTAACACCCTTTAAATACCTCTCTATCTTCTTTGTATCCTTTAAATTACCGAAAGTATCAAAATAAAACGCTGTATTTCCAGCATTTTTTACAGCAACCCAATGTGTTCCACCGATTTAAATGAATCTAGATTCACAATTCTTTCATTGAAATGAAGTTATGAAGGAAAATTGTCACTCATATATACACCTCGAAAATAAGGAATCTTAATCGCCTAGCATACATCTCTATAACAACATTCCTTAGGGCTTTTCCGGGATAAATATTGGCCTCTGCCGGATATTTTACCCCTTCGTGGCCCTGCTATTCTTCCTCTTTGACTTTAGATCATTGTCTTTCGCTCCCTTATCTCCTTTCAATACATCAGCGATTTTTGAAGCGGCTGCTAAAGATGTTGCAAGTGCATTGGTAGTAATCCTCCTTTGCTCTTTCTTTTCTGGCACCACTTTCCTATTGCTTCCATAGCTCTATTATATCGAGACAGTTCTGCAATTTGGCTATCTGCAGCTTTATTCTTATTTACCAATGCTATTTGTGCAGCTCCTCCTGCAACAGCTCCTAATACAGCAGTAATGGGAACGAGAGCCAGAAATTCGGCACATTCTTTCTTTTTGAGCCAGTCCAAGAGTAACTTTCTCTTACATGATTGATGTTGCAAGTCTTGCAGCTAGCTTTTCTCCAGTCGACGAATCAGATGAATGCACTCTGCTCCTGGCCTTCTCAGCTAGAATCTTGTCGCAGCGTTTTTTGAGGCAGTGTCCTGGTGCTCTGCGCAGGCTATATCGTGATCTCTACAGGCCTCATCCAAAGGATTAATACAGCTGTCTCCTCTCTTTGGCCTCTTTTCAATCTCTGTTCCAGGACCGCATTATCTATATCCAGGCAAATGGTACTCAAATGACAGCCAGTTAATAATCTTGCTGAGAAGATCAGCTCCTTGACACCTGTACCTCTCATTGTGTACTACTGATATTTCCCTATTTAGTTTCAAACAAGCAAATTTCTGACGATGCTTAGTGAGGTAGAATATAAGCATTAATATGTGCAGTTATAATTTATTATATAAGATGGAACTCGTCAAGCAAGAGTGCACGATACCTATACAAGTATTAGACTTTGAAAGCGACCTTAAATGTGAACGACACAGAAGGCTATTCCGCTGCAATATTAGAACTCTCCTCGTGGGAAACTCCTGCGCCAGAAGGACAACTGTATTACATATTATGCTGCTGCACGAGAACGGGCTTCGATTCGAAAACTTGAACATCTACTCAGTCTCTCTATCAACCAACGTACCAGCATCATATCAAACTACTAGAAAACGTTAACGGTATAGGGGTGAATATACATGACGATGGAGAAAGTGTCTTTCACCCATCTAAAGTTAAAGAAAACTCAATTTTTGTTCTCGATGACGTCACTACTGAAAAGCAAAGTAAGATTACATCGCTTTATAGCATGTGTAGACATCGAAACGTTGAATATTTATATTTAGCGCAATCATATGCAAAGGTACCTAAACCTTTAATACGAAATAGTACAAATATGATTATACTCTTCAAATAAGACAATTTAAACTTGAAGCATATATACGATGATTATATAAATACTGCGACATGTCATTCAATGAATTTAAAAATTATATTTGGAAGAGTTCTTAAGAGAAAAGAACCTTGGTGTGATAGTTCCAGAATTCTCCATGAGCGGCGGGCGATATAGGAACGGATTTGATGTATATATTAAGAGAGATAAGCAAGAAAACGATCACTCATGACTCAGAATGAGTACTGAGAGATTCAGATTGTAGAGAAGCGCCTGTTAAAAGAGCTCTTAATCGCTTTATCATTAGCAGAGACGAAAAAGGCAAAGTCCAATTCAAGAAAAGGAGATTTTGCAATATTCAACATCCTGAAGATGAGTGATGCAGCAACTAAACGATACAATGATGCGTTTCCGTCTTCCAAAGAGGAACGATTGTAAGAGTTTGCCAGAAAAAAACAATATATTTTTAATGTGAGAGTGAATTTGAGGTTATGCTTTGGAATCACATACAGAAATCGCTAAAAGCTCTGCATGAAGGTCTAATGACATGCCTTACCAAAATGCTTGAAAAGAGATACTATAAGAATGGCACTATAAGAATGAAAGCATCACTACCTCCGGAAAATCATACCGACGTCCTAATAGGAAGTTTATCCTAAACTATATCAATTCAAAAACTCCTCAAATAGATTCTAATGGGGTTTTTTCATTTAAAAAGAGCAGAATAACTGAAGAAGCAGATCCCGTACACGACAGTGATGCAGCAAATAAGAAATAGGTTAGGCATCTTATTGCAAGGAAACAAAATGAAGCACAAAAAAACTTAAATGAATATCTAGCCACAGCAATTGAGTCGATTGATGCAACACTAGGCAAATATCTGGAGGCCATAGGAAATAGACAGACCTCTATTTTTTGGTAGTGTTTAACGCCCGCATTTACGCAATGATACCGCAGGCAATACAGACCTCTATGGATTAACACCTAGCCACCTCAATGGATAGCATCAGCATTTTTAAAACCCAGGTGAATGTCATAAAAGCTTTTCCAAATCCAATACAAGGACAGCTCAGCGTTTTCCTAAAAAACCAAAACAATAAAAAAACATACAATTATGGCTCCCTAGGAAAGGTATTTGCGTCGGGTCTCGATTTCTATTAACTGTTTGTATATGGAGAACTGCCCGGGGTGTACTCAGCCTCGTAAGGTCCCTGGGGGGCCAATTGAGGAGCTACTTGATGGAGAAGTAGCGGCTCCAGGTCATGAGGACCGCATTAACCGGCCGGGGGGACTCGAGGCGCTGACCACGTCTCACCCTCCAATACTGCACCCCATCCATGACGTCTGTAGTGGACCGAGATGGGGGACGCAGCGGCCGGGCGGTAGGCCAAGGTTCCCCGTGAGCTGTCGTGCCATGGAGTTATATGGAGAACTGATTGAATGTAGTATTTTATGAGATCTGCCTTCTCCACCACATGCAATTACGATAGTTGAGATATATAATAAGAGACTTGTCAGGTATCCTACAACAATCAAAATTGGTGACACCATAACCTTTACAGCTTATGCTACAGGAAGCGAATACGGGCATATTCTAAATATCACTCTTATAATCGCATATAAATTGTCATTATCTGATTAAAAAATAAGCACACTATGTTTGTGAAAGATTCGAACAAATCATTTCACTTCAAGATGGACAGCCAAGGTTTAAGGCTTAAATAATCTGTAGATAAACATACAAAAGCAACAAGGGAAAAGCTGTAAGAGCTCAAGGGATAGAATTTTGAAACCCGGAGGGTTATGAGTGAAGCTCTTCAGTCTGTATCTGAACCGCTTCCGACCTCTTAGACACACAGAAAAATAGTACTATACCAGATAAAGAAGAGAAAGGCGCAAACGAGTTTTAAACAAAGGTGAAATTTATACATTGATATATTAAATATAAACATTATATTAAATATATTAAATGTAAACATTGATTATAGCTTTCTTCGGAAGTATCCTAGGACATTTTATAACACACTACATCATTGTTAAAGAGGTGGCTGGCAAGCAACAGAAGGTATGGGTGTTAGGGATACAAAGGAGGGTAGGAGTATTTGCTTGTAAACTTCAATTATTCCTTTTCAAATGGAACATTTTGTATCTTAATACCATTGTTGTATTTCTCTATTTATCTTAATAGAACAGTTGAATAAAGTGGGTGGTATGGAGGCAGAGTTGGGAGGTGCATGGTGTGAGGTGGAGCACGTCTTTTCAAATGTTTATTTTTGTACGTTAACCCATGTATTGTGTTTATTTGTGAAAAATGATTCGTCTCCAAAGTAGTGACACGTGTCACTTGCGGCTTCTTTGCAGTTTACTCTATAAAGTGGGGGTGCGTATAATAAAACTAATGGAGTGTGCGTTCTATTTTCAGTTTCTTTATCCTTAAAAAGAGACATCTCTGATCGTCTGACTCGGAAACAATGTACATCTCCTGCTCACTTCATCTTGGTTACAATGTTTAAAATAATAACACGATTGAAACAATTGTTTTGGAGGGTTAGTTATATACTTGGTATTTTTGAGTGACTGCAACAGTCAGACCTCTTGTTTAAAATAGCAACTATTCCCTTATCTGTGGTCTATTCTCCTCATTTATGGTAAAACAAGAACTGCCTCTCTACATTTTCAGTTTTGTTGTGGCTCTCTCAAGTTAAGAAACGTTCCCGATGAAGCTTATAGATAGGAGCCCTAAAAAGTCCCAAGCACCGTAATTTTTTAAATTTGTGAAAAAACCCCACTCGCTGATCCTTAATGTAGTACACATAGCAGCCCAAATACCCCGTATTTGACATATATAGATGACATTCCTCCGTGAGTTAAGAGTTACAGAACTCAACTGGGCTATTTCGAGTTAAACCCGGTAAAAAAGTGAGGAAGCTTCGTTTTATTCCTCTTGCTTATCGAGGAGACGGTGAGGCGGGTCCGCTCATTGATAGGAGTAAACAGAAAGTATCTCTCGCTAGTTCTCCACTGGCCGGTTTTAGGTTGAAAAGTCCCGTTGAGTTCAGCTACTCTATTTACGCACAATGTAAATATGGGGCAGTTTGGCCACCTGATACAGTTATTATTGAGAAAAGAGACAACGTTGCCTAAGTTAGTCAATGTATTTTCAAAGTTTTCTTTGAAGTTGAAGCATATTCAGGCAAAATTTCCAACATGAAGTTTACGTATAGACCAAGGCAGTCTAGAGATGCTAGAGCAAGCTGGGCTTGGGACTTCGGTTTTAGTATTGGAACCTTATGGAAAAAGAAACGTGAGTTTGCTATATTTCCTTTCATTTCTCTTGGCCTTTTTCTTGTATATTATGGCTCGGCGGAGAGAAAAAGCTGTAGATAAAACCGATTAGAGGCTCGGCATGCTTACATTTGACATCGTAACGTGCGCCGCGTATTTTGTTTGCGAAGCGGGCCTGAGCACTTTGATAGCGTCACTCTCAGTTAATTGGATTCCTCCCCCCCCTCCCAGCCTACCACCGTGTATGGGTGTCCCTACACTAACACAGATATGTGCGAACACAAAAGACGCTTTGAACGATTACACTCCAAGTAATCACTCCGCTTGTGATTCATAAAATGGGCCTAATAATGCAAACAATACCGGAAATATGTTTGGAAGTCATATAGCTCCTCTTTTGTGTATCTCGAAATTTTGCTTTTCCCTCCAGTGAGCAGAGTTTAAGTTTGCAGTTACGGATGGGATTACCTGTAGCTCTAGCTCCAAAGTAACAATTCTAGAGATTCCTAGGCCAGGAATGACAAAGCCAAGCTATTGTTGGTAACACCAATTATTTCCATTATGAATCTTTTTATAACCCCTTATGTTAGCGGTGGCGGAATGCGATGGTGAACCTGTTCAAAGTACCAATTAAAGTCACGCTTATTACTTTTAATTTTCTGGTGGGCTTCTCCGTTTTACATTTAATCAATAGTCAGAAAACCGTTGTTTTGGCCCAAATTTACTTTAAGGAATATAATGTGTGGTTTAGTTTAATAGATTGGACCAACTCTAAACGCAATGGGCTGCTCATCGCGTGACTATGTTTGCAAATGCAGTTGAAATTACATTAAAAGTACATTTGGTTTAAGGATAAGATGTATTTCGTTTTGAAATAACATAATTTGTAAGAATAAAATTCCAGGGTTAAGATACTCAGCAGTGAAACTGCAAATTTCAATCTCAGCCAATTTATCTGGGCTTTTATCGCAACTTAATTGTAGTAGATATTATATTCCAATATCCCTAAGTACTTAGATATCCAAGAAAGTAGTTTTCATACACTGAAAATCGAGTATCCGTTTTGAAAATTTGAGCCACTTAAATGTTGCATATTATTCTTGAAATGCAATTATTTACAATTTAATAAGGAAAGTTTATACTAGACCTCTGACACCCAAATCCAACCTGAAATTCCTGTGACAGAAATGTGGCACTAAAAGAGGATCGCATACAAAACATCAGCCGGCTGTTTTAACTGCAAGGCCTCGAAAAATTTTCACAAAATTTTCCATGTAAATCGCCTGGAAATAATGCTTATATTAACCGGCTCAATTTTTTTATTTACACATATATGGATTTTAGCCGTGACCTAATTGACCATCCGGAGAGAGAGAATGATTGAGATAGAACAAAAAAAACACACACACACACACACACATACACACACAATACATTCATGACCAAAGCGGAATTCGATCCCGCGGCCCTTTCGCGGCGGAATGCCAACGCCAAATGCGCCAAAAGACCACCTTTACCGGTTTGGCAACCAGCTCAGTTGGACAGCCCTGTGAGCTTAAAGGATTGTTGCACGGTGTGTGGGGATAAATGGATACTCAAGATTGCCGGTTTCTATGTCGGAAGGGGTGGGGGTTGATCGAGTTATTCAAACTACGGATATTAAAGTGAAGTACGCCTATGAAGCAGGGATCTCCATCTGGATCGCATACTGAATTACCGTTGAAAGATTTCGGCGTCGATTTTTGTACCTTGCATTTCAAATTGGCAGTTGATATTTTGTGTTTGGGCTTTCTATGCTACATGGCTTCTATCACAGGAATTTCAGGGTGAGTTTCAGCATGAGTTTTATAATAGTTCTCTTATAAGTTTACATGTTATATTTAACTTTAAAGGTTTTACCTGGAAAAATTCTCCAGTATGTAAGAGTTTTAATTTATTGATATATAAATCCAAACCTAAGTTTGATGTTGAGAAAAGTTCAATAAATTTGTTTATCCCCTTCGAAGAAGGTGTGCTGAAAATTTGAACGATGAAGAAAAATTGCACCACAAATATTTAATTGATGGAAATAGCAAAAGATTGTGAGAAAATTAGGTTTTAAATTTTCACGAGCTACTTGCACGCACCGAAACACTTCTATTTAAACGTCATCTGAATGAGCTATTTAAAGCCAATATATAAAACGCTAATACGTTCATTCTGCTATATTTGAGTTTTTGCATCAACATTGTGAAAAAAATTAATGTATTGTCTAATTGATTTCCAAAACTCCGTATCTAGTTCGCTTAAATATATCTAATTTTTAGAAATAAGGTAACATTGCTAGGCACTGCTGCCAAATTGTCACTTAGCTTTTACTTACTCGCAATTAAAATTCCATTTAAAGATAACTTGTTTTAGCTATTATTTTCAGAAATAACTTCTCTTATTTCTGCATCTACTAATGGACAAGCGTTTGTCCTTCGTCTCAAAATAAATATGCACATACATGATAATGGTGATGATTATATTAGACGTTCATGTGATGTGTCACATCGCTTAATTACATGTTGAGCACTCGACTAATTTCTGTAGCCGAAATATTGGAAACACACCCGGATGTCCTCTAATTCAAATTCGTCTAGCCTGTTAGGAGTTACTGGATGAGGCGGCAAGTTGAATACTTCTGGAGCAACATGTTACGGCTACCCCATGTGAAAGTTTAGATTTAGAAAATAATGTTCGTAACGTAATTTGTCTTCGATATGTTTATAAAATTTGCTCCTTCAGAACAAGTACCTACATTCGTGGGACACCATTATCTCTGTGAGGCTTAATGCCTTTACCTACCTGAGCCGAGGTACGCAGTGAACATGCCACGTGATCACAGCAAGTCCTACTACACCAATTTAGGTTTGTTGTTACTGCGACCCCTTATCTTAAACACAGGGGCGGCACACGTTTACTACTATTACGACAGCAGACCTCACGCGTCTCCATGGCTTTCTTGCTGCTCTACTCTTGGGTTGGCTGACAGGTAAACACATCGCTATAATATCCACAGACCGGATATACCCAGTTGTGTGCTAACATAAATTGTGTACAGGGTGTTAAGGGTATGGGTGCACATATTTCGCATGCTGAGAAATCCAAATATGAGAATAATAAAATCCAATAACATCTTCCTCTATCTTGAAAGTAGCGGAGATAATTGAACACTACTAAGTACATCATCTGCACAGTTTAGCAACAGAGTAGGACTTAAGAGGCAAATTTTTGTTTTGGTTTGCGGTGAGGCCAGTGTTTTGTTTTAGTTTGTGCTTGAAATTCGGTTTGCCACGTGCCTGTGTGTTTATATTATCAGCTACTGCCACTAACGAGGGTTGGAATTGTTTACTTTCATGCTACCCAATCGTATTCACGAGACCCAAACTAAAATATCGTAAGAGGCTATGCATAAGGTTTAGTCTGATGATTAAGGATAAAGCAAATTCAAATGTGAATTGTGGAAATACCTCTTTCAGGTGTATCGTGGAATTATTAAATCAAAGCCACACGTTTGCTAAACAGGAAATTCATAAACGGTCAATTACTGCAACATCAAAATATGTTTCTTTACAGTAGATGCTCCAAATGTGCACCGTTAGTATCTATGCAGGCATCGCATCTTCTTACATATTTTACCCTACACTCGTTGGAGCTTTTGTGTTCTGCCCAAATCCTAGGGCTGTTTCAAACACACGTGTGCGAAGACCATCAATGATAGCGATCTCTTCGTGGTACAATTTACTCTTCAAATGTCCCCAGAAATAATAATGTATAGGTTTGACCTTTGCCTTAAGCAAGAAACATATCTAGATACTCATGATTTGTAAAGACTGTCATAGTTCTGAATGCATTTAACGCATCTGAAGCACTGACAGAACCAGCTGTTGTACAAGGCGTCGAGGCACATTACTGTCAACATTCTGACTTTCGGCTCTATACACACGCTCAATTTGCGGCGGAGTTACCGAGTGTATAACCACGTATTTATTCCAGGAGACACGTTGGAAACGAATCCGTTAACATCATTTTGTTGCTAAACGAATCAGTTTAGCAAACATGGTAAAAACACGAATAACTCATCTTTTGTAGCTCTACCTTGCTGTTCTAATTGCACAAGTAAACGATTTAGGAATGATGACATATCCTCAATCAAACATTTACCAATTTTATATTTTGTTTATGCAACAATGGACTATATAACTGGAACTTACGTTTCAATTAACATCAGGAAGCCGTTGAAGCCTGCGCACTCGTAGCCCAAACACCTTATATACACGTTTCCGTCACGATTTGTGAGTCATCATCTTTCATCAACTCCCAGGTGTCTTAAAAATCTGTAGGAAGTAGAATCTATCATGCAGAGGTAGGTACAGATATAAAGTTAAAAGTCCAGCTGTGTTTAAAATGAAAAATGCAATAACTTAATGAACGAGAAGTCAAAGGGCCAGGTTTACTTTGCACCATAGCTTGCAATATTTGCCCTTAACTATTTTGTTGATCAACATAAAAAAGCGGTGATTTTATTACCATAGGACTGGTAACGATAGGACTTGCATTTTAGCAAATGGATATTTATTGAAATAGAGGAAAGAGAATCCTAAACAACGCTGGAGTAAGCAGTTTAACAGCAAGTTGCAGCTATTCATCAATCACATCGCTTGACATGCATTTCGGCATCAGTATTGTTCAATTAAGTTTAGACGCGATATTTTACGAGTATTCTGTAATATGTTTTAATTTATTTATATATTGTCGCGTTAACTTATCATATCGCGACTATCATACAAAGTGTTTATCAACTGGAAATAAAAGTATTTGGTTAACCATTATGTTCGTAGGATGATTGCATTACTTTTCTTCGTTGCATGTGGTTATCAATACGCTAAGCGAAAATTCTACGGAGGTGAAAATAGTCTGTGCACTATATTTAAGCGGGGAACTTTTAGGAAATCGGCAACAAATAAAATGAAATGTAAATGAAAAAAGTATGTCTGATATTTAAACACCTCTCAAGGGGAATGCTTTGGAAAATTTTAATTTGTCACTAGAAAGTATTAAAATATATCACAAGGAAAAATGGTTCAAATCTGTTAAGATTGCTTGACATATGAGGTCGCATATATATATATATATATATATATATATATATATATGTGTGTGTGTTACCAATTATGAAATATGACTGAGGTTACATTTCAACGTGAAATTTGAGGAAACCCAATTAGCATATGTTTCGTTCTTTAATGTTCGCTTCGAGGGGTTTGGGGAATGTGTGGCTTATTTGAACTGAACAAATAGAGAAAGCAACATATATATCTCGGCATATGTTACGTAAGCATAATAAAGACTAATGTTAGTTTACAGGATGTCTATAATATGATTGAGATTTTTCCTGAGCCGTGCCATGATGGTAGGGTTCATCGATATTGTCCATTTTAATACAGTGGCCCATAGAAGAAAATGCATTGGCTACTAAAAGAAAATCCAGTGTGTGGTTTAAACAGTAAAATGTATTGCAAATTGTTTACATGTATGTTAAATGAAAGAAACAGCGAGCGGCGTCAAGCCGAGTGGTTAGACCGTTCGCTTCTCACCAATACAGTCCGGGTTCGATCCTAGGATACTGCAATTGGGATTTGTGATGAATAAAGCGATATCTGGACGGATTTTCTCCTGGTTCTCCCATTTGCCCCGTCATTCATTGCACCACCTACGCAATAGTCACCTTTCCTTTCATCCATTTCACTGTCACGGCATATCCTTTTCTCCCTCACTCTCATACCAGGCAACGGGCTGATCACCTATCCTGGTTACTCTAACCCTGTCTCTCTTCTCTGAAGAAACGGAACTCAAAAATTTTCCCTCAAATGCAATGTCTTAAAATATAATCACAAATATAATAAAATATATACTCATAATCAATGCATTTAGGAACTCAGCTTTAAAAAGTGGAAATTTTCAACTTTTTAATGTTTAATTTTTTTAAAGGACACATAAATATAAAAAAAGTGGAGTTTCAGGATAATTTCAATGCAACCTCTAATGTTTGTTGTCTTCTGGTAGGCTAGTTTCAAACCATAAATGTGAATAAAACTTACCTATATTTCGTATACACGATATAAAATACCAGAACGTTACAATAAAAATGTTCAGCAAACCTACTGTTAAAGAGGTATGCATCCCATCTCAATAACCTTTTTAAAAGTTTTGATGCCACAGGTAAGGTACCCCATACTTAATATGTATTTTGAACCACGAAAGATCATAGAATTCTTTTACATCAATAATAAAAAATGTAAAATTTCATCAGTTTATACTTACTGGATTCAGTTTTTAATATGAAGTTTAGTGGTACCAAATATTTCCCCATGTAAAGGATTCGACAATCAAACAGATTTGTATATTGCCTCAACTCTTGGTCCAAGAAAAACATTGAGGTAGACTGCTTATTCCTGGGAGCATGTCCTGTCTTAAAATAAACGCTCTACTACTTAAGTCTGGCTAGTTCAAATCATTGCTAAGTTACTATCAACTCTTACTTTGAGGGGGTGGGGAACACTTGAAAGAAGACATTTGACTAACTTCGTAAAATAGGGATTATGTAGCTCTCCGTTATCATTTTAATGTGCTTAACTTATATTTGCATGTGAATGCATTCGTTTAAAATAAATATATCCAAAGAAACACTAATAAACTAACATGTTCTTTTAAGTATCCATTATTATTTATTGCATTCAGCCTAAAACAGAAAGTTGTATCAGATTTCGAAAAATGTTATGACACCGCCTAGACTCGAACTATGGATATTCAGCATACTGTACCCACGCTCTCCCAATGTGCTATTCCAACCGATATACACGTGCACACGCTCTGAACATATCTTACCTGTTACATTTCCTAAAGAACCTTCGGCACTCTTGAGAGTTGGCATTCCTTACAATCAGTTTGCAAAGCTATATTTAAGTACAGTGCGGACCATTTCAAATCTATTATCTGTCCATTCTTACTTTACCGGCGATGTAAACAAATCATGCTATGCCGGCATGTTGCCATGGTAGCTCAGTGGTAGAGAAACCAGCAGATCCGTGATTCAAATCCCGGCTGTGGCATTGAATTTTTCAGTCTGACTCTACCTATACAACTCCTGTCCTACACACGGTTTCTGTGAGAAAACAATTAAATTATCACAATTGTCCATAATTGTTGGTTATGCTATCAATCCATGCTTACAATATTGTAAGTCTCCATTGGGGTTGTCATCTCGAAATAATTTGAGATCACGTAGTGTGGTTTACCGGGAAGCATGAGAGTCAGTTGAGAAATTCAATGGTATTCCGGTATGTTGCCATGTTAGCTCAGTGGTAGAGTAACCAGCTAGAGGCCGGCAGATTCGTGGATGAAATCCCAGATATGGCATTGAGTTTTTCAGTCCGACTTACCTATCCAAATTAGAATGTATTCTTCCGCCAACGCACGTGCACACATCACGTGGTACTGTTGTGTTCGTCAGCTGTACGGCTGTATAACCGCGTACCTACGTTTAGCAGGGAAATAAAATAAATATCTCCTTTTACTGTTCACAGATAATGATTAACTGTACGAAATGTGTAATAAATAAAACAGGTACGCAAGTCGTCATTTTGTACGAAATGTAAAATTCTCCCGTAAAATTACAAAATGCAGGCATATTGTTTTGAGAGTTTGCTGAAGCATTGCATACGTACATTATGCCAATAGTTGTTTTTTTTAAGAGCATTTGCATTAACATATTGACAACCACACACTGCACATTCTAAAATGTGCATACTGCCATAAAGCAGTGACTTACCCAGTAGAGCTAATCTTAAGAAGAAAGTGGTCCCACTTCTTCAAGATACATCGTTTGCAGCTGCACTTAAACTGTCTGAATCATTACCGAGATTGATAATTGGTCGGTCAACGACAATGTCCAAATCTCACTTTGTTTGCTCTTCCCAAATAATGTGTAATACATATTCACTGCATCTTTCGGCTGTCATTTGTTGAAAAAACTACTTGCACAAAATGTTGCACCTCGGCTAATTCAAAAGTTTGCACACTTTACGATGTGATGGAAAAAAGCGGTAAAGGTTAAGCAACCGATCAGAACCGTTTATTTGATCTATATTACCGGTGAAGTAAGGATGGATAAATAATAGCTTTTTAGCGGGCCTTGCAGCTCGCGCTTCCTGGGGATAACCAACCGCTCGCTCACGGAAAGAAAATCAAAATTTGGTCACACCGTACCGGCCAGCCACTCACCAGCAAACATTCTCATGGGGCAGATAAAAATGTGATTTTGTTCCTTCCAACATGTTTGTAATGTCAAAACAAGAGCTTATACAAATTTTAATGACGCCAAGTGCGACTACTTCGCGAGTTACTGACCTATTAATGAGAGGGGATGACGTTTGGTTTCATGTGAGAAGAAATCAAGCTTCTTACCTTAAAAATTGAAGCCTCTCGGGAGTTACTACACATCTCCAAATGCGGTTATTAGTCCTGAAGATATACCCTGCAGTAATGGCATCATGGTGTTTAAACATAATTTCACTGTACACCATCCACACCTAATAACCGCCACTTCTTCGCATTTATCACATAGTCCTTCCAGTACGGTTGGCTGCTGGCTGGGCTGTCAGAAAAAAAAAAAAAAAAAACATATCCAAACCACAACGGATTATTGCTTTATCTCAGCTCCATACTCTTTCTTTTAGATTTATTCCAATATGGCAAAAGAAAAGAAAGGGGGAAAAGTAATCTCCTGTTTCCGGGAATTGAAGGACCGTCACATCAAAGATAGTATTGAAATTCGCATCAGATATGTCAGCAATGAAGTTACAGATATCGATCTCAAAATTCCATTGCTTTCTGGAGACATGGTCAGAACTTCACTAGACCCCGCGAAATGGCATTCCGTTAGGCTTAATTTTCATTTCGAGGATCTAAAAACGCTATTGGCATTTGTTGATGGCATCACTGTCCTCTGAGCAAGAAAACAAATCATATATTATATCAACGCACGAATTGCCTGAATTGACTTCAGAAAAAAAACTTTTTTTTTTTTTTTAGCTTTTCCTATCACGTGCCGAGTAGACAGAGGAATTATTGTAGTCCACTCTAAAATCTGACAAGAGATTTCACCCGCTGTACATCTTCTGAGTACTCGATATACAATAAAACAAAGAAAACGCTTTAGAAAGAAATGAATGAGAGGTACAGTGAGGGAGAGACAGCGATATAACAGAACATTTCAAAAATGAAAATGTCGGATTAGCAATAGGCTTGATATTTAATTTTAATATCTTCCAAACCTGCAACAACATTAAAAAAAAACTCCCGAATCCAAAAGTATCATTTACATGAACAAATTTTTGGAACTTCAAATTGACTCCAATATATTCGTTTAAAGTACCATGTGATTAAGCGATATTTTTATGGCAACAAAGTGTAAATCTTTAATTTTATGGGAATAAAATAAAGCCTGTAAATTTCTCTTCATTCGGAAGAATTTTTATGATTATAAATGGCAAACAATAAAAGATAGCCAGAAGCTTCCTACACGTGAATGCAGACCTCTCTAAAATACACAATTTATTTAAAAACACTTTGTTTTTGACATCAGCCACAGAGATATTGTGCTGTTGTTTTAATTTTATAATTTTTCTGTTTCTTCATTTTTGAAAGTCATCCATTCTTCAGTTATTTCTTGCGATATCATGGAAAGTGATAGAACTTCAAGGCCAGTATGCAGACCCGTGTTGAAATATTTGACTAACGTTTTCACTTTTGTACCTGTAATGAAATTTATAGTGAAACTACGTATTTGTGAAAACTTTATCTCTATTAGTAAATAGAAGAGTAAGCATTTTGAAATACTAGTTTGTGGAAGTAAGTATACAAAATAAGCGAGATTGTGCTAGAGAATGTAATATAACGTATCAAACATTTTAAAATAAAGACAACAAATCAAAGATAGGTACGATATTCACAGATCTTGTGGTAAGCGTAAAATCTGTCGCACGCACCCGACCGTTATGTAAAGAATTTAATCAGTGTTTTCCACCTTGATGAAACTACATTTCTTCCCATGGTGTATAGGAAAATGAACTGGCTTGATGGTGAGCAGTGTTTTCTCAATTAAATATTAATATTGTGGATTAGTTATTTAAAAAATGTCCCTTCTTATTTTATTTCTGTCATCCCCATCTTTGTCATTGTCGTTCATACAACATTACTACGCATTTATGCTGTTTTATAAGAGTATTTTTGGCTTTGAAATAGAGTGCGTATCTTCTAGACTTGTGAGGAAGTGTAAGGTTTTACTTATTAGGAACATTACAATCGTTCGAAAGTGTGATTTGGTTTGGGATTGAGTATTTGTTTGGAGAGAAGAAAGCTAATCTGTTAAGAAATGTTACAACCGCTATCTTTTCGTTATATATATTGGATTATTTATGCCCTTTGTAGAGATTTAGGAAATATCACCTAGTTTGTGCCTCAGTTCAAAATTTAAGCAATTAATGAATCCATTTGATTAGGAAATATAACTAAAACTGTAGTCAACCTGAACTTTCGCACTTGGCACATCGAACTGAACACACTGTACATCAAACTACTGACTTTAATGCGCCAATTACAGAAAATCCTTTTTGAATTTTGTTTACGGCATTTTGTTTGCTTCTTCAATGCTTTGACAGTGTTTAGTAACTACATAAAGTTCATAATGCATTTAATTTAAAATACCTATGTAACATGCTAGTAGAGTAATTTAGTCCGGTAGTTAAAGCAACGAATTGATTCAAGCAAATATTGAAAACAAGAGAATTGATTTCACTATCTTATGCTGTGTGTATTCTCCCCGTTTTGTTGTCATCCTCACCCGGGAGTGCTGAATATATTACCATTAGCGATGCTTTTTTTATTTTTATTATACCCATTTGTACCCCGCCTTTAACTGCAATGGTCATATTGGCAGCCTTTTACCTGTGGAACATATAGCCTATAGCAGTGGTGTTAATTCGTGCGCAGATGTCATTGGATTTTATTACTTTGGGTTTCGTGCGTTATCTCTCTCTCCCTTTCTTTCACACACATTCTGTGACACACATTCTCTCTCTCTCTCTTATTCATACTTCCGACTCTGTGGAGGATAGGAGATATCCTTGCTAGAGAAAACTTCCCGAACCAATCGGGCATAGAGCCTGAAGCCTCGCACAGCAGGCAGACTGAGCTACGGCACTTTTTCTTGAAACAAGAAGCTTTCTGCTGTGCATGGGGTGCCGGGTTCGATTCCGGCTGAGAGGATAGGAGCTTTTCTTTAACCAAGATTATTCTTTACCCTCACTAAAGTATGGGAGTATGAAAGAAAGTGTATATGTGTGAATGCACATCTGAAGGTAATATAACTCAAATTTACACACAGAGACGATTGAACACCATTCCCATGGGCAACTGTTCCAGTGGAAAAGCTGCCTATATAATCGAGATTTTATAAGCGGCATATGAATGAAAAAGAAATTGAATACAAGGAAATAAAGAAAAAGAAAAACCAAAGAAAGGAAACTGAAGGCTGATTCATAGTATGTATGCAGATGGCGCTGTTTATCGTGCAATCTGTGGTTATCATAGAGGTGTTAGGTAACTAGAGTGTGGGTATTTAAACAATATACAGTAACTCCAGCTAACTAACTGACATTTTTCTCTTTTTTTCAGGTGAGTTTCCTCCATTCGCAAACTAACATTCTGAGGCAGAGAATTGTTGACGAAACAATTTGGATAGCAGAGAATCATACCAGTTAAGAGCAAAAAATCATATGTAAAGTATAGAAAGTGCCACGAATATAATTTGTATCATAAGGACGCTTATTTACTCCGTTATATTTTATAGAGAATACTATGATGGGACCTGTATAGTGCAGTTTAAGACAGAAAACCCGCAAATACAATATTTCAGACATTAAAGGTATCGCTTTGGGTTAAGTGATTGAGAAGTGCGTGATGCATAAATATTTACATATTAGTACAGTAGTAATTCTAAAAATGTTTTAAAATTCTTGTGTTTAGAATTTTCACTTGATACTTCTCGAGATTGATTCTTTGTTATGGGAAAGTTTCGCTATCCCTTCACAAAATACTTTATGTAAATAAACACACAAATTATCCAAGCATTTTAAAAAAAATGCAACTAATTTATATTTACTTTCTCAGCAGAAACACAAACTTGCTTTTTTATTTTTTCCGTTATTTTTGTTTTTGTTTTTTTTTGTTTTTACTTTTGTTAAGCTTGGGAATTCAAATCAGACTTTTACTTTTATGTTGGTCTTAATGATAGATGCGAGATTAATTATCGTTCGTTGCATGTTTATTTTTAACAAATTGGAAATTGCTATAACCTAATCACTTGCATTTACTTCTTATTACTCAGCTAATCATTTGAAACACCTAGGTCCGTGTTTAGGTTCCTGAATCTAACAGCTTCCGAGAAAGATTTACTTAAATTTTTGAAATTTTAAAACTGTTTGCAGAATACTGAAGTCACTTCCTAAAACGTTTGCAAAGTATTGGTTCGAAGTACAGCAATGACATTTTAATACAGTAAAGAATCAATCTTAAGATGTGGCAGCACTAGTCTGAACTTTATTCATTGAAACCTTTTTGATAGATTGTTTATATACAGTGCTAACGTTTTGTTCTGATCGTTTTTTTTTCTCTTTCTTTCTAATTTGTGCAATTTATACTTAAGGTACGCGCGAGTTAATGATTGTCATATTCATAGAAAATAAAACCGGTAATGAAGTTGTATCTTTCATCGAATTACAATTTTGAACGCGAGTTTTATAGGCGAACGAAGAGATGGAATAGTTGGAAAACATCTAGTTTCCTCTTCCACGGCTCACGCACAGACTGACACCTTCGTCTTAAGTAACAAAACGAGCGGCGAATCACAAACCGTCTGAGTGACACACTACAGCCACACTATAACGTTTCAGAAGGGGTTTGATGTCTCAGTTACAATATTGTGTGCTGCAGGATAGTTAATTTATAATTTAAGGTGGAACGGCGAGGAGCAGATAACGTAGTTATACAAATTATGATTTCATAGTATTTCACTTAATATATTAGTGTCTGTTCATATCTGGTATTTAACTTTAATTAAAAAGGCTTCGGAAGAAAGGTTTTCTTTTCGCATAAAAACATGAGGATCAAAATGGGTCCTTGTTAGAAATACAGGTTAAATCTTAAAATAATATCGATAATCTGCGGTAATTGACAAACAACTAATCAGTTTTGCCTCCTTTAAACGAAAAAACGACAATTTTTCCACAAAACACGGCATTTCTAAGATAGAGCAACGGAAACTTTTAAACACGCGTATAATGCTTACGTTTAAAAGAGCATGCTCATAAACCACAAAGTATATAAAATAAAATATTGACATATAGTGTTCATACATATACTGACTTTTTCACAATCTGAAGGAACATTAATTAGCTTATAAGTGTTGGTTCTTTTACAGTTGTATGAGCATTTATTTCTTGCAAGGTTATTTTCTTTCAAAAGGAGAGATTTCTAGTGAATGGTAAAAATGGTAGGCGTACTAAACTTAACAGAAGATAACATTACCTGAAAATATCGTTAAACTGAGTTAAGTAGTTGAGTTATTTATTTTCAAATTTGAATAGATTCTCCAGCTTAAACGTTTAACCTAAACTTAATCCAGTTACAAAGGAATTAATATTGTGAGCCTCACTGAAAATACAGATTTACTGTTAAGTCTGAGAGGAAATTACTAATTTGCAGATGACTAAAGTTCATATAATATTAGCGTACGAAAATCTGCAAACAGAATCTAACTAAGGGAAGGATTTCAGAACTGTCCATTCCTTTCATTAAAACCAAGGTGTGGTAATGTGTAGAAAGGACCACAATGCGTGGAAGGGTAGTAGATGCAAACACCCACAAAATGAAACAGTGTTTGCTCATGTTGTTATACTTGCAGAATAAACCCCAAAATAATATGCAGCGCCACCTTCAGCTCGGTTAGTACACGCAGTAGGATAACCCAGAAAATTGCGTATGCTTAACTGTTCTAAATTCTAAATTCCCTTGTGATTAAACGAAACGTTAAATGGCGTTTTGTTTCGTGTTCCAAGAGCTCCTGACAATACTAAAATCTTCTTTATTGCACTACCTTTTGAATATATTTTCATACTCTATATAAGTATGTGTTTTTAATCTGTATTTTATTCTTGAAGACCTCATAAATATTATAAAGCCAAGTACAAAAATTACACAATGAATACTAAGTAATAGTATCTGAACTTAAACTTATTTTGAAAATATTCTTATCTAGGATAATCTTTATGTTTAAACTTGATGAATAGTGTTTTGTTGTTTGGTTGGGTGCCGGGGTTAATATGATAAAGAATTGCATTATTTCGAGCATAAGAGCAGTTCCAGATATAAAAAACTTTAAAAAAAACGCATTTTTAAATTTTATTAAGTTTTACGCCTCAAAATGTACGTTAAAGCCGAAATGAAAATGAACAAACTTGTGTACAATATTAGCCCCTGTAAATTATCATGAAGCTAGAATGAAAAGGCTGATGTCCCAATTATTAACAGCAATGGATATGTGGACCACTGTGGCATGACCATGTAGTGTATCACAGAATCGTTCTTTGTGACTCATGCAGAATTGCGATATGCGAGGAATACTTTCCTTATAACTAAAATCCCTAAAAATAACCATTAGAATTCTTAACTTTGTCGGCTTACCCTTCCCGTATAGAGGACTTACATCCTCTAGGAGTTAACACGTGGTTGTCAAGGGTCGGAATCCTGTCGAGGAGTCAAAGACATTTAATAATCGAATGAAGAACCCGGAACGAGGGATCGGCCTGTAGCCAGGGATAAGGATGAGGAAGTATATTATATGAAATGAAGGCGAAACTAAAGAAAGGGAAGGTGGTGATGGAGCAACTTATGGAATGAATGGTGGGGGAAACCAGAGAACCCGGAGAAAATTCGCCCAGATGCTGCTTAGCCACACAGATCCTACATGCGGTCCCCTGGAATATCGGAATACATTAGTTAAATAGATAATTCTGTAGGTCAAAATTGAGAAAATTAAATACATTTATTTTGAACTCGCCTTATTTGTTCCTATTTTAAAAATCGAACAAAATTATGACTGCCTCTGACTTGTTATGACATAGGTACAATATGTTAAACTTATTCATTTTCTGAGAAGAAACCACCAACTATGTAGGTAATCTAGTTTTATCCTTTATCTATTTGGGCGTTTTACCTTCGTTTATCATGTTTGTTTGCCTGTTTTTCGTGAAAAGATTGTTTAGAATTATTATAATGTCGTACCATTTTAATATTGTGTTAGTTGACTTCTATATGACTGATGGCTTAGAATGTCAACCTAATAACAACTTAAATTGGCTAAAAGAACCTGTCAGATTAGACCCTATTAAGGTAACTAATGCTGAAATAAATGGATTCTATGTATAAAAGGCCTTAAAACACAAATTCTCCTCCATAAAATGTTAATTGACACTATGCACAATTTAGGGTTTTAATGCATTATATACGGGTACACTGAGATAGAAAATGTGTAGTCAAACAGTACTGTTTAAGCAAATTTTGCTTGTTCTTGTGAAATTGTTTTATTTGCATAAGTTCCATTGTAATTAGAAATTGAAATGTACGTTTTTAACAAAATACACTTTTCTGCTATAGGCTAGGCAAATATTTTAGGTTTATCACACAGACGCAGTTTATTTTGGCTTATTCACTCATTTCTCGTGAAAGGCAATATATTTTTGAAAATATAATGCCTAACACAATTATCTTGAACCAATTGAAACGTCAGTTGCTTGCAAAGAAAGTTCTATATTCGGTTAACCTTAACATGAACCGCTTCCAAGAAAAACAAACACATAATAGTGCAAATAGCGTTAAACTTGTGTTCTACATGCCGTTATTATTGTAGCTTATGACAGAAGCAACTGCTAGCAGCAATGTTATCAAAATGTAATTAATTAGTGGTAATACTTCGTTAGATACTGTTTTAGAAATTTGCAACTTTTAAATTTTGATTATTGGCTAATATCACATATCTAAATCTGCCAACTGGTTTACGGCCAGTTGTCCAAGGTACCGATAAAACCGTTCCGTGAATTAAAATTTGGCTTTATTCTGCAATAACTTTGATGGTAATTATTGCTATAGAATTAATTTACATGTTCAAAGAGGATGAGAATTTATATGCTTTGAAACCAGTCGGGATATTTATTCCTTTCTGAAATACTGCTCCAAATATTAGTTAGTGATGCAATAATATCTTCTGCGTAAAGCTTCTTAGCATGGCTTCTTTCGGAAGGAAAGTAAAGCCGGTGGTCCCGTATCGCAGATTTAAGGCACTTTAAAGAACCTAAGCCTGATAAAGAGGCCTCTGGGCGACATTTCCGCTCTTTCACGCCCAGCAAAAAAATAGGACGCTAAGAAACGTGATAGTGAACACAGCATAATTATTTATTCATCTTTCGGTATTTACCTTCTTCGTATGGAGGACTCACACTCCCTAGTACTTGCACACCAACGCCTGAGGCCATATATCTATTGAGCACACGGAACCAGGATCAGAGTGTGTGTGTGTGTGTGTGTGTGTGTGTGTGTGTGTGTGTATGAGAGAGAGAGAGAGAGAGAGAGAGAGAGAGAGAGGTATTTAGTAATAGGTATTAGGTATTGGAATGAATGGCGGGAGAAACGAAGAAAACGCATCCAGTCGCCGCTTTGTCCACCACAAATTCCACATGCAGTCCCTGGGATCGTACCCAGGCCGGCTTCGTGAGAGGTGACCTGTCGAGCCACTCGGCCACGCGGCCCCGCGATGAAATTATATAAGCAAATAAATTAAATTGTTTATGGTTAAGGAGTTAACTAAAAGAAGCACTATCTATGTTGAACATAAATAACGGTATTTTATAGTTAGTATGAGAATGGGCATTGCACGTTACTCATGCTGGAAGTTATGCCCTGTGACCATTCTGAGCTAATGAAAAGGTATTAAATCCCACAAAGAACAAAACGAAATATCAAAGTTTAAATTTTGTAGATATAAAGCATTTGTATTCCTCGAAGTACGAAGGCGGAGTGTTTAACAAGCTTCACCTTGCCAGTTTTGAGGACCGGCCGCATAGCGCCGATAGCAAGACGCACAGTCATCGGAACGTTTCCGTTTGCTCAGCCGTCTGATGATACACGGCAGTGTGTATGCATAGCGCTTCACTTCGTGGTACGAGATTGGTTGGGTCGGATCGCAACCTTCCCGGAATTGACTTTCCGGTCCGCTAAAAGACCAACATGCTGCCTTCATATTTACTCTGTGCTTCCCGCACGCCGCCCGCCCGCCCGCCCGCTCACTCCGACGAAAGGAAGGTTTCTAACGTCGTCCTCGAAATCAGTCATGTTGTAGAAGAAACTTTCGTTGTTGACGAAAGAGGTAAACATAGGCTTAGGTTAAGCATCAATTGAAACTGTATTCTCCTTGAGACTGTGTACCCAAATAGAACTTTGATTAGCACATAATTGAACTGAAACATCGAGAAGTTCAGATTTTGCAGATTGGCTTTAGGGCAGAGGAGTAAAAGTTCAGAAAAACTTGGGCAAATATGTGACATTCTGTGCACCTAGTTTCCAAAACTTCCTTCTGCGGTTTTTATATAGGTGTTTTTATAAAATGTCCAAATTCTTTAATAATGTTGACAAATTGGTGAGAGAATATTTTTCTTGAGTAAATGTACTTTAAACTAATATGAATGAAATTATCTTAAAGTGTCCATCATTTTGTCTTTTTTGTGATTTACCCGTGACACTTACTTTAATAAAAATATAAGCAGCCTCGCCGACTATTTATAGAAAAATAGCAATAAATATTTCATTCCTCACGCAGATTTTCTAAATCTAATATTTTAGTAACTAAACGCATAGGAACTTCTTCTTCGAATTTCCCTCCTTTGTGTAGGACATACAAGCCAATGCCTTAGGCCAGAAGTCTTTTGAGGAATAAGCGAACTGAGGATCAGAGAATATCCAGGATAGGTGGTCAGCCAAATTTCTGGTATGACGTGGAAGAAAGAAGAAATGAAATGTAGTGATGAAAGAGTAGAGAGAACTTTGGATGAAATTGTCCAACCCAGCATTCGTCTAGCGACCAAGGAAAAGCGTGAAAGAACCTTCGCTCACATTGGACGGTCCCCGGAGTTTTGAACAGGTACCTCCCGAATGTGGCCACAAATGTTACCGTCTGAGCCATCCCACTTGGCCATTAGAAGAATATCTGGAGCAAATGCAGTATAAGAAGGTTTATTTCAGTGACAAATATGAATTGTAATACTTATATTACTCAATACTACCAACTCTGCTCGGGTTTATCCCGTTAAGCGCGAAGATACTTCTTTGTTTCTCTCATTTCCATGTCTCCCTATTCAGTCCGTTTCCTAACTCTTTTCTCCCTTCCTGCATCGTTACTGGCCGCTCTGTAACAAACACACTTGTTATACGATGTTTCGACAATCGAGTATAAAACGGCGTTTTCTGTTTATCAATAAACATTTCCCATGAGTAATAGTGTATTACTACTCTTAATGTGCCATTGTGGTAACCGGTTTAAGTAAACTAATTAAGAAAACTAATATAAGTGTATTAGTATAACTATTCATACTATTGAAATGTTGTAAATAATAAACGTGTGAGAATGTCTATAAGTACATAAACCACTCTTATGAAAATTCTTCCCATTAATAAATAATAAGTTTGATATTTCGACCCATTTATTTTGTGTCCCATTAGAAAACCTTTGGCTTTAGGGAAGGTAATTGAGATGCTATTTAGTCTTATTTTCTATTCCCTAAATGGGATGTAAAGCACGTTTAATAATTGGCGCCATAGTAATCTATTGGTTTGTCCAACTAGAGTAAAAAGATAAAACGCGGGCGCTCACACACAGCAATATAAAATATAACAGGCATTTTGTATTCACGATATTTATACCATTTTTTCTTTTGGGTAATATCGTTCACAAACGTCCATGCACACATATCTATAAGTCCGCAGATGGACAGCATCATTAAAGTTTTCATTTATATTCCCCTTACGTTTTGGTGTGTGCGCATGGAGTTGACACCATTATTTGTTGCCATTCTCATGGACGCATCGCGCTTGTGCCCATGATCTGCGACAAAACTTGAAAATGTATTGTTGTGACCGTGTGTACACAAGGTTAAAGTACGTCATCCGTACTCGGTATAGATAACAAAAAGGCTGCCTTCTCTATAATTGTGATAAAAGGAACACTTTAACCAACATCATTAGCGTGAACAAAGTGTTGTCTCGGAAAATTACAAAATCCATTATTTTCGACAGATTATGTATTCCTCTCAAGCAGTTGACTTCCAAGTTAAAACCCAAAGCATCAATATATAGAATGTATACAACAGCGACCAGATGGCAGGTAAATGCAGCCTCTCTTGGTCTGCACATGCCAGCACTAAACAGTGATTGGGGAGGGGGGGTATTATGACGTCATGGTAAGGCCTGGTAATAGCACAATCTAATGTTCTTTCCACCTGGCTTTAGTGCTTAGAAATTCCTATTTCTGTTAATCAGTATAATACTGTTCAACCCACAGTATGCAATAGTATGTACTTTTCCGATATAACATGACGCTCCTCTGTATGGAAGTTCTGCTTCTTTACAACAAAATTCATACGTTGACGGAACTGAGAGCACAATGTTCTCGCCACAGCTCCTGTTGGCTATTCGCTTACATTAAAAGAAAGTTATAGAGCAAAAAGGCAGTTTTCCAATTTCTCTTTGATCCATACACTGTGCTATAATAACATACAGGTGACGGTAATTTGTTGCTGTACAATTCGCTTTACACTCAAATCAGTTAATTTGAAATATAGGGGGGAAATGCCTAATATTCAACAAACCGCATGATTGTCTCTTAGGAAACAAATGGGGATCTAGAAAGCAGCTTCCCGCTCTATGTTTATAGCTTTCAATCCCTATACAGTACAAGTTGCGTATTCTTTACTTTTAAATATCATGCAGCGTTACTTTCTCTGCCGCTTCTCTAGGTATTGATTTTCCATTCAAAAGTTTCATATCAAGATTTCACCGGAAACACCCGTTTTAATGTTCCCTGTACCAGAGAAAATGTATATGTGTGTTGTGTTGGTGTGTGTGTGTGTGTGAGAGAGAGAGAGAGAGAGAGAGAGAGAGAGAGAGAGAGAGAGAGAGACGGATAGCGGGAGAAAGCCATAGCTCTAAACTAAATTACGGATAATTATCGTACATGCGTCAAACATTGCTTAAGGATTGAAGGAAATATATTTTTAATAAAATCCGCTCTTAATGAAACCCTCTGTGGGAAAATGTTTGTTAGTTTCTCAAAATTGGCTCCTACGGTTTTGAATAAAATATATAATTTGAAATATTAGAATGAGTATTATTAATCTAATGTATGTAAAAGAGATGTTTGAAATAAGGTGCGTTATGCAATAAAATAGGAAGTACTAAATAGTTTGGACAATTGCATTTTTATTTAATTCTGCATGCCTTAAAATTTCTTTCTATGCAGTTTTCGCAACCATTTAAATTCTCATTGTAGTGCAGAATGCAGTTTAGTGATTCTTCTTAAAGTTCGTTGCCAGCAAATATAACCTTCTTTTGCTGTTTCTCTCATGGATCTTTTTCTATATTTAAGACATTGTGACAACAAAAAATAACTTATTTTCAACACAAAATGTTTTAGCTCTGGAAACTCCTATACGTTTCCTAAATGGACTGGCCTAATGTCTTGCAACGAGCTTCAAAAAACATATGCTAAGCCAAGACAAGTGTTCGGAAAACATTGCTTTCTGCTAGAATAGCAGTGCAAAGTCGAAGAACTGTCTAGAAATAAACTATCGAAAAAATATTTAATACTACTAATTTTATTCCAAAGGAACCTTACTCTAAAAATACCTAGCCCTTATGTGTTGAATTTTGCCAGAATGCTCTGCATTCTCGTATATGAATGTTCACCCCTTACAGAAAAGAGCGTGTTGTAGAACATATGTAGAATTGGTTAAAATCATTCAGAAATAAATCAAAAGATAGTGGTGAGGTGTTAGAGATATTTTGCGATGGGTTAAATCAGGGGAGACGGTTGAAATCGCAGCATGAACGATGAAACATACTGCCTCTGAACCCCCAGTATATAATTGCGATCCGACAACCCACGTTTTTGAATGGTGCCAATCTGTCCGTAAGCTTTGCAGCTGACTGGTGGTCGAGCCTGGATTTAAAATGAGAGGAGTTGCTCTTAGGGGGATTTATGTATTAATAACGGGGGGGATTTAACATGGCTGTTAATAACTGTCTTGGGCACAATTACAACACTGCGTAAACACTGTTGGAGTTATATTACATCTTTTGAGAGCTATGGCAAGTCCATTCCGGTTTTAGCATGTACTTTGTAAGTGACTGTTCTCCGCTTCTTGTAATTTGATTTGTTAGCTTTTTCTCCTTACAGGAAAGTTTAAATTAGCTGTTTATGATGTGGAAGCTTTGGCTCCAACAACTCTGGGCGTTCCTCATAAGAATATTTGTAATTTACGAAAGCACATTTGAACACGTTTCATTTGGATGCTAAGGCAACCTCGGATTTCTCTCTTAAAGGAATACCATCTGAAGTAGAACCGGCACACGGTAGTTCGCACTGGCCTATCAAACATGGACCCTGTACCATTATGAATGTATTTTTGTTATGCAATGCTTTTCTTCAAACTCCGTAGTATTTTATGACTTCTTGTTGTATTTAAACAACTAAAAGGATGGCCAGAATCAGTAACAGAATAAAACCTTGAGAACAAAAGTGCCAAAATATTTGGTATTTTAATACTCTCCTTGACTTTATTTTAATAAGAAATCAGGCCTAAATCACTATACACAGGTTTTAGTTTTCAACCTAGAAGCATTGTGTGATTGTAAACCTATCTATACTGGTTCCATTATTAAAAAAGTTCCCAAGGTACGTTTTCCAAACATCTCCCATTCAATATAATTCGGATATATTAATTAACCTCGGAAACGTTTGAAGAAAGACGCCAATGACTTTCTCAGTACGGCATATAAATCAAAAGTCTTGAAATTGGTTATTTGATCAGTTTTCACTGCTGCAAAGAAAATAATATTTTATTGACTATATCCTTGCAATTTGTTTTAGGTATTCAAAACATCATTATAAAAGTGATTCTATCAACATTATAACGAAAATGGTATTAATGTTTTCCTTATTTTAAACTTGTTTTGCCTGTAAATGTGACGGCATGAAATTCAAATACCTCTAGGAAACTTTGACGTGTAATTTGAATATTTTCCTCTTTGCATTATTTGTAAGCACCGGTAAAACCCGCCACTGACTGAGAGAAGGAAAACTGTACCAACAAAATAATGGTTGTGGAAAACTAAAACCGCCCTTTAGGATTCTTGTGTGACGAAGAGGGATGCGCATTCACAATGAAAGCCTGAGGTAGATACTGCTTTAAGGCATTTGGTTCCATAAGTCTTATGTTCTCTGTATAGTGCTAGATATGTGCCTGTAATGATATTTTAAAATTTTTCCCTAACCCGTTTATGCGGCGGATGTCACTCTGATCAGCAGTTTCTCCAATTAATGAATTTCAGAAACCCTACTTATATTTACAAACAAATACGCTATGGTGGTTAAAGGCAATTATTATTAATCACTATTAGCAATTTAGTACTCTAAAATTGTTGGGATGTTGCTGTGTTGCTTTTCGCTTCACTTTTTTGCTTTATAATTCCCCTCCCCCCACATTTAATTACTGCCTATTTTCAAACTTTGGTGTTTGGTTTCAAATTTCAAGTAAACGTTTAACAATTTTCATGGAATTATAGATTAAATATACCTTCATTAATTTGTTCGATAAACTTAATTCAAAAGTTAAATGCATAATTTGCCCAGGTTTTCTCTGCCAATCTTTTATACCCTGGACGAAAAAGTGTTTGTAACAACCGGAAATTATACCCGGTCATAAAATCTATTTACAAAATGAGAACGAGGGAGAGACGTTTACATTAGCTTCAGTTGACTGAAGTTCGGATAAACGTGCTTCTACTGCAAATTCATTAGTCTAATTCTCAGATTACAAAACAGGGCACAGGTTTGATCCCTGTTGCCATAACAAAAGTTTTTCGGAATTAGTCATTCAACTTAAGAATAGTACTATGGTCCCCTGATTTACGTTCTAATTGAAGGTGATTTCTTTATTTCATAGTTTTTTGTTTTTTTTTTTTATTTGGCATGTTTACCGTTTTGATTTTTTCGTTTCTGGTATGTATAATTTTGCCTGTCTTTTTTTTCTGTTTAGTTTTATTGGAGCAGAATCCTATGCCCGATGTATCACTCGAATCCACCGTCCTGCCAAGAAACTGATTTAAGTACCTTACCGAACATGACTACGAAGAACTTCAGTTACTGAGTGCAGATCAAGCAGTGAAGGAACTACTGTCGGTTTCACCTTATGTATTTAACAGGCATAAGATACGTGAAACATAGATTTTACATCAGCTGTGCGCTTTTAAAATAAAATTATTTTATTGGAATAAATCAGGACTTATTTTATGTCGTGGATAATGGCACATTTGAATTTAGTTTTAGACAGATTTATACCAAATATTAAAAGCAGCCGTTTCACTCCCATTTAATTCATCGGTTATACAATATGCGCAACCTTGGAGAAAGGCTACCGAGTCTGTACTGCCTGCCCCTCGTTGCTCTTCCAGATTTACTGAAAACTGCCCTTAATGAAACGTTTCTGAATAATAGAGAACATAAGGAGAGAGGGGAAAGCTTGCACAAGGAGCAAGGGACTTGTACTCTGTGCTGTAGCCGCACAGACTCCCCTCTGGTACACATGCCTCTTAGAAGAGTAATCAGGTTGCTTCCATTTATTATTTAATAGCCCTTGTGAAGGGACTGGTTAGGCCCATTCGGGAACCTCGTGCTGCTTTTATCGCATGGAAGCATACAACAGTGCTGTTGTAAGAAATGAATAGCACTGCAAATTTTACGCTATGAGGTTTGATGTGGAAGAAACTGTAATTCTGTCTACCAACGTAACCATAAGGATAAAACTGTCTGGATGAGGTTATCTGAAACTAAGAGTGAAGACAGGCACTGAGGTTTAAGAGACAGAGAACTGAAGCTTCTACGTTTACGGCTTAAGAGTTTCATATTTGCCCGATATGTGTTATGGTGGCACACTTGAACCTCGTAAATCAAACCTAGACTAATTAATAAGCTTTAATAATGATTTATGTTGGTTTATGAAATGTCCGTTTTGGTGAAAATTTTTATTGCTGTGGTTGTTAATTTTTAAGAACTTAATGCAGATGTAAATAATCAGAACCATATACAGAGTGAACCAAAGCATCCGTAATTTATTTCGGAAAATATAGTACTCCCATTTTCGAGACAAAAGTACTTACAACTAAAGCACTCCTGGTTATGACTAATTGACGAAGTGAAGCTCAAGTGGTAGCTCACATGAGCAATATTTATTAATATATGTGTCTGGTAGAGCCGGTCAAAACGGCTTTCAGTCTCACTCGTTTCTCGCTGCCGTTAACCGCGCCTCTCACAGCCGGTCGAGGAACTGAGCGTAAGGCTGGCAGGAAGAGAGTTGACTAACGAGATTGCGAGATTCTCGTTTACTCGCAAGACTCACGAGCCTCGTTAATAGCAAGACTGCGGTTAGAGCCGGTCAAAACAGCTATCAGTCTCACTCGTTTCTCGCTGCCGCTAACCGTGCTTCTCGCAGCCAGTAGGTGCAGCTGAACGTATGGCTGGCAGGAAGAGTTGAGAATACAAGGTTCTCGTTTACTCGCAAGACTCACGAGTCTCGTTAATAGCAAGACCGGTGTAATGCGCGGAAAATCGCAGAGTCAGAATGCAGGTGATCTATAGTTTTGTTATAAACCAGTATATAAACATTAATTCTGCTATCCACTCTAATCTAAGCACATTTATTTGAGTAGAACAAAATCTTTTTCTCTGGCGCTGGTTTGTTTTATACACTTTGGTAGGTATGTATACGCTTCTCCTCTGTGCTACTTTGTTACTCAGAAAGTAAAGAGATACCTATTGTAATTATATGTTACGTCTCCCCTTGACCTTGTGACCTTGTGACCTTGTGCTGAATAACCGAAAGCAGTGCATGTGTTTATTTTGACCTGCATTCTATTACAATAAGCGTGTTCCGCTGAATCAGGTTGAGTGCGCTGTTCACCAGAGTTGCCAACACGATTATTTTTCCCGCCAGACCAGCTCATAAAAATCCGTAAAAATCCATAAAAATTAGTACTTTCCGTATTTTCTTTCAAAAATAAAAATTAAAAAAAAAGGTCAGCACTTTGGAACAATTTCTTGGTCAGATGATCAAGGGAAGTGATTAACTACAAACATCGTGAGAACAGCTTCTGCAGCTGCACGTTTACGCGTCTTTAATAGGCTGAAACGGTATTTTTGACTGTGAAGTTTCAGCTGCTTTTAGATGTTTCTTATTTTTTCCATGAAAAAGTAAATCTGACAAGAGCACATTTACATTACATTAGCAATATTGGCACTGCGCACTGCCAGGTTCCCTGGGCATCTCTGACAAACATTCCTTTAATTATTCATTATTTAACCATTATTTTCTAAAATATCGTACATACCGCAAAGCCTGCTGTTCAATTAGGTAATTAAAAAAAAGAACGCATTAGCACTGCGTTCACTATGCTGAATTCAGAATTCACTCTGATAAACATACGGCCATATACCACAGTGTCAAGTTTGCGGAGTTGTTCAATTATACGATAAGTTTGTTGCTGTTAGTTCTAAATAAAAGATAGCGTTACATTGCTTAACAGACACTGTCTTGTAGGTACACAAAAGATTTACATCCGTGAGAGTTTTTCTAAAGAAAATCAATATAATATTACTTAACAATTGCTAATAATATCCGTTAAAAAATCCGTCATCCGTGAAAACTATATTTTGCCCGCCATGTAACCTGGCAACCCTGTTGCTCACTAAAACGTTTGTGTAGGATGAAGAAGTGATATTCTGTTTATAAATCGCAACGCTAGACAGTTTCATTTTATTCAAGATCACAACAGCTGCAGAAATATGCGGAACTGATTCGTTATGAACTGTGTTGACGGGTGCAAGTCAATGCAGCATCGAGATATAACATACCAGAAGTGATGACAAATATATAGCATTCCTTCAGGTGATTAGGAAATCGTCTATAAAATTGTTAAAAAGGTGCTAAATGTTGATAAAATTATGCATATTTATCTAATAGAGAGCAACATATACTAAAGCAATATTTGCCTAAGATCTGTAACTTCTATTATTTCATCTGTTTAAAGGATTTGAGATTTAAATAGCCTACCAAGACAGGGATGACATTTAAATAACTCACGCTGGAGAACGGATTAAAAACGAAATGTGGTATCACAGAATCTGCAGATATAAATGTACGTGGTGTCCACTTTTACTAAAAACAAGTATTTAAATATTGTATTACTCCTAAGAAGCTTATGTTGCGTAAAGTAATTCTATTTTCGGTTTTATCTGAAGTTTGAGTATAAGTTATATACATAACAACAGAAATGATAGGTATGTGATGTGTCATTAACATTAATATCGCTGATTCAAAGGCGTAAACGCGTTTGGATATGCATATGTGCTGTTAAACGAAGAGTCATCTTGTGTTATCAATAGGGCCCGGAGTTTAAGCTTTTTATAAATGCATAAATGCAGTTTTAGCCTTTTACTATCTTCTTTTAACCTCTTTAGGTTTATAAACAATTGTCCTAGCTTTTTCTAGGCTTTTAAACAATACTCCTGCCTTTTTCCTAGCTATTTAAGCAAGTTGACGACAAAAGCCTTTTAAACGTAATATAAATAAAAATATGAAAACTATTTTACTTCACGGAAGCAGGGTATTAATATGTACAGTAATTTAAAAACAATATATTACACAGTAAACGTGTGCTAGAACATTGTAATTAATATATCAAGCACATGTTTTAATATATAGCACTCACATAAAATAAAGTTCACTTGGTAGCACTGTTGCTATACACAACCAGCCCATTTGCAAATTTTCTCCTGTTCTTTAATATATTCCTATAGTCAAAAAAAGAACTTTCAACATCGCAAGATGTCATTGGCTTCATTCGCGCAATTTCTATACCAAGAGCATTCTTTCCCTGGATAACCCCACATGTACACCCAAAACAAAACTAAACGAATTGCTTACAAAAATCGTTAATTAAAATGAACTGAAGAAAAAAAAAAACAACAACTTAAGTTTAGCGAGTTTTAGGTCTTAATGTCCCATTTAGCTTTTTTAGGCTGAATAAGATTAGCACCCAAACCGCTTGAAACAGAGAAGTACTTTGAAGCTTTCTAATTTACAAGGGGGAAAATAGACTAAAACCTAAAACTCCGGTCCCTAGTTATTACGCAACCAATTTATTCCACGGATCGTACGTCAACTACTCCGCCTGTAGTTACGAGAATTCTCAAGTCGCCTCGCTCGTGAGCACTAGTTTTCGAGACACGAGACTCTCGTTGCCACACTCTCGAGAGTGGCGTGGCTTACTAGTAACGAGCGAGAGCGGCACGGGTTTTGACCGGCTCTAGTGTCTGGCATATTTTATTGCCGTATTTTCCAAAATAAGTAACTGTTGGGCAGTCTGATTCAAACTTTATGTACAACAAAATAAATGGAACTGTCGAATTTTAAGTTACTGTGTTTAACCCTCTATAAGATGCTGTTTTTCTATAAATTACACGAAACATTTAAATCCCCCCCCCCTTTTTTTCACACAAGCCTTGTGTAGGACACAAGTTGTATTAGGTGGAGTCAGACTGAAAAGTTTAGTGCCATAGTTGGGAGGAACCACGGATCTCCTGGTCCATAGCCGGTTGCTCTAATCACTGAGCTACCATGGCAACATGCCAACACAACATTAAATTCAACAACTAACGCGTATGTTTCCCGGTGAACTACAAGGTGATCTCAAATTATTTTCAGATGGCATACCCCAATGGCGACTTTAAAATATCGTAGGTACTTTAAGTCCCGGGTTTCACGGTTTAAGCTACTAATAGATCAAGTAATGTTAATTGGGATAGGTAGAGTCAAACCGAAAATGCATTGCCATAGCAATGCCCAGCTATGGCATTGGATTTTTCAGACTGACTCTACCTATCCATTTTTAATCCTTATTATCTGAAGATCTCAAAAAAGATATCAACAAAAGAATGGTCATATTCAGAATAAATTTAAAAGTGAAATTTTCTGTAAGCAAATGTAAAAATGAAATTGAGTTCAACACTGTGTTTTATCCAAATGACATGGCGATGGACGTTTACAGCTTTAAAAATTACCAATTTTAAGAAAGAAAATTTTAGCATGAAATTAGAAGAAATAAACACAATAAAATAATAATCACACACAATATGTAGAAGTACATTTGACAGAAATTTGTGCCCTGTTTTTGTGAATTATCGGCTACTATGTACGACAGATACTAATTTCACCTAGGGGGTAAGCGCAATCACACTTTTACACTGAAGGTTTTCTGTAGCCGCAGGTAAGTGTCTCTTTGTGGTCATCAGTACGGGATCTTAAAACACTCAAAAGAGCATTTTCCTTCCACTATGAGCAACGAAATAAAACTAAAACACCATAATTGATCATGAAAGCTAACTCCAGCCAACACAAAAGCGAACCACATTCCGCAAAAGATCAAAAACGCAACCACCCTTGTAGAATTCTTGTGGAACCAAACTGGCGCATCAGCTTGATGGAAATAATTGAGGGCAATGGCATACAATTTACTATGAGCCAGGCTGTGTATTTAAGGGACACTGAGAATGAAATTTAGACTGCTGTCGGTCAAATAATAAAAAATAACTTCTTTATAGTAAACGGTTGTTGGAACCTTTGGACATCCATTGAGAGTCAATATTTATTCAAACATGCCCCCCCCCTTGCTTTGGGCTCATGAACCTGTTTCCTAGCATACCATGTCATAAAACAATGTTTTTCGCAAAACTACATTTTCACGCTTTTAAAATGTTACATGCGTCTTAATTTTGGCTTAAATGTAACTAAAATTTTCAGAAATGTGCAGAAGTATAAATTTTAATAACACACCCAAAAATATTCACTCGCCAATAAGTTTTCCAAAAATATTTTTATGAAAAAAATTATTACTTTTAAAGATTAAAGTACGTAGCTTACTACAAACATTTTCGTAGTTAAGTTACCAAATTTACAGAAATACTGACGCAAAAAACGTTTGTGGTTAGGTCAAAGCTTCAATTCAAAAAGGCCAACCAATTTTCTCAAACTTTGAGGCGTGTGGGACATTTTTATTATGCAATATATTTACATAATGCGTAACACTTATGAAGTAAATTATATCGTGCAAATTAGTTATCCGATTGGAATGAAAGTTGATATTCATATGAACATAACAATGAAATCGGAGTAAAATTATACAAAAATCTATACAAAATATCGTAATTAGAAATTTCACCGCCAGTGTTCCTTAAGCTCCAACTTGTATTATTTTATCTTAAAGCTGTGGATATTAAAATAACTTATTTTGTAATCATGAATGAATCACACATCCATTGACGGAATTTATGGAGCGAGTGTTTGATTTAGTTTAAAGACAAACTTCAGAACAGACTGATTTGCGCTCGAGTCTATTCTCAACTTCAATCTCTCACAACACATAACAGACAATACATTTTATTTTCCACATGTATTTTGATGGAAACGACAATACTACCCTTCGCTTAATTGAGGAGAAGGTTTATTATCTATTTGTAAGGTTTTATTTGTAGAAAATAGTGTAATTTGAAAGTAGTGTGGGTAATTTTGTGGACTCCCATATTAATATTTGTGATGACAACAGTGCTATCAAAAGGTCTATCCATTTGCAATGTTGCTTAACTTACGGACGTTTTCAGATTTTAAGTGCTGAAGGATTTTATCAATCACATTGCACTTGTCCCTTTTCGAAGTGAAACAGCTTGTACATAGTATGATTTAGAAGTCACCAACTGGTTGTCCTTTGGTTAAAGTAGAGAGCAAGAGCAAATTTGCTCGACGTTCCTGCGAATCGCCTACTGTACACTGCGTGACCAACTGAGCGCAAAACAGATACCTCCTTCACTGCTGTGGCAGTATGCAACATTTTGCGTTTGAAATAGTAATGCACCTTTCATTGGTTACTTTGCGTGTTGTACGCTCCTGATTGACAACTGCTCTTTATGCCTCTGGAACTTCGGATATGAACATCTTCATATTTTTAGGTTCGGTACTAATTGGTAGTCGTAACATAAATAATTGCAAACAATGCTGACAATTATGGAATCTCCATAATAAAACAAGAACCTCCTTAACTTGGTTAATGCCACTGTAATCATATTGCATTGCCAACAGTATGCACATTAATTTTCAAGGATAAATATTCATATTTATAGCAGTGAATATGAACAAGCATCTTGGTAATTATTTGACGTCGAAGACAATTTGAGCGAAATGTTCTTCTCCTTGGTAACTATCATATTTCACTAGTTGCATAGTGATGCTGCATATTGAATTATTTTATTGCAGAGCTTTGCCGCAAACTTAACACTTACTCCGTCGCTTTTTATAAATAAGAGAGATTCCTTCTGGACAGGCATAAACGTGGAGTCGCGCGCGCACGCACACGCGCGCGCTCACACACTGATCAAGGAAGAGATAACTCGCTAACTGACCGCCGAGCAGGCAACATCGTCTTATAGTTCCTCCGATAGAGCGATTTGTTTAGCTTTCCGTCTTGCGGTTTAAGGTGCAGTAGAACGGGGCTATTTGTTGGCTTTTATTATGCACCCTTTCTATTGGTTTAGTGCGTTAATTTATCGTTAGCGGATTCTTAGAACATTGCAACATGACTGATTCTCCTGACACGGGTCAGCTAATATATTCGGCGGTGCAAACATGCTATCAACCTGAGGAGCAGCATCCTTCTCGGTCCACTTCAGGGCATCTTATATAGGAACCTAATCAAGATAGCTACACTACAATTAATAAGCAATCGACTTCCTCTGTAAAGGAAAGTGATGAGCGAGCTGTTAAGCGGCCGTGAACCACAGAAGAATCAGTTGCTCCATTGGACTCCGGCATGGATACCGACGCCGGCCATGGTTTACATTCCAACACCTCCACGGCCGCCGACTCTGTTGACCATCCTTTTCAATCAAAAATACCCACTTCATGTGGTATTACTGTTGCAGCCCCTACAGTGCCTAAAACCTCAAATACTTTTGACGACCGTGTTACTTCTAACCTCAGTAATACAAGTCGATACTGCAGCTCGGATCCAGGACCTTATTATATCTCTATTGAAAGTTTGGATACAAAATTGGCAAGGTACATCCCATGAGTGTTGGTACACTTCTCTTCGGCCATAATCCTGCTTTCAAGTGCGCTATAGCCAACATTGCTCCTGCGGGTAAAAATAGATTGAAGGTTGAGGCTATATCATCAGATGCGGCGAACACCATCGTCGCTTCCCAGGCCTGTTCTAGAGAGAATTTAAAGGTTTATATACCTGTTTTCATGGTGCACTGACACGAAGTTATCGGCAACGTGGAAGACATTAGAGTGCCTACCCTGTTCTTTCAGTGCAGCGGTTTACTCGGTCCAGTCCTAATAATCCTGAGTTACGGATACCGACCCCACTTGCAAGCTTACCTTTCGCTCTCAAGTACTGCCAACTCACGTAGCGACCTTTGGAATCCGGTGCAGTAAGTGTGCTGGGTCTCATCCACTGTAAGACTGCAGTATCACTTTTGGACCTTGCTGTGTCCATTGCCAGGCACCTCATCTTGCCACTGATAGAATATGTCCTGCGTATAAACAACAACAAGCGGCTCATATGGCCGTTTCCCAGAGCTATGTAGCATAGTGCCTTCGATTACGGACGATAGGAATTTTCCTGCTCTTCCACGAGTGCAACTTTCTCCAGAGATCGCTAGTACGAACATTTCTCCACCTATCATCTCCCGAGAAAAAGGAACCTGTCCTTACACCAGCGGAACGTCTTTTTCCTGCTTCCTTTCCCGTCGCCATGAAAGCCTGTTAATCAAACCCCAAACTATACTCCTATAGAGTTCACGCTGTATATTCCACAGCATTTTTCTGTCACTCCAATCACACATAATCCTTATCCGTCGCATAGGGCAGGTCCTCCGTCGCCTTCTGACACCTCCAATGCGATGCTGGTGGGTTTACTTTTGCAATTTATTGCCCCTGTTTTGTCCATCAAAAGATTCTCTTTAACTTGGTCTTCTTACACCTTCCACTACAGCATTCGTAACTAAAGCGCGGCCAACAAGTGCAAACATTTATGACCCAAATTATTCTACAGTGGAATTGTCGTGCCAATAGGGACTTTTTGCTGACAGAACTCTATACTCGAAATGTCTCTATCCCCTTTTGTCTGAAACTTGGCTGAGTCCATTAACAGACATCTGCATATCCTCTTATATCCCGAATCGTACTGATAGAGCAAACGGATGGGGTGGAGTGGTTATTCTCGTTCAGGCTTCGGTACCACACGCCACTTTAATGGTAGATCACAGCATGATTCATTCTTTTCAAGCAATTATTGTTAAGTTGCCGCTCTGTCAACAAGAAGTAGGTGTAGTCTCCTTGTATTCTCCTCCTTGAAATATCATCACGGACCATGAATGATATCACTTTATACACCAACTGTAACCTCCGGTTTTAATTGGCGGCAATTTCAATGCTCATAACACATGGAGATGCGGTCTGACTGACGCTGCAGGAGGCAACCTATTATCTTTCATTGAAGATTTAGAATTTTTTGTGCTCAACGACGGGAGTCCAACCCTTATTTCCTCACCCGGACGTAGACCTTCTACTCTAGATTTGACGTTATCCTCACCTTCTCTTTCTTCGGAGCTCAGTTGTCGAGTGCTCCCTTTCACCATAGGTTCTGATCACCTTCCACTCCAGATTTCTGCTGTCGCTCTGCAGAACCCCGTCTTATAGAGGCATACCGGCAAATGGAACTTACGGCGGGAAAATTGGCTCCAATACCGGCGCACGGTCGACACGACTTTCACTCCATATCTTCCACCCTTGGAGTAGTATGAAGTTTTTATGTTATCACTACAGCTGCAACCCTTTCCACCCCAGAAAAGCCATAAGCGACCTAATCAAGTGGTATTACAATCCCGTAGTGGAATCCAGACTGCAGTCGAATGGTAGCAAGAAGGAAGTTGGCTCTCAACTGGTGTAAGCTTTACTCCAACTGGGGCAACTATCTGGCCTTTAGAAAGGCCGATGCAGCTACTAAGCGTTTTCTAAAGCACCGAAAGAAGGACTGTTAGAGGACTTACTGTGCTACTCTATTTAAAGATATACCTATCTCACAAGTTTGGGCTTTCATCAGCAAATTAAAAAGAACCCTCCTCCCGCTCGACAACTGGGCTGCTGGCTTGGATTCCGCGATAATCTTGATCCTTCTTCGGTGGCTCGGCTGCCTCAATATATCGATGCTTCTTCTTCTTCCTCTGGCGAAACGCATCTTTCCTTGCTGCAACTGTTTTCACTGAACGAATTAAAAAGTTTGCTGAAAATTGCGTCCAATTCCACGCCAGGCTATGACCAGATCTCCTACAGCATGCTTGAGCATCTGCCTCGCCCTGCAAAGTTGATGTTTCTACAGATATTCAATGATATTTGTTTATCTGGGAATTACCCAGAGAGTTGAACTACGCAGATAATCGTTCCTATCCTCAAGCCTGGGAAGGATCCCAAAAATGGTACACCTTATTTGCCGATTGCGATGTCCTCCTACGTTTCCAAAACATTTGAACGCCGGATAAAACAGCGACTTACTACCACAGACTCAATTGAAATTTCGGCAATCCCGAGGTACTATGGATAGTCTCAGTATTTTGACTACTGAGCATGGAGCACGGCTATTTGACAGCTATGTTTTTAGAAATCTCCGGTCTTACGACAATGTTTTATTATCGGTGCCACCCTAGATACTGCAAATACTTGGTCTGCCACCACTTTACTGCGCTGGTATTTATAAATTTTGCGCATTCGGACTAACAATATCCGCAATATAGACGATACACTGCTTGGCCCTCAAGTAGTGACTAATGCTTACCTCCGAGTTCTCCAATATGCCGACAATATATGCATCTACACGAGGTCTACCAGTCTGTGGATTCTCGTCTTTGACTCAGTGACGCAGCCACAGATCTATCGATCTGGGCGTCCAACTGTGGCATAGAACTTTCACCCAACAAGTATTTAGTCGTCCTGTTTACAAGAAAACTGAGGAGCCTCCAAGATAGAAGCATTTGACTAGGTCCTTATACCTTCCCCTAGCATCTTCTGCTAAATTCTTAGGCTTGTACTTGGACAGTCGCCTTACATGGAGCTTTTCATATCCACCACATTCTCGCCAAGATTGGAAAATCCCTTAATATATTTCGTTGTGTCGCACATACGTGGTGGGGTGTGATCCCGCTATTCTACTTCTTTAGTTCGCCCAGTGCTGCAATATGGCTGAATTTTATTTGGCTCTACCCCAAAATATGTTTTGTAGCAGTTGGATACTGCTCTGTCTTGGTACTATGCTCTCTACGTCTACTAACGCACTCTTGGTGGAGGCCTCGGAACCGCCACTGCACATACGTAGACACCTTCTGGCGTAGCGCTGCCTACTGCGCATTTTCTTTCTAAACAACCAAGATGTTGCACTGTTCAAGATACTGCAGTGCTGTTTGAGAAACTGTCTTCTTGAGAATATCACAGACACTCGGAGAGTTCCACTACTGCTGCTTGGGTTCCGCGAAATACATACCCGTATGCCACTTATTTTAAAATGTCCTTCTGTCCCTGGTTTTCAGTATCCCTTCAAACTGCACTTCCTTAACATTTCTGTACATTACCTTCCGGATTACATCACGCACAGTGCTGCTATAAACGCTGCATTTTGCAGCTTTCTGAGCTTTACTGGCCAAAGTATGTTCAGATATACACTGGTGGCTCCAAAGCCTCCCAGGGAGTAATTTATGCCTGCTACTGTCCCAATTCTGAAGACTATGCTCAGTCCCAACTTCCTGTGGAGGCCTCCAACCACACCGTCGAGGTTCTTGGCATCCGAGCAGCCTTGCAATATGGGCTGTCATGACACTTTCCGAAGTTGCTTATTTTAACGGACGCTAAGAGTGTACTAGAAAGATTACAACAACCCCTGTGAAGCAGAGAAACGCATTAGTACTTGGAAGATTTCTGCACCTCGTACATTCAGCCACTGAAGAGGGGCAGCAAGTTCACTTTCTCTGGATTAAAGTTTATGCAGGTATGTATTATAACGAGGTCGTTGATCACTTGGCTAAACAGAGCATCGATCAAGGTAAATTCCAAGGCATCAGACTTCCATATACAAACTTTCAACTAAATCGAAATACCAATGCCCACCGTAGTTGGAATGATGCCTGGAAAGTTTCCAAAACATCCAAAGGAAAATATTACGTCACCATATAAGAAAAACTTTCCAAAATTACCTGGTTCTTCCGCTACACCACAGCATGCCGACATCTCACCACATTGATCCGGATGCGACTTAATCATAGATGCTACCCTCTACATCTTCATCGTCTTCATCTCATCAACACTCCAGCGTGTCTCTCTGACCCGGGGGAAAGCGCTGGCCTGAATCAACGTTCTTCCCTTCTCCGTACTCTTTATAGACTTTCCGTCCCTTTTCCCGCCAGCATCAGTACTATATTACATACAGCCTTGCCAAAACCGTTTACCATGCAATTATAAAATGCAATATCCTCTGTCAAACGTTTACCTACTGCATGCGCAGAGCAAGGCTATTTGCTACCGCACAAAATTAAGCGAGTTGGTAAGGCCTAATATGGTTGAAGTCTATTAGAACTGTACCTTGCATCTCCAGTTTTGTTCCTTCAGTTTTTTGCCTAAGTTATACATTTTAGAAAATATATTCTCGAAAAAATTTTTTTCCTTATTTTCTGTTCACTGTCTGTTGTATGATTTATTCACATCTATCTAATATCTCTAAATACATTATTACTTAAGATCAAGCATTTCTGCAGATATTCTTGAGAATGTGCTCTCATTTATAGAGTACATAAAACAAAGAAACTTAGTTAGCGATCAGTGTTATATAATGTATCTGACACTCTTGATATCCAGCCAACTATTCTTCTTCAGCCAAAAAGGTTAGCTTTCTACAAGTTGCCTCTATAGCGTTAATTTTACATTTCTTAAATTTTAAATCCTTTTATCCATTCATTGTTTGCTGCATCAATGAATCACTTTTCCCTGCTCAAAAACCCTTTGTAAAAAAAACATGGGCTCTTCCATTCTTCTTTTTTTCCCGTTTTATTCTTCGTTTCTGCATATAAACGATATAGGTATCCTAATATGATCTATTATCCGGTACCTTCCACCCCAAATCTTAATACTGTTCACTTTTCACTCTAACGTATCTGACAGTAACTAATACGTATATCCTAGTGTTGGGAGAATTGGGTATTCTTGAATAACATTTGGAACAGTTCCAGTTTAAGAAAGAAAGAAAAATACTTGCTTTCAAATGCCGTTCCAGAATAACTCAAGTATTGCACGGCCAAAAGGGTAGGCTATTGACTATGACTTGTCAGGGTGCTGCATTCGCTAGATATCTATTTACTAAATTTGTCTCAACCTTAAAAGACAGTCTGGAGTTAATGGTACGTTAGCTCGGTCTCTATAAACGCATTCATGTTGCCCTTTGCTTCGTCCTCTTCTACTCTCGCACTGTCGTCAGGTTGTTAAAAGCACAGACCCGAAATACGCTCACTACTAATAACTTGGTGTAAATATTCAGTTGTTATAGATTTCAGCACGGAGCACATTATCCTATGCAAAATATTGTTCTCTTATTCTATTATATTTTTAGACCCTTTTAGAATTCCGTGGGCCCAAATTTATAAAGAACACAGTTTTGAATAAAAGTCCAATATTTGCTGCTTATACGTTTACCACGCAATAACTAATAAACTGAAGGTCAGAAAGCAAAAACACATTTTTGTTAGCTAGAGGCAACTGAAGTCGTGACATCTGCCTAGTTTGAATTCTCTATCTTTGCGTTATAATGTTTTAAATAAAATATTTTCAGAAGATACTAAACCTATTTATTAGAAAAGTCAGACAGCTAGAAATCTTTCTGTTATTGGGTTTACAACAGTGATCAAGTGAGAGAAAATGTTGACATGCTTTGGAAAACATTTTTAAAACAAGCTGGAATCCTGTAACATCTTGCATTCATGATCTATGATAAACAATAGTTATTTATCTTTTCAGATCACAGGCGCGAGACAAAAGTCAATTAGCATACAGTGGTAACGGTTCACATAAGTTTGTAAGGAAGTGTTTATAGATGTGGAACACTGTAAAGTGTTAATGTAGATTAATTAGTTTGTATTTTACATAAATATCCTTAGTTGTGTCAGGGAAAACTTGGAAGAGATGAAATATTGGTGAAGTAAGAAGAAATGGAAAATAATGAATGGTTATTAAAAATGAGTGTTGGTAGGGGATAAATGAAACGCTATGGTCAGCGGGTGATCAGAAACAATGCTGTAAATGATAAAAAATAAATGGATCTGTTTGGATTCTGTTAGAATTGAAAGCAAAAAGGGCGAAGGAAACAAAATCACTCTAGTATAGCACAGTACATTGGAGTAGGAAAAAAAAAAAAAAAAAAAAAAAAGCAGCAACAAAACATTGCGGTTAATGCTATTCTTCATTCTTTGTTGTTATAACACATTCCATTCATTTGAATGTAATTTTGTCAAGAGTAAACATTGTTGATACCCTACAAAATTAATTTTAGTAATGTATGTCTCCATATCTGATACCTTTTATGCCTGTAAAATCGTATATCAAAGCACTAAAAATCGTGTGTTCCATTCACATGACCTTCTCTACCTACAACAATTTATTCTTCTATCTACTTCATGCTAATCGAGATAAACGTGAGTAGAAATTGACTTTCTACTTGTTTCGCTGTTCGTACAACGGAAATAAGGAGAAAAGGTTAAGTTAAACCGATAGTCAAATATTCAAACAGCTGGTCGGCCCATGTGTGATGAAAAAAAGAAAACCAACGAATGACGACTCCCCATTTAGATAAGTATGGGAATATTTAAAACAATAACAGGTAATATTAGCGCAAAAAATGTATCTGACATAAACTGTGTTCTTTAACAAAATCTACATATGTTGTGTACTAAGACTATGATATCCGGATATGCAAAAGTTATCCATTATGAAGAGGACTTCAGAGGCTTATTCAAGTTATGCATTTCATATGTCATGAAAATATCCTAAACATATCGTATTTTAACCGAGAGAAACTAGAAAGTTTCGAAAATTATTCCATGTAAGAGGTAGTTCGGGTGGACGATTTTCTTTAAAACTGTTGTGTCGAATCATAAGAAGATGTAGAATTTATATCTCAAGTTTGGTATTTAACCGACCTTCGTTTTTTAGTTATGCCGCTTAGAGCACACATTCGCATACGTGCAGCTTTTTCTAAATTTGCTTTTTGTATTCATGGGATCTCAAAACATATTTTCGGTGACATCTCGACATAGAAGTTTTAGGTGCAATACAATGCCTTTCATCTGTATTTGCTATTTTCCTCTTTGTGATCCATTCCACATTTGTTCTTCCCTCGTCCCTTATTTTTTATTTTATTTATTTTTATATCTACATTAGTTATTCTGTATGTGTATTTCACAATCACACTATTCTTCTCCGTATCTATATTTCAAATGTGTCTAATTCATCTCCTTGCGACGTTCAAATTCTCTACTATAAAAACCACTCCACCGTCCTGGCGCAGCACACCACCCGCCGTTGCCTATTCCTACAACCCTGAAACAGATGAGGTGAAACAGGTGAAAGGAAAAAATGGGGACATGAAATTCATGGACTAAGGAGAACCTCTTCACCATTCGCCTACGGACCAGGGGAAACGACAAATAAACGCATGGTCATAGTGGCCGGCCCAACGGGAACAGGGTCCGGGACCTCTTGATTGCGAGCCTCACACTCTACCGCGGAGTCATCTCGTTTGGTCAGTAAGTTGAGTTGAGATATAAGCCTGTCATCACCATTTTTCGCCTTTTTGCGGTTCTAAAGCCTTTAACACCATTATGCTTGAGAATGTTGGGTCATTTAGAATCTATGTTGAGTTGTGGTTCATGTTAGTCATTAAAAGAAACGGACCAGGGAATTTGGTCTTTTACGTCTTTTCCTCTCTCCTTCTTTTTTAACACTCCTCGCTGGAGGATGTTTTTCTGGGGAAGAAGGAAATTATGGCGCAGTAAGCGGAGTGATTCCCAGGATCTAACACAGCGCCTTGCCGATGACCGTGAAACAAGACAAGTTGAATGTGTTGTCGCAACGTAACATTGGATATTGCACTTTGTTAGACTCCATCATTTTTTGAACTTCTTTTTTTTTTTTTTTTTTTTTTTTTTTTTTCCTTGCTTTCTTTTCCTGCAACTTTTATAAGAGATAAGCGGCGTTGTGGTAAGTGATCTGGAGAAGGACGTGTTTGGTTTCTGTTCCAACTGTAAGGGTATCTCAGGTAAGCTTTTCTGGATAGTCTTAAAATATTATTTGGAGTTAATGTTGTAGAATGCGACAGCCATAACACGTTTCGTCTTAACATAAAGTTTACTTCAATTGTGATTTAAATATTTAATATTGGGTCTATTTTTCCTTTTATATGCCGCTTTTAATATCTAGGTCATATTGGCGGCATTTCCATCGGAGCAGTTGCGTATGGTAATGGTGTTCACTCATTTTACTATTCGTATTTTTGGATATTATTTTTAAATTTACAGGCACACATTTACACTCGCATTCATACTTCCATCTTTGGGACAGTAACAAATAATCTGGGCTAACCCTCAGCAGTGAATCAAACCCGGAACCCATGTACATCAGGCAGGTGCTCTACCGACTGAGCTACGGTCCAGCCATTTGACCTATTGTTAAGTTTTATGTTTATTAAAACATTATATATGTGCGTGTTAAATGCCTAATTATGATAATCAGTTATGCTTTTGCAGTGAATGTATAGAATAGGTATTTAGAACAACTCCAGACTACCTCACTCCCGGAAATAATTCTGATGTGCTATATTCACCTAACCTTTCCTACTAATGCTGCATAAAAATATTAGTAATCCTACTAAAGCTTATTCTTCTGTCTATTGCTCACTTATCAATATACACATTAGCACAACTGTTTTGTTGCATATCGTCTCCTTGTACTAGGGAAAATATAAATACAATAAGTTAAACCAATAGTCAAAACTCTTAAAATCCGGTCGCTGTGTGAAATTATTGAAACTCCGTTCTCTTCGCTTCAGCGTGACCAAGAAATGTTACTAAGGAGTTTGCATTTGTGAAAAGTGTAAGCATTGGAAAATTGGAACCAATAATTAGGAGTATTTCGGAATAGGTTAGCTCCACATCAAAAATGCATCGGACATAAATTGTGTGGTTTGAAAGGATGTGCTTTTTGTGTGCAGTAAGGTTTTTATCTATCTCTTTCGGTTTACTGGTTACGCAAAAATCTTCAGGGACTATTCCCAAGAAATTCAGGATTTACATTTTATTTACCACATTTACCTTTAATATGTCGGTGTTAATCAATATCCTTTGAGCCTTTTTTTTTTTTTTTTTTTTTTTTTTTAGAAAGAAAATTGCAAATTTCGAAAATTGTTCCATGTAGATGGTAGTTTGGGTAGGGAGGTTTTCCTCACGTCGCATCCTTGGAATATACTGAACCAAGTTTGGTATTTAATAAACTTTCGTTTTTGAGTCCACACACGCACACTCGTCTTTTCCTATTTTTGTTTGTTTGAGCGGTTCTCAAAACATGCATTTACAATGAAATCCCGGTATCCAATATTTGGGTGGAATTCAATATCCTTGCCTATTATGTACATCGTACATATGTGCTAGAGAAAGTAAAAATGTTGTATCAGGATCCCTTAAAAGTGTATTTCCAGGGAAATATCGCCACCGAAATTTTGGGTGGAATGTAATACCTTTTGTTCCTATGTGGTATATGCGAAGTAGAGAAAGTACATACATAAAAAAAACTGATTTTATTAGGATTTTAGTCTGCATATTCCGCCATGCTGCTTAGGCACAATGTATTCCTTAAATGTACTTTTTCTAAGATATTGCTCCGTATTTGCAGAAAGTTCTTTTTGTTTTATAATATAATCTTTGTTGAACCTTGTTTCTTATAAGCTTGCCCTTCTGTTATGTAACCTTCCACTCACAATTCCCTTCCCGTTTTCTCTGCTTGTTTAGGTACACCTTTGAATTTAAATATGGAAACCCTATGCTGTGCTAGGTCATATGATAAAAACAATATGAACACTTCGTCATGACAGATGTTACAATGTTTTCGTTATTTAGAGACAGGTTTAAAACGAAGCATCCTCGTATTGCTATTTGTTGTTATACATTCACATGTATTTTAGTTACATAAGATATTTGATTCTTGTGGCTATGGAAATGCACAGTTGACAACGCTCGTTGGATATATTAACGTAAATAAGCCTATTAAATAAGAAAAAATATACCCGCACAACCGCTTATTCCACTACAGTCGTCAATGAGAGGCGACTAATCACCTGACAAGAGATACGGGATGTGTTTATGCGGACCAGGCCTCCGTTGCCGATTTGTCCGGCCACAGCACAATTGTAGTTAAGTGGGCCGCAAAGTTATAGCATCCAAGCATCGCTTTTCCGCAAACTTCTCCTCATTCACGCACCTCAGATGGAGGACGGAATGGACGAACACCATCATCTACTTAGGAACGAAGGGCCTAACTTTTGGGGAGCACATCAGGGAACTGAGGTGTCAGGGCACTGGGACTGTGGCCTCCTTGTACTCGCTGCTGAAATTCCACGATGCCTGTTCCGCTTAAGAGGGCTCTCATAGTCCCAATGCTAATCTACTCCTGTGAAATCTGGGGCATGGTGGCAACGGGTCCAGAATAGATAGACGCCTTCGGACCAACTATTCTGTCCCCTTGTCTTTTCCCACGTGACTCCCGCACGAAACCTCTGGTCTACCATACATGGAGGACGAGACTAGGCGCCACGCAGTTAAATTCAACGACGGTTTGCCCTTCCATCGGAGCGTTCTCGTTACGTCTCTAGGGGATTACAATCCCAAAAACCGCCGCTTCAGGCGATACCGGCTTCCCCGCTTAGCTGCGAGCATCTCCGGTAGCCAAGGAGCATCTACAACAGCTGCTACAGCTAAGCTTCTATATAATCATTCTAAGAGTTGCTTGCACATTAAAATTTCAATCCTAAAATAAATAAAAGTATTGTAAACAAATAACAACAGCGGTGCACAATGCACCATGACTGGCAACCGTTAAGGAGCATCTTGCTACCTCCTTTCATTCCTCAACCTCATTTACACCCACCATCCTGCAAACCTCACATCCCGTCAGAATCTGGTTGAATTCTAGCAAAACTGGGCACACGTCTAGCACACCATCAGGCTACACTCAGCCTGCCAACTGCTCGTCGTGCATGCTTGCCGGCTAAAACAACTACGATGGAAAACAAATTTGGCATACCAGTGATGCAGCCTCTAGCGTCATTATGTAATATTCTTGCTTATATTGGTGATGATGATTTACTGTAATCTTTAAATCCTGTTAAGTTGTGTTCAAAAATTTGCAGCGCAGTTAATTTAAATATACGGCTAATGTCTCTTAATTACATTTCTGGAATACACGCAAAGGAATCCTAAAGTAGCTGCCGACTTTCATATCTTCAAATAGAGGTGCACTTCACAAAGGTATTATAATTTTACTATAAAATTAAAATGCAAAATCTTGTATAAAAATGACTAGTTAAACAATCGAAGTTAACATTTTTGACCTTCGAATAAGTATAACCAACCGAGTAACTGGCAACGGATTATGTATTTTGCTTTAATGTTTAATTCCATTACTGAGCTCTCATAAAATGAAAATGCGGTTTATAATTCTAATCTGTGGTCCGCAATTTACAGAGAGGCCCAAAAATGTTAACATATTTAGTGCTTATCTATGTTAATTTGTATTTACGTATTGAGTCGAGGCAATAATTGGTGACATGTCTATAAACATCAAAGTTAGTAGTTGGACAGTTTGTTAACAGTGTTAAATCTCCATATTTACACATTCTCATTAAAAAAAACAACTACATTATAAAGAAAAACATAGGATTACAATATGCAACAAAGCTTCAAACTATAAGAAAACTGGTATAGCAAGCGCAGTTTTAACAGTTTATGCATAGTGTTTTCGTAATTTATAGATAAAAGTCTCGAGAAACTCCTGGAAGGTTCTCTTAAAAAAACCTCTACGTAGGCTGTCTCAGTTTAGAATAGCATAAAAGTGCTGAGTTGAGAATAATTAAACTAAGTCGAGGTGTGTTTCAACGAATGTATTGGTATGAATAAAAATATTGCGCTGTGTAAACAAGAGGCGATTTACCCGCTTGAGCTGTTAACCATTTAGTAATTTATGCACGAGCATAGGGGAACATGGATCCGCAACTGGAGCTGACATGAAGTGTCTCATGCATCCCTGCCACTCGTTCAGTAATGTACACTGAGGAAATTCTGGACTCGTTGCCACACAAATGAGGTATCGCACAAAGTCGCTGTTGTTGTTACAGGAGAAATCTAAGTTTACTTTCCATAGAATTTGTGGGGAAGACGTGCGTTTTTCCATTTTGTTGGTGTCACTTTAATGACTGAAGAACCACTACAATTTTTGAGTTAGTATGACAGTTAATGAAGTGGTTTCTGGAAACATGGAAACAGCCGATAAACACTGTTTCGTTGATGCAAAACTTGTCACCAATGTTTTTGAACTAAAATGAGTGAATTACTTACTATCCGTTGAACGCGAGATTCAGTGAAGATACGACGCTATGCAGTTAGAGACAGAAAAACACAACAACGTAATAGTTATTTTAGAAAAGTTCTAAAATGAAAGAGATACAAAAATGCACTATAGGTCCACATGTACAGTTCTAAAACTTTGCGTGAAGGCGATTATTAACGATAATCCTGCTAATAGGGAGGATTAAGCGCTAGTGTCGCGTTAATCCGCCAGATTAAGAAAAGGCGGGAAAATAGAAAAACAAATGCCGAGGCCTCTATCAGCGGATTATGCGTTAATCCGTTAGATTTAAGTATCCCCGTATAGAGAGATAATCCGTTGGAATAAGAAAAGGCGGGACATTTGAAAAAATTAGAGGCGATGTTATTATCCCCGGATTAAGCGAAACTTTTTACAAATTTGATAAAAAATATACAAATTTTGAATATGAAACTTTATATAAAAATGATTGTGGTGGCAGGCTAGGTGAAATCCAATTGCTAATGCATATGTACACTTAATATTTCTTTATTAAAATTCACTTCTTTGTTACATAAGATCAAATGCTATAATACATATATATTATTTGCATAATGACAATATACAATATTATACAGAAACGCACATTGTAAAGCACACACAGAGTAAAATGAGTTGTTAGTTTCACTACACGTTTGAATATATTTTATGAATGATTTACAAATGTAATATTGAAGGAAGTCGAAGCACTGGACTATGAGTCATCGTTACAGGTCTCACAGCTGAGGTGCAGGTGTCGAAAATTTGGGTCAACGTGGGCGTCGATGCTTGGAACATACATAGGAGCAATGATGCTGTTGCGAAAAACGGCGCCCTCTGGAAATCATCCAGAAGGGATGTCAATGGCGGGGATTTTGCCTTAGATAATCAGTGCATCGAGCATCAGGGCTGTATGCTGACGCTTTGGAGGCGAGGAAACTTACGCTGACGATGTCAGCATCGCAGATGGATACTTTGATTGTGACAGTCTTGTGATTTGATATTTCCTGCGAGATGATGTGGCTGTCGTTGGCGTGGTTGCCGTAATCATTTACGGTGGGATCCACGTCGAAGAGGATTCGGGAAATGAGTTTGGGATGAATGTCAACAGAGTCTGACTTGCAAGCCATGTTTTTAGATGAAGGATAGCAATGCAACTGGCAGAATTAGGGATACTCCTGGAAGTCTGAGTACTGGTTGGAGCAAGGAGGTTCACAGGAGCAGATAACTTTACAATGCGTCTTTCGTATGCACGCTTGAGCATTTCGTCCCTCGCGTTAGTCATGCACAGGAGCACGGTGTTCATCTCGTCGATGAGTCCTGCGACATGGCGTCAAAGTTTGAAGGAAGCAATACCTCGTGGTTGTTGATGGTGACGACGATCGTACGTCCGTAATTGGTTCAGATGGCTCGAGGCCCCTGTATTCTGTATAGAGGTACTCTATGTAGCTCCGCGACGGACATGAAAGGCAGAATCTTGCCCTCAGGTTGAGATCACGAAGAATGGTTGTGTTGCTGGCCATGTTGTAAGGAGTCTAACCGTTGAATCTGATGAGTGAGCCCGATGACGGCGAATAGTAGATTGCCGGGCGGAAGCACTGCATCCGGTGGAGGTTGATAACAGACCACATTCGTTCACACGCTGTTGAAGACAGGATGACCTTCACGGCAGAATTGACAGTTTCTTATCAGCGTAGCAGGTCCGACCGTGTTAACGTTTTGCGAGTGTTGGGTGCATCGGCGAAAACTAACATATTTCAGCTGTTGTGTCGGAGTAAACCATCCCAAATCAGGTCGACTTCATAGGGCAGGTATCTGGGTAAAATGATGTTCTAGTAAAACAGCACGGTTTGAATCTCCTCATTGCTGAGGTGGGAGAGAGTTCGGTGCTGTTCGAGATATTTGATCACCGTTGACATCTCTGCTACAACGCCGGGTATACTTCTGGAGGTAAGCGTCGGTTCTGAGCTGTAGTCTCCTTAGATCGGTGAAGACGCATTCTTTGCACTTGTCGCATCAGTAGGATCGAATGCTGCAGCAGCGCTTTCGATGAGAGCACTTGGAGCAGTGGAGAGGAGCACGCTGTGAATTGGAAATTTGGAGAGCTAGGCAGGAGCTGACCTGAATAAAGGGATTGACAGGAGGAGGAGTAGGAGGAGGGGGAGGATTACAACCAGATGTTGCTGTAATCGGGTTCTTCCACTAGAGGCCTGTTTTCAACTATGCTGAACAGTCAATCACCGTGGATGAAATCTGGAATAATGAACAGGGTGTTTCCCAGGTGTACAGCCAAGCATTTACTGTAATATGGTCGGCTCTGATTTATCATATCTTGCACTTTTAATGTGGTGATGTATTGCTGTCCGTAGGAAATGACGTAGAGACCTTTTTGGTAATAAATTGAAACGATGTCAAGGGGCCATGGGGCTGCTTTAAACTGTGTCCCTTCCAGGCTCATGTCGGATAAGACGTAGTGGATCCTGCTTTCGCAGCTATGGCATTTCACGGTGAAGAGTGTCCCGAGGAAATCGTCATCGTTGAACCTTGGAACATAGGAGGATGCACCTTTACCTCGTAATCTTTGAACACTTTGGAGCCATCGCTATAACACATAGGTTGTTCTTATAACCCATGCTTAATGCCGTATCGAAGGATGAAAGACGACTTTGGGAAAAATGAGAGGGGAGGGGAAAGAAATACTTAAGAATGATCATGACTTTGGATGCTTTAGACGAAGGAATGCTTCAGATAATGATCTATAACTAGGAAGATTCTAAATTTGGCGGTACGAATGTACTTTGTTTATGTGGTGAAGTTCATGGAGTCGAAGGCTGCACCAGGTGCAAAGGTATGAAGCATGTAATTGTGGTACGCCATGATTTGGTTTTGAATGTCGGACTCCTCTTTATTCTTGTGAAATAGGAAATCTGTAATGAGTTTGTGTAGGTTTTGCAATATGTTCAATTCTTCATGTGTGAGCGAAGCGGACTACCCCTCCTGGTTCATCTCCCTGCAGCCTAACGGAACTGTGGAACCAGTACGTGCCGCAGACCCTAGCAACCAATTTAGAATGCCAGGTACAGATGGGCTCTGTCTGTAACTATCAAAATGCTCCTCTCTTCCGCCGTAACCGACGTAGAGGTAGATCGATTGCTTTCCCAGTTTTATGCAGGGATCGATAATGATGGCTATGGGCAAAGGAAAGCGCAGACGTGAAGTGGCATATGGCAACTGATCGCAAGCGAAAACACCTAAAAAGTAAAGCTGTGTAGAGTGGCACGTGGACAAAAACAAATGCAGGTGAAACGTGTTCATGACACCAGAATCGATCTATTTCAAAGGTGCAATGGGTCTCCACCAAGACGAGAAGCAGGATAACATCTGTAACGGTTTAGAAAAGCCTACGTTTAAGGACATTGTTCCGTGGCGCTATCCCCAGATGTTGGAGGCGTTAGCGCTCCTATCGTCAGTGAGGACGAATACCATAACAGTATATCCATGAGGATATTGCTCTCTTGCTACGGACTGACCCACGTCTTTAAAGTGAATTCCTAGGCCGTCCAGCAGGGTTTGAAAGCATTCCATAAAGTGCCCGATATAAACATTTGTTTGAAGCGGTTGGGATGGAATGGGCTGCCCGCACACGTTCATCTGAAAGAAATTCTTGCGAAAGTACTGACGGTTGAACGGATTTGAGGCATAATGACTACTATAGACTTTTTCGGATACCATGGCGACGACCACTTTTCTAGGAACTTGACCGATGAAGAAATCATTGAACGCATACCGCTAGATCCCTTCGGAATGGCGAAGAAGTGGAAGCTGACTTCCTTGAGATGATACTTTTGAGTTGCTCTTTGCAAGCAGAGCCTTATGGGCGAGTTTACTTTTCGGCGATGGGCGAACGGTTTTAAATGAAGTGTTGCCGATAGAATTTCTGTGTAGCCTTTGAAATCTTTGACGGTAGAGGAGAGGCGAGACTGCGGGGAGGATGGTGTGAGTTTTATGGTGACGCTGACATTATTTAAGCGCAAGCTATCCTATTTGAAGAGAGCGTTTGAAAGACTCCCCATGACTTCCACTACCTTGCTGACGTTTGTGAATCCATGGCGAAACAGAAATCCTGCATTGGCGTCTCACATATCCGTGATGCCGGCAGTATCTTTTCGACATAGTGCGGACTGAGTCTAGTGTTCATGGCGTCTTCGGAAAAATTTAATAGCGCTTTTAGGTGTATTCTGTAAGGGTATACTGGTTGAGGAACGGAAACGATGTCTTTTTGAAGGAAACATCGACCTGTTGAGAAAAGACTCTGAGAGTATTGTTGACCAGAGTGCCATATACTTCAACCTTGAGCGGGTTGCCATTGGCATCTACGAAACGTAGCTTGAGTTCGAGCATGACGTAGGTGAGATCGAGGTAATCGTCAGCATTGCCAGAGTAATAGAAGGTGATGGGAGCATTCTGCATCAACGTGTTCTGAGGATTTGGAGCTATGAAGTGGGACTCTTCCACGTTCATCTGAACGGGGAGATCTTTAAAAAGGTCCACCTCTGAACTCATGTGCACGGCTGTTTCGGACATTATGAAAAGGTGTCTTGAACCCTGCACTTGCTGCGAACGAGCCTATACTGTTTCCTCTTAGCGATTCTTGAGCGTTTTATGCCTTTAAGGCAACGCAGCTCCGAGCCAAGTATAGATAGAATCGGTCTTTTTGTTGGCTTTTCTCTTAGGATTAGATCCCACCTCTTTGAGCCTTGACCTAAATGATTCCTTTGGTGACCTGCCAGAGGTCGCAACATCGGCCCATACGTTAGCGCCGACATTGGCATCCTCCTTTCAAATCGCCTTGGCCCCGCTTTTAAGAAATGGTAGAACGGTTCTAAAGAGCCCTCCAATGGCCAAGAGTAGATCGCTACCCTTTTGATGTCGTTTTCTTCTGAAGAGAATGAAATCGCGATCGTCTAGCGCAGCGCCCGCCTAATTAAGGTAGTACTGCGTAGCCGTATTCAACTCCATGAATGCTGTATCGGTCTAAACGTGAGCACTATAGTGGAAGAAAACCCGTTGACAAATAGTACGAGTTCGCCGAAACCGTTTCTTAAACATATATATTCACGCTCTTGAAATCGTGTTGGGCCAGGGAAACCCAATTGAGCGTAAAGAATGTCTGTTCGTCGGTCATGAAGGTGCTGTGCCTCTTTTTGTATTCCATGACCACGCTTTCTATGACCTGAGGAAATGTATCGCCTACCACATGGGGAACGACCAGATTGCAGTTGATGAGCATTTCATAAGGAAACCCCATGAACGAATCTACAGGATGCTTTCCCTGCTTCTGATGAACGAAGTTGGAATAGGGTTTGAATCTCAGCATATTCTCGAGTGTTGGGGACAGGAGCAAACTGTGAATGTGGTGCGCTCGAATTATCGCCGAAGAGAGTCTTAATTCTCGTCACGCCCTGCGCGCCAGCTCCTGCTCTAGTAGGCTTTGAAGGCCGGGAAGATCCTGAGGAACTACTAGGTTTAGGTTTAGGCTTTTGGATTTGCGGCCTTTTCCCCATTTTCGTACTCTACAGGACGGAGTATCGAATAGGGCAGGACATTTTCTATGTATCCGTCAAATATAATGTCGGGCAATCTGGATGGGTGACCGACATCAGCATTTACTCTTAACAGCCCCCCCCCTCGCCATCGTGCTGGAAGAAGTCCTTCACCTACAGGTTTGCGAGATTAACGGAATTAACGCTGTTCACCAACTCGCCTAGATCGTGCACAATGGCTGGTGGCAACTGTAGACTAAATTTCGATTGAGTTGGGTTAAAGGTTAGGGTGTACTTGGTGGAAACGTTATAGAACTTAACGGATTACCTTACCCTTTGCAAGGCAATTTCCCATTCTCCCTTCTACACTAGTCTCTCGGATAGAATATTTGAGCATTTGGAAGTGGTGTTATCGGTAAAAGTGATCAATGGACGCATTGCTGGCGAGCGTTAAAACAGATAGGCAACTTCTTTAACTCAAGAGTTAAACATTGAGGGGTACCCTCTCCACTTCACCAAGTACTGTTAATTTGACCCTGCCCTTTTACCTCCATTATTTTTTCGATCTTAAATGGCTCAGCAGGGACTACCTTCTGCTCTATCTTCGGTGTAGAAAATGCTCTTTATGGCATCTCCGGCGAGATTATTTAACTTATATACCGTAAGCATCCCGTGCAGCACATCAACGACAACAAATATCCCGTCCGTCCAGTTCTGTTCGTACCTTTTGTCGAACATAACCTTCTGCTTAGATATGCGTACGTGATCACCATTTCTAAACGTCAATATTTTACACTTGTGGTGTGCGAATTTGGAGCCGTATAGGTTGTGGTACATATTTAAGATGTTAGATTTGCTTACATCCTTTGACGTCATTTTGATGTACCTTTGATAGGAACTATTGTACCTCTGGACAAGAGTGGGGAGTACTTCCACCAATCTGTAGCTGTTTTTATGCGTGAAATACTTCCACATTTCCCCTTTAGAGTGCGGTTGTAAGCGTTCAAAGACACTGGCCTTGACGTTGCCATTGGTAGTGAAGTGCTTCACACCGTGGCTCATTAGAAATTCGTGGAATATCTTATTAGTGAACTCGGTGACTTTGTCCGTTGGGGAGGGTTTGGAGAATATTTTCTTAAACAGCCTAGTTTCGTCAATAGAGCAACGGCCCAGGCAAAATTAGAAAACACATCTATCACCGTTAGGATGTAGATATAGGGTTTGTTGTACTGCTTGATACTAGGAAGCGCGTTAAGATCAGCATTACAAACATCGTCGATGTTGGTCACCTGATAGAATCTCGTGGGGTGTTGCTTTCTCGCCGGTTTGTGATATGTGTAGCTGTCTTGCGTTTCAAGTCGGGCCTTTACAAACACCCGTGGCCTTAGCCGAAGTGGCAAATCCTGCATAATGCTCTGGGTTGTAAAATTATCGGTTTAGCGCTGTCCATTCCGTCTTGCTCTATTCTTTGTACCGCGGCACCCATTTGCGCCTCCTAAAGAAATATGGATATTGCGCTTTGCTTGAGGTCACAAGGTGTTCCCTTGACATTTTAAGCTTTTTGTCCCCTCTCTAAGTGCTTCACCTTATGGTTTCGCGGAACTCTTTCTGATAAAGGCTCCCGTTTAATGTTCGGTTTTCTATCCATCGGGAAGGCTTCTGTCGCTCCAGCGGCGTTTTCCGGTTTGAGTTTAATTTCCTCGGGTATATCCTCATACGCGGCATCATGGTCGTCTTCGTCTGATGGCATGTACCGGTTTCTAACTTGCGCCATAAGGCCTAGGTGGTTTCCCAATTTATATTTTAACAATTACCACTCTTCGGGAGCAGGCATCTTTGATCGTATAACTAAATTTATTTCCTTTGCCAAACCGGATAGACATTTGTTTGTGACGTGAAGGGCATCGGCAGCCTTAGGCTGTCGTGCGACAACCTGTTTGCCGTACTTCATTTTACAAACTTAGACATAAGAGCGCTGCTGAGGGAGGCGAGGACAGGTAACAGAAATACCGGAAGGAATCCTCCTCTTTGTACGAGAATGTGTCTGTTTTTCTTTAGTGGCAGCTTCTGGCGGACTAAATTTCTCTAACAGGATTTGTGCCTTTTTAATCAATTTAGGCATCTTTGCGGAAAGTTAAGTTTGTCCTTGCTCATGTTAAGCAAGCATTCCGATACCGCCTTTATGAGGCCTGGGTTGGCATTCTCCAGCAGTGTTTTGCGCAACGAGGGTTTTGCTTTCGCTATTACCGTCAAGTTAGCATGTTGCCTCGCTATTAACGGACTGCTTAATTTAGTGATACTCGTTCTCTTCCTAGACATAATGTATTCACAATTATGGATATCCATTGAAACAACCTGTATTTATGTTTCTATTCTAGTTATCCTCAATGGGTAAAAAGTACGACAGGCTTTCTCCGAAGGAACACCCGTTTGATATCTGAATGCTTTAGGGGTGTTCTGAGTGCAATCGCGAAACAGGCAGCCGTGCAGCTTTTCCATAACCTTCTCAAATGCCTCCAAGAGAAATTTCGACCTTAGGGGCTCAGACTGCTGACACAGCCTCTCTATTTGCATTTTATCCCTATTGTTTTTAAATACAACGATATATTTTGCATTTAGCGATATCGTTCCAAGTTTCTTTCCCTATGGAAGAACATTTTGCTAAATGTATGTTACTCCGAAATGTCTGTGATGCGAGTGAAAAGTTGGAACCGTTGAGGCAATCGCGTCAAACATCAGATCGTCAAGAATAACGAGATAGTTTTCCCTCATCATGTTTAGGTCTGGTATCCCCGGGTGCGCCTCGCAGCTCAAAGGAAGATCCTCTAAGCGTAGAGAATATTCCTCCGGATGGCACCACAGCACATTTTGCAATGGTTTATGGAACATGGTCCTAGCATTCCTTATAAGATTTTTTTTACAAAGTCCACTTTCCGCATCTAGTGGGGCCGGCAAAAACCACAGTACACGGAATGGTAATTCTCTTGGGCATTCGTCATTAGAGGAGGGGGAGGAGGAAGCATTCGGCATGGTGCGTGCAGTTGTTCATGAAAGAATAGATTCGGTTCGCTCGTTTCCACCAAGTTGAATTGCTTGACGTCTTCTCTTAAACCCATAGGGAAGAGTGCCGAAACCGTCTGCTAGTGTTCGTTTGGTAATAACCATCTCAAAAGTTTTTACCGATGGCTCTCACAGAACGTTCCAGAGGGGTTTCTTAGAGATCTGCGTTCTCCCCAGCTTTATGGTCCTATCATACCCCTCAAGAACTGCTTTTGGCATCACCTCAGCATTCACATTCTTCAGGTTGCCGGAGTTTAAGGTTATTCCTTGGATTTTACACACAGAAAAGGTCATTCTAATTTCGGGGCAATAGATCTCAAGGCAGTAGATGTACACACTGTACTTCTCAAGCTCATCTGTCATGTCCCCCAACAAGCTTCCGACAGCAGTCATCCACTCCCCAGGCACGCTACATGTATTAATGGAATCGAAGTAGCATACCCATTATCCAAGCCGTTTTAGATATGAATACAAGACCAACCGCGTTTGCGCCGTGGTGTGAGCAGCAATGACGACATTAGACGTTACACTCAGCTTTGGGCTCTGCTCGCAGCATCGCCAAACGGCATACATAATATTTTCCGTTGCACGCATGTAAAACTGCACCTCCACACAGGGGTCGTTCAATAGCTCGATAAGTCTACCCTATTTGTCTAGCAATTCACACGTAGGTAAGTTAAATCTTAGTCCTATCTTTCCCCAGAAACTATTTAAAATACATTTGGCCATCTCGTGTCTTCCGGAGTTGTCGGAAATCGATATAGCACCCAGAGTGACGCCCTCGCGCTCATAGAAACGTTTAACAAAGTCCTCCTTTTCACATCCTGAGGGCCAGCCGGAGGCCTCGGTTTTTATCTTTAAGAACTGATTGACATAGTCCTGAAACAAACCCTTGGCTCCTATCTCATTGTTGTATTGGACCATATCATACTCCTAAATCTCATACATCTGCAGCACACGGTACCCCACCTCAAGCGCAACCATCATTTTGTCGAAGTCTCAGGTCCCCGTTAACGCCCTGGCGTCGTCGTCGTGGGGGCATTCTTCTTGGGTTCTGCGCCTCTGCACAAGTTCGGCTGAGCGGTAACATCAGCTTCCGGTTTTTGTGCACAGGTAGCAAGGGATGGTACAGGCCTTGGGGCGGAAAAACCGTATATTTTACGATTCCCCCCTGCAAGGCTTCTAAGCGACGAAAGTTCTCCAAGTTAATTTTAGGATGCCCAAGAGAGTACATTCGTACTCTCCAGAGTATTCGGTTGTTAACCATTGTGACTACCACCGGAAAAACGCGTAAGCCAGCTTGACCAAACGTTTTCTACGTTTATTAAAAGTAAATTGTAATTGTACACATTTACCTGGAAAAGTGGTAAGCTGAAGGTATTTAGAGCATTTCCTGCCTGTTTGGACAATTTCACATTTTACCAATAGTTGCTCAGAACAACCAGTTTTATACTCTGTCCGTCACACACACACACACACACACACACACACACAAACATCTACCTACCTTGCGGTGCATTTTGTACATGATTTCGTTTGTATTTGATATTCAGATTTTTTTTTAGAAAATGCAGTAATAAAAGTAACTGTTATAACGTTATGTATTTTGCTTTGATGACTCTTTATTTGTCACGCTATCATAAAGAAAATTTCTCAAATTACATCTTATGTAATTATACAAATGTTCTTAGAACTTGTTTGGAAGCCACTTTATATGTTGACAGTTGCGTGCAATGCTGAGGAAATATTATTGAATTAAGTTTACTTAGTAAGTTTGCGTGTATCACTGCAGAAGAATTACGTTTTCTAACAGCTGTTTATAAATATTCAAACCCTGTTTATTTTCATCAAATTTAATAACTAGTACACACACTTTAAATTTGTTTCCATGAGCTTACCTTTCAAAATCTGAGATACTTTTAAAAGTAAGGCTTATAAATCAACATAACATTTTGTACAACTTAAAGTTTAAGCATACTTGTACTTGCAAAAATATCAACTATCGTAAACCCATAAACTTAAAAGCTCTCAGAAAATGAAATATAATTTTTCCGCTTTCTAAAGCAATATGTTAAATGTGTTTACCAAATTTAACTCAGATGCTCAGAAAATACAAAATTAATTTAATTTTAAAAATGCATACTGCTTAATTTTAATCTGGATGCCAAACAACAGTTTAAATATTAAACCAAACACTAAAATTAAAGCCCAATACTTGATCAAGAATAAATTAATTCTTTATTCTTAATACATTCTTAAAAAGACCTGTTTGAGCTGAAGGCAAGATCTTATTTTATACTGTAACAAACAGTAAGAGTATTGTTGTCCATTTGTACACTGTATAACAAGAAAGCGAAATAGAAATGAAAACGACACGTTTTAGCAGTTTCCTTTTATGGCAGTTATGTCTAATGTTCATGGCTTCGACCGTGCACATGCCCTTCGGTGACCAATAGCGATAAGCCTGGAGATAATCCTGAATTATTACTAATGCCATTATCATTAAGAGAAACCAGTCAGCGTGGGCTTATTAAGAGCATAAAGGATTTACCTGATTGCACTTCAAGACATGCATCAAATGGCCGAATTTGAATATATAACTCCGAAAGTGTTTTCGTGAACGGATGTTTGCTTGATGTGTATTTTGTTTGTATTTGTTGCTTTCTAATATTAGCAGATATCTCACGAAATTTACATTGACAATCCCTGTCAGGAAGAACATAATTGATTTTCTTTCAGGCGTAAGGCACTATTTCTTCCTGCATTCACAAAACTGGCGCTCAGATTTAAAAACACTGGTTTTTTTTTTTCTTTCCTTACTTTCTTTCTTTGCGTAACATAATTCAGCCGAGGGAATTTTAAGGACAACATTGAACGAATTCTTTGAAATAAAACAGGTCATTGTATGCAAGAGACAAAATTAAATAAGTACCCATTGTTACTTAATATAACTTCTCTAATATGCATAAGTTCATGAATACTAGCGCTGCAATGTGCAACAGCCACAATAATATTTATGTCAAATGTTTTTTTTGAAGAGAATATGGAAAGATAGGCTAAAATTATTTCCGTAATTGAATTGATAAGACAATATTATTCCAATGTATTTGCCAATTTTACTATTTGGGGATAATTAGTAGATGCATTCTAGTAATAATATTAATATATATATATATATATATATATATATATATATATATATTTTTTTTTTTTTTTTTTTTGTAGCTTAACGTCCTTTAACTTGGTTGGTCATATCGGACGATGAATGTAATTGGTGAAATGATGCTCAAATGAACTCGGGGTCCATGGAGCTTTAAGTTACTCGACATTCGTCTTCTCAGGATAAGGGAAAGCCCGAAAAAATCTTATCCGGGTAACTCACCCTAAGCGAGAATCGAACTCACGACCTGTTGAATGTGAGGCAGACACGCTACCACCACACCTCCCAGGCGGGCAATAATAATGTATTATTATGTTTAAATTCCGTGAGCTAAAGTAGTCACTGAAAGTGACAAATACCTGTATATAACAACTTCCTTATTTATAATTCCTCCATAGAGTATATTTATGAAACAGGTTATTATACTATTGTGAGTAGAAATAAGAGATGTTTCAATTTTAGTCCATATATTGTATACTACCCTAGGTGTCAAACTCAAACTTTAGTTTTGGAATTAGTGGAAAGTGTCTTAAAATGCAAATCTGGTATAATGCAATTTAAAAATACCTGTTTCAAAACTAAACTATTATCTTATGTATTCATTATAGATTTTAGATAATTGATAATATATGTCATTCCACATTTAAAGGGATTGGGAAGTGTGAGGAGTATATGGTCATACACCTAACTCAAGAAACATTGATATACCTAGAGTTATCAATACATAATTGTGAAAATCTTGCATTGTAGGTATATATGCTTTTATTTGGGTTCAAGTATTCAAAAATATATGTTTTGTAGTTTGGCTGAAAAAAAAAATAGTACTAAAACTGTTTTCTAAATTGTAGGCAAAAGTTTGATATGTTTAACTTCCGTTTTCTCAGAAACCAATTGAAGTAGAGAGCCGAAATGTTTATTATATATATATATATATATATATATATATATATATATATATATATATATATATATTTATTAGCGTGTGGGCATTATGTTAAGAGAGTTGAAGTTTCAATCCTCCGTATTTTTATGTTGTCACCTTTGTTTGCATTTTATAATGAACCATGCATATTTTGCGTGTTACTCATTATAATGTTATTGTTACTGACGAATAAAATATAGTGCACGATCGGCATGTAGGTGCAACGAAGAACTTTTCATTAACATTTGTATTTAGCGCCTGAATGGGTACACTTCCCCAACCTCTTGAAGGAGTTTCTAAAATACAGTTTATCATACATTTTTTTTTGTATTGTTTAACGCCCGCTTTTACGGCACCATAGGTGATGACACTGATAATACATGGAATGAATTTGAAGCACCGGTGGAATGCGATGTTGGGGGAAATCGGAGAACCCGGAGAAAATCCGCCCCTGTGCCGCTTTCTCCACCACAAATCCCACATGCAGTGGCCTGGGATCGAAACTGGGCCGTAGTATACATTGATGTATTACGTACTACATACACTTTACAATTTTAGTCACGGTTCACAATTTACGAAACAATATTATTATTATTGTGTGCAATGAAGTTAAAAAATGAAAAATTATCTCTGTATTTAAACAAGTTCTTAAATAAACTAATTAAGTACTATGTAGTATTAGAAAAACGCATTCTGCCTTTGAACGCATTTGTTCTGCATGAAAGGCAAATAGAATGAGACTTTGAGAAAGAATACAATATCCGAAACAAAAAGTATAACAGGTCACCAGGCTGTCCGACTTGACGATCTGAAACATTCCAGCAGAGATTGCACCTACTAAGAGATGAACCTCGCACACTGTCAACATTTCTAGGAGTGCTGTGAACCTCATCACAAGCAGCTAAAGTTTGTGTCAGTACATGTTCATCTGATTTAATGGATAGCTGGTAAGCCAGGCTCTTCAGCACGCGTAATGGCACCACGTGGCATCAAAAAATACTGCGCACAGCATGTTAGTCTGTGTGATCTCCGTTTCGTATCTCGAAAAACATTATTTCCTTACACATAATGTTACGTGTAGGCATAAGACAAAATCTTCAGAAGCACACTCTTGCGGACCACAGTAGCTCAAATGGTTAAAATGGCATAAAACTTATATACATTTAAAGTCTAAGTACCACTGTTGGAATCCTGGTAGTGGGCCTCTTTTTTATTCCACCGCTGGAGTCATATTTCAGTTACTATGTTTCAAGGCATATATTACATAAATATTTTGAAAAAAAAAAAAAAAAAAAAAAAAACCTACTGTTGCATTAATCTACGCAGGTTCTTTGACAATTACTGCATTTAATACTCAACGCTACGTAAACATCTTTTGAAAGTAGGTAATTTGTGCTGGGGGCTTGGCTTCATAAATTTAAACTAAGCGTATTAGTGCTGCTAAATTGTGTACCTCTCTGAGGAAAATAAGAAAATTAAAAAACTAAAAAGAAAAAACCGGAAGCTTCAAAGAGCGGTGTGGTCTTTATGTAGGGGATTGACTAGCTAGCATTATATCAACTCACCCACCGTATGGTACAGCGGAGCGCTCTAGCTAAGTACATATGATGTGACATCTACCAAACTGTTAACAGTTGCTTGCACACCCTCAAAGAACAGGTAATTTTGCCAAAGTTGCAAGTCCAATAATTTTAAATGCCTATCGTATTGGTCGTGCATCAACACTGCATTCCTTCGACTACTGGCATACAAATGAGGCATTGGATGACAACAGGACACATTCTTTTAATTTATGTCCATTGATGTGCCATCCAAAAAACATGCCATAACTTTGACATTTGGCAAAAGGGACAGTAGGTTCCCTATCTCACTCCGTTTATGTAGGATCCCTCTACAATCCTGAAAAATTGTGCATTTGAATTCTGAGACACCTTGTATATATATCTACATGAAGACATTCAACTTCATATCGCTGAACTATGAGAATTAGGCTTCTAATAGTTTTTGCGATATAAGTAGTGTCCTTTATAAGAATATATGAAAATTGATAAACATGCATATCTTAAATTTCTAACATAATCGTCAACATTTTAAAATGTACTATGCTTAAAAATAAACTCTAGTTCAGTCTATGATATAGTTGACCTCACACAAGTGTAAAAAAAAAAAAAAAAAAAAAAAAAAAAAACAGTTTTGGAGCTGGCTTTTAAAATGCTTTTGAGATAATCACAGTTAAATTTCTAGATCAAAGTTAGGACAACATTAGCATATTCACCATTAGCTGCAGTTTGTGTGTGTGTGTGTGTGTGTGTGTGTGTGTGTGTACGCGCGCGTATGCCAAACTTCCCAATCCTCTTACAAACAAATTACGAATAATATCTTAAAAACAAGTAGATAAAAAAAAAAAAAAAAAAAAACATAACAGCGAAAATATTTTGCGTGAAATAAAAGATGCTGAAATTTCTTTGTCGATTTTTCCATGAACAACATTGAAAATGTCAAACACATTGAATGGAAAGGTTATCGTCTAAAAATGTTCGTATTATGAAAAATGTTGAAAGAAAAGTTTGCCATATATATGTACTTTTTTACTAATTTTTCCTATGATGTACTAGAATACTGAAAATTTAAATCAGAATGAGGGACATTCTAATTTGAAATTGACCGAACATATAAATATATTGTGAAAGCACAAGGTTTGGAGATTCTATTTGTGAAAAAAAGGAAAGATCAGTAATGTTTTGAAGATGTCCAGATTTCAGTATAGAATTCTTTTAAAGTAAATGAAGACATTTAAATTGCTCTTTGTTGGCTACCGACAGTACATGTGATTGCAAAAACATGTGGCGGTGGTGGTGGTGGTATGAACGTTTTGATTATTCATATTTTACACCTAGTCAGCATCAGAAATACTAAAATGTTTCATTATAACCTTGCGTTTATAAGTTAAAGGTACTGGTCATAAAATATGCACTTTAAGTAACACGTTTACAGAAGAAGCATGGCAAAAAAGAGATAATGGTTTCGTGGTTAACTGTGCAAAGTACTTGAGTATTCAAAATAGTCACTTATTTGCATTATAGTGACAGAAGGTGAAGATTGCAAAAGCGAGAGAACAAAAGGGAAAGCGACCCGCTATATTACCGATCTTGTCTTGCCAATTTCACAGAAAATAGGTTTAAGGATGGCTTGCGAAAGGGAGTCATCAGACGAACTATGGATTGCTGGGGAAAGGAGATTGCTAAAGCTTCTGAGATGGCAGGCATGAGAACCGTCCATGTAAAAGGATCCTGATGGAAGAAAGACGGCAGAAGCGAGCAAATTGCATTGGCAAATGCTCATGGTTGCACTACATGTTTGCATTCGCCTATTTAGCGTGGTCACTGCTAAAGACAATGGGACGTTTTTTCAGAACCAAATTCTAAGCAAAGGGAACTGTTTTAGCACGTTACTTTTGAACTACGATTGTAGTAGCTATTTAAAAAACTTGTGTTACAAAGAAAATTTCGCTTGTGTCCGAACTACTAGGAATAGTTAATTGTTTTGTTTGTATTTTTCTCCGCACAAGCCGTGTGTAGGACAGGAGTTGGATAGGTAGAGTCATACTTAAACATTCAATGCCGGGATTTGAACCACGGATCTCCCGCTCTTTAGCAGATTGCTGTAACCATTGAGCTATACCAAGGCAACATGTCAACATGGCATTGAATTTCGGCAACAGCATTTAATTTTTCAGTCCTATCTTACACACGGCTTGTTAGAAAAATGAATTAACACTAACTGGCCTAATAGTGGTAAACCATGAAGCCCGGGACTTAAAAGTACTTACGACATTATATGTCGCAATTGGAGTATGTCATCTCAAAAATAATTTGAGATCACCTTGTGGTTTACCGGTAAACATACGAGTCAGTTGATGAATGTAATCCTTCTCGGCATATTTCTATGGTAGCTCAGTGGTGAGAGCAATCGGCGAGAGACTGGGAGATCAATGGTTCAAATACTGGCTATGATATTCAATTTTTCAATCTGACTCTAGCTATGTAAAGAATTGGTTCGATAATAAGTGCTACGTATCATGCGACGATTCATTATGAAATATGCATGCATCTGGTGACTGACATAACCTGCGGTGTGCAGTTGCCCTTGTTATTTCATACTCCAAAAATAATGTAAGAGATATGTCTATGTCTGCAAATAGCACGTAAACCATTACTTCGTAATCTAAAATATTATATTTTATTCTCCTTTTGTTCTGAAAATGGATTGTTTCTCTTTCTTGTCGTAAGCTGGTGAAACATAAAATGCTCCATAAAGCTCTAACAACGGGCACAGAAAACTTAGTGTAGTTTCTTATTGTGCACCCCAAGTGCCCGGTCATATACAGATTCCGACTGTCTATCATGCACGTTTACTGCAAATGCAAACAGAAGCTGGTACAAATATAGTTAAAATTCCGACTTCGTGTAGTAGAGGGTTGCAAGACCCGGACTATGTTGGAATGAGGGAACGAGAGGAAGAGTTATGTGCTACAACCACAACAGGGGTGTAAATGTCAGCTTTGGGACATTAACGTGAGAGCTACATCTGCGAATCCAAAGCCCCTCCTTGAAGTGGAGAAAAAATAAAAGCATTGCACGATTGCAGAATTAATCGTCTCAAAATGAGAGCCCACGTTTTGCTGACGATTATTCTATTTTGGATTGCTAGTGTATAATGACAAAGGGTAGCTCCCCAATAAGTGTGTTAACAAAAGGATAACGAGACGAATTGCCCGTTAGAAATGGAATTTTAGTGTTTAGGAAGGAATGAGATAGTTTAGAGAAAGAGGAGAAGGAGGACGAAGCGTTACACTGTATTATTCAAAACAGCATGAAAGAGCTTTCGTCAGGTTCAAAATTGAAGCTGCTATTTACGAAAGTAACATATATGGTAATATTTAAAATAGTTTTAGAGACTAGGGTAAGGCATCCCAGAGCATATATCACTGCATGCGAAAGCCCCTAAACATATATTAATTAAATATTATTTTGAAGGATATACTACTTTTATGCACTTGGAGGTACGCGCCAGCGTTTTGTTGACATACCCAAACTTGGGATCCGAGGTGACTGAGGATAAGCCGACAGAGGGAATGTACATTTGCACAATGAAAGCGTTACTAATCTACTGCTGTCTTCACATTATTTTCTTGGAAGCTGCACCTCTGCGTACGTTTTCCTTTCCTGGTTGCATTTTGATGCTCCGCCCATTTGTTTGGTAACTCTTTAGGTCCTGTTACCATCGAACGCATCTTATTGTGGTCGCCCAGTATATGTACATTTTATTTCAAATCCTTAAAAAAAGCATTTTTTATGTATTTCGAGTGTCCTTTAAATCCTTAGATGATAAACCTCGGTCAATTTTCCCCTGGCTATTTGACTCGTGTAATCATTTGCCAATCGCTGATTCTAAGAACCAACTTTCGATAGATGTAAATATAAAGTATAGAAACAAAAGCTCGAAATGCATGTTAAATAAGAGCTCTACATTTGTGCATACTGTTCAGCTCAAGGGAACATTCTGCATTAATTATATATTTCTCCGTCTCGGGGTAGTAATTATACTTTTAGGAACGGGTTCGATTACTGGTGTAATTGCACAATGAGGTGTGAACGAAACGATATTATGAGCAAGGTTGGTTTAAAAATGTCATTATTTCTGCATATTTTTAAAACCAAAAGAAATAACGATTCATTTTACTGAATAAGGATTATTTTGTCTTAGTTTTTATTGAATTGGCCTCGTTTTCTGTTGAAACTTACTCACTTCTATAAAGATTCTTTCGTTGCAGTTTAACACCATAATTTAATTTGAGGTAATTAAAATCCGCTCTCAACTTAACTAACATCGTAATGATTTATCTACCACGTGCTGTTTTAATTTCTGAATTTCGAGAAACATTACATATAGCTGGAAACTTTGTTATTTTAAAAAGGGAATTAATATTATTCAGATGATCTACATTGATCTGCAGGTTTGACATCTTGCACGTGCAGTTTGAGTTTAACTGAAATACACACATGTGGCTAGTTGAATGACGATGATTGGCCAATCAGAGAGGCTAGCAGAGAGGAAAGAGTTGATTGATTGTTGGCGCATCCGATTCTCCAGGGCATCAAGAAATTCCTCCGTCACGTGAAACTTCACAAAAACATTGCCCAGGTCTTCGGGATCATTTTGGGAGTCACGTCTCCAATCAATCGACTGCATGCTTCGACTTTTAGGTCATGCAAGAGTGTAGAGGAGTCGTAGCATACCATCCACGAAACATTTCCTTTGTATTCCTTTTGTTTTCCCATGAAAACGATGGAGAACAAGCTGACGAGAGTTTCACATTAAATTTCTTTAGCGGAACGAAGTTAGAATCGTCAGGAAACATTTTACATGTTATAATGAAATTTATCCTAAGAATTTCCTAACTTAGGAAGTGAAGAATAAGCATTAGGATTACGCAAGGGTGGTGCTCTCAGACACTGGAGCAGAGGATGTAGGCTCTGAAGGCACTTTGCCCCTTAAGTGACACCAGGGCGGGAGGGCGAGATGAGGACCTAAAGGGGGACCAGATCCAGATGACGACGGGCGCAAACATGGTGAGATGTCTAAGGGTCACAGGTGAAATCCTTCTTACGCCGCCAGGTCCCTGTGTACGAGCCTCGAGCCTCCGGCGACCCCCCAGAGGAAGCCTTAGAAGGAAAGGTGAGTCCCGATCAAGCGGCAACGCCAAGGAAGCCAGGATTAACCTTTATTGTGCAGGCCACCTTCCAATCGCAACCCGCCTTATATCGTCACCTGGTCCTTCAAATGGGTCTTTCAAGAGATATCTAGGAAATGATGGGAACAGGAACTGATGGACCAGAAAATTCGGGGGATGAAATGAACCTGCCCAACATTCATTGAGCGACCCGGGAAAATCCCGAAAAAACATGGTTGAGGTAGGCCTAGCACGGGGATCGAACTCGCGGCCTTCCAAATCCGGGCCCCAGACGAAACCTCCTGAGCCAGTTGCTCAGCAACGGAAGGATTAATGGTCTCGTTTAGAGCGTGGAATTAGGGAGAGAAGGAGGAGAATACCTATTGTAAATTTATAGTAATTAAAATGTTCAGATGGAAAACCATGAAAGTACTACAAAAATCTAAATTCATTTTTTTAAAATAAATGTACACGCCAAGTTGAAGATGGCGGTAAACAGTGAAAACACCTGAGATAGTAAAATGTGTTATTACAGACAGTGCAAGGACAGGCTGGTGCTGCATTTGCAGTGTTTGTGCCCAGCGTAAAGTGAAGAACGGTGAAAGTGATACCGCCAATACAGCTGCTAACTGTGTCGTCTTAGTAATAGAACAACCCTATTTCAAATCCTCACGTAATCGTTTTAAATCTGTACAGAAGAAGCACAGTTGCTAAAGGAAGTTAAAAATGTCGCTTACCAAATATGGATCGTCAGCTGTGATGTTTGCTTGCATGAGATTTGTTTTCTATTTAAACGATTCTAAAATGCTTAGTTGCCTTTGAAATTTATAACATCAGGCCTGCGGTGAATGATCATCAGAAAACGTTTATATGAGAAAATAAATAAGTAGGTGCATAAAAAACGATAGTCTGAGTGAAAGATGAAGAAAATACGAAGTGACACAATAAAACGCTTACTTGAGGTTTATTTGCTGACTGTCCATGCAAGTATGTGTATTTACACACATAGACGTGGATTTTGTCATTTATTTTCATGTTATAGTAGAACTAAGTTTTGTTTTCTCCATACAACATTTTATTTAGCAGAAAAAGAAAGTTTGTGAGAAAGTTCATTTCATGAGGCTAGAGCGACAAGTGGTTTTATATATATAAGCTACCAGGAAAACGAGCTGTAAGGACTGTTGTAACGGATTTGAATGAACGCCTACATGTTCATGAATGTCTTCCTGGCAAGATTCTCGAAACAACGAGTGCTTAGATATAAGAGTGCGTGCTTTTCTTTTGTGTTGTGTCACAACATAAAATCGAAAAATGATGAATGTCATATCTTAGTTGGTAGCATTAGTCATGTGTTGGATCTCCGCAAAGAAAATTTTGTTTTAATGGAGCATAACACAGAATTACGACGAGATCGCAACTGAGGAAAACCTCTGTCTGCTTACGGTGGGGCATACACGGCGAAAATCTAATAGAAGTTGGTTCTGAAAAGAATGCTTTGCACAATTTTTTGTATTCTTTTCAATGTGGTCCTTATTTCGAGTATAAAGCGGTAAGGGAATCCAGCATAACATTGACTAGCTTTTGTTGCTTACAAACTGGTAATTATGTAAACAGAAATACTGTTAAAGGTGTCCTATATTCTTACAAATTTGTTTTAAATTTTAGGCATACATAACGAGTATGAATCCGTTCGTGCAGTAGCCGCGGACGGGCCTGCCGTTTCTCCCTTAGTTATATTTAACGCTGAGAAGCAATACAAATAGATTACTTTTTCCTCAACTATAAAAGCTGTTCGAATTTATGAATATTGAACATTGGACGGAAGCGAATTATTGAAAATACACTCGGATTCTGCCCTCTAAATCGTCGAAGGTACGTTAATTTATTGCATAAGCTGTATCTTCAGGAATTCCGCATAGATAATAATCACGTAGATTTATATCCGAAGAGGGAGCAGTGCATTCAATTATTCTGCCAGCGTAAACACACTGTGGTCCCCTGCAGGGATATTGTACACTTCTTTCCACGACATCCTGTTATCTTGACAAAGCTTCTCTCGGTTAGAACTTTTGCACGTGTAATAAGGAGACAGTTTTCTAAATGTGAAATATTTCCTATCAACCTATAAACTGTGCATTTATAAGGGGCATTCAAACCGTTTGAATTTCTGTATAAATTGAAGTTGACAGAGCAAAATGTTTTGTTCCAGCTAAACTTAATGCAATAAACATACAATTCTCTGTAGCTTACACCATGATAGCCGCACAGCTTCAAACAATGTAATTAATTTCCAGAATGCCTACACCATGCCAAATAACGTTAAATTGAACTGCAAAAGCGGTTGCCCCCTGTAGGTGCCTGGGTATGCTCCCGCAGAGCTCCTGGGTATGCACCTTCTAGGAGTCACACTTTGTTGCCAGCAGTCGCATCATTTAGAGCCCCCTTAACAAACACGTATTTTAAATATGATTCTGGCAATTGACCGCGTTCTTAACAAGTCGCATCATTCAAGATAAACACGGTATTTTTAAGCACAATTGAATCTTGGTAATAAGAGTTCTATCGTATTTAGTTATGTGCAACGTTTTCACTGTGGAATTTTTATTGTTAGGAGTTACTTTGGGTCAGATATAACAACAAATCAATTCCCGATTCTGTTTGTTTGTTTACAAATACTTGAAATTCAATCAAAGGGATTGACCAACATTTAAAAGTAGCATATATTCAAAAACTGATTTTGAAACTTTACGGGTTTCAAAGGTGCAATAATTCTTATAATGTGTATCAGCAAGCAATACAACTATCCAAATTTGGTGGCGTTTTTGTTAGTGGATCTCTTAAGTTTGCTAAAGAATGATACCTGCCAATTCTGTAAAATTAGAGGCGTTTGCATCAAGCTCTACTTTGGAAAAAATACAACGCGAAACAGGGAGTTTTATTATGTTGCCCGATATCTGGAAGGGAATTTACCACGGTTTTACGGCCTTTGTTAAAAAGAACGCTGTTCATTGAACCTTATTCAACCTTTTGTGGGTTTAATAGCACTTGTTAATGTCAAAGACTCTTTTATGCGATTCTATTTGATGTTGTTATCGTGGTATTGTTAACTTTCTCCCAGTTCGGTTTTCACTGCAGATGGCTCCGGCTATTGTATTTACACATGCCGCAGAGGTAAATGAATCGAAAACTGCAGGAAGGCAAACGAGTTCGTGTTCCCCTTAATGAAAATGTTCATCATCGGTGTATTAACTGGAAATACGCTGCAGAACTCTTAGGATGAGTAGGCAGCCAATTAGAGGGCCTCAACTTATATAAACAATGTTTTTTTGAATCAGTATGAGATGCCCGCAAAATGGAAACCTTCTGTTCTAATGTCACTATGAGGTTTGTCGAATGGCAAAAGCTTGCCATGTGTGTTTTTTTAGAATAATGACGATAACATATGAATGTACGTGGAAATAATTACTAATGAGGTGCTTCAGCAGACAAAACAATGCTTTATTAGTAAGGCAAAGTGTCAAACAAGAGTTACAATTTCGGTTTTTCTTTCTTTCTCTTAATTTAACTCTAGGATGACTTATCAGACAGTGAAATAATTAAACTAGAAATCCACAATTTAAAGACTTATGTTTTGCTTTCTACGGCTACAAAATATAAAGCTGTAAAATAGTTTGCGTGTTTTAATATTTAAAAATAGTTGAATATTGCACCAGATGAACCTAAATGTTAAATATTGTAATGGCTGTTATACCCTTTGTGCTCATTAGTTTCATAAGGATTCAGTTTATGCATTCATATAGAGCAAGAGAGAGAGAGAGAGATATTGAACACTTCTGCACAGTTTTATAATAGGTACTTTACTGTTTATGTTTACATTTAGTAATTGTGCATAACAAAATTTAACATTCAAAGGACATCTCACGGCAATTAAAGTAGCATTCATCAGTTATCACTTAACACAAAAAATTCCACTTGAAAAATACCTCTCCACACCAGTGGGATAAATGACTCAGGAATATTTTGACATGCTTAAAAATATATAACTGGTATAGAGGTTTATATGTGTACTACATTCTAATTTCCTGTTTTGTGTTTGTCCATATGCAGATTATATGTCAAACTAAAATGAATATGTTTAATGAAATCATCTCTCGCATGTTATGCATTTTAACTATTCTGGCCTGGATGGGTGTCTTTTCATGGTTCTCTGGGCATTCAACACATTCGTTTTTATTGATCCTAGTATACTGAATATTCTATTTGGTTCCCTTGCGTTCTCCTTGTCATCGATAACAATGTGATGCATTCTGGAAATCTTGAGTCCATGCTACTCGTTGGGCTATCCGCTTGCGATTTCTGAGCATCCCATTCTATAAATAATAAGATAAACCCTATAACCACAAATGTATTCACAGTTTACATAGAAGCATCCATTGCAATATTACATGAGACAAAATCCTCCCAACACCAAAAGTGAAAAAAAAAAAAATGTCTGATTCTTAAAAAAATGACCATAATTCAGTAATTAAGTTATTGAAATATCAACGCGTAAAATTTGTGTTTGGTTCAAAGCTGTCATTCAAAAAGTGCAAACCAATTTTCTCAAATTTTGAGGCGTGTGTGATATTTTTGTTGTTCAGTATATCCAACAACAACAACAATGATGATGATGATAATAATAATAATAATAATAATAATAATAATAATAATAATAATAATAATAATAATAATAAAAAACCATAATGCGCTGTACCATTGTTCGCTTCCAAACTCCGGTGCGCTATCTCACCCCATTCTCCAAAGGTTTGTGGTCACAGGATCGCAGCGTTAAACAAAATGCTGCATACGTTAAACTTAAGGAAAGGCACTTTCCGCATTGAGTTTCAAAGTGACAGTAGGAACATGCTTTAATGCTGCATTAACAATATATAATACTAGTAAATATTTCTAAGAACATCTGATAAATCTATATTATTTATACTTAAGTTTCACCAAACACTGAATCGCAAAGAACGCGTACACTTCTCACCGCTATGGCTTTGTTCCTTCTACAAGGAATGATAGGCTCCGCTTCTTCGGTTTTTTCTTCCAGGTCAATCACTTGATACGTAACCTGTCCCACCCACGCCATGTATTCTCTTTGTCTTAAGACATTTTATTTTCTATAACTCTCACATATTAAGAGTTATTCAAAATGAAAATACTAACTTTGCGGTGGTCTTATACGTTGGGTGCCATATGCGGTGGACTTATTGTTGTGGCGTATTCTCCTAATCACCACGTTCGGAGCACCAGATTCTGCGTTCTCGGCTTCGTGCCCAGATTGGTGACTTTGGCGGTGCTATAAAACTCACTCCACTACCACTACCTCTTGATGTGTATCCACTACCGGTGAAATGCCTCGGGGTTGCTCAGTCTGCACGATGGTTGACTCTCTCGGGGTGGTACAGCTAATGGGGGTAGTTCAGGGAATGATCTTATATTAATGTAGACGTGCTTAACTTTCTTTGAGTTTATTTTAACTAGGAGGTGCGAGAGAAGCCCTTTCCTTCACAATTCTGCTAACTTAAACACTTGCTAGGAACTTTAATACTTGGTTATTCACACGTAATTATTTATATTACTTATTCTTTGATTCTGCTTTACACAATATAATTTAATACACTTGACTTAGAGCGCTGTAAACTGCTAAGTATCGTTACGAGTTACAATGTTTGACTTTGTGCGAAGATGTGACGTGACGTTCAGCATGACAACCGACAGCATGACAGCAGCATCAGACGTGAAACTTACAGCCCCGATGTACCTTCCTCTGTTCCTTATGTACTAAAAATACCGCCATGGCGGCTTCTTTCAGATTGGACAGAAAGGCCGCGCAATTGACGTAAATATTACCCAAAATCCACTGTTCTCATCCCAGGGTGCACCGCAACACCCGCGTGACACGTGTTGTAAAATGGAACATTACTCTTTTCCGAATTTTAAGGTTTACCCCCGGCGTGAGCCGTTGGTACGTGACTGGACAAAAGAAACCTTACTAACAAAGAACTTCTCACACTACACTTCTATCTTGGCGTCAGCTTTCTATTTGCGATACTCCAAGCTGAATTTACTCTGCTAAATACAGAAGTTAATAAACATTTGTACTGTTTAACTATACATTGCTAAATAATTAAAAAATAAAAATAGTTGTTGTAGAGAAGCTACTTAACGGTCTCAACTTGAAACGAAATTAATCATTTAAAGAGGCAGGGCAAAATGTTTAAAAAAAAAAAAAATAAATAAATAAAAATTTGCAAACAGTTGCTGCTGTCTGATCATACGAACTGGCTTAACAGCTCCGTCTGAGAATCAGGATGCTAGTAAAAACGTGCACAACTAACTTTCCTCTGCTAAATAATAACATGAAATAGTATGGCTTTTCATTCATCTCTATACGCCCAATATATCCCGGCATAGCATAATGGAACTTCAATTTAACCACATTCATAAATCGATATTTTATCGTACATAATTTTTATGTGTGGAACAACAGCATGGGTAACGGCAAGGAAGGTACATGCTTGTTATACGAGTATCAGGCCACCACACCTGGTGTGGGTTTGTGTTTACACCATTGCGCCTCTACTACGCAGTCACATTTAATTCACAGCAGACTAGGAATTAAAAGTTTTCCTTACCGAAGTATCAGTGCTGTAAGGTATCGCCACTCTGATGGAGTTCAGAACACGAATACAACCCGGCCAAATCCGCTCTCTTGTTGCAATGAATAGAACTTGAGCACTAAGCTGCAAATTGGTACAATTGCTCGTGCAAGATAAATTGGACCTAGCCCACAGGTATATGTTCTACGTTTAACACAACAAAGGTGTTGATTAATGTTCAGGAATACGATACTTGTCCAAACGGGAATCCAACTGCTGCCCATTAGTGCACGACAATCAGCTCTATTTCAGAGATTTCCTCACATTCCGCCTTCAATTTGGGTCAGAATCACAGAAATACGTAAGTTTATATTACCATCTAAATTAGAGTAAGCCATTTACCTTTGTATTATATAGATATAATCTTAACCTTTCTAACCTCTTTTGCTTAACGCAGATTATTCTTTTCCGCTTTAGTGTCTGAAATTCAATAATTGAACACGATATTTTCACGAATTGTGCTATTTTTCACAAAAGTGAAAACCTACCACGCACCGTCACCTAAATCTCAGGCGTTCTTGCATAAGGGGTATGAGAGTAAAATTTGCCATTTGCTTCCCATTCGTTTGTGTTCAAGGCGGCTTGGCAGCCATTCGCTCACCTCGCAGTTTCGGAAACCGATATTTCAGTAATAATTGTAAACTAGCGGCACACTATAACTTTAATAGACTTGCAGAAATGTGTTGTTGTTATGTTTCGATTAAATAGTGGACTTGAAGTAAATCGCTCCTAGTGTGGGTGATTTGCTAACAAAGATAGGTTAAATCACCAGCAATTATGGCTGCGACTAGAATAGCAGAAATGGTTAAAGTGTGCTTCTGCTGAATATATGGAAGTCTGGAGGTGAATCGAATCCATTGTAACATGTGCCCCTTTTATTGTTACTTTTATTTTTTTGGGGAAAAATCTTTATTTTCGTGACCTGGCGAAATATAATACGGCATACTAATGGAACCTCTTTCTGATGAAACTGCTCCCATAGAGTAGCAAATTACATAGTTTTATTTCGCATATAGTTGTAGCACTTGCGATATGATTGAACGCTGCGATATGATTGAAATTTTACAACTAAATGCTTTATAAAAATAAATTGTAAACGATGCAAATAAAACAGGGAATTATTCCTAATTCAAATGGCAAGCATTCCTACCAAAATCAATATGTTCATTTAAACACCCACATTCAAAGACATCTGTCTATAATTCTTGAATGCTAGTATCACGTTAAGAGATTTATTTCGGACATGCATTGCTAATGTTTATATCAGCTTACAATGGATTTAAGGAAGTATTTGTGTCTTCTTTATGTTGGAATGTCTCGCTGAATAGGAAGGAAACCGAAATGTTGCAGGAACAAAAACGAAAATAATTTCTTTAGAAATGCTGAGTGAACTCAGCATGATTACATACCCTTATAGCTAAGTATGCAGTAATACGACACAATTCAATGGTATGTGAGAATAGGACTCAAAAACATCGAAAGCAAATGAATTTGATATATTATTATACACCATACGAAAAGTATTTATTAGCATACAAATTGTATTATTTGTCACAGAATGCATTCTAAAAAGTAGCAAGTGCCAGCGAATAAATTAATTAATAGTATGTTAAACAGAGGATAATACAGTAGTGGACTCTTTAACATGTAGCAATCTTTACACCAATAAAAACATACAAATATTTTCTTATATCCATTGTAAGCTGATATAAACATTAGCAATGCAAGACCCAAATAAATCTCTTAACCTAATACTAGCATTCGAGAATTATAGACAGATGCCTTTGAATGTGGGTGTTTAAAGCAACATATTGATCTTGGGAGAAATGTTTGCCAGTTGAACTAGGAGTAAATTCCCTGTTTTATTTGCAGCATTTGCAATTTATTTTTATAAAACATTTAGTTGTAAAATTTCAATCGTATTGCAGCGTTCATAAGGCACGGCCAATATTACAATGCTATGCGAAATAAAACCAGCCATATAATTTCTACTCTATGGGGGGGTTAACCAGAAACAGGTTCCATTAATATATTAAATTTATATTTCGCACAGGTTAAAAAGATAAAAATTTTCCAATAAAAAGTATATAAATAAACAAAAAAATGAAAAGGGCACACGCTACACGGGATTCAATTCCCCTTCAGGCTTCTCTGTATTCAGCAGAAGTACAATTTAACCACTTCGGCTATTCTAGTCGCAGCCATGATTGCTATTGATTTAACTTAACTTTGTAAGTAAATCACCCAACACTAGGAGCGTTTTACTTCAAGTCCACTACTTACTCGAAACACAATAACACCACATTTTCTGCAAGTGTATTGAAGTTGAATTGGCAACAATATGCCGTTAGTTTACAATGATTGTTGAAATATTGGTTTCCAAAACTGCGAGAATGGTTGCCATGCCCACACAAAGGGATGGGCGGGATATGACAAATGTTATTCTCATACCCCGTATGCAAGAACGCCTGAGAATTAGACGACCCATAGTGCGGTAGGTATTTACTTTTATGAAAAATAGTATATATACACATCCCTTAGTCACTTTAAAGTAATTTTATGTAATTATAGGCTCAGTTTTTTTTAACATCTTGTGTAAATAAAGGACAAATTTATAACGTGCTGCTATTTTCCTCGCCATCTTAACGATTATTTGCCTAGAGCAAATTCTGTGACCAAAATCTCTCAGCATATTTTGGATGTAGCACTCGAGAAGGAATGTTTCTTCGCTTAAATATTCGCCGTGGTGTATTCTGATATCATAGAGCGAGTATACTGCAAAATTGCAAGCTTCCGAAGAACTTTGAATATAGAATATGCAGAGTTGTGTGGTTTTATTGCACTCTTCTTAAAACACCATCTCTATAACAGACCACCAGGAAATCTAACAATTCACGACAATTAATGAATATAAATCCGAAATAGGGAGGAAACAAAGCTTGGGATTAAAGACAGGAAATATTCCTACTCTGAACCAATCAATTGCCCCCTAATGAAGTGATGTAACTCATTTTCAGCAATCCTGCCATTATAAACAGGTTGTGTCTGTATTCAATATCCAGCATAAATTACTTATTGTGGCACATGTACCAATAATAGCAACGCTCCTATCCTATAGTAATGACGTAAATAGTATTCCCAGTTGCGCGACGTATAGAGAGAAGATGAAATCATTTCGCAATATCCTTCTCTCTAAGCAACAAAGAAGCAAAAACCTCTGTACATCTTAAGCATAAAAACATCAATATCTGAATTTATAATTCCTCACCTAGATGTGCTAATAATAACCTAAATTACGATCACTAACACCTGCTCATTTCGTGTCGTACTCCATTGTCTCTGGGTAATGTGCTAGTTTCTGGCCCATAGGTTGTGAGTCAAGCCGTGCGGAGAACAAAGAATTTTTTTTCGGAAGTAAAACTTCTTAGTGTGGCCTCCTTCAGAAGGGAAATAAAGCCGGTGGACACAAGTCGTAGATTTATGGCACCTCAAGCCTAATAAAAAGCCTTTGAGCACAAATATAGGTAGTCTTTCACACCTAATATAGAATGGGGCTCTGAACCTGAATTAGCAATATTTGCAATAATTCAATAGGAATCTCACTAGAGTGAGTTTCAATTTCTGGACTTGTTGGTCGTGCTCAATACGGGTTGCACTTCCAGAAGTTTCGACCACCTTTCCCATGGTCATCTTCAATAGTGGATCGATATGCTAAGAATAAACAAGGCAATAATTGCCGTTACTTCTTTTGGGCGAGTAAAAGGGATTAAAAATATATAGGAAACATAGGACAATGACACAGGTAATGTATAAATAGAAATGAGAAAGAACAGGGAGTCAGACTTTACTTCAAGTACTATGTGCATACCTTTTCTTGTGTGCCCGGCTCTCTAATCTTCTTTCCGTAGGTTCTGCGCCATTAGAGAAGTAGAGCGGAGAAACAACATTGTGACATGAATTAGCTACACACCCTTATATTTGGTAGCTTCAATGCAAAAGTTTCATTCTATTAGTAGATCCCAGAGTTTATACAAGTTTAGGCGCGTAGTGTTTCGTTTAATAATTCAGTTCTCGGTAACCTATTCCCCATAGTGATTGCGGGCCTCAAAGAAAGACACTTATTTTGGTTGACATCACTACGAAAGACAAGCGGGCGAACACTCTTCTTTCCTCAGCCCTCTCTTCCCCGTAAAACTAGTGCACAAGAAAAGGTGCCCCATGTAAATTGACTTCGTGAGATGAATCGCCGGCGGCCATACTATATTCCTGCTAACAGGAAATGACTCGCCGACGTGATTGAATGAGCTATTCACTTTAATTCAACGTATTTCTTACTTAACTCCAGCATCCCCCCCCCCATTTTTCTCCCGTACAACCAAAGTTTTCTGTTTTCTGTTATTTTCTCTTTTCTACTTACACATAACTCAAACGCACAAACACAGTATTTTTCCTTTTTCCTTACACCATATATATACAGGATGTTTCAAAAATACGGGACATAATTTCAGGTATGTATTTCCCACATGTAGACAATCAAATTAGTTCATTATAACATGTGTCCGGAAATGCTTCATTTCCGAATTATGGCCTTCACAACATTGAAATTCACTGGAACGTTTTTCTTTCCGCAGGTTGTTGTCATTACAGAAGATGTTCAAAATGTCCACCTCCTGCTTGAATACAGACCTCACATCGATGTCTCATTGACCTGCGAACACGATTCCAAACTCCAGGAGTATTGCGTATGCCCCCTCAACTTGCCACAATTCGATTCCGAAGGGATTCCAAATCCGGCACCGGAGACGAATAAACCAATGATTTTAAATGACCCCACAAGTAGAAATCGAGAGGGTTCAGATCAGGTGAGCGTGGAGGCCAAGCAATTGGGCCACCTCTACCTATCCATCGATCAGGAAACCTTCGATCTAAGTACCGGCGAGCCGTAAGACTGAAGTGTGCAGGAGCGCCATCATGTAAGAAGTGAATGTGTTGATGATTGATATGTGGAGTGTCTTCGAAAACGTCAGGTATGGTGTTTTCCAGGAAGTTTGTGTACGCCTGCCCCGTAAGTCTGTTTACAAGTACATGGGGTCCAACTAATCGATCACCAATGATACCGGCCCACATGTTGAGGGAGAACCGCACCTGGTGATGAGATACAACAGTTGCACGTGGGTTTTCATGCGACCATACATGCTGATTGTGGAAATTTGTTATGCCATCTCTTGTGAACTGTGCTTCATCTGTAAATAATACGATGGCAGAAAAGTTCGGATTTACATCACACTGCTGCAAGAACCACTGACAGAACCTAACTCGTGCAGGGTAATCTGCTGCTGACAGGGCCTGTACACGTTGCAAATGATAAGGATACAATTGATACTCGTTCAACAGTCTCCAGACAGTCGTATGAGGAACATTGGCTTGCAACGCTAACCGTCGTGTGCTGATAGAAGGAGTCCTGTCCACAGCCTCCAGAATCTCCTCCTGCACTTCTGGAGTTGTAGATCTTGGTCATCCCCTTCCCAAACCAGGAGAGGTGAATGTTCCATACTCGCACAGACGGGAATGGAGACGTACAAATGTCTTCCGATCTGGACATTGTCGCTGTGGGTACCTCTCCTGGTACAAACAACGAGCCAGCGCAGCATTGCCGTCCGCCTTACCGTACATGAAGTGTATCTCTGCCAGCTCTTGATTTGAATACATAACGCCTAAAGAACACTGAATGTAACCTTCCTCAGAATGAACTAACAGAGCGCCCTCCTAATGTCTCCTTTGACGGCAAAGACCTGTGGAAAGAAAAACGTTCCAGTGAATTCCAATGTTGTGAAGGCCATAACTCGGAAATGAAGCATTTCCGGACATGAACTATTTTGATTGTCTACAGGTGGGACTTTCAATGTTGTAAAGGCCATAACTCGGAAATGAAGCATTTCCGGACACATGTTATAATGAACTATTTTGAATTTCTTCATGTGGGAAATACATCTCTGAAATTATGCCCCGTATTTTTGAAACACCCTGTATATATATTTACTAACCCAGAAACACTTACGTCCAATCCTGGGATCTAACTGGCAATCCCCTGCTTCATAGAATACCAAAGTTGGACTCGAAGCGAGCGGCCGCTTAGGAATCTGTCATTGCCAGGTGCCAGCATTATTGTCATGTTTTTGTAGCTTTATGAAATAACCACATGATGCTTCGGCAGTACATGATCCATCGACTGTTTATCCTACCTCACGAGTAGATAACACAGTAGTGCGCGGCAGGATTGGCGCTGTCCTGTTTCCACATAACAGTTCACCACCGCTGAAAATGGCCGCCATAAAAGTGGTTGAAACGTCTGAAAGACTAATATTGCTAAAATACTGCCAATAAGCCTGGAAATAGAAATGTGCTCTGTTGACTCCGGAGTTTGCATTTTGATGAAGCATTGTCGTCTTAAGGACGCGATGTAAAAGCATTCAGCTTGTTTTGCAGGTTTACTTTCTTTATCTAGACAGCCTCGCCTTGTCTTTTGTGTAAGAATCTAAATCATATCCACTGTTTGAGCGTTTTTATTTATTATTTTTAAAGGAAGATAGTTTGGACATTGGTATTTCGTTTCACTGGAATTGATCCCAAAAAGGGATAACTAAAATATCATATTAATGCTTCTGCTCCAAAGCAGCAAATAATGTTCATAATAACACATTTATAAAGAAATGAAATACTTGTAAGTAAATGTGGATCATCTCATGGAGGAATGTTGTGTATCTATTCTAAATAATCATTGATTCGTAGTAAACAATGCTGAAAAACTATATACGCATCTAGGTACGCCACAAATTGAACAAAAGTGTGCTCGAACACAACGCTTTGATTAGAAAACAACATGCAATTTTTGGGATTCAAACAAATGAATTAATTTGATTTAATAGAAGACCTTCAGATTGCTTCAAGGTTTGGAATGTTTTTCTAATGGCATTTCTAATCGTTATGCATAACTAAACAGTAAGATCTGAATGGTTATGTTAAAGGCAAGAAAGAGGGAAAGAAAATATGCGTAACGCTTTCTTCGAATGTAGTAATGTCTGTTAGTGTTCATTACGTTTCTCAAGAAGTTTATGCTATTTTCGAGATAACGTATAAAAAATTGGAATATCATAAAAGCTCTTTGTCACTGTGGTGATTCTATCTGTTGTACGAGATCATCCGAGCTAGATTCCACGTACTGCCATGGGGTTACTTGGATTTTTTCTCTGTTGGGAAGTTCTGACACGGGGTGTGCTTAGCCTCATGAAGTTCTTGGTAACCAATAGAGATGTTGCTTAATGGCCTTGGTTTTGGCAGATACACCACATGCCATCTGCATTACTAAACTCTGCCATGATGTTCAATATAAACGTAGGAGGATCGAGCGGCCGTGTGGAAGGTCACAGTCAACCTGGCCTGTTGCTTTATGGAGTTAATGTGTTTATTTAATTGTTACAATTGCAGTAAATCGCTTATAAGAAACTCCTAATAAAGATGATATCTATTTATCTATAATATATAGGCGAAAAAAAATCAGTGTTTAGCAATGATAACATTAACGCAGCTATGGGTGTCTAAGCAATTAATGGATCGTAATATTGTTTTTCTTGCTACATTACCTTTATCTAATAGATTATTTACTTGAATCTCTATGCTCCTTAGAGTCTGTTTCATTGAAATCAGATCATGCAAGTAAATAGTCACTAACTTGTACATTCTAATTCTAAACCTATAAATCAAGAGATATCAAGCTATTACAAGAGTGCAAACCTTAATAGCGGATTGTACCTCTGGAGCAACTGTTATAGAACTCTTATATTTTTCTCAGATTATCACTTCTCAGCTCTTTATTTCAGCGTATCGTTATGAAGTTGATGTGAAAAGGTAGAAGGAGTTTCATTGCTTAGCCTCTGTACATAATTTAATGCAAGTTTCATTTCTAATGTACCTTGTGTTTATCGTTGTGCAGCTCATCTTCTTGCTTCTCGCTTCTTTTCCCCCTCTTAGCCAATCAAAATGGTAGAGCAAACTTTGAGTTTAAAATTTTTGGAGAAGAGGCAGGTCTAAAGAAAGTAATTAGTGTGTTGGGGAGGAAACTAAAGGCTTTTCCTCTCCTTGCGTTTCCCCGCTCCTAGAGTCAGAAAATTAAACTTTTAGTTCAAGTGTCAAACAGAGTACTGCTTGTCCTTTCCTTTTTACCTTGCCTTCCTAACTCAATGTAATAATGTACGTACTGCATGCTGAGGTTACAGTAATACGTTGACTCGTAAAATCAGGTGTTTCACATCAATTAACTGTGTCACAATATGTTATGATATAATTAACAGAGTACGGCTACTCTTGAGTCGAATATATTTTCGATGCAAATAGAGCAGAAGATTGCATACTTTAGTCTTTTGGAAACTGCATCTTTAACCTGGGATGTAGTTTTAGTCCAGCTATGGAGAAAAACGGCTTCAAAGTGCCACTGGCGACGTTGCCTCATTCTACCGACCATCCCTTCCCTTCTCCGAACGTCTCTTTCACCTGTGTTTCGGGCGCGGCTCATTCAGTTGTGGGCAATGCTTCGAGCTCGGCATACCAATTTCAGGAAAGAGAATTAAAATTGCGTTGTTCCACTTTAGAGCTTGGAATAGGGGATATTCTAAACGGAGGGCTTATTATAAGAAGAGGTTTTATAAGAGAAGGAAGTTAGGAGTAAGTAGAATGGGCATGTTAGCACCTACTTTAACAATAGTGGAAAAATACTAAAAAAATTGGATTCAAGGCACTTCCGCAACATTATTAGATTATAAAGAAGAGAAGCATAATAAAACTTATAAGTTTGATTGTAGTTATTTTTGGACTGGATTTAGTGACTTTAACAAGAAGATCATGACCAGATATGACGATATTGTATAGAACAAAGCTGTGGTCTATTTAAAAAAATTGAGTATGATTAGTGGTTTGTGTGTCCTAAGAATAAAGCACATATCCTTTTTAGAAAATAATATGAAAATCCAAGGGACATAAAAAAAAAAAAAAAATAAAACATAAGAAAGCAGAAAAAAGTTTTAGAAACAATGAAGCTTACTTAAAATGTGTATTGATTTTAAGAATAAACACAATATATTGTTGCCATTTATTTTAAAAATATGTTTTAGTTAAACAACAATGAAGCATTGTTACTGTATTTATTGTTAAACAGAAACAATTTATGTTCGTCACAAAGGCAGAGTAGGATTCTATTAGGAGTACACGATAAAGGAATGATTATAAACGTGAAGATTATATTATTTGCTTAACCAGAGTAGGTGGCTGTAATAATTACTGTATGGAAAATATTCTTAATACAAAAATACTTTAAATACCAGTGAAGAAAGTATTACTGGCTCGCAGAGAGGGAGAAATCCACCACTGCACCTGAGCTGTAGCAAAACAAGTGTGCTACTCGTCACCACTCGAAAACAGAATGTTGGGTGAGCAAGGCACGTTTCATCGCTACTTTGCTGGCCGTCCCCGTGCTTGCTGTAGCCTTATTAACATTATCAAAAGTAGGCGGAGTTCAAATTAAGAGATATCATAAAGGAAAAAAAGAAAAAAACAATCATTCCCAAGAATACTTCATTTCTACTAGATATACTAATAAGGGTCCATCGTCACGTTGATGCAACAGATCAAACTAGGATTTTGTGTAGTGAAAATAGGTCGGAAATACCAATATAGCAATAGCCGTGTCTCCACTTAATCTCACATATGCGCGAGTTTGACAAGCATTATAAGTTAGAACGATTTACTAATAATTTCCAATTCCTTGCATACATCTATCTTTAAAAGGTGGTAAACGAGAACACTTAAAAATGTGCAATTTTTTAGCTCTTCAGTTCTCTGTCTCTCTCTTTCTCTCTCTCTCTCTCTCTCTCTCTCTCTCTCTCTCTAAGGTAACCATCAATGGCAAAAGAATGAAACAATTTCGGCCGGTTTTGTATCGTCACCGTCTGGCATAATATTAGGTAGTTGAGCGAAAAACAGACCCTCTACCAAATAGGGTCCTTATGTGAGAGAAAGCCCTGATATGAGCGTTTTGGTTTTCGACGTACTTTCACTATAAGCATCTCAGCACAGTTTGCGACATGGTCCCTTGAGGCAACCGGCCGAACAGTACATAGCTTACCACAGAGATATTCTCTACCTCTGTCCATGTAGGCCATCTTGGAGAAAGTGCAGTAATGAGGTTGGCATGTGGTCTGCATGCGGCACTGAAATGCAGTTTGCGAAGGACCTCCTAAGGTTGAATGCACCCCAAAGCAGACAGACTTCACAGAAACGAAAAAGCTTCCTGGTAACTCGCCGCAGCAGTTTGCGAAGGACCTCCTAAGGTTGAATGCACCCCAAAGCAGACAGACTTCACAGAAACGAAAAAGCTTCCTGGTAACTCGCCGCAGCAGTTTGCGAAGGACCTCCTAAGGTTGAATGCACCCCAAAGCAGACAGACTTCACAGAAACGAAAAAGCTTCCTGGTAACTCGCCGCAGCAGTTTGCGAAGGACCTCCTAAGGTTGAATGCACCCCAAAGCAGACAGACTTCACAGAAACGAAAAAGCTTCCTGGTAACTCGCCGCAGCAGTTTGCGAAGGACCTCCTAAGGTTGAATGCACCCCAAAGCAGACAGACTTCACAGAAACGAAAAAGCTTCCTGGTAACTCGCCGCAGGCGGTTACAATACGGCCTCTCTTAGCCCCTAAAACCAAATAATCTTCTACTGTTTTTAACATCCCTTTCCACCCTCTGGATACGGCAGTTTAGCATGTTCGAAATACTAGAAATTCAATGTGCTGGTATCCCCCCATTTTTTTTAACGGAAAACAACACGCCACCCCGTCCCTCGCTGTCAAAATATGTATCCATTTCTCCTTAACCTTTTTACCTAACTGCTCATAGGTTCTAGGTGTGCACGATTTCTTGGGCTCCCTAGGCTTAATTCGATAGGTTTCGCGCAATTTCGGAAGCAGAATAAAGCGACTACAGTGAGACATGGCGTAATGATATCTAGTGGCTTCAATGCTAAGTTTTAACTCTGTCTGTAAATCCTCGAGTTCACTCACATGAGTGTGCGCTGCGTTTCGATTATGATTCAGGCTGTTCGCGGTAAATTAGGTAATTCAGTCACCATCATGACCGAGGGCCCCAAAGATGGAAACTTTCTTTGCTTTACAACACTGCGGAAAGACAGGCAGGCGAGTTCTCTCTTTTTCCCTCGACCCACGCTTTCGCATAAAACTAGCGCCCGAGAAAAGGTGTGCGCATAGTATATCCGGGCTCCAGCGCCATTCGAGCACCTGTTGTGATAGCACTCACGTGAAAATAATGGAAACCTACATTCCACCGTAAATTACCTAAGCTTGTGAACTCCGCGTTTTTTTTTTTTTTTTTTTTTTTTTTAAGCTCTTGTTTGTATTTTCTCTATAGTTATTCATTTAATTTATACTATAAGAATATTGGCATATTCTGTATTTAAACCCCGCAGAAATCAGTTACAATAATGTTAGTTGCGGATATAGATCAAGTCTTACGACAATATCCTTAAACCAGAAATATAGAATTCAATAAGCCAAAATTCATTATAGATGGTGGCTTTAAGTGCTCTTCAGGTAATGCTCGCCTGACTCCCCAAATGTTAGTAACGCATAACACACTTCATGTGTTTATTTTTATTTGGGTAGTTACATTTACTACTTCAAATCCCCTGTACGATTTAGGAATTTAGCATTAGTAGTTACAGTCCCTAATTATATCTACAAGTTAACAAATGAATGAGTTTTGTACTGTACTATATTTGATCACCCTAGAATCATCAGATAACATTTGAGGAAATATTTTAAGAATATAAGGCGTAGAAAATTGTTTCGATTGCGCCTTAAACATGCACCAATTTACTTACGTGTAGTTTCAAAAGTTTTGCAAATAATGTCACGTGTGGAACACAAATGTCTAGAGAATTGTGTATATTTTCGATAATTTCTCGTTGATTTTTTAATTAGCTTTTAGGCTGTTAACCACAATGGTGTGTCATTACTGTTCTTAAATTTTATATATATATATATATATATATATATATATATTGTCTTTTATCTATATCTGTAATAAAACCTTTAATATTTTATAGTAATTTGCTATTTTGAATACGTAAATGACGACTTCAAGATGTACAATTAGCAGCCATAGCCAAATTATTCCTTTTGTAAAATGTTTGAGTATATATGCAGTACAATATAATTCTAGTTAATTGTAACCTAATGTCAAAAATAACTACTTATCTGACAAGAAGGATACTTCGGTTCAGAACACTCTAGCACTCGTGGATAGGATGGATAAACATGCATGAGTGTAATTTTGTAGGAAAGATGTTCATTTTTATTAGAAATAAGGTTTGTAAATCAAAATTAATTAGAACAGACATACCTAAAAGTTCCTTATTTGAAGTCTAAGGAATAGGCGCGAAATATCTTGAGTTACAGTTAAGGGTTTTCTTAGTTTATCTCCGCTGTCACTCAGTAGATGTCCAGTTGTCAGTACACAAGAAAAACACACGTAATACGAGTGTCGTGACTGGATATGATTCTTTCTGTGCAGTGCTGTTTAAAATTTACCGCTACAATTTCAACTCGTGCAATGTGACTAGATGGTACTGTAATCATCAGCTATAACGTAGATGTTGAGTATAATAATATTTACACATGTAGCGAAAGTGCTTCACTTGTTATGACCCACTAAGGGCACTTCCTTAGGTAAACATTAGTCGAGGAAAATGTATCAAAACATGTTTTCTGTAACTTGAAGATCGCGAACGGTAGAACGGATTCATTTTTCACATCTTCGGCAGTCCTCGCCGACCCTTACAACTCTGAAAGATTCCGGCTGGAATGAAGGGATAGGAAATTCGGGGCATGAAAAGAACCTCTCCAGCATTTGTCTCTTGACCCGGGAAATCTCCGAAAAACAATCATGGGTCAGAGAGGTCGGCCGCGGGAATCGAATCTATGACCTCCCAGACAAAATGCTTGAGCCATCTGGCTCGGTGCTCTATGACTTTTTTTTTTCGACTAATACCGTCAGTTTTGTGTAACTATGCAATCTATGGCCCATCATATAGAACAGCAATGGTGTGTCGCCTGGAGCGACAGCTCCAACTTATTAAACCTATAGAGAGATGTCTATAGTGCAGTATATGTGAGTTTATAATATTTCTGTACATTTTCCTGCGGGATTGCTTCTGTATTGCACGTAACGTAATTAATTTGTATCACACGGGGCATCTTTGGGAATTAAAATTTACTTCATTCTATCTGTGTATTATATCTTTTTGTATAAGAGTGACATTACATGGAAAGGTGACGCAGTGTGCCCCCTAGCTGACGTCATCCCAACAGCTGTTATGTTTCATTGTCCCAGTGATTTAAAAATAGTTATTTCAAAAGTATTAAAGTAATATTCTAATCTACAGGAAGCTAATTGTATTTGTTTATTGAAGAATGTATTAAAAAACGCCAGAAACATCAATTTACAGGTGTGACTGCATACAGCATGCGTGGCCATCTGTTCAGTAAGCTGATTTTAAACCGAGAGATTTAGTTTAATTCTCGGCCGGGATAGGAATTTTTCCTTAATTGGTATTATGCCATACCCTCCATAGAGTCTGTAAGTGTGGATGTGAGTGTGAAAGTAAGTTACAAGTTACAGAAATCCACAGTAATCTAACAAAAAAGAAAAAGATTAAAGTAGTAAAAGCACCATATGCCTCAGTCAACGCTCTCAATGTGACGAAGCAATTAAACAGGAGCTACAGAAATGAAAAACATTGATATTGTAGTTTTTCGTTTTCTTTATTTAAGAAAACATGGTTAAAACAATATTTCAGGTTCAAATTAGGCGTATTTATTAAATATGCATAAATCATCATAATATTTGTGATAGCTAGGGAATCATTAATGAATAGGTTGCATCCTCAAGAATCCGTGGCCATTTGGGGTTAGGTTACTTCATCAAGAGGAAGGAGAACTACAAGGGCGGGCAGATCCGGAAGGTGGGTAGCACGGAACGAAACTTAGCCACGAAGGCTTTCAGCCAGAATGCCTTCTTGCCTTTTGAGCACCTGTTAGATGCCCTCAGAAAGAGTTTCATCATAAAAAACGCTACTTACTCAAGGAAAAACGGAGGATATATTTCCATAGCGGAAATTTTACCATTACATGCCGCACATTTCTGGCCTCTCATTCTTATACCATTTGACCCTGAAGAGGAGTAGAAAATAAGGGACCGTCAACACTTATAGTTGAGATAATGCACCATTTATCAGCTTTGCAAACTGCAAACGTCCAAAAAATAAATCAATAAATAAAAATAAAAGTAACAAAACATATCTAGGGTCAGAATGTTGGGCTGCAGTTTATATTAAACCAGATCTACTGAGGGCAAGCGCTATCAGCAACATATTCTGAAAAGTGCAAATTAATGCAATTGTCTGATATTTATTTCACATATACTGGGTATTTTTTGACATCTGATACTGTTCGTTCTTTAATAGACAGATTGCCAACGATAAATTTATGATTTCCTGCCTGGTCATTTGGAACTGCTGTGAGTGATTACGTAACGCTGATCTTTTTTAGCTCTCTAACGTTCCTACAGGGAAGAATTCCTGCTAAACGCATATTTTTGACGCTGTTTGTCAAAACTTTATGAATTTTTGGAGCTTTTTATTACTATATATTAATAAAGAACCAAAACAGCTTGTACCAAATCCTTCACACTCGAGGTTTGCTCTGTTTTGCAACTTAGGCACGTGTACCAAACATTCACGAGGTAGGTGTTGATATGCTTGGAATGTCAGAAATCTAGTACTACTACTGCTGCTATTGTTGTTTAAAGATGAAGAAGATGATGATAATATTTGTATTAATAAAGAATAACACGAAGTGTAAATAGGTGAACAGATCAAAGTATAAAACCAACCCCTATATATTCAGAGCTTATAGCAACGAGAATTGACTTTGATCTAAATCTAGAATAACAAATGGTTCTTGATACACAAGCTGGGACTACGTACAAAAATATACGAGGAAACAGTAAAGCAATGTCTAGGTTATGAGTTTTATTGAAGAGTAGCAAAAAGCAAAACGTCGGAAAAATTGTGCTTCGTCAGTTAATGCCTTTCAATGGTCATTCATATGAACGGTTTACAAAAACAAGGTAAATGTAACACACTGGGGATGTATAAATAAGAAAAGCAAAAACTGAATGGGATCAATTAACTAAATAGGTGCTGTAAAGGAATTGCTTCATAATTATGATTTATATATAAAAAACTAATACCACTAGACAATGGTTGCCTTTATTAGCTCTCTGTATTTTTATTTAGATTCTCTTATTAAGATTTAATTAAGTACGTCATCAGAAAGCTCTAGAACTATTCCGTGGTAGTTGGCCCGAAAGTGGGGAACAGGGGAAAGAGAGATTAGTTAAAGTTAACTGAAGTCTGTTTTCACCCAAAAAAATTAAGTAGCAAATGGTCAATTCGGAAATGACACTGCGCAAATGTAGCGCAGCGCAAGTGTTTCGCACCGCTTTGTTTGTTAATACGCTAAGTATTCTATACCTATCATTAGTTTGGGCAGAGGAGGCGAGAACAGGGATAACATTTTCTAGGATGTCATGTTCCCAAAGAGGGAATGCCGATCCCTCATCTTCGCCATATACATGTACCGCATTAGGATGAAGAACCTATAAAGTGCAATAAATGAGACTCGTTTTCAACAATTGTGACCCAAATTTTGTACACCCAATTCCGCTAGTGTCACACAGAAAGTGCTGCATTCCATGGAGCAACAAAGCATTATGTAATTACTGGGATTTACTGCTTTAAGTGGGCAATGGGGCACAACGGTTTTGGGTTATCGACTTCCAGTATATTACTGCGAAAATGTCTCCATCGCCGAGTGGCGGCCTCTTTAGTGATTTACGAGTAAACGTAGGTTTCTCCAGATGTTCTAAGTTTGAGGTTTTTGAGGTTTTCGCTGCAGAAAAAAGATGCATTAAAGAAACTCTAATCCTACAGATTTCGTCTAAAACCTGTCCATAAAAATGGAAGCGTCACCTCTTTTTGAGTTGTGCTAATGTAAGAATCTTTGGTTTTAAAATATCCATGTAGCAGCATCACATTTAAAATGTTTCCAGGTCAGTAGTACTTTTTGAAATACGAAATTTCCGGCAATCCCACAGGTAAACATTAAGGTGATATTTTGAACGATATTGACATTTCATTTTTGGCCCGATTAGCAATGTTAATTCTGGGCATTTCTTAATGAGGAATAACTTCTTACTAATTTTTGCAAGCATTCTTCGCCTTTTATATGCTTAAGTAAACATAAAATTTGGCAGCGTGAATACATCATTTTCTCCCAAATTTCTATAGCATGCATTGGCGTATTCAGATAATGCATCTTAAAATTTGAAAAACCTAAAGTATGCAAAATATCTTGTTGAAAATTATACAAATACACAATAGCAGTGGTACTTTTGCCATGGTTGAACTCATTAATTTGCTTGGTTATTTAAATAGTACTTTTTGATGTCAAATAATAATGCCCAAGGCGATGCGTTTTTAGTAATATTCTTTAAGAAATTTAAGTTTTACAGTAAATGGATATACAAATATACCTGTCCTATCAGATTTTTAAGTTAACCTGTAATTATTGTTGAAAAATCATTACTTTTTACATGAAACAATTCTTGATTCTTAAAAATGTAATAATTGGTTTCTCAAAACTGAAGCATCATTTCGAAATACTGTATGTTCATTTTCTTAAATGTATGTACTTTTAGAGGCAATGCAAGCATTCTGAAACAAATTAGTAAAAAACTGTATGGTGTGAAATTTTCTAAGCATGGAAAGATGCCGAAAAAAAGTTTGCGAAAAAACAAAATTGAAGTTGGGCGTGCTTAATTAATAAATGTAGAGCTCGGACGGGATAACGTTTGAGATTGTAAGTTAACAGCTCTACGGAAAATGGTGACGTTAGATACAAAGGTGGAATCGCTACAATCACTGTCCGCTCTCGACTGGTGCTATTGCAGTCGGCTCCCGATTTTTTGTTCTAGACCGGTTCAGAGAGCACGTGCTGCCTGCGTCTACAGGAACATTTGGAGTGAACTTCAGTCTTTACTTACACCAAATGCGCTCTTTAGTAATAAACATGCGCCTGTTCATTTATAGCTTTAGTTAATTGGTAGTTTAAATGCGCAAAGCAGCAAAAGGGTATATTTCTTAAAGTTTACAATTCACATTATTTTATTCCGAAAAATTATTGTCTTAATTTGTCAAAATTTTGGTGTAATTTCAGAGATGCATTACGTAAGCAGTTTAAATGCAACAACTATCCATTCTCCCTCCATTAGACCCTTTGAGAACCACAAATGAACATACCTGCTCTGCAGAATGATGGAGAAGCTTTCAACCAAGGCCAGAGATTTCATTTTATTTTTTTTTATCCCCTAAGTACATTTGTCCAGAACGAGGGATGAATGGCAACTTCATCTGTTCTTGATTTTCCGCCCCTGAAATGTGCTATTTAGAGTATTAAAACCTTTGTAATGCTGCATACCCGGCGGTGAGCAAAAACAAAGGAATCTCCAGAGACTGTTAAGTGAGATCGTACTCTTGTAAAAGGGGCTACGAGAATTTGTAGTTCAACTTGAACTAGAACTCGAACATTCAGGCAACTGAATGTGAAAGAAAAGAAATCTAGTGCCTTTATTGACCTCATAACGCTGAGGTGAGCCCCAACACGAGGCCTTCACTTCTTGTTGAACTGTTCAGCCTTCTGATTAACTAGTGACTTGGTTCACTGTAGGGCGAGACAAAGTTTAGTATTTAATAATATACAGATTTGTCAATTCTTATAGCGTTAAGAGGGGGATGGATGAAATTTAAGATTTACGATTTTAATGCTACAGACTTCAATTTTCGCAATTAAAATGTGCGTTTTTCAAAATCTATCTTCTGGTACGATTTTCATAATAAACAACGTAAAAATGTTTTGACAGTACCGTAGAAGCATACCGAAAATTTCAAACATCGGATTTCAATAATTTCATTACGAAGGGAGAAAGAAACTTGTATCTACCGCAGAAACGAAATTTCAGAAATGAATACTGCTTCTAGACATGTTTTCTTTTTAATTTCGAAAATAATTCTAACATTAAACACTCCTTTTTTATTTTTATAAAGAACTCCTTCAGAAAGATATAGTAAAAGTTTACGTTTTCTGCATGACTTTGTGAACTGCATTAAGTTTTGAATGCGCAATATATGTTGTGCACATTAAATTCTGGAAAAATGATCTTTAAATGCCGCTATCAAGGACATATTTTAACTGAAATTTCACCCATAATTCCAGTAACCTTATTAAGATATATATTAAAATAATTACTTACTAGTTAATAGTCTGACGCATTAATTGTTTGTAATATTATTGGTAGCATTTTTTACTTATTGATAGCCCCCTTTTGTTAGTATCCTCCACAAATCTACCTCATAATCAGAATTGTTCCAAGCACTCCTATTTTTGGAAGATAAAAAGGCACATCTTTACTAAAACCAACTACTCTATGTTGACACTTTTTCAGAATACAATGAAAGAATCTGTGTCTTTTATATTTCATGGAGTCTGAAATAAGGACTTGCATGTTTTATGTAGTTTTGGAAAGAAAATCTATTAAGAGTATACCGCTCGTACAATGGGGGTTATTGTAGCATGGATGTCTCACATTGCGCTATGACTTTTTTATAATAAAATAGATCGCAAACGAAAATATGCGTGTCTCGATTTTCTCTCCCAGTGGGCCCATATTCGCCTGGATAAATGGTAAAGTTTTAAGTTGTAACAGCTGACTTTATAACGTCTTACGCGCAACGATCAGCTACCTGGTACTATGACAGATGCTGTTAACTTTTTGCTGCACCCAGGCTATAAGATCGCTAATCTTACAACCAAAACGGCTGCGCCGTGGCCGAGTAGTTTGACCTCTCGCCTCTCACCATCCCAGGCGACCGCATGTGGGATTTGTGGTGAACAAAGCGGCGCAGGGGCGTTTTCCCCCGGTTCTCTAGTTTCCTCCGAATCGCATTCCACCGGTGCTCCATCTTTATTCCATGTATAATCGGTGTCATTGCCTGTGGTGCCATATGTACTAAAGGCGAGCGTTAAACACTATAAAAGGCAACCAAATTTTCACGTAGTGAAGAGCAAATCGGCCGCAGATACGTATAATTTTTTCCCAGTGATGGGTACCTCGAAGAAAAAAGTTAAAGAAATAAAAATGACACATTTTTGTAAGTTCTCTCTGTTTAAGGAAAGATTTATCGGGATTGGATACAGTCGTGTGCAGTTTACTAATAAGACTGTAGAAACAGTTACTGAGCCGCCTCATTTTAAATTGTTTATGTGTCTACTATAATCTTAATGTTTTGTATTTGAATTAATGAATGAATGAATAAGTGTATTTATTGACATAGCAATATCATACATAGAATTTCAACAATCGCACAGGTCCACAGACCGTATGTGCTTTTGTAATACACATTACAAGCAATATTAAAACAACAACAAAGAATTAAAAGAGTAAACACGAAAATAAAAAGACAAAGGAAATACACAGTCCAAAGCATTATTAAACAATAAAGAATTAAGAGTGAACCCGAAAATAAAAATACAAAGATATTCAAATATAGCAATTTAAATTTACAGCACAGAGTACACCTTCATAAATGCACCCTCTTATAATAGCAAATTACACTTAAAATACATATATACACATAATATATACAACATATATAAAACCATAGCACAACAGTGACCTAAGTATGACATAATATATATGTATGTAGAACAATGTAGTCACTTTTGTTTAGTTGATCTTATTCCCCCCCCCCCTTCTCTATTGGCAGCCTCCTCAGATCTCAACTGTCTTGCCTTAAGTATAAATTTACCTAGCCCGTCCATGTTTTCCGTGCCTGCCAGTAACGTCCAACATGCTTCTAGCCCTACATTCGCAGTGGTAAAACATCGCGGCAAATATTTTTCCCGCCATTCCTCCGTACCCCTACATCTTGCCAAGATGTGAGTCCACGACTCTTCCTCCTCGCAAATGGGACAGATTCTCGTACCATTCTCGTCAGAAATTTTCGTGCTCCTCCATGCTCCTAGTCTAATCCACGCGAGCCCCTCTCTAATGAGTTTGGTACCTGTTTTGATGTATTGCTCCATACCCCACTCCGATTTCAGCCCAGACTGCACTTCTAATGACACCTTCTCTGTGCATTGCGCAATTATTTGCTGTCTGTCAATATCAGAGTGGCGGTTCTTAATTTTTCTCCAAATACTTCGCCTGTTTTCCTGCCCCGCCATCCAAATGTCTCCCATCCCAATGGTTTCCAACCCTTTCTTTAATTTTGATGCCCGCGTCGAATTACCTTCCATTCGCAACTGTTCACGGTAGCAGACTGCCCTAATTAGAGATTGGTTTCCGTGAACGATTCTCAGCCAATATTTAACTGCTCTGATTTTGCACTCTATCGTTTCACTATGTGCCACGAATTCCCTCATTATTCCGCAGTTTGCCGTACCCCTCCCTATTTGCATGCCAGTGATTAAGTAAACAGTAAATACCGTATGTTTTGTAGTTACTGATAGGTGCTCTGCGGATCATTTGTTGCTTCATATTCACCAGCATCTGCTTTCTCACGATCGTCATTCTGTATATGTGACGGTACCCTTGTTTTCCTTTGCTGGTGGCTTCTGGGCATGTTAGTTTACTGTACTTCATGTAGTGTAGGATTTGGTTTAGCATCTGCTTGAATAGCTAATAGTGCGCTAAAGGAGTCAGGAGTTGGAAAATATTATAAATACTTGCCACATCTATACTGTGTTATACTGCATGCTTTCTTTATTGATGGACTGTTCACATAAGGAAACAGAGAAATATTTTGGATGTTTTTACATCATTGAATATTCTAGGAATACTACTGCGAATCACGGTTATTTTCTGTTGCGGAATTATCAGTGCATATATGTTGATGCTTCCAGGGGGTAACATCTAGTGCCTGCTTCCTTGCAGATATGTTCGGAGTGTTTAGTTCATATTCTCTGGAGTATATTAACGATTCTTACCTTAAAGGACACGCGACTTGTTCTTATTTATCTGTGTATTTATTTATTCACTCATTATTTACTTTTATTTTGTTAGCTTCATTTTTCAGGAAAGATATATACTTGTACACGTGGATTGGTGCCTTGGCAGATATTTGTATAACGTAAGGCCGAGTAATGCTCTTTTTTCTGTTGGTAGCTCCTCTGCTTTTGCTTTTAAATTAACGGAAGGACTTGTACAAAATGACCCCAGGGCAATTGTTAAATTCGTTATTTGCATTGTCTAGCTCTTGAAGGTTTTACTGAGACGTTGAGTTATAAGCAGTTGAAATACATTTTAGTTTGGATCGCATGATTATCCTATAAGTAGTGAGTAATACGTTTAGACTTGCTCTCCAATTTTGGCAGCCTATGGTTTTAGAATATTTAATATTTACATTCACACTTGAACAAGCTAAGATGGAAATTCAATTTAGTATGTTATTATAACTAATACCTAGCAGTTTGATTGGATTTACCACTTCGGTTTTGTATCCATTAATACAAAGTACAGGATACCTGTCGTTTGTATTTTTATAAGAGTGCCACATTTGTTTTTTTTTTTTTTATTATTATTTTGTCGAAAACTTTAGTCCAGTGCGGCACGTTGTTGAAACGACATCAAGTCTTCAAGTATCTCTTGATTGGTAATTTCATTTTGGCTTTACAGAAGGGAATTAGATCGTCTCCAAATAAATACGTTTTGATTGACAGTTTGACTTAAAATGTTATGACATTCCTGCGACTAGAAAAGGCGTAACACTTAGAAAATAACCTTGAAGTGCTGCATTTACACATAAAAAATGTGTGATAATGTTTCTTTGGCTTTTACTTGAATATTTCATTTTGTGAGGAAGTTGCTTGTAAAGTTAATATGCTTCTAGTGATGTTATTGGAGTTGCAACTTTTTGTTTTAAATCTTGACTTTCTAAATATGTTTATTCTTATTTTAGTTCCTTAAAAATTCTGCAGGCAATGAAGTTAACATCCAGTTCTTATAACTCTTTCCCTGCCTTTCCAAAAAAGTAAAATAATTAAATCTCTCACATAATGATTTTTGGCATGAAGCACCATGATGAATTCAATATCATGGGTAGTTCAAATATCAATTATTTTTAACATTCCTTGGTAAGAAATATTGGCATAGGCCATTATGATATATTTTTGAAACTAAATAATTTGTAAACTAAAACATATAGAAGCACATAATTTAAGTTTTAGCCAAATTTAATTATGGTCAACGGTGTCTTCATTTAAACTGGACAGAAGATGGATTTCACAACACAATAAAAATGTACTTACGGCAATGAAGTAGAAATGGTAAGGTGCATTGAAAGGTCAATGCACAGAGTGGCGCACCTTTTAAAGAATAAGTTTTACAAAAACAATCTGGAATCAAATTAAAAAATGCAATGTCAGAGCCGGGATAAACCATGAATCTGGCCCGCCGTGGCCGAGTGGTCAGATCATTCGCCTCTCCCCTAGACGGCCCGGCTTCGATCCCAAGCGACCACATGTAAGATTTATGGTGGACAAAGCGGTGCAGGGGCGGGTTTTCTCCGGGTTCTCCGGTTTCCCCCGCCATCTCATTCCACCGGGGCTCCATCTTCATGTATCATCAGTGTCATCGCCTGCGGTGCCAGAACAGTAAAAGCGGGCGTTAAAAACCACAAAAAAAAAAAAAAAAAAAAAAAACGTGAATCTCCTGGTTTCCTTCCGGTTACTCTATGAAATTAATTTTAAATTAAATGAATATGTATTGCCTCGGCAACTTGGCAGGGTAGCTGGTTGGTTAGAACAACCGACGGAAAACGAGGAGATCCGTAGTTCTAATCTCGGCTATGTCATTGCATTTTTCAGCCAGATTCTGCGTTTCGAACTCTATCTTTGTGTGAAAGAGCAAAACAACCCTCTCTAGATTGTGATTTCTCAGATTTTGTTGATAAGAATCTTTTACTTTCTGTCCAATTCATAACCAGAAATAGTTTGTTTATAAGCTTCGAAATAGCTCCCTCAATAATTTTGTAAAACGTTTAAACATTGACAGTTCAGGATTTTGTCACCACAGGGATCGAAATACTATTCTGATTTTCGTACATTTTAGAAATTTTCTTTAATCTAGCTGATAGCATTTTGGAAACAGTAGTGCATTTCTGCAACTTTTATACGTGCACATTTTCTCAGTTACTTTCCAACTCCTAATACATGGGTAGCATAATGCCAGAGCATACTGGAAGCAAAACGTACTTCCAAAATTATACTCACATATAACGTATGAACACTCTAAAACGGAGTATCGGCAAAGAAATGAGGAGTCAAAACCCAGCAGAAACATGCTTAGCAGGATTTGAAGTTTATTCGCAATCGAAGAACATCCCCAGCAGCATTCCCTCAGTGTAGCCTCACGAAAGATTCGTATGCAGAAACAAATATAGATTAGTTTTTGTAGCTTTTTCTCCGGAACTGATATCTTAGCTAAATCATCTGCATCCCAATGTGTCCTCTCTTCATCCAGTTAAGGGAAGTAGTAAGAAGTGCACTGAATGTTTGCTTGGAAGCGAGCCCAAGTAAGAGCAGATTCAGCCTGCTCCTAATTGTTTCTCGTTAGCCTGCACCCCTTGCTCTTCTATCCCATCTTTGGGTTAATTCTCCGTTAGGTAGTTATTACATCTCCCAAACGTTTTCTCCTCTGCTTTCACTCCATCCCCACTACATTTTCCCAGGCTCGCATTCAGTTATCTGCATGCCATTCGATCTACACCCAAGCTTTAACAAATTATCGCAAATGAAACTTACCAATTAGTATTTAATGTATGTGACAATAATGGTTCCTTACTAGTTATGATGTAACTGGCACCGCTTCAGTGCAGTACCATCCGTGAAACACACTATAATTGTCTGCATATGTGAGTATTTGGATTAGGAATCCAAAAATAGTTAAAAAATGTTATAACTATCAACGAAATAGTCAGCTTTTAGTTTCGTTACCACTTACCTAATGGTAGCTGAAAATTCTTTTTCCACCAAAAAGCCATATATTTAGATTTCATAGGAAAAGCAGGTTAATAGACACCCTTAACCCCCAAAGAAACAAATTGTTCTTGCTGCGAGCGCGTGCAAAACCGGGATAACTTAAAGCAAACTATCAACTACGAGTAGAAAAAAAGAAAACGAAACATTGGGAGGCGTGCATTTGACTTCGTATGGGATAGGATGTAAAGGCAGCAAGGGGTTTTAAAAATCACCCACCTGAAAAAAAAACATCTAAGTAATTCCGTGGCACCAAAACTCAATCTGATCAAGGCATGCAGGGCTTTTGCATTATCTGCTTCTCTTTGTACTGGACATCCTGGACAGAGTGCTGTATGGAGTGTGGCTAGCATACCACCTCCCTTGGCCGCTTGGGTACGATTTAGGAGACCGATGCCTTCAAGTAGCTCAGTGGTTGGCAGCTGCTGCATCTGTAACTTAGAGCCAGTTCCGAGGAAAGGGCAGTGCAGAGTGAGCGGGTCGTCCTCCGTGGTGTAATGGTTACCATGCTAAATTCATATATCCAAGGTCACGGGCTCAAACCCGCGGAGCACAAGGTTTTTTATCGGATGTAAAATCCTTAGAATGGCTTCCTTCGGAAGGGAAGTAAACCATTGGTCCCGTGTCGTAGATTTATGGCATGTATAGGTACCTCAAGCCTGATAGAGAGGCCTCTGAGCAAAATTAAGCGGTCTTTCACGCCCAGTATAGAATAGGACGCTGAGAAGCACAACAATTAAAGAGCGCCCATAAATAACAAGCCATTTAAATTTTTTTTTCACAGCGAGCGGTAAGGCATATCACTCTATTATCCTTGCAAATAGACGAGATCACTCAGGTTGCGCAGTACAAGGAGTCGGATAATTAGGCGGAGAATTGAAGTGACAGCCATGCAGTCCGCTCAGGAGAACTGGATTGATACAACAAACACATCTATTTTATTTATTAGTAGGATTCGTTTTGTGTGCATAAAATATCCAACACTTGCGTGTATTTATGCTATCAAAATCTGTCTAATGTGCTCTATAATTATTTATCTAATATGTATGCATGTAGATAGAGAAAATTGTATTCCTCCCAAAAATTCGACACCTAGATTTCACCTGAAATACAGGTTTTGATGCTACCTGAATGCAAATATCCAAGTAAAAACATTTTTGGAAAACAGTCGGTGTATGTGTATGTGTGTGTGAGTGTGTGTATTGGAGGGGGGGTAGCATAACTCAAAATGAAAAGTCCGTTAAATAGTAAAGTTGAGATTTAAGTAGAGTACCTCCCAAGGATACAACACAGATTTTCTAAGATTTTAACTACCATTCACATGTAACGTTTTTCGAAAATTTTGATTTTTCTCAAAAATGGATGTAACGATTTGATTAAAATGCCACATGTTTAAGATATTTTCATGAAAAAGGAAATGTATATGTTGAATTTTCTAGGAATAGCCTCTGAAGATCTCTTCATTCTGGACGACTTTTGTATAAACTGGTAAACCGTAACAGATCGACAAAAACTTACTACATTAAAAATATAGATTTCGTTACAACACACATTTTATGTCCTACACATTTTTTTGTAGAGTTAACCGTTTCCACTATATTCCTTATTATTGGTTACAATTTTAAAGTGTTTAAACCTTCAGAAGTGGGAAGTCATATTTTGTTTTACTGCAGCGCCGCTATATTAACCGATTTTCAATTGTTTCATATAGCGCTAATGTTTTAAAGTTATGACTACCACTATAGCCTAGTGCATTCCCTTATTTCCCTTCTACTTACAAGAAAGCACGTCATAAAACCATTTCTGTTAATATTCATCTGGATTAGCATGGTGTAGATAAATTAATAATTTTTGTAAGAATATGCTGCGCATTTCTTTACGAGGTATTGAAAAAGACTCGTATTCGCCTAACTGAATACGATCTAATTCAGATTTAATTCTACGGACCGAACTAAACGACACAACAGTGACTAACTCTACGTTTCTGTGCAGACTTGAATTTAGTAGGGGTCCCCTCTGCAGCCTCTCTCATCATATATCGATACACATTAGGAATCACTTCTCTTGTTTTCTTGTGCAAGACTTTTCCCTGTAATTTACTGGTGGCATTATTTAGTCTATTTTTATATCCGCTGTCTCCTTCCGTGGTGTAATGTTTACCATGCTAACTTCATATACCCAAGGTCGCGGGTTCAAACCCGGCGGAGGACGATGGATTTTGTCGGGTGTAAAATCCTTAGCATGGCTTCCTTCGGAAGGGAAGTAAAGCCGTTGGTCCCGTGTCGTAGATTTACGGCACGTAAAAGAACCTCAAGCCTGATAGAGAGGCCTCTGAGCAAAATTAAGCGGTCTTTCACAAACACCAATTTAGAATGGGACGCTGAGAACCACAGCAGTTATAGAGCGTCCATAAATAACACGCCATTTACATTTACTTTTTTTTATATCCGCTTTGCGTCACGAGAAGCGATACTCACGTTATCATGGTGCAGCACAGACTGATGCTTGCAGCTTGCCGGCCGAACTCACCATCAGTTCATGCCACTGCGCATCATGTTGACAGCCTTCGCGTCTATTTGTAAGTAGAATACCATAGCCATCTCGAGCTATGGCCGGGCCCTCGCTACCTGGCAACATTGCACAGCGAGTTCTTTGCCGCCCTACTGCACATATGTAAATGCCTGTAAATCTCCATGTATTTTAAAGGGAACTGATTTATTATCTTTGGCACAGTTTGGCTAATGGCTTGTGATTACACAGTGGATATTATCTTTCAAGGCCATTTTTGAATTGTATTTGAACGGCCAGTTTAATGAAATAAAAGTAAATACAGTCATTAAATACGTCTGTATTTGATAGGGATTTTGATTTACATGAGGAATTCGTGACGATAATTTCAATTTTCTTCAATTTTTTAAATTGCCTGAAAACTCTTTCTTTGCCCTTGAGTAATTATTATTTAACAGTATGTTGCTCATAGGGGACATTTTATTCTCAATTACGGTGCAATTCAAATGAACGCAGACGAATCTCTTTGCTTTAATTTGCTATAAAACCGTTGTCTTAGTCCAAAATGGTTACATAAAGAGTCTAATATTTTAAGCTGTTTTCATTATTTAACAACAATCACAAACTTATAGGCTGGATGTGCTTTGGAATGCTAAAGCGATTTGATTGCGTTATTTGGTGAAATATAACAATCGCAGATATCTTATTAGGGATGAAAGTTGAACCCATTCAGCGCATAATGCTTTCTACGTCCCAACACGTTAAAAAAATTACATTCAGTTTTAGTTATGGGCGTTCTTTAAGTACTGCGGTTCTGAGCGTTCCATTCTATATTGGGCGTAAAAGACCGGTTAATTTTTCTCCGAGGCCTCTTTATCAGACTTAAGATTCTTTAACGTGCAGTAAGTAAATCAACGGCCCGGGACCAATGGGTTTACTTCCCTTCCGAAGCTATGCTAACGATTTTTACGCCCGAAAAAAAAAAATCCATCGCCCTCCGCCGGATTAGAAGCTGCGACCTAGGGAACCAGAGGCTAACATGCTACTCAAAACCACGGAGGACGACTCACATGTTAGAAGCTACACAATTAGTTTCGCTTTTACTTATTACCCAGACATTCCTTTTATGCGGTTATGGGATACATTATATGCAAAATTAGTAGAATCCTGTACACGTTTTTCCTCCTCTGCCTGTTTATTTTCATCCTCTTTCAGCTTTTTACAGCAATTATAAATTTCTTCTATTTCTGCTGTGGATATTTTTTCGTTTAGTTTCACACACAACGTAGCTTTGAAACCAATTTCGGAAACGACGGATTTTTGCGTTTACGAAATCACGCATTTTCATCCTTGTCTCCATGCTTCTCAACAAGACTCGCGTAACATTACTGAAAATGTTTCACACATATCGCAGGTGTGCTAAATGGTGGCCAGTCTGCTCTGGGAACTGACCGAATGCTTTTACTTGGTAGAAAGGAGAACAAGGTATAGATCCTGCAGTTTTCATGTTAAGCAATTTCTTACGCACCCTGGCACTGAATATGTTAGCATGTTTATAGAATATTTATGCTGCTACAGGACACCAAAGGTTCGAAATATTGGCAAAAATACACAAGAAAGTGGTTTTTTTTTTCTTTTCTTTTTTTGCACTGAAACACGTGTAACGTTGCTCAGCTGAAGGGATGAGCTGCGATGTTGCCACATTTCCCATAGCCGGGCCATGTCTAGAGATGGCTATGACTACACACACCCGGCCGGCACAATGCTGGATATTGGAGTACAGTCTGATTTTTTTTTTTGGTAGTGTTTAACGCCCGCTTTAACTACTTATGGCACCGCAGGCGGTGACACTGATGATACATGAATGATGATGGAGCACCGGTGGAATGCATTGGCGGGGGAAACCGGAGTACCCGGAGAAAACCCGCCCCAGCGCCGTTTTGTCCACCACAAATCTCACATGCGGCCGCTTGGGATCGAACCCCGACCGTCTAGGTGAGAGTACAGTCTGATTTTTAAAATAAGAAAGCAGGATAAAAGGTGAAACCGTTCGTATGGAAAGTCAACAAAGTTTGACACACTGGTTACACTGATGAACCATATACTCAAGTCGGTTGTCGCTAGCAACATAAGCTTTCGGTCATAGTTTTGCATTGCACAATTATTCTAGAGAGTTTATATTGTCCCTTAGGGAATTCTTCGAGCAGGAAGAGGAGCATATGATTCTTTGCAGCGAACCTCTTATTCATTTGAATAAGTACGGAAAAGGACTGTGCATGACCTGAAAATAAGTGAGATGGTCGTTTCAAAAATCTCTAAAGAGAAGCTGCTACAGCCGTGTCCATCACGAACTTTTATTCTTGGGAAAGAGAAACCAAGACAATTATCAGTCATGCAAATGGACAGTTGTTAAATAGATGCCCTAATAAAACACACTGTTACATCCAAAAGCAGCATTATATGAAACCTAAGCTTCTTTCTGCTCTTAAAGAAGGTGACCTATTTCAGGGAAAATCCTCCACGATCTAGGATTTGAATTTAAAACAATAAATAACAAAATTATCACTGTATGGTCTTGTGATAGAGATTTCACTGTATACTGCAACTATTCACTATTTATAAGGGCATTTTGAAAAAAAAATAGATAAGTACTTAGAATTGCATCTCTCAACACGCAACAAAGCATTGAATTCATTTTGAAAACAAATAGTTGTTGCTCTTAAAGAAGGCTAATACGGGTTGATCTTGTACTTTCTGTCAGTACTTTGAGCGATTTCACTCGACAACTCACATTTACGAAAAATGGAGAACAGGCCAAATTTGCAATACAGGATCAACACGGTAACAAATTCTATATGTGTTGCCCCGCTAACTATAATAAACAAAATGGGATCCAATATAAATTTAACAGAAATGTATTTCATTAATAAATTATATAAACTTTAAAAATAACAATACGTAATAAAATAGTAATGTGCGTATTATAGTTATTCCTATTTAACTTGAAGTGTAATTACAGAATTCCACAAAATTTAACTTATTAACAAAGAAGAAAATCAATGAAGTGCACTAGAGATCGTCGTAATGTGGCATATTACTTCACTTAACTGGCATCGAAATAAATAAATGAAAAATCACGGCAGTTAACCCAAATGAATTTAAAAATATTAGTTTTACCCAGCAATCATGTCCACGTAATACAAAGGAGATCGGTTTAGCCCTTATTATGGAGAATTAACGGCGAATCACGCCATATGAAAACACTTACCCACTCTGAGAAAGGCCCAACCTGAGACTGATTGACAGACAGCATTCCCTCTTTAGCCCCGAAAAAAAAAAAAAAAAAAAAAACACACACACACACAAATGCAACTCATGCGGCAGGATGCCGAACTAAGTAACAAGTGCCTCTACCAATAGCGAGGATCGTGAGAACAGTGTTGCCACATTATTTTGTACGTGCAACGTTATTATTGATATGGCAGATATCCTTCGGTGGGAACTCGCGGGGATAAGGTAGAATGATTGGATTGCACATGTTATTCGTGGCAACATTGCACATCTCCACGTGGACAAAGTGACGGCTGTCATGTAACTCCTTTTAAAAATCCAACTGTAATAAGGGTTGTGACTGTGTTTTTCAAAGTTCGTGAATTGATAATGGCGGAGGTAGAAACATAATAGTAGCGAAGATGATCAACTCTCACATTTTCCTAAGCTGGCTACAGTATGTCATCCAATTACAGATTGGAATGCCTACGTACAAATATTGAAAGAGCTCCGTGTAGAATTTCATATCACATTTTATTCTAAATCTGCAGTCCGATGTCTACATCTTTTCTACACTATTGTATATTGACTTGAGTATCAACGTCATTGGAATAAGAAATAATTTACTCACAAAATGACACTAACCTGAAAGATGATTTTGAAAGAAAAAAAACAGAAAAACAAAGAACTTTGAAAAATCGTGTTCTACAGAAATTTCCCTCCAAAAGGTTCTCTCGGTTGCACAAATTTGCGGCCAGGATTCTGAGCATATTCGGGTCTTCATGCGAACTTGGGCAAAACAGTGGAGACTTGACACCGAACCTTATGTTTGTTTTTGTATCTGTGCCTCACGAGTGGGCGCGTCCGGGTGGGAGGGGTGAAATAAGAGGATACACGGGGCGGCCGAAGCCAGGAGCGACGGCACCCTGAGTGAAACCAACGAAATGAACGATGAATGAAATGACAACGGAAACCAAATGGAGAGAGAGTGATCAGGTAGGCAGTCTACAGGGATCGAACCCGTGACCTCAAGAATGCGGGTCACAGATGAAACAGAGCCATTCCGCTCGGTAGCAGCGTATTATACAAGGCAACAAGTTGCCCCTGATAGAAGACGTTTATTGCGCCCTCCAACATTTAGATGTTTTGGATTGGAATACGTCGTCCTCCGTGGTGTAATGGTTACTGTGCTAACTTCATATACCCAAGATGGCGGGTTAAAACCTGGTGGAGGACGAAGGATTTTTTCGGGCGTAAAAAGAACCTCAAGCCTGATAGAGAGACCTCTGAGCAAAATTAAGCGGTCTTTCACGCCCAATTTAGAATGGGACGGTGTTAAAGCGCGTCCATAAATAGCATTTACATATTTAGATTTGAGCAGTAAAACAGTTATATGAATTTGCGCTACATGAATTTCAATACAACTTTTAATTTACGATTATATAAGCTGTAAGCCGTACATTTTAATCAGGTGGAAGAGTTCTCTCTTTTCGCCCCGGCCCTCGCTATCCCTAAAACTAGCGCACGAGATAAAGTGCGTGCATATTACATAGTGTACGTCTCGCTCTACATTGATAGAAAACCCTAGATTCTAGGTCAGTATTCAATAGAGACTGCGTGCTTATCAGAAACCTAACCAGACAAAACTTGTAGAAAGACTATATAAGCACAGGCATTTTACTTGTGTAGAAAGCGGAATCTGAATCGTCAAAACACGGCCAAAAATGGAGTCGAAGTCAAAAGACAAGAAGAGAGAGTACATGCCAAATTTGAGATGTCTCGAGGGAGAACAAACCGATTTGGATCGCCGATGATAATCACAAAATACTAAATAGCTCCAAAGGATACATCCGCCGTTAGCAATGAAAGGTTTAATATAAATTCAAGAAAGCAAATGTGATAACTGAGTGAACAAGTATATAACTGCACTTAATTCCAGAAGACTTCGCAGCGTAGATAATTGGATAGTTGGCGGTAAGGCTTTTGGATGTCGCCCAAATGAGAGGCAACATTGAGAATGGTATATTTTGAGGAAAGACCCTCGCCAAAACACTCTGGCTTGCTGTAGATATCACTTTGAACAGGCACTGATAAGCATCGCTGTGGATGTGCAGGAAAGAAGAGCTAACTACATTGTATGTAGAATGGTTGAAAGGAAAGCCCGCACCGCTAAGTCGTGGCCGGAGATTGAACCCTCTCTTTCATAGATAAAGATTGCAGCACAGTAGCTATGTTACTCGTATTCCTTCCTTCTTCTCTGTCACCCTCCCTCCTTACCAGTGTTAGAGTTTGCTAACTTCAGGTGGCGAAGGAGCCGGTTCCCATGGCCGCGCTCGCTAAAGCGTCTCGCTTTGGTGCTTCGTGGGCAAGGGGATCGTGGGTTCGAGTCCCGCGGGTTCGAGTCCCGCCATGGGCATGGGTGTTATATGTTTGTGCAATGTGTCTATGTTTGTAAAGAAACAGTAAAACCAGTAATCAGTAAAACTTACGGGGGGAAATGTAAATGGGGATACAGTGCCTGAGTCTTGATCAGACTCCGGTACTGTTTAAAAAAAAAAAAAAAGGAGTGGCTCTGCAGTAAAATTTTGCGGTTTCTGAAACGAACAGGGAAGGAGACGGTGAAGTGTTTCTATTTTGAACCCTTAATACGTGCTGATTGGTCATTGAAAGCGCATTATCAATGTGATACGTAAATCAACCATGTGCAAGATAACGCTGCAGTTTCAGCTGCCAGAAATACAAAGTCCACCGGTTGAGTTGGTTCTTGAAGTTCAGATTGTGCCATCTGGGGTAGTGTTAATTATATTTCTCCCCTCAATATAAGTAGATGGCGTGAGTTCTCGCGTATCTAGGATACATTTTGGCCACACCGAAACCTCTTCAGTTTCAACAAGATTCCACTAGGCATGAAAGATTTGCAAGATAGTATTTTCATATATATATATATATATATATATATATATATAAAACAACAACAGAGCTGTCCCTAGTGAAATCTTCTTGAAACTCGAGCAATTGTTTCACATATGTCCTAAAAAGCATATCCCCCGCATGGGGGATATGGGAGAGATGGAATAATCTCCCTCCGGTTAACGGTACAACAAGCCATTTCACGAGGTGGGAGTTAAAGTTCTCTTGTAATCCACACAGAAGTGGTGTGACATATGTGACCAAGCTAAAAATTTTGTTGGGTAAAATACAAACAGGACAAAATTCACTGCGAGGCTTAGTAGACACGGAACTCAAGGAAAATAGTCACGTGCAGTATGTCTTCTGTGGTATTCTTAACCAGAATAAGCCTAGGATATTCCTTTCTGAAATGTATCAGAAAGACATTTCTGGCTGTCATTAACTTAGTTTGATGAGATTATTTTTTATGATTTTATTAGTGCTGCAAGAAGTTGCCTCCCGTAGCGGTGAGTGGCGTTGCAACTTTTGGAGACAAGAGCTTTACTCGATACTCAGAATTGATGTGAGACTATTTATTTTAAAGGTCTGCTACGGCTTGCATTGAGACTGGTGAGATACTTGGGGGTGTTTGAAGTGTTGCTTGATTAGAAAAATAGTTGCTTCCAGATATAGTACCCAGAACAAGAGGGTCTGTGGACTCAGTCTGCCATACCACCTGTGATATTCTTTGTGGCTGGTGACGGAGAATGCAGTGATCGTGCGTTAGGCTATTTCCCCTATCTGGGCTGTTGCACCAAGAGTTATGACAGAGTGAGTGAGAGAGAGAGAGAGAGAGAGAGAGAGAGAGAGAGAGAGTTCTTCTAATATTAACTCCTACTATTGAAGAACAGTGTCATGTGTTTTATGAAGAACTTAAGTTATATATTTTCGGGTATATTTGTCTTACCCCCATTGGATCATAAAAATGACACCACAACTTTTTATTTCAGCACCATTGTTGAAAACACGTTCTTTAAAACGGTGCTGAAACTCCTATCTGGAGCTCCGGCTTTACTACGTGCTAATTGTTACACATTACTTTCCATTAAAACTAATCACAGAAGCCACTTGATACTTAAACACTACCTGTATCTCGGATTTTGATTTATCCCTTTAGTATCAACGAATAGCCTAAATTTAGTGAAAGCATACTCTTAAAAGTATTGTTCATAAAATGTGTTTGTGTTTTCTCAAAACTGGCACGTGACGACATCTGTGTTTCCCTTTGAATGTGTATTTAAATGGTCAATTCGAACGAATATCTCATTCATTATAGTTAGCTTTCTTGCTTCTTCATTCACGTCGCCTTCCTTATCGCTTTTTCTCATTTTAGCATAAATAATAGTCAATCCGACGCAACGGTGCAATGCAACTGCGTGGTTTAATGGTCAGAGCATCAGCGGTTACAGACATTTGTAATGTGAAAATCGTTGTGTGATAAGGCTCGACGATATAATTCTGCATTAAGCTCTATTTGATTTATCGTGTGACAACAATATGGAAGGAAAGTGCCATTTGAGAGAAGAGAATATTTGTTTTAAGAGCATTTGTACCGTAAAGGTTTTAAGATTCTCGATAATGTCATTTATATAGCAAGCTTATTCCAAAGCAGTTGCCGATGAGCAACTCATGCCCGAACGTGACATTCCATATTTCGGGAGTGTGATGATTCGCCTATAAAAATTGGACCATTGCAGCACTGCAGAGTGACATTGCGTTGCACAAGTGCCGAATGGTATGCTCTGTGCATTTGTACTTGATGGAGTTGCCCATGTGAATGTGTTCATCTGGCAAAACAATATACCAGAACATTTGCAAATTGTACAGCATGCTGCTTTAGGACATGGTATCCGAAACAATTAACACAGATATAAGGCATACTGGTGTAGCCAGACAACCGCCCAGAAACAATTGTTACCAGATGTCATGGCCAAACCTGATAATGCGATGGTTTACCCGCTTATTGAAACAAAATTATTAATTCTGTGGACTTTAAATATCACTTACCGTCTCTCTTATTATTGAATCTCCACTTATTTAAACCTATTTTGTAAAAGTATGCTAGGGTTATATTTTTATACATACGATAACATACATATACTAATATCATATCTGATTCAACAATATAACATACTGTAAAGAGAACTTAGTATAAAGTTTTAATTTTAGAGAAAATAGCATTAATAGGCTTTTCAAACACCTTCAAATAGCACTTAGATTTTAAAATATGTTGTAGTGGAGGCTTATAATCATTATAACAGTTGTTTAAATGAACAATTAAATAAAATCTATTTCTGTGAAGAACCGGAGAAACAAAATGTGTTCCGCAGATGAAACACACTCTTGACACATACAGAGAGAGAGAGAGAGAGAGAGAGAGAGAGAGAGAGAGAAAGCCAGTTCTAACATTTATTTTAAAACGCTCAAAATAATCCTCCGAGTTTACCAAGTTCAGAGGAAAACAAAGAAAAATGTGTGAGAATATGTTTGGTTATAAACTTTCTACATTCAAGTCAATCTTGAACAGTATTAAAGAACAGCAGCCTGGTCAATGCACCAGTAATGCTGGTAATCCACTCTTCATTCTATTTTCCCTGTGAGATTTGTGGTGGACAATGCGGAGCAGGGGCGGGTTTTCTCCGGGTCCTCTGGTTTCCCCCGCCATTTCATTCCACCGGGACTCCATCTTCATGTGTCATCAGTGTCATCGCCTGCGGTGCCAGAGCAGTAAAAGCGGGCGTTAAACACTACCAAAAAAAAAAAAAAAAAAACAATTTTCCCACCCATTTGAATGTTACATAATCCTTCAATATGGCAGATGAGATACTTACTATATTTGTAGTCTGTAGCTCCCGGGTTTAGGATAGCAAGCTTTGCAACTTGATAAGCCCTTTCATTTCCACCTGCACAATCATGTCCTCGTAACAACCGCATTCAAATGTGTAAATCCATGATTAATTTTCTTATACACAGAACCAGTGCATTAAGCCAATATTTATTATTAACCGCTTTTAGTGCTGCTTGTGAATCACTAAAAATACGTACATTAACGCCATTATTTATACTTTATTGCACTGCTTCCTTAAGAGCTAGAAGTTTTGTCTGGAATACTGCTATTATGCCAACAGTATTCTCTTTCAGTGCAAGTATTAAGATCCGATGTACCAAAATTACTCAGTAGTTACGTTAAAGGGATCCTGGCGCAGGGGCAAGTGAACGTACATGGGGAAGATAGGGAACTCAAGGAGGAGGGAGTCCTTAGCGAGAGAGCAGGGCTAGCGAACATATATGGGAGAGATAGGGAAATCAAGAAGTCTTGCTAGGAGGTGGAGGGAACCAAACCAAGACTCAAGTGTATTAGATGTATTTTTCAACCCTTTATGGTCCTTGGAAAGTCATATGCTTTGCTTTACATACATTTTTATCATTTTCCCAAAATTATGTCATGTTTTAACGATTTTAGTACTTTTCTATGCATTGTGAGATTTATGTTTGAGGATTTTTTCTATTATTTTCCAGTGTTTTGTTGTTTTTTTGTGCGCTTGCAGTTCTCTAAGTGTTAGGATAGCGTTTAGAATGCTTCTTAACTGCATTACATGCCATCCGGTGGGTGTTTAGTTCTCTGGGGTAGCTAGTTTCAGGGTATGCATCAGGCATTTTAATTCATTTTCAAGTAATTTCACAGTATTTTGGGGGCATATAGGTCTCTAAGGCAGGTATTTTAGGCTTCTTCAATCGTGGTATCCTCATATGTTACATTATTTTGCAGTGTTTTCTAATGACTGTTACACTTTACAAGTATTTTAACACGTTTTGGGACACTATTTTTCGAGATTATAATGCTTTCACAAGTTTTTCAGGATTTTTAAGATTTTTGTTTGTTGCGTTGTTTAAATTGCTTTTAAGGACAATCCATATCATTTGGGGGGTGTTTAAGGCTCTAGGACAGTTAATTCCAGGATATTGATCAGCCATTTTAGCCTTTTCTCCACTCATTTTAAGCAATTTTGAATGTATTTGGAACTCCAAAATAGGTATTTTAGACTTTCTGCGTCGTTGTTTGCTCATGTCTTACATTATTTTGCAGTGTTTTCTAATGCTTTTAACACCTTCACATACATTTTCAAGCATTTCGGAACTATTTTTCATTGTCTGGTGTGATTTCAATGCGCTTTTCGGAATTTTTAAAGCTATATTAGTGATGCCATATTTCTTTAGAATGCTTTTAAAGATATTGTGTCATTTTTAGAGTATTTGGAACCCTAGAAAAAATCGTTTCAGAGAATGTCTCAAGCATTTTTAACACATTTATCACTAATTTAATGCCATTTTGAGTGCTGCAATAAGGACCTTTGAACGCTTTTAAGGGCATTCCATGCCATTTTTAAGGTATTTAGGGATCTAAAACAAGTATTTTGCGCTTTTTAGACGTTTTTCTGATATTTTATATTATTTTGCAGTGTTTTCTAATGCTTTTAATAATTTTACGGCCATTCTAGTACATTTTAAGACAATTTTTCAGTATTTGCAGTGCTTTCAAATACATTTTTGGGAATTTTTAAGGTGATGTCAGCATTGCCACTGTTATTTAGAATGCTTTTAATGTTATGCCATGGCATTTGGGGAGGATGTTTAGGAATTTAGGCCTAGGTAGTTTGTGTATTAATCAGGCATTTTGCTTCTTTTCAAGTCACTGGAGCTATTTTAAAGGTTTTTAAGGATATAAAACAGACATTTCAACCCCTCCCTTTTTTCTCTCATATTCTACAGTAGTCTTCAGTGTTTTCTAATTGTTCTTAATCTTTTACAGACATTTAAAGACAATCTTGGGGGTATTTTTCAGCATTTTTCAGTGTTTTCTAACGTTTTTATCTGCTTACGGAACATTTATGTCTTTTAAAGTGTTCAGAACCTTAGAGCAGTGTTAAGCCCTCATGCAATAGGTATTTCAACCCCAGCGAATGTATTTGTAGCGTTCTCTTTTAAGGACTTGGTAACAGCGTTCAAGGTATGCTGACGATATTTAAGTAACTTTAAGCGTATTTTAGACGATAATCTTTTATTGCTGTCTTTTAACCCCTTTTCTTATGTTTGATAATAATTGGGCACATTTTATGCCAGTTTATGTTCTTTCTGCAACCATTTTCTGTATTTTTGCAGTAATTTCTGTAATCGTTTCACTATTTCTGACATATTTCACTCTATTTTTTACCATTTACAATAGTTCCATATGTTCCCGGCTGGTTTGTCTAATTTATAGACTGTCATTCTTTACAGTTTTGCAACATTTTTCTCTAGTTTAGATCCTTTTATGAACCTTTATGCATTCTGTTTCAGTATTTTTAACAGTCCTTTAATAGTCATGTTATATTCTTTTGGAAACTTCTACAATTCAGATGCTAACTTGTGAATCTAGTGGATATGTTTGTATGGTTCACAGTCTTTCTTAGATCTAACTACAAAATCTTCAACAAAAAGGGACAAATTGTTTTCCCACGATGCCTGTACCATGAAAAATATGTACCCACAGTGCGGCGGTAACTGTAGGTGTCCCGAGTTCGTATTCCGCGTAAAAGTTTTGGCTATTAAGGAATGGTGTGGAGATGTGGGTGCCCTTACTCAGGATTTTGTTGGCATGGAATCTTTCTCAGGTGTGGAAAGACACAAGTGATTTTGTTCGAGCTCCAGATTATTATTGAACTCATTTATTCATCTTCTTCGGTCTTTTCTGCCGTCGAACACACAGGCATTCCTCCTAAATTTTCCACTTTCAACTACACTTTTTGCGACCGCGCCTATCTTTCCTACTACCTTTGACCGTCTGTTGGTGCATCAAATAAACACTATTTGTATCGTGGCCGTATGTAGCCTGTTGATTTATACCGTGGACTCAGCTATCACGTCCTACTTCTACGCATCTTCTAGGGCTTGTCAATTCGACCGTATTAAATAAAATATTTCCATAGCGGCTATATGTAGCCCGATTGACTCCAACGCGGATCCAAATATCACACTCTTCTATAGCTACTGCCAAAGTGTCGCTTAACCAGCAAGGAATTTTTTTCTGTTTTCCTTGTTATGTCCATACTCGGGCAATGGAATCTCACCCCTTCAGTTCAATGTCCTTCCCTTAAATGTTACTACCCTACCTGGGTCGCTTGTCAGCTCGTGACAACTGTTTGTCCTTGTCTCCTTAGACGTGTTTTACAATATTTCTTCCCTAGACATTTTCAGTGTACATTTGTCCCCTCTTAGTATAATTTATATTATATTGGATATAATTAATATCTCCGTTTTAGTTGACTTTTAACCACGTGGCACATGTACTGTCTCAACAGCCAATACCTTTTAACCTAGAGCCTAACAGTTCTGCTGATTCTTTAGGCTAATGTAAATCCCTCAATAGATCATTAAGCTCGCTTTGATTAAAACATCCATCATGAGCAGAATTATCTGGTTCATAAGTATGATCCACTGGAAATTCAGCTTCAGTGCTACTGGATGTGGATGGCAATCTATTTCATTCAGGTTTTAAGGGAACCGGAATATCAGGACCATGAGGTACGGGCCGAATGACAGAGGGAATGTTAGGATATGCAATATATTTCGTATTTTTAGCATGATATCCTGCTACCTTGCTGTGCAAAAATAACAACCGTTTCCATGATTTGTAGGTTCCCTCCGAATTATAGGGATACCAAAATGTATTTAAAAAAATAAATCCATGCAGAACTGTGTTATCTATGACAAATTATAGCCATCCGTCTATTCAACTCGAGGCGTGGGACAGAAGACAAGTGTGTTTTTAGTAACGGTTAATATAAGCTTTTAAGGAATTGTTTATAACATGTGGAGCACTGTGAAGTGTTAATGTAGGTTATTTGCTTTGCATTTCATGTAAATATTTATAGTTTAGGATTTATAGAAACTTGGAAGAGACAAAACGTTGGTAAACTAAGAGGAAACGCATTAGATACTTCAAGTAAAATGAGCGTTAGTAAGGCGATAATGGACAGCTAAAGAAACCAGGTGTTCAGAGACAGTAGTGTAGAACAAAAAGAAACGAAAGAAAGGATATGTGTGGACGTCATTAAATGGAAAGCAAAAGGTGTGAGGGAAACTAAAATACGCTAAGTTAAAGCAGTACGATTAAATAGCACAAAACATCATGTGGCGAGTAGTTCATTTTTGCTGCCTTAAAACATTCCACCAATTTGAATATAATTTCCTCAAGAGTAAAAAATGATACTGCTCTACAAAATTAAAACTTTTTGCTGCCTTAAAACATTCCACCAATTTGAATATAATTTCCTCAAGAGTAAACAATGATACTGCTCTACAAAATTAAAACTGTCATCACTTTCTATCCCCATATTTGACATTTTATGCATAGAAGTACTAAAACTTTAATGAGAAGGCATAAAACGCTGGTGAAAAATAAATGTTTACATTATCCTTAAACAACATTGCACATATGTTACTACTTGATGATGTGTAATTTGCAAGATGACATGAGTTTGTAGACCTATCGTAGCTGAGTGCTGAAGTTCTAACGTACGTGTTACCGTGCTACTCAAAAGGTTAACATGTCGGCTTCAAAGGCTGCAATAAGCTCAAAATTTTAACATGTCTGCTACAAAGGTTGCGATAAGACGCGTTTTACTCCACGCGTGCTCCATGTCTTTCTGTCATTTGTGGTTTCTATCGGCTGAAGTGACGCGCTCATTGGTGCACTGCAAAACGTCGGCGACATCTCAGAATAATCAGTGTGTAATCTGAGAGTTTATATTATTAACAAAGATAAAGTCCATGTTAACATTTTGAGTAACATAGTAATACCTATAGTACATGTAGCAATGCCCCTTTACGCTGTACTGTCGTTTAAGTTTGAGACGCGCTGTGGTTACGCAGCAGTTACACGTGCGAGAAAATGCCTGATCTACAAAAAATGCGCGCCCTCTTTCCAGAGCCTTCAAGTGTTATAGTAATTCTAAACTGTTATTTGCCCCACGTTATTTCCTAACCCCACTTTCGCTTTCTGTGTAAACCTAAGGCAAACACTTGAAGCAGGAAGGAAGTCATAGAGCTTGGCAGAAAATAACGAAAGCAACGACAGAATTCTGTAGGGAGCATTATAACTCATCTTTACTGGTAATATTCTCTCCGTCCCTTAGTTTTAATATCAGTGTTCTTTTTCAGAAATTAGGAAAACGTTTTGCAACAGGGAATATTTCTGCAGAATGTGCTGGAGTTTTATTTGTATCGTCGAATCTCGAAGGCATATTCCCGTTCCTCGACTTGGATCTGAAAACGCTTAGATGATTAATGTTGATATTTTCGCAAGCGCTCCTCTGCTCCCATCCTAGGCCACGGTTTGACTGCTATTGTGGATCAAACTCTCAAAACAGGCAACGACATACACCTATCAGTGGCGGGCGCCCTCTATGGAATAGATTACTTATTAATGTGGCAACGTTAAATATCTGGTGAAGGCACGTTGTTACAGGGAATAGTGTGCGCCGACACATATACACACACTTGTATATCACCGCACCATACGCAGATAGCTTAGTTGGCCTGCATCGCGATATTGGAGCACTTTTATGACGAGCAGACAATAAAAGCAGGATTGTGTGTGTGTATGCAGAGCTCAGTTGTTGTGAAGTACTGCGTCCTTCTCATTCGCACTATCACTTCAGTTGAGATTTATATGGTACGTAGAAGAGAATGGGGAGTACGGTATTAAAGAGAGCGCGGGTATTTCCAGAAGTGTGAATGACCACGGGTTACAGTCATTTTGCTACTCTATAGTATAGCCAGAACCGTGAAATGCAGCTGAGGAAGAGATACAAAGGGCTTATGGTGGTGCAGCACATACAGATATGTATGTTTCAAAATAGTCCAAGACAGCCTGGGTCAAATCCTTTGAAAGTTATAGCTTCAGTATGAATCCGTGATATGGGTACACCAAAATTGTATTTTTGATTCATTTAAATCAACTACAAATGAAATTACTATTGTGCTTTTCCTAACCAATGGTTAAAATATGTACGTTTTTCGCATTTTCCATCTTTTAGATTCCAGCACCCAGCTGGTGCTGTAAGCCTTAAGTGTAATTTCGAAGCTATGTGACAGACTTTCAGTTTGAACGTAACTACATAGTATGACGGTGTTAGTTATAACCAAAATCACCAACTTCTAATAGCTGTGGTGCTACTCTGGCATTATTGCAGTTTACTCACCTTGTAAGACCATTCTGCCTAGGAAACATCGTTCTAGTTCTAATGAGAAATCAGGGTGCATGAAAGTACAAATACTCTGTTTCTTCTTTTACTGCTATTCATATACAAACTATAAACTACTTGTAATCAGTACAACGTGACATTTTATCTGCAATGTTGCCATTAGTACGCTGTTGTTTCTTTCATGCGTTGAGAATTTCATAATTACGCCATTTTGATTCTGGCACCATCTCTCCATTTCACTCTGCAGAGATAAGTTTTGATCAGGTTCCATTGATTAGGTCCTTCGACAACTACGTACATTTTCTACATCTCTCATTCAACTGCACCTTGCTTTTCTGCCTGAACACCCTTCTATGGTTTGTGGGCAAACAAGCGCGTTTCATCGCAGTTGCCTTAGGGAAATTCTCTATTTCTTCTCTCTTCTTATTCTAAAGGTCTTAGCTGTATTGTATTAACCACTTGGTTGTTAAAGTGTGTTCGAAAACATAGTAACCTGTATATTATTATTTCATTTACGATACACACACACACAGAGAAAGCAAGCAGCTTCATTGTTGTGAATTGTCATATTATACTTTTGCTGCAGTTCTGTTTACTAGCCTTTTTGTGCAAAATAATTATTTTAGCTGTACTTTGCTTTCTGCGTTCTACGTTTTTCTTCGTGGGTGACGCATATTTTGGGAATAAAACCTACGAAGAAAGACTGAAAGTTACACGCGCATTCTGCCTTAGCTAGGATAAAACTGAGTTTTTGACCATAACTGTGTATCTATGTTATCTTAAGTATTACTGTAGTGTAATTTATCTTTAAAGTGATGTTCACATATAGAAATATTTTTGCAGATACACTCAATTCTTTCAGGTCTAGCATATCGTGACAATGCCCTGCGTCTGTAATCGCCGAACGTGTGTGAACGGCTTCCTTCGTAAGTCATAGCTGATTTTTGACATCCATTGTTTAACGTTATTGCATTAGTGGACACGTGTGTTGGCGACAAGTCTTTTTGACATCGTAGCTGTGATTGTTACATCTTTGCGAGTGAACTCTGGGCTGCTGGAAGGTTCTTTGACGTCGAAGCCCGGCATTGTTACACCTACGGTGGTTTTGCAAGTGCGAGAGCTTCTGTAAATTTTCTGCCACGTGATCGACAAGTATAAAAAGGGGAACGAAATCCTTCCCAGAGTTCAGTTTTCAACTGGGTTTGCTTAGCGTGTAATTTCGACGGGAAATTCGAAGCCAGCAGTAAGTAGTAGTTGGCGCAGTGAACGTGGAAAGCAAACTATAAGGCCGAATTGTTACAAAATTATTGAAGGCAAACAGATATATATCAACAAATTTTGCAGTCGGTTTGTGGAAGAAATAAACGGTTGTTGGTGTGAAGAAACAAACATATAACGAAAGGGTACTTCTAGGTTTCTTAACGCTCCATTTTATGTATACATCTTTTTCCTGCTTACCGTTTTAGATTCTCACTATGGCGCGGTGAATTTCCCCCTTAGTGCTCGATTTCTTTTTAGAACCCCTACTTCTTCATTCTTGTCTGCTTTTCTTCACTCCTTAAAACTTCAGCTCTTGCGCAACCTAAACTACCTGTAACACACATTCTCATGAAACACCATTCAGGCGCTATTCATGCCCATAGTCCAGGGAAATCTATAAACTTACAAGTAAGAGTATCTTAATACCGTGTTATGCACTAGTAGGGGTTTTTCAAGGCTAATAGCGGCAGTGTTTCCATGTTTCACGCAATACAGGCATATCGAATTAGAGTTTCAGTGTTTTACCCCACACAATGTGCTAAAGTCCCATTTTTGCATGTGTTTATGATAATGTTGGTTAAGTTTAAACAAGCCTTTATTCTAGCTATTAAAATACCATATCGGCATGGTTATCGTAAGCTATCGTGTCACAATGGAAACAGACCTTGAAGTTGGCTCTCCTTCTAACCGATGGGTTTAGGTGTACCTATTACATTAAACCTCAATGCACACTGGTGCACAATAGTAATAGGTTTTGAAGATGAGTTTATTATTAAATGCACAAAACATAAGATATTTGCAATTATACCCTCATGAATAACTTTATGTGGGATATACTGGCTTCTACAATATTTACGCATTTTGCATAAAAGCACAACATTTTAGGAGGCATCTCAGGTACTCAAAGGTGTATATAATAAATGCGAAATTGCAATAAAACACATGTTTATGAGCCGGCTTCTTCAAAACTAATATAAATTCATCTAGAAGTATGTAAATGGGTAATAAATTTACAATACATATCTACATTCTGAATGTTGCTTAAGACATTCCATAATTAAATAATTTTAAACAGGTGATATTACTTTTAAATGTTCATTTCGAGCGTTATAACGAAATTCATTTTCTTGTGGATACCATCCCATACTGGAATTGCTAAACAAGGGAAGCAACAAGACTCGCAGGTCACAAAACATAAATAATTTATACAAGAAATTACGGAATATTGAATGGATGAAAAACTGTCTCCGTAAACTTTCGGAAATTAGAAACTTAGTATTCAGCGACAATTAAATTCACCTCAAGTACAGAATGGACCACAGAGCTTATACTCTCTTAGGAATTCATCTTTCAAAACCACCACATGAGCATCTAGTAAAAGTCTAGCCACTCCGTGAATCCACTCCAAAATAACCTTTACAATGAAGAATATATTTGAATGCAAACATTTAGAACATTAAAGATTAAAACACGAAGTTCCTTAAAACCAAAAGGAAGCACCGAATGATTCTACAGGTGTTTTCAGCATTATTGCATGTATTCATGTCGTTAATTTTTGCACTGTATTGTGTTTACTTTTCAGTGTTATAATACGTTTTCTACTGACTTTATGTAAACCATTGTTTGAAAAAATATTAATGTTTAAAATTGTCAAGATTTGAGAGTTATTACTTACATAAATTTCATTATGTGCCATGTTCTGCTATTTTTCTGATTTAAATCACTTGCTAAATCTGAAGTTGTACGGTACGTGGTCAAAACCTCATTCCTGCCAAAAAAATCTTTTAATATTTTTTTTGGTCCCCTTATTAAACGATGTATGCTTATAGCTGCAAGTAAATTCACTCCAATCAGTCTTCACCAGTTCGAGAGTGTCAGTCTGTCACTTCATAGGATTTCACGCAGAATTCAAGATCTGGCGGACAACATTTACGCACAACTTATTGAAAGAGCAAGAGAATTCGTTGCATTCTCCATTGCCATTGATGAGAGCACTGACTTATTAAGTATGGCTCAATTATATATTTTTATTCGTGGAATAAATGAAAATTTGGAAGTTCTGGAAGAAATGCTAGATCTGGTGCCAATAAAAGGCACAACAACAGGATCAGACATTCTGAATTGTGTAGTAGAAGTTGTGGATTTGTGACCCTCCTGAAAAATAAACTAGAAAAATAAATAACAGCAGTTCATTGCATAGTTCATCAGGAAAGCTTATGTGCCAAAACACTGAATGTAACAATGTAATGAGTCCGGTTGTGAAGATTGTAAACAAACTGAGGTACCACGGTCTAAAACGCAGACAATTTAAAAGCTTCTTAGAAGATTTGGAGCATGAGTATGGTGATATACCGTATCATACAGCAGTTAAATGGCTCAGTCGAGGCAAGGTTTTAAGCAGATTCTTTGAATTATCGGATGAGATACGTTTGTTCATGGAAATGTGCGAAGAACGTATTACGAATGTTAAGTGGAAATGTGATCTTGCATTTATGGCCGATATAAGTGAACATTTGAATACTTTGAATGTTTTACTTCAAGGGCAAAAAAAATAATCATAGATATGTTCTGTAGCACTGAAGCTTTTAAAAATATGCTCTCATTATGGGAACATCAAATGGTGCTCTTTGTCATTTTCCCAGGTTGGAAAGTGTGATCCGTGATTGTGATTCCCTAGAAGTGGGATGTTATGTTGAAACTCTGCACATATTCTCTCGTGCGTTTGATGAAAGATCTCACGATCTCACGGGCTTAAAAATGGATTTTGATTTATTCGCTACATCATTTAGCATGAATATTGATGCTACTCCCAAGGATGTTCAACTGGAGCTTATCATCCTGAAATGCGACATTGAGTTAGCTGATAGTTACAGAAACAGAGGAAGTTAGCTAGATTTCTACAGGAGATTTCCTAAATCAAGATTCCCTCGATTACACAGGCGTGCGGCATCTATGATTGCAATGTTTGGTTCGACCTATGTATGTGAATCCTTATTTTCAGCTATGAAACGCATTAGAAACCCTCAGAGAGCCAACATCGGTGATCATAACTTGAAGTGTGCATTAAGGGTCCAGAGCTGTGTTTCATTTTCTCCAAATGTGGCGAATATTGTGAAAATCAGAAGATGACAGAAGGCAAGACTGTCTACCGAAAACTGAATGTATAAACGTCTTAATTGAAACGTGTATGTTCGTTGACTTTGAAGTGTTCTGTGTAATATTATCACTGTATAGTAAATATTATTGTGTTATTTTATATTTTTCAGTTGTTTCAGGATCAAAATTGTGCTAACTTTCACAACGTACTATTTCGTTCTCATAGTAAAAATATTGCTTTTATATGCCATCATTTGGTTGTATAGGATTGAAGGCTTTAATAATTGTACTGGTATTGGGTTGTTTCATCTATAATTTAATAACAAGTACCAGAGAGGTATTAAACCACGTATTATACAGTTTTTGAATTGTTCCTTCACTACTACCCTGTCCTTAATTATTTAATGGTAACGCAAGTGCAGATTACGGAACGCCACTGCGCGAGGTAGTGATTGTCATATCTTCCCTAGCACTCGCCAGCAACGACCAGGCACGCCGGCACCATGCGAACTGTATAGGCTCACCGCGCATGTCAGTTGGCGGTCCCTGCCCTAGGCCTAAATTTATTCGAGATGTCTTTCAGTGTCTTTACCTGGAACTGGATAACCAGGAAATTTCTGCTGAAATAATCAACACGCCTCTCTGGAGATTCGATTTCCATGATTCATGTTATGATTCGATTTTTACAATCGCTCAAAAAAGTTATTTTGTCAAAATGAAAATTTGCTAGTACCATTTCAGTTTAATAACAAGATAATAACACTCTTAAAAAAATCACACATAACACAAATGTTTTGAATAAACCTTCACATTTAAGATGCGTAGGGCACAAACGGTCTTTACAACATGAACACAAAGCAACCAGTGAAACACAGCTGATAAAGTTAACCTTGAATGGTCATTCGCCTCTAGCTGCACAGTGAAAAATTCACAGTACAGCTCTCTACGTATGTAGGCGGTTTGCTGCCGCACCGTAAAATGACGGCACTGCATTTCTGTTTTAAAATTAGTGTGGGTAGTTGAGCTATAGCCATTAAAATGTGTTACTTTGTTTAAATATGCTATTATGAAATACTTGTGTTGTTAGTTGGCCTTGAAAACGTACAGCATAATAGTATAGAATAATTATTGGAGATAACTTGCAGAGTGGATATTTGGCAAGTCAAACGTAGCATTCAGTTCAAGAAGTTATCAGAGGAAAATATAATTTGTGAAGTAACGCAGACTGCATCTAACACACCTTATTAGTAAAGATTTACTGAAGTACCTTAATATTCAATAAACTACTGAACATATTAAACTTTTTAATGAAGTCATTTATGGTGAAGATACTGGTTTGTTTGCATAACGCAAACAGTATAGACAGCAAAATGTATAATTTTGAACACTTCTTTTTTTAGTGGAGAACAGGATTTTAGCATCCGTTGTAATAATTTAAAGCCATGCATTTGTAATTTAAGGCAATATAATGATATTTAATGGACAGTGAAGCAACTGAATTAATTCATTTCATTTTACTTTTCAGGTGAGAACTGAAATTTCTGCTGTGCTGTTATAAGTCAAGGTCAGAAGAGCTACAGAATATTTAACTTAATTTATATACTGCTAGTGATTTACACTATCGAATTATTTGATAGTCGGCTAACCATCGGTTGTTTGACTGTTAACCAAGCATTCCGTTTTCATTCGTTTTTAAAGTGTTACTACACTGTTGGTTGCTTGGCAATCGACAGTTCCCAAGCACTTTTCAAGTTGCTTTCATCGATGAACCAATGTCAACCCCATTCTAGAGAGTATAAAGTAGCGACTGTTTTATTTTCTTTATTTAATAGCTTTAGCAACCAGTCATAAACATTGCACCAACTACCAAGCAAGAAATATATATATATGCGGTTAGTAGAATAGGCATTAGGGCATACAGTTTGTTGTAAACACGTGTATTAATATTGGTAATACTGCCGGAGGTCGCTACTTTGGATGCACCAATCACCCAGTAGTGGGAAGTGGCAATTATTCTACTTGTACATAAAATTCAGAACGTTAATTCCAAATCTTAACGCAATCCACTTTTCGCATAAGAGAGGATAAAGTTGTAGTAATGTTACTGTTTTATGCTTTCTAACTAGTTAACAGTCACACTAACTATTGCAGCTCCCCACATGTTTGTGTATTAAAATCGAGAAGCACATGCCTCATGGAGCTTAGAATGTTAGCTATTTCTTACAGTGAATTAAACTCTAAATATCATTTAGCCAAATTTAGGGCCGAGTACCGGAAATACAGAATAACAACTAATTACTAAATCAAGGTATATGCTTGTTGCGAGAGAATAATCTTTGGTGTTTTAATTATATACTCAAATTAAATGGATAAAAAATAATAAGTATGATATAACCTATATAACATAACATCAAATTATTGAACCATTATCGCCCATAATTCTGAACAGGTAGATAACCTTAAATACGGATATATATATTTAAGAAATACTGACTTCCATTTCAGAGTTCCATTTGCTAGTCTTCCAAGGATGCGACACGAAGCTTTTCATGAAAGTCGCTACCCCAAACTAACATTTACATGAACAACTTTTTCGAAATTTTCAATGTTCTGATTAACATGTCATATGTTTAAATTTTAAATAAGATGAATATGCTGAATATTCTGGGAATAGCTGCTGAAGTTCTCTCCATCCTGATGACTTTTGCATAAACTGTAAGAGAAACTTACTGCATAAAAATGAAGATTCCGTTAAGACACAATTTATGTCATATATTGCTTTTTTAGATAATCATTTCTTGATATTCCCTGTTCTTTATTCAGTTTTAAAGCACTTAAGCTTTACTCATAGAGGAAGTCCTTGTCTATGTCACGTCTCTTTTGTTTTACTCCTGGCTATGGGAAGAGAGCCGAATTTCAATGTCAGTTGCATAGCGACATCTGTTAAAAGATTTGACTATCACTTTAGTCTAATAGAATCACTTTATTTCCCTTTTATTCACAAGGAAGTAAATAATAAAGACCAATTCCGCTTATGGTTATCTCGATTAACACGAAGTAGATAAAATACTAATCTTTTGTAAGAATAGTTTGTATATGCTAGAGAAAGCTATGTGAATGAAACACATATTTTTAGAAAAACGTCCGTGTGTGTCTGTGTGAGTGCTTGTGGACAGCATAGCTCAAAAATGAAAAGACCGTTAAAACCAAACTTGGTATTCATGTTTAATATCTTCTAAGATTACGACACGAATGTTTTCAAGAGAATCCTCCCACCACAAACTAGCCTTTACATGGAAAAAAAGAAAAAAAAATAAAGAAATTTTGTTCTTCTCAAAAATGGCTATAGTGATTTTGATTAAAATACCGCATATTAAAGATATTTACATCACAAATAAAATGTATATTTTGAAATTTCTGAGAATAGCTTTTGAAGACCATTTTATTCTGGATGGGTTTGCAGAATTGTGCATTACGGTTGAACAGTAAGAGATACATAAAAAGTTACACACCAAAATGTGGATCTCCTTAAAACGCATAATTTATGTCATATACCTTTTTCATGTTAGAGCGGACCGTTTTTGTTTTGTTTTTTTTCCGATATTCCTCGTTATTGGTTTCAGTTTTAAAATACTTAAATTGTCTCAAACTATGCAAAGCGACCCGAACCTCAGTTGTTCACATAGTGACCATTTTCTAAAAGATTCGACCATCGCTTTAGCATAATTGGTTTCCTTATTTCCTTTCTACTTATTATGAAGCAAGTGGTAAGACAATTTCAGCTAATGTTATCTCGATTAGCATGATGTAGATAAAAGAATAATCTTTGCATTTGGAACAGCTGTGAATGGAGCACATCAGATTTTTTGACACTTCACATCCCCTATCGATCATCATCCACAATACCCAAGTTTGGGAAGATATTAGGTACTTAAGGAATAGAGTGAAGTTAAGACATTTAATATAAATGTAATTTTAGACAGTAAAGCTCTCATTTCTCGCCTTCCTGGTGTCAAAAAGGTGTATTTGAGCCATTTCGGAGGTACTAAATCAGACAAGTGACCTGTGTAAGGGCTTTTTGGACTTTTGTCTCATCGTTGAAAGAAGAATGTCCAGTAACTTTATGTTCTGCGGACCCTGGAAAACCATTTACCCCGTAATATTCGTCCACTCTCCGATATGGTATACCTGGTTAGTTGCATTTACATAACTGGCTCACAGATTGTGCTTAGGAGAAATTCCTGTAAACACGTGTCTTTGGTTTACGAAAACATTGTCATGTTGACACCGAGCTAATAATTAAATTCTGTTAAATAATGTAGCTTTTAAACAGAGGTTTCGTTGTCTTTCAAAATTGATTTAGTAATTTATTTTATTTTTATTTTAACAAAAGTCGCATAGAAAGAGCATGTGCAAAAACTTACGTATCACTATCCAGACTTATGCAGGCGATCAAGAAGTACACATTCTTAGTGTGAATGTTAGTATTACTTTCCCACTCAATCTTTCACCCTCCTTCGCTTCAAGCATTATTTTGGCATCAGTTTTAATGTTGCATATTGTAATGATTTTTATTATGGTGCACTTCATTATCTGTTGAATAAATAAGAATATTTACTCGAAACTTTGTGGAAAACAGTGAATAATGAATCCAAAATTGGGATCTGTACAAATAAGCTGCTGTATCTGCGAGGGCTTGCTTAAAAAGGATGGATGACATTCCTTTGAGACCGTTCTTCTTCACTCAAATTAAGGAGAAGGAAAGCAATTAGAGCTGACTGTAATGCGATATTCAGCATTCTGAGAAGTTAAGGCAAGGTTCAACAAGGCCTACCTCACACCGCTTTCCTCATTGTATTGTACGGGTCGATTTGCTAAATCGGAATCTTTGTGAGAACGAAGATGGAAAATGGCGTTAGGATATCCGTTTCGGGCATAATTTTAAACATGTTAACGAAAGTTCACCTGGAAATTAATTGCAGCTGAAAATAGCAAAAGCATATGTTTGCGTGTGCAGCAAAGCTGATAAAAGAAGCTTGACGTGACAGCTGCTCAATAAAGACATTAGCGTAAACCTGTACACACTTTTCACACTAGACACATATAAGAGATGAAGAGTATGCTGCTGATAATTGTTTTTCATAACGCTAGATGCTTCCATTGTTACGAGTAATTTAAGCCTTGAAATGACTCAATACTTCCTAAATTTAAAGTTTTAGACCTATACCTGATATTTGCATATAAATAATTTGAAGTGGTATTATTATGTAGTATTTTTACAACAGGACAATTTGGGATACTTGCGCAATTCTATTAGTATATATACGGTATTTGTGTATATGGGTGGTACTAATGCATTGCTGCATTTAAAAACATAACACCATAATTAATGCATTACTTTCTCGACTGCGTGTGTACGACTTACATAGTAGGTACAGAAGGTATTTTATTCCACCCAAATATACGTTACCGACAGATTTCAGCGGAAATGTTATGTTTTGATTTCGCCTGAATAAAAAAAAGAAAACCCTAAGAAAGTGCGTGTGTATGTGTGCGTGCGTGCGGGCGTGTGGGCGGGCGTGTGTGTGTGGTATTTAAGAAAGTCTGTTAAATACCAAACTTGGTATTTAAGTGAAGCATCTTCCAAAGGTGCAATACGAAAATTTTCAGTAAAATCCACCACCAATCGCTTTATTCTTTTAGGTTTAATATATGTATTACCATTTTTTTTCAAAAACCTTTATTCGTTTTATCAGTTGGAATTACTACACTTTAATCTCTTCCCCCAACTACCCTTTCCATGGAACATTTTTCGAATGTTTTGATTTTCTCAAAAATGTATAACGATCTTGATTAAAATGCCATAAGCTTTAGATATTTTCATGACAAATGAAATGTATAAGTTGAATTTTCTGGGAATATCCTCAGAAGACCTCTTCATTCTTGATGAATGTTATATAACTGTAAACAAAAACTAAAAATAGGAATATATAGATCTCGTTAAAACGCACAAGTTGTAATTCCAGTTTTTATTTGTGGAGTGAGCCTTACCAAGATATTCCCTATTATTCGTTTCAATGTTAAAATACTTAAACTTTTCTCAAAGGGGAATATGTCATTCGTTTCATATCTCTTTTGTTTTACTACTGACCATGCAAAGAGAATCATTCTACTTACAAGGAAGCAAGGAATAAGACCTTTTGTGCTAATATTTATTTTGATTTGCATTATGTAGATAAAAGAATAATTATTTGTAAGAAAACAGCTCGTCTGCAGAACAGGTAGAGAAAGTCATATGAATGGAACACATCAGATTTTTTTGCTTAGATTGTCAGAAAGCGTGGCAGCAAGGAGATGGCCATTCTTCTAGATTTTCGTCAAGGATGTATATGTAAGAACTCTCATTCAGTGACATTTCCTGCTTTCTAATTATTTACGGAGATATAATTTTAAAATGTGGAATAGTCTTGACAAAATACGTGGGAGTGTCAATTGGCAATATTGTGCTGGAGACTCAGTAGACGGAACGGCACACCTCGCAGTCACGCGGCTTAATGCGTCTGCAGCGTATAAATAAATAATTTCGGCACGTCAGTCTTTACACTCCATAGCCCACGAACAGAAAAACCGGCCTCACGCTCACGTAGAAGCGGGCAATCCTCCATCTCAGTGTTAGACAACTGAACGATCTGTGACTTCCGCTAGGAATTCTCTTCTTATTCCCAGCTCTCGGTTAGAAACTCAGAAGTATAGGAGCTCACGAGGCAAAAGGAAAGGAAACGTTATTGTTAGCAAGGGACTATCGGGTTCCTCACAATCCTCGGTGGGCACAAGTCCGACACATAAGTCGAAGTATTCGCACAGGGTTTCGGAGGAGCGCTGCGCCTTAAACTAACAGCCCAAGGTTGGAGTTCATTATTGCAAAATATGAATTACTCCTTAACTGTGGAGAATAGATCGAAATTGTAACATGCTTATTGTCATTTAACCGGTTTTTACATTCTGATTACGGCTAAACTGTATATGTTATCTTAACCGGCAGGAAAATAACGTATTTTTGCTTTTATAGTGTAAAATAAGTTGATTATTCAGACTAAAGGTAATCAAATTCATGTGACTTATTGCTCACTATCAGTAAGTAGACCAAGCGGTTTCATCTGTGACCTGTATTCGCAAGGTCATTGGTTCGATCGCCCATCCGTGGGCATTTTCGGGGTTTCCCTGGGTCACCAGGTGAACGCCGGAGTTAATCTAAGAGAGAGCTAGTGCAGGGGCTCGTGCGTATACACAGGAAAGATAGGGAATTCAAGGAGGAGCGAGATCCTAGCTAGGGAGCAGGGCCAGGGCCTAATGCGTATACATGGGGAGGATGGGGAATTCAAGGAGGCGGGAGATCCTAGCCAGAGAGCAGGATTAGGGCTAATACGTATTAATGGAAAAGATAGGGAATTCAAGAAGTCATGCTAGGAGGAGGGGGGAACCTAACCTACACCCAAAGTATTAGGTGTATTTTTCAACCCTTTATGGTTGAAAATTTGTTTTTATCGTTTTCCCAGAATTTGTCATGTTTTCTTACATATGTGTTACATGTTTTACACGTGTAATTACATGAAAAACACGTATTTCCCTCCCGTCCCTCTCCTGGATGGTCTGCTAAGCTGAAAGGAGGTTCCCCATACACCCACTACTAATCTTGGAGTCCTGGCTTCGAGGTGACAATTAACTAAAAGTTCGATTTACTCCTGAATTGCTTAAGATAGAACGATGCGGTAACAAGTGATTAGTTGCTCTGCTTACTGCGGTCTAAAAATAATTACCGCTGAAGTCCCAAATGGCTTGAGTTCGATTCTGGCTGGATGTATTAAACTTTTAATTCATATATCTCCTAAACTTAGATAAAGATTTCGAGTAAAGTGCGTTCAAAAGATATGAACCAGTGCTATGTAAAAAAGACACACAAGTACACCTTAAAGTCCGGGGTTCGAAGTGAAAATTTAAAAATAGCTTCCTCAGGAACTGTTAGTCCTAGCAATATGGGACAAAGATTTTATGGTAACTATTATTACACTTTTCCAGATTAAAGTATAATTTATAATCTTTATTTTGAATCCGTAACTTTCGATGACTTTATAAGTTTTTGACTTAATCCTAACTATAAGGCCTATTTCAACATTGTAATGTGAGTATTGATGCATTAGCATGTCAAACTAAGCTTTTATATTGATTTTTAACCTAGAAGGTTTTGGTTCGATTCTTAATCAATGTATGAAACTTTAATCTTTTATAAGGGCTATATTAATCTAGATAAAGACTTCAAATAAACTTTATTCAATATTGAGGGCTTACGTAAAATGATTTAAATATATACAGATGTAACTGAGAGTCCCGGGTTCGAACAAAACCTTAAAAATAATTATCTCAGGCACTATTAATTGTAACGAGAAGGAACAACGCTTTCAAACAGCTAAAATTACGCGACATAATTTGTGATAATAAATTATGGTTGCAGGTATTTGGTTCGAAATTATAACTTTCAAGAACATTTAAGCATAATCCACAGCTATTAGGCCAGCATTAACGGGGAAAAGAGTGTATTGATGCATTTAGTATATTCATTTAAGATTATAAGTGCTTCTTAACCTAAAGGTCCCGCTTCGATCCCTGACTCGTTGGAATTTAATTCCAAGGGTGAATAACTCTTTAGAGGAATGGACATAGGAGAGCAAATAAAACGGAAAACGGATGCCTCTCACCCTGTCCTTGAATATCGACACCAATAAAGTAGATAGCATTAGGGTCTTTGTTCGAATCTATGAAGGGTGTGCTTGTATGACTTTGAAACGAAGAACGTTATATAGCCTAAATAAATTTACACATGAAGGTGGAATTACTGTGATAATAAACAGACTAATTACTTTATTAAAAAAGAACACCAGTTCGATTATCGTCCTTTCATAAGAGGGCTTTTTAGAATTTCATATGTACTGGAAAATTTACTGAATAACCCCCTGAAACACAAATATTAATGCATTTAGCATGCTGAATTAGCAATATACAATAACTTAATTCTTGCGGTCTAGGCTTCGAATACACAAAACTTGGAGAAAATACAACTGAATTAAATAATACTTTAACCGACAGGTGTGTGCCTAAGATGCTATCTTGGAGGCTATATGCGAACACTTAAAAAATGAGCGAAAATATGGGAAATGAATGAAAGGCTTCCAACTTCGCATGCAAAACACTAGTTTAAATGAGAATGTATGGATTTGCTCGTATCAAAGTATATCAAAAATATTAAACAGACAAAAACATGCGTCTGACATATAATTTAACTTCTTAAAACCACTAAAATCTGGACGTCCTGCACTAGCAGGGGAGAGCGTAAATAGTTGTTCTTTATAGTATCCTTGCAATGTGATGAGCTGGGGTCTATGAAGAGCCTGTCTCGTATTGATGCAAGAATAGACATGCTGCAAACCAACATTTTAGAGCTTCTATTAAGCAGCCATATATGAGACTGAAAAGAACATGCCTAAGGTTAAAACATAAAGGCAGATGCACTAACATTGGATGGTTTTTACATGCTTAAACCTCGATTAAATTATAACTAATGGATGTAGTGTGATAAACGAGTATAAAAACTATGAACTGCATTAAAAACAGGAAAGAAGCATGCATCTGAAGCATTATTTAACTTAATAACACAAAGAAATATATTAAATGCATAACCTAACTGGAACAGAAAACACAGAAGAACTGTGAAATCGCAAGGGCTAAGTCACGTGATCTAACCGGTCCATGCTGCTGGCAATGACGACGATAGTAGTGTTGGTGGTGGTTTTTTTTTTTTTTTTTTTTCTTTTTTTTCTTTTAATGCAGGGGAAAAACCTTAGGAAGACACCCATCGGGCGAGTTGGATTCTCACCAACTCAAAGACCCCTGCAAGCCATATATGACTTCTTCTTGGAACTATCTTACAGTATTACTTCAAGAAGAAGAGGCTGGAAAGATGGTCCACATACCAATAATAATAATAATAATAATAATAATAATAATAATAATAATAATAATAATAATGCCTTCACGCCGCGTTCATCCCTCTCCTTATCCTTGAAGACACAGGCCACCGTTTGAACAATAATTTGCCAGATTTATTTTATCTTCAGCATAACCAAAAGAAAATTTTCTCGGTTACAACCTGGCCTAAGCGTATATAGCTCGAGCAACGTATGTCATTCCACTTTAGACAGATCAGGAAAGTATGCTCTGGAGTTTATACTTAAGCACAGTACAAACAAAGATCCGTTTTAGCGAAACCCATTCGGTGTAAATAAGATTTAAAGCGACCATGTCCTGTCAGAAATTGTGTTAGATAGTAGTCCAGATTACCGTGCTTCCTAGATATCCAGAGTGCGATTTCAGGAATGAGCAGTTTGGTCCACTGAGGCGTCCTCTCCTCCTGCTTCCATTCTACTTGCCACTGATGATGGTGTTCTCCCTGACCAACAGTTTTGAGCCCTAGAGGTCGTTCCTGGACTAGCAGATGGATAGGTATGGTCCCTGCTAAAACCTGTAAGGCCTTCGTGGAGGTGGTCCTGTAGGCACTACAGATGCGTAGCGGAACCTTAAGCTGTACACGCTCCACCCATCTTCTATATACTTCCTTTCCCATGCTAGCCCTCCAAGCGGGCGCACTATATAAAATAATGGAATTAATCACACTACTGAGGATTTTTCCGGTTTCAGGCTTGGGAACTCCGATATTAGGCATTAAGTGACTCAAGACTGTCATTACTTTCTCTGCCTTGCCAACCACGTATTTTACATGGACACCCATATTCGTATTATGGCCAAACTGAAGCCCAAAATATCTCAATTATTATCTTTGAGCTTGCAGTGCCACGCCACCAATATTTAGAGTAACTTCCCTGAGCGGTCGTCGTCCCTCCAATATAACAATTTCAGTCTTGGGCAAAGCCAACTGTAGATCCTTCTTTAACATCCAAATATCAATTTGGTGAGTAGACCACCAAATTTTGTCCTGCACCCCTTCTCTGGATTCCCCAGACACAAGAAGGGCCAGGTCATCGGCGTATCCAACAGATGTAGTCTCTATCGGCATATGCACTCGGAACATATCATCATAATAAATATTCCATAGGGCAGGTCCCAAAACTGAACCTTGAGGTACTCTGCAAGTCATATCCAGATGTTGGATATCACCCACCAAAATCATCCTACATATAATTTTGGTGAGGTATGGGGCTACGCGCCGCCTCCTGAGCTCATCAATTATACCCTTCCACGGTGCCGAATTACAAACATTCTGAACATCTAGGACCATCAATGCCACATAGAAGAAAATGCCTTGGCATCCGTCACAAAATTTAGTACAACCCTTGCCGAAAACCAAATTGGTGGGCGGGGGGGGGAGAATCCTTCACCTCTTTCTATCTCCACAATTAATTGCCTGTTGAGTATATGTTTTGCAAGTTTGCCGAAACATCAAGTAGACAGATAGACCTATAAGACTTACATCCTCCTAACTTACTTGGTTTTTCAATAAAAATGAGTTTCGCGAGTTTTCACTTACTGGGGAACTCACCACAGCGTAGAATAGAATTAAAAATTCTTCGAGTAACTCTGTTTCCGTGTCACAAGGAGCGTCATGGTGGTGGTGGTGGTGGTGGTGGTGGTGGTGGTGGCAGCGGCGGCGGCGGCGGCGGCGGCGGCGGCGGTAGCAGCAGTGGGTTGTGACGTATTATTTCTTAATTGTTTTTCAGTATACAATTTGTTTATTTTTTATGGAGACAATCAGTTACCAATTTCATAGGAGGAAATCAAGAATGGATTTGGTTGAAAGAATATCATTGGGAAAACTAATATAAAATCTGAACAACCCTGTCTGATACATCTATAACGAATGTTGGGAATAAATGTCTAAATGCGTAAAATACTTATGGATATGTTGAGCTGAAAAGATGCAGAAGAAACTTTAAAACTAGATAAGGTTTTCCTACATTACCAATCTTAATGTTATAAAAGAGAATAGCTATCAAATAATAAGCTTGAATAAAACTGTAAATAAGAAACTATAGGCTGAAGGGGGAGGCTGGATAAAATATGGTGAATTACAATAAAAATTGCAGAATCCTTTGCATTAACACTTAAGAATATTGGTGTATAAGCCTATAATATAAATGTGAATGAATAAATTTGTTCTTAACTAGCACAAGACGCTTAAAATGACCGTAGAAGGAGAAAAAATTATGTAAAGTTCGTCAATGATCCGAACAAATCGAACTCTAATAATTATGCATGGATGAATGAAACAGATAATTTACGATGAAAAGGATCCTTCTAAAAATGAGATTGATAACTGAGAGAGAGTGGTGATGCTGAATGTGGCTTCGGATTTAAGGGTTGCTGTTAAGATTTACGTGCTGCTGAAGTAGTAATGCTCACAGTGTCTGTGGATTTTGGAAAATAGTTTTACAACTGCGATGAACTTGGTAAGAATACTGTCGATATAGTGATAGACATGGGGGATGACCATTGTATAGGTGACGGTGTTGCTATAGGTGGTGGTGGAGGCGAGAGTGGTGATGTAGGCTAATACTGGTTAGAAATGTATATAAGTGATGGTATGTGCAGGAAAAGAAACATCCAACATGAATAAAATACATAAAGAAACAATTTTGGTGTAAATAAGGATAGTTTAATATGATTCAGAAAGATTGCAAACTCATACTTGGCTTAGCCTTTCTCATGTTAACATCTGAACATGTACAAGTCTATTGAAGGAGAGAATATGAGAGTTAAAGCTTAGAAAATTATAGAAAGAGTGTAGAAAATGATCATAAAGGATAAATACTATTATGTTCTATATAAAATACCGCATAGACTATATACAATTCAATATCATACTAAAATGTATGCAAACATTATAAACCCATATGAAATGAATGTAAAAGCAAAGGGACTTGAAAACATGGCACGGTGTTACAAAGCATTAAAAATGTGTGTTATAGCATTTTAAATACCTTCAAATGTGTTGATCAAAGTATAAATTAGCTTGAAAATGCCAATAATGGCTATGTTTCAAAAAGTCTTCTAAAGTAAGAAACTCTAAATGCTTTATAGTGACCTGAAATACCGCTATAGAACTCTCAATAATTATCAGAATATATCCTCATTGGTGTAGAATGTTATCTAAAAATATTTAAAATATCTTGAAATACCTGCCTCGAGACTAAATGGGTGGTGAAATAGTACTTCAATTATCTTAAAATTATCCTAAAAGATCTCGAAAAGGTTGTAAGGTAACCTAAAATACCTGCTCCCCAGAGGTTAAAGATCTGCTATATCGAGCTTTAAATCTTCTAAAAGAACATAAAATGCTCTCGGAAAGGGTTTAAGTAGCCTGAATTATATGCCTTCCGCTGGTAAATATTTATTAAATAAAGCTTAAAATTCCTTCATCACATCCTAAAGTAACTACTAAAGGGTTTAAATGTATAGTGAAATAACTAATCTAGCGACTAAGTACCTGTTAAACATATAGCTTAAAAATACCTTGAATTTGCCCAAAGAAAACCTTAGAATGCTTGCAAACGGAATACAAATTCTTCACCAAAAAGCTCGAAATGCTCTGAAATGTCTAAATCAATCGAAAATCCCAGAGCCAGAAATACATTTAAAATTCTCTCAAAATGTATGAAATAGCTGCTGCTAAAACGTTAAAAAAAAATTACAAACATATCGAAATACCAGAAAACATATATACATAGCAAAAGCCCGTAAAAAGAAACTGAAGAGGTAAACAATTTGCAATGTCCCAAACTTAAGGGTAGGTAGATTATGTTAGGTGATAAGAACATAGAACACTTTGTAAGAGAGTATCTATCCTCTCTAGCTACACTAATATCATACTAATTAGCCTTCAACAAAAAAGACACACAAAGTTGAAATAACGAAATGTTAGATTATGTTCGATTCACTAGCTGAGAAAGACTGAAAACTGTGCAAACATATTCCCCCTCGATTCACACATCTGAACCTGTAGAAGTTTGCAAAAAAAAAAAAAAAAAAAAAAATACACGATGCCTCTTAAATGAATGCAAAAATACTGATACAGAGTGTACAAATGTTCATAGAGGATCAAACTATGGAAAAATATGACATCTGTAACAGGATAGTCTATAAAATGCGATCAAAGCATCTAGGCACCTATGGAAATGCTATAAAATGTACAAGAAAAATAGTGACAAAGATCGACAGAAATACTGTAATGAAGACTCAAGGCTGTGGAAATGTAGAAAGTTGTTGCAGAAACGATATAAAACTGCTATAAAATATTAGCATAAGAAAAGGTTATCGATTAAAATAGCTTCAAAATGCTTGCAAACTGAATTGAAATCCTTCTCCAAAAGCCCCACATGACCTGAAATTGTCTTTAAATCCGATAAATATACATGATCCAGAGCCTGAAATACATTCAAAATACCCCCCAAAATGTATGAAACAGTGGTTGGTGAATCGCTCAAACATTACAAACTCATTGAAATATTATAAAGCACTGGAATACATAGCAAAATCTCCTAAAAGAACTGAAGATGAATGAAAAAATTGCTGTGTTCCGAACTTAGGGCTAGTTAGATTATGTTAGGTGATAAGAAAAGAGAATACATTGTATGAGAACGTCTCTCCTGTCTAGCTGAAAAATACCATAATAGTTAACCTTATATAAAAGCCAGAAAATAAAAATAAAAGACGAATAAAAAGGACGAAACAAAAAGTTAAATAAAAAACACCAAGAAGCGAAACGCTAAGATAGGTTAGTTGAGGAAGAAGTTCTCTTTGCTAAATAATATCTCGGCCGCTGTTACCAAGTCCTTAAAAAGGAACCTCACAAATACAATCATGGAGTTTGAAATCCTATTGCCTGAGGGCAATGATCTCAATGCTCTGTAAGCAGACAGAAAGCAATACAAAACACTGCAAAATACTGCAAAATAGTCTCAAAATGACTGTAAAAATGCTAAAAGCCATTAAAAACGCTGGAAAATACTGCAAAATATAAGCAAAATGTCTAAAGAGGGAGGGGGGAATGCCTATAAAGTGTTAAAAGCATTAGAAAACAATACAAAATATGAGCAAAAAACAGTTGAAAACCCCAAAAATATCTGCCTGTTTTAGATCCCTAAATACCCACAAAATGGCCTGAAATTACTTGAAAAGCGAACGAAAATACTTGATGCAGCATTCAAATGGCGCTAAATTAGTGGAAAAAGAGCTAAACTGTCTGATGCATACCTAGAAAGTTAACTCTCCCAGAGACCTGAACACCCTCCAAATGGCATGAAATGTTATTAAAAGCATTCTAAGACATCTGTGGCAACGCTAAAATTACCTCAAAACCCTCAGAAAGCAGTAAAAACACTGAAAATGGTCTCGAAATGTACTAAAATGCATGCGACGGTTTAAAAGCATTAGAAAACACTGCAAAGTAGTGTAAGATATCAACAAACAACGACACAAAAAGCCTAAAATACTTATTTTGGATTCCCAAATACCCTCCAAAAGACATGAAATATTATTAAAAACATTCTAAAACAACTGTGAGAATAGTAAAATCACCTTAAAAATCCTCAAAAATGTTTGAGAAAGTACTACAAGCGCTCATAAATAGTCTCGAAATATGTTAAAATGCATGTGAAGGTGTTAAAAGCATTAGAAAATAGTGTAAATAATGTAAGATATGAGTAAACAACGACTCAAAAAGCCTAAAATTCCTGTTATAGAGCCCCAAATACTTTCAAAATGGCTCAAAGTGAGTAGAAAAAAGAGCTAAAATGCCTGATGAATTCCCCGCAACTAGCTGTCCTTAGGTCCTAAATACTCTCCAAATGATATGGACAACGCAATTTAAACAACTGCATCAACACTAAAAATGCTGAAAAAATTCGTGTGAAAGCACTATAATCGTCCAAAAATAGTGCCAATACGTGCTAAAATGTTTGTAAGGAGTTAAAAGTAATTAGAAAATACTGCAAAACGATGTAAGATATGAGCAAACAAGACTCAAATAGCCTATAATATCTGTTTTGGAGCGCTATATACCCGCAAAATACCGTGGAATATGTTGAAAAAGAGTTAAAATGCCTGATACATGCCTTGAAACCACCCGTCCTAGAGACCTAAACACCCTCCAAATGTCATTAAAAGCGATCGAAACCAATGTGGTAACACTAAAATCACGTTAAAATCTTGAAAAATGTCTGTGTAGGCACCATAAGCACTGAAAAATAGCCTCAAGGTGTCACTGCTAAGCAGATTTTCTAAATAATTAAGCCTTTCAAATTCGGAAACGAACGTTTACTGCAATAAACACTAAATAACAACATAGCTTCTGTAGGGTATGGGTTAGCGCTATCAAAACCTTCAAATTGGTTCAGCAAGAACGGTTCCCTTCCTATTTTGTATTCAACAAGAAACCTGTGGTATATAACCCGTTGCTCGAGATTTGGATGCAAAACTATTGCTGCATTGAAGGGCACACATACTTTCCTTGTATGTACTATCCATTTAGAATCTCCTCTTGCAACCTAATTTCATACGGACAGTCAAAACATAAGCTAACTAATGACTGATGTGCATTAACAAATTTATCAATACCAAAGAGCACCTTGCTGTGTTTCACAGGCTTCTCATCCTTTCTGACAAGATCGCTTTAACACGTTTTCACCATGCATGGCATTTTGCCACGCTACAATGAACAGCTTTGAGCTCTTTAGAGTAACGATTATGCATAAACATTCCGTCTCGCACAAATGTTTCTAACGCTCTGTCATTCATTTTATGAGGAAAAGCATATACACACACTTATCGTATTGATGTCGAGAAATGATGAATTACTGCGTAAGTATTTAAAACTTCTAGATAAAAATAGTAAACGCATAGCTTGAAAATATAAATCGCAGAGGAAATATTATCGATGTATTTATTAAAATAATCCTACACAACTTTCTGAATTTGTTTCTGATAAATTTAAATAGTTCCATAATAGGCTCGGGAGGAATGGCCAGATTATAATAATGACATTCACATTTTTAATGAACGAAACATAAAATTGTATAAGACGTATACTAAAGGTTAGATAAAAATGGGTAGTTATTCATGTCTATTTGAAAAGCTTAATTTTCAACTGTAGTTGTATTCTTATTATGAGTCTTACTTATTTTAAGTTATATTTAGTAAAAATCCTGAAAACTTACAGCTTTTCCAATACAATTCTCAAGAAAGCCTGCCATAACACTCGCGATCTAACAGAAGAAATTGAAAACCTTGGTTGAAAAGTTGGTGTAGCCATTTTACCCTGTGCTACGTATCTTTACTAATCATAAATGCCTAGCAGATATTTAAAAATAAAATTCTAGTTAACTTTTCAACCTTATTAAGAATTTGCGTATCAGTTTGCGGAAAATTATATAGCTTTTATCATTTGTGTAACCACATGTTGTAGTTGCATGGTGAAAATCGGTGTATTTTAGTTCAGAAGACACAAGTGCGCTGTCCAATTCAGTTTTTTTTTTTTTTCAGTTACATAGAGCCACACCATTAATTGTGAAGTAAAACAACGGCTAACTGACATTAAACAAAAACAGTAAAATGCCGTTGCAATCAGCTTTTCATACCTCCCGCAACTATGGGATTTATCAAGGTATAAGGAGTAGAGTAATTCAATACAATGTAATTATGAAGGAACGTAAAGTGTTGAACATAAAGTTGAAGGAGTGTATTTCAACATTTTACAGCAGCCTTTGACCTCTGCCGAATTTAAAATGCAAGTGACTAACTTATTTGTAGAGACTTTACAAAGTATTGATAAACATAAGTTAATTATGTAATATGCGTATATACCTTATGCAGCTTTCCTGTTTATATTTATGAAACTACAAACAAACTGTATTCCACCATAATAGGAAATATATTGAAACATTTCACATAAAATCTGAACACACAAATGAGAGGAACAAGTCCTTTTGAGCAGCAGGGAAGCCGGTGTATTACAGAATTCAACTGACACACCTTCACGGGTACAGAGGAGTATTAGCCCAGCACTTTGATATAGGGTTCTTATAGTCTTTGAGATCATAATTGTTTGTAATAGATCAAATTCAATAATGAAACAGCACGTCATTTATAAAGCTTCCCTGGATTTCTGCTACCTTTTTGCACGTAACCGTGGCCATGCTACGCACAAAAATTCCATGTGATTACCCATGTCATATATACTTAAGATTTGAAAGAAACCCGAGAAATTAAACTTGGGTTCGCTTCAAACTTACGCATTCATTTGTGTCAGGGTACGGGGGGCGGGGGGAGCTTAACAGTGTGTACAGGGTTTGAATCCAGCACCACAAGATTGACAGCCCAGCAAGTTAATTACTGTATAATTACTACAACTGTTATTTAGGTGTGCATATATGTATATATATAAAAACACACACACACACACACACACACACACGATTATTTGGCTTAAAGTGGTGGTATCAGTAGTGCATTGGTCCTTGCTGACGGAATACTTTTTGGTGAAAGTAAAGCTTATAATTTTGAAAATACTGCAATAGGGGAAAGGTGTCTAAGAATATGGTATCGAACAAGGCACATTCGCGCAGTGTCTCACCGATGTTGAAATAAAATTAATTACGATAGAAATGTGAAGTGTAATCATTACTTACCAATTTTAGCTGCCCATAGCGGTAATTATACGTGTTGGTATTCTTATAGATAGTAGTGTAATAATGAATAGGACAGGAAACACAGGTGGAACATAAAGAATATTCTATTCCATTTAGATGTACCTAAACCTATTATTAAGCATGTTTGTGAGTTTTGACGTAGAAATCTATCAACACAAAATATGTAAATGACAATATGCGCATAGGATACATGATGCAGTTGTGCAGTGAGCAAATTCAATCTCCCGTATTCCAGATAACGATGGGTAATAAGGGTATAAGGGATACAGCGGGTGGAGACACCACCCTCATTGGGACATATGGGGCACCCTCCAGGTAGAAGGGATGAAGTAGAAGAGTTCGCAGCTCAAAGACCCGAGCTGCTCAGAGATGAGCGACATATTGACCAGCCAGCCCTATAGTGTCCATGGGAATACTCTGCCCGGCACTACCTCGCACCACGAAATCTAGAAGCACTCTGGAAAATAAGAGAAGGAAACGTAATTAAAGGGAAATTATAGAAAAAAAATCGAGGTAGATGAGAAATCAACTCAGCATTAACCTTTCGACCAGTGAAAACTACGAAAAACTCAAGGTCTGAGTGAGCGGTCATCAGGAATCGAACCCGGGATCTCCCAAATACGAGTCTCATACTTTTCCCAGGAGCCATGAGGAAAAATGTTTAAAAAATATAATTTCTAGGCCACTTTGATTGTTTCTCTATGGAAACAACTCCTATACCAACAAAGGAATGCAGGAGATCATTGGTATTAATTTGTAAGAAACATATTTTATTTCGATTTAGAGTACTCCATCATAAAGTATTGCGTACAGTTTGTGTCCCAAAACATTGCTGTAGTAAAGATCTAGAAGAAGTTTTCAAAGTCAGTGGCTTTAAAACAATGTAAGTTGACAATAAAAGAAAACTGATCTATTTACGAACCTAGTACCTTTGCCTAAAATATTTAAGCTTTAGAAAAACAGCATTGTTAAAAATATTAATTAGTCTATTAAGTTAAACTGCAATTTATATAATGGAAATTGTTTAACCGTTATCTTAATATTAAACGCTACTGCCATAACGTTTTCTATTATTTTAAATTTATAGTTTTATATCCGTTCGATTTATACCACCTTCCGCGGCAGAGATTTGGATTTTGAAGTTTAGAGTTTTTGCTGCATCTGCAGATGAAATGTCCAGTATGACGTTGATCATTTTATAGCAGTATTGCTTTCTAACGAGGAAAATCCTTCCACCCAAGTGATATCGTTCGGGAAAAGCATTTTAGCATTTCTTTCTCAAACAGAAGGCAGCTTAGTATCCGCAGCATTAGATTTTCGACAGTGCTTGGTTACGTCTGTATACACAGCTTATAGTCCTTGGAGTTCCATTGGCCATAAATGCAATCTGGTGCCAAGCACCCCACATTAATAACCAATTTACCCCACTCCCCCTATTTGATAGCGCTCTCGAAGCGTGAGTTTAATCCTTAGTCTGCCCTCCTCCTGCTGTCTCAAAATCCGTCCGTCATTTACGGCGTATTCCTCAACTAATTTAGATGAACGTTCATTAATGTGATGACCAGTAATAAATAAACTAATTATAACTAATATAAAGCAGCTGTAAGATGTGAGGATTATGATTCAAAGGGTAGTTTCTCAGCCTTTCCCCAGAATTTGCAATTGACGAAGTTGGAACTGTCGTTAAAGGATAGTGCCGAAGTTTAAGTGGGTGCTACGGAAAATTTGCGCTGTAAGTGTCCAAGTTGTAATGTTGACGTGGATATGGGAGCGGCGAGGAGGGTTCTGGATGTGACTTTAAATCAGTGAACCTGGGAATTATAATGAATGAGCTGAAGATTAGCTGCTATAGACCTAGGGGATAGTTGAATCACTTAACTGTCCTTCGACTGCAGTTATAAGAGGAATAAATGCTAACATAAGGGAAAAGAAATATGTAAAGTGCATAAATATTGATGCGAATGGGTGTCATGATGTAGCATGCTGATCGTTGCTCTATGGTTTAAGGTGTGGGACGGAATTTGATATCGTATGATAGATACGCTCTGTTATGGTTGATTTAGTGATGGGTACTATCGAATGTTTTCGACAATCGAATGTATCACGATGGTGGGAAATGACTATCGAGTGATTTGGGTTTTCATTCGAATTTAAAAGCTGTTTATTTTCGCCCGATGCGTAAAGTAGCAGTGTGGATGAGGTACTAATACAACCAGTTTTCATTAGGATTTAAATGAACAATGTAATAACGTTTCTTGCCCTCAAGCATTATAAAAAAAAACTTTGGTGCACATTATTTTGCAATATTAAAACACGCATCTGCTTGCATTATGCATAGTAATTAACGCGAAAATTAATTTCGTGAATATCGGATTGTGTTTTCAATAAGACTAGCATATATGACTGAGAAATAGAACTCTGTATTTATAAATGAAGAAACGTATTTCCATGTTTAAGGTTATCTATCTGTTTTAGAATCGTGTGTGCTATGGTTTAGTAACTTGTGGTTATGTTATCTAGGTTATATCGTATTAATTCGTAAATGTTTTGGGTAAAAATGATTGAACCAAAGATTATTCACGCTTAATATAGGGAGACTTAGCTATAGTAATTTGTTTTTATTCTGTATTTGCGGTACCCGGTCTTAAATTGGCTAAATGATATTTTGAGTTGAACTGAATGCAAGACATAGCTAACTTTCTAAAGCTCCATTTGTCCATTTACTTTTCGACTTTAGTGCACAAACAGGTGGGGAGCTGCAATTTTATTTGTGGCTGTTTAACTATCGAGGAAAGAAAACAGCTACGAAACTACAATTTTAACTTCTCTTGTGCAAAATAGAGGTTACGTTAAGGCTATTTACAAGAACAACAGTCTCCAGTCACCTCATCCCACTAATTATCTGCCACCAAATGGCAACTTGTCCGGCAGTATCACCAATACCAATGCACATGTTTAGAATAAGCGTATGTCCCAATAGACCAAATGCACTTTTATATTTCTTGCTTGGTAATTGGTATGTGGTATTCCTTAATATAATGGCTATGACTAATGCCAAAGCTGTTAAATAAAGAAAATAAAACACTAGGTACCTTCTCTGAAATGGGGTTGGCATCGCATCTGCATTTGTTCATCGATGAAAGCGACCTTAAATGTGATTGGGGACAGTTTTCTGATTGGGGGATATCAACTGCCAATCGATCAATAGTACAATAACTTTCTAAAACAGAATACTTGGCTAATTACCGATAGTTACACGACTATTGAATAACTCCTTAGTTTTCATTCGATAGTGTCCATCACTAGCTTGATGTACTCAGTTAACTTCACAACATCTCTATGGGCCGCACCGTGGCCGAGTGGTTAGACCATTCGTCTCTCACCTAGACCGTCCGGGTTCGATCCCAAGCGACCGCATTTGAGATTTGTGGTGGACAAAGCGGCGTTGGGGCGGGTTTTCTCCGGTTTCCCCCGCCATCGCATTCATGTATCATCAGTGTCACCGCCTGTGGTGTCATAAGTAGTTAAAGCGGGCGTTAAACACTACCAAAAAAAAAAAAAACTTGCAGGAATTAGGTCTCCATTTTCTCACCCTATATAATAATACTAGCCAATGCCATTCTATTCCATTGTGACGTGTCTTTGCGTTGTTTCTACTTATTCATTTTTGATCAATTTATTTTCATATTACTACTCTCATGATATCAGAGTTGGATGCTGCTAATAACAGACATGAAGGATGCAGGGGAAGAAGGACGTATGTTGATGAAAATTCGAAAATGAGTTAGATAACTGCACCATCTTATATCACGAAGTTCTAAAAATACGCTCAGACAATTCAGATGTACCACAAGAAATTAGTATTAGTGTTGCTGCACAGTATATAAAGACGGAATAAATGGCTCTTTAATACGTATTTAGTAAATGTTATTTGTATTTCTTCTTAAAATAAAATACCCTTCATATTATTAGCACAAAAAGTATGTATGCTAAAACTTTCTGTTGGCACTTCCGTTTAAATTTTGAGAGAGTTCTAAACAAAATGCCTTGAATCCTCCAGCGGCTTCGAGGCCTAGTTCAACAAGGTAGGTTTTATAGAACTAGTAGTAAGAGAAAATGGTGGATTTAATGCATGATTTGTGTGATATAGTAAAGAAAGTGAAGCAAATTGAGATCTTATCAGTGCTGGTAAATACGAATCGCAATATCCGTGAAATAAATGTCACAAGGCATTTATCGGTAATAGTGCGTTGCCCTCCGTGGTGTAATGGTTACCTACCATGCTAACTTCATATACCCATGGTCGCGGGCTAAACCCGGCGGAGGACGATGCAAAATTAAAAGATCTTTCAGGCCCAATATATAATGGGACGCTGAGAACCGCAGAAGTTAAAGAACGTCCATAAATAAAACTTTATTTCCATTTTGTAAAGTGCGTATAAAGCCTCAGCAAGTTGGAAATTCAATCAAGTTCTCTTCTCTGACACGTTGTTTGATCAATGTGAGTTCCACAGCGTTGTGTAACATCCTGTGCTAGTATGTTGGTTCTTTCAAGGAAATTGCTGTAATTTCCCAATAGGGTAAATTAGATTGAGATGGTCCATAAACCTGCTATATTTTCAAGTTGAATATCTGTCTGTGTACAGAGACCTCCGTAGTGCGTTTCTTGTTGCATTTTTAAGGTTGTCTTGATTAACAACGTCAATTTCCATTCTGAAAATGGTGCCTATTAATACAAACACCGTTATTAACATTTGACGAAATACTATCAGCGCTGAAGAATGTTTGTCTATTCCCAAAGTTGTTGCTAAGCAAGTTGCAGCAAAGAGGATTTATTAGTGATTTCTTTACATACTAAGAGCGTCAAACTGTGTGTCACGTAAGGACAGTGACCACTTTTATTCCCCTTTACAGCTTCAAGGGCACTCGTTACTGAAACACCAATTATTAAATATTACAAGCAATACAGCAGACATTATATTTTCAGCGATTTTGAATATAATTTAACATAAAATTAATTTTCAGGTGGTCCTTTCTAAGAAAATGCATTTAAAAATGAAAATTGAGTTTAGCGTAACATACTCCACGTATTGCTATTTTAGAAAATTTTAAATTTCTAAAACTGAATCGTGCATGCAATTTTAATACTCTTTAAGTATAAATGCATACTTTTATTCAGAAATGCCTCTGTGGATCTCTTCATTAATCTTTAAAGAAGGTATATTCTTCTTCCACTTCAGGGATAGGCTATATTGCCCATTCCGGCTCAAAGTCATCTGCCCATTTGATTCTAGGACGCCCTATTGGGCGCCGTCCTTTTGGTCTATAATTTAGTGCCTTTTTTGTTATTCTATTGTTATACATTCTGTTTATGTGTTGGAACCATTGGTACTTAATATCATTTATCTTCTCCTCTAATTTATATATGTTTAACTTCCCGTATTTGTATACTTGGTATGTGATCTTTTAATGTGTGACCTGATATTCGTCTAAGAAATTACATCTCGGCTGTTCCTAATCGTCTCCTGTTTGCTCTACTTAAACTCCAGTTTTCGTTACCTTATAAGAGTGTAGGGATAGCCATGCCTTATAATATTTCATTATTGTTTCTTTTCTGGTTTTATTTCATAATACTCTTTGTATAGTTCCACATATATGTTGGAATTTATTTCATTTTTGTTGTATATCTTTTTCTTGCTCATAGGATATCCAACATCCCAAGTAGTTAAAGGTATTTTACTTGTTCTATTATTTCTCCGTCTATTACTATATATATTAAACAAAGTGGGAGATAATGGGCATCCTTGTCGTGGTCCAAGGTTAGTTATTACTTCTTTTCCTTTGGGTTTAACACTTATTTTTGTATTGTATAATTCTTCTACTGCATTTATCAAATGTTGCGGATATCCTTTTTCTCTCATTATTTTCCATAATTTTCCTCTTAATACATTGTCGAAAGCCTTTTTAAAATCGACGAATAGCATATGTGTTTCTAAATTGTATTCTCTTCTTTTTTGTATAATCTGCTATAGGATGAATACATAGTCTGCGCAAGATCTTCCCCTTCTAAATCCATGCAGGTTTTCATTTATTAATTAATACCTCTGCTATTATGTTTAATCTTCTTGTTATTATTTTAGTATAGATTTTATATGCTGTGTTTAATAGACTTATGCTTCGATAATTATTGCACTCCTTTCTTTTACCTTTTTTGAAAAGTGAACTTACTTGGGCTTCTTTCCATGAGCTTGGTATTTGTAAAGTTTTCCAGTATATATTCATGATCTCTAAAAATCTAATTTTTGCCTCATATGGTGCATGTTTGAATAGTTCTATGTTTATATTATCCGTTCCAGGACTTTTCTTATTTTTAGGCTTGGTATTATTCTAATTCTTCGTATGCTAGTTGGTCTACTTCTATTACTAATTTCCTTGCGTTACTTTCCTTTTTTTTCTCCTTGTTGGTTGTCCACATGTTTTTATAGTATTCCAACCATTCTTGCACCGAGATATTATTTATTTTTGCTGTATCTTTTTCTTCTCTGTTTAAAAATCTCATAACTTTATATGCAATACCTGAGTTACCATATACCTTGTGCTCAACATTACTTATATATTTATCCCAGCTCTTATTTTGGGTCTTCGTTATTTACCCTTTAAGTATCGCACAGCTTCTTTTGTACTCTATTTTGTCCTCATCTAGTTTAGTATTCATCCATTTTAAATATGCTACTTTTTTCCTTTTATTAAGTATGCTAATTCTTCATTCCATACCGACAAACCTTCCCTTTTTTCCTTTTATTGCGCGTTCCCAGGGTTTCATATGCTGCTTTCAAAATTACTTTTTTCAAATCGTTCCATTCCCTCTCTATGTCTAAACTTACGCTGGTCTAAATTTTGTCTTATTCTTTTGCCGTACAATCTCTTTGAACTTTCATCTTGCAGCAAGTGGATCTTAAAATATTATTGATCTTCATCTGCTTCACTTCTTTTTATTTTTGCTCGTCTAGTTAATAGATTTATTTTTGAAAGGACCATATAATTATTTGAATTTATATCTGGGCCTCGGAGTAGTCTTGTATCTTGTACTTCAGGTGTTTGCTTATTATTGACTATTGTATAGCCAATAATTAATCTCGTTCCTCTAGCTGCCCAAGTATATTTGTGGATATCTTTATGTCTAAAGAAACTGTTAATAATTCTAAGCTTGTTTATAATTAAGAAATTTGAAAGCATCTTTCCGTTTTCGCTCTTTGTCTGTTCTCCATGGTTTCCTAAGACATCATCAATTGCTTCATTTCCAACTCTTGCATTAAGGTCGCCGCCAATTATGAATAGTTATTTTTATTTATAGTTTCGAGATGCTTCTGTAATTTTTTATAGAATGATTTGCTTTCTTCTTTCCTTCCTTCCTCAGGGGAATATAATCCCATTATTGTCAGATATCCTCTAGGAATTTTTAATCTTATATTCTATGTTTATCATTTATCATAATAACAGAAGGTATATTGAAAATGTGAAGAAAAAAAAATGAGCAAAATTTGCTTCATATGGCGCATTCTGAACTGGCCAAAAGATAATTTGTCTGTTAACGATGCTGTCAATTGCTAGGGTCATATCAGACAAAACGTAAGGAACCAGGTCACAAGACATTAGGTTTTGAAATTTCATACTGTATGTGAATGCGTTGCAAAAAAGGTAAAACTGCAATTAAATTATGATTCTACAATGTTTAGAGTACTTTATCTGAAACTATAACAAAATGTATCTTTTCTGAAAAGTCGCAATTCAGTATCGATTCCCCATGAGCAATCAACATTGGTACGGAACCAAACAGCTGCTCCTTTTCAAAAATTGAGGAAAGTTTGGGATACATCTAAATACTGAAAAGTCCACGTCTAACGTTTTACATGTTGAGGAATGAAACCACAAGTCACCTTTTTTACATGCGACGTATCCCCCTCCCAAAAAAAAAAAAAATGAAAACGAAAAAAAAACAACAAACAAACAAACCAAGTGATCAAGTTTATTCAGCTTCTGCTGTGACAGAATTTGAGATAAAGACTAACTGCTAGTCAGCAGTTCTAGGACTCGATCTAGTGGTCTAAACCAAAATAATGCCTACTAGAGCATTAATTGGCGGATGTTACTGAACTGACACGCTACATAACTGCTAGTCAGCTTGACCTTGACTCGATCTAGCGGCCTAGACAAAACCTTATAGCCCACCAGCTTAGCAGCCGTTAAGGACATGCCATATTTGGCATATTTTACATACCACAGGACCTTGTGCGTGCAAACTTATCAATTTCTGCAGTGGAATGGAGTGCACGATCGGGCACTATATATTCATGATCGAAAGCTATTTTCGACGCCTTATAAAAATGACGGCAATGGTTTAGGCTGAAGTGCATATATGCTTTAGTTATGTTTTGTTGTAACATATGGGAAGTGTTATTCCGTTTTGTTTCTATTTATTGTATTGTCTTGTATTTTATTTGCATAAGCGAAGGACACTTGTGTTTATATAGGCATTATTTCGTATTTACGTTAGTGAAGGCCCAGGTTCGAATTCCGGCAAATGCTAGTTACTTGGATAGATTTTTATCATACTTAATTCCAACTCTGAGAAGTTGAATATCGGGTGACATAAAATTGTGAACGAATGTTGAAATATGTTTACAATTTTGGACAAATGATTAATTTGTTTCATCTTGATCAAAGCAGGTGTATTCTAATGAAGTAAAGGTTAACTGCAAGTGGGATGGGCACAAACCGTTTCCATCGAGTCATAGCTTCCATTCATTCGTAATCTCATAAGACCGCCAAAAATAAGAGAGATTCGAAACAGCCATACGGGATAAATAGCATCCTCGATAACTCCTGTCACATCCACTTGTAGAATAACTCGTGCTCAGCCCGAGAGAAGCACTGTTACAACCTGGTAGCTCCTAGAATAAACTCACCCACATAACACAAAAGGCGCTGATACATCCATGACAACTCGTAGAAGTAACTCATGTTCAGGCTACTAAAGGCGCTGATATATCCATGTCGGTCTCTCCTGCTCTTTACTGCCACTTTGCGCATTTTTCCGCAGGTCTTTAGAACTATTTGAGTTCTAGATACCGTTCTATAGCACGATAAAGTTTTGTTCAGTATCAGTGACGCCATCAATTCAAATTTCGCCGCGGTAAACACCGAATAGGATCGATCACTCTGTAGTTTGATGCGCTTTATTGAAGAAAACCAATGCTTACGGGCGTTTCATTCTGTTTTCTTCTTTTTTTCCGCACTGATTATTATACTCTCACAAAACTCGACTTCCCATTTGCGTTGACAGTCCAAACTGACCCAGCGAAATGATTGCGCAGTGACGTTTGAGGCTCGTATTTCGTAATCCGCCTGGGTGTCTCACTTAGGCGCTGGCTTACTACCTATCCCACGGTCGCGGGTCCAAACCTGGCCCAGACCGATGGATTGTAAGTGTGCTTAAAAATGACAGCTCCATATCAGTACTTCAGTAGATTTATTGGCATGTTCAAGAACTCATTCGGGACAAAATTCTGCCCACCAGCGGCGCTAATAGGACCCGGCAATTTACAGCGTCGATACAGACAAAATATGTTTTTCCCATTTCGAAGGACCCGGGTTCAATCCCCATGGGATCGGGTGCAGTGCCACAGCGCGTCATATAAAAAAAATCCCGTCGGCCCAGACACTCTGACTGGGTATTTGCGTCGTTTATCCGGGTCGGTAGGCGAATGCTGGGGTTATTCCTTTTCTACCGCGAATGTCCTCCATTTCCTCTGTTTCAGAATTGTAGTACTAGGCAACGCTTCTGGTGCATTGCGGCAGCATGGGGCATTTCCGCTTTGGAAAATGTTTGCCGACGTTTAGCCACCTGCTGGTGACACTTCCTTTTTGGGAATTGTCTCGTGTACTTTCAGGACCCCCATGATGCGGCAGGGCTAGTAGCTTCAGGGATCAGGTTGGAAACACAAGTAGCCCACCATGGCTCACGTGCGGTTTTGTGCTCCAATTCTGGAAGCCCCACGAACGGACTGCTCCTAAAGTTTGTTGATGGAGTGGCATTTAATAGCTTATGGACGCGCTTTGAAAATTCAAGATTTCATCAAGGCAGTCTTAATCTGGTAACCAATGCCACCTTTGTCTTTGATGTGTAACGGAAGCTAAAATAAACAGCCTTTTCTCTAAAATATATCTCGACAGTTTTAATGTGCAACATAAGACAATGTAGCTCAAATAATGCTCGGTGCTACAGGTTCTATTGCCGTGACAGCTTAGAGCGCACAATGCATACACGATTCTCAACAACAGAACATAGACTACGGTTACAATTGTAATAGCCAGACCAGTTACGTAATGTCTTGCAAATTGGTGGATTTCGTTGGGTAAGTGCAGAGAAGATCAGGGAAAGGAAACATGACAGTAAATTGGTGCGTAGCACACTCCCAGGAGTAAGGAGTACTGTGCAGCTGCGAACCATTAATTGAAGCAAACGCTGTGACGTGTAGGTTTGTAGTTGTGGCAGATAGGACGTTTGAAGTCTTCAAAATGAAAGCATTTCGCTACTTATGTAGAAAGGTAGAAGCTATGTGAAGTAGAAACATTGTGTGTCAGTAACTAGTGGTTGATGCTTTCCATAATGTCCTGTGTCATGATCTGCCTGAATAGAGATGAAGTGAATATTTAGAGATACTCTGAATTGGTCTATTTTATTGGTAAAACTTCTAGAGGGTAAACATTAGACTGCTGAATTGTCACTTGCTATAAATTTAATTCCTTCCATCTTCAACCTTTTGTTCATTCGATTAACGGTTCAGCAAATAAATAAAGCTATATGCATTAGGCCCAGAGATTTAATATTGATATCATTTATGTTGGAGTTTAATTCTAAAATCTACTATTGTGAAACTTTAATGGTTAAAAACCTTTGCTTTCCTCGTTAAAATAAGTAAATTGTTTTGTTTATTAACGACGCTGTTAATCGCCCGGGTCACAATAGCGCCACCGGCGTGGCGGAATTTCGTGATCAAGAGTTCTTTTACGTATCCGTAAATTTGCTGCCATCCGTAAAAGCTGTTGCTTTTCAAGTGGCGTATCTGTGAAATTTGTCCGAAAGCTGTGAAAAATTAAAACAATTTATTTCATAATAAAGTAATATGAATTCTGAACATTAAGAAAATGTATCGTTTTTCCCCCTTTAACTACCAATTAACTGAAGCTATAAATGGATAGGGGTAACCGCATTTTCTGGCAAAATACGGTTCATTCAGAATGAAGGGATGCTGTTCATAAAAATATTTCTGATGCGTTATGTTAAACGCAAGATATTCTAATCGCAATCGTTAAGAGCAATTTATGAGAACAAAGCACAACGTTGTGCATTTGAAATGTTGCATGCGAGAAATTTTGTGGAATCGTGCCGCATTATTGGTTCATCTTAAATATCAAGTTTGGTATTCATTCCAGATTTTGTTTCCGAGTTATTCTAATCTTTCTCGCTCTCGCGCGCACGCGCACTCACACACACACACACACACATGCACACGCAGTACACACTATCTCTCGCTCCCTGTGTGTCTCGTAGTTATGTATACAACTTAACTCCGTCCATATACCTAGTGCTTGGCGAAATGCAGTAAATTTTGACAAGCCCTAAACATAAACTGCATTTAATGTTCAATAGATTTCAACAGAATGTGAAATAGTACATCATCTTCTTAACGTACTGCATTACACTTCAACGGTTCTGGAATTGCATCATCATAAAGACAAGTCAGGGCAGTGTGACGCCCCTGCGGCGGAGCAAACATTGTACGATACAAGAACCGCAATATTAAGGATATGAAAGCAACGTGCTTCTTGAAGTACTGGCATGTCATTACACCCAAAATGATGCAAAGTTGGTACCGCGTATGCTGTCTTACATGGTGGTTGGCTTTGGCGTCGTATTTAAGGCAAGGGCTCTACCCCTTAGTCATAGTTTCCCAGAAGTTGTATTGCGTGCCATTAGAAGACTGGCGACTATTACTCATACCATCTCGCGCCCAGGCTTTACATTCGGTTGCATTTCAAGCCATTTTAATAATTTAAATTTTGCTGCAGCACTTCATTCCAAAGCTAGATCACTGAGCCGTAGTAATAGCTAATATTAAATAGTATGCAACTTTCAGTTTTCAATACTTGTCAGCAGTGTTTTAAGCTAGTGTAATTTTGAGAAGATTGATATTGGCACTAAGAGCATTTAGTTTTTCTTACTGCTTTTGTTGGTGACATTTCCGTAATTTAAGGCATTTCATACCAATTTTCTTTACGTGTTCAATGTCTGCAAATAACGTAAATTGTAAAGTGAGATAATACTGGCCGTTTAGGTGATGAATGGTGATATTCATTTCATAACAGCCAAATGTTTACTTACAATATACATACAGCGTTGAGGACTGTAAATATTTTTACCTCGTTATAATGTAGGCCTTTCATGGAAAAAACGACTGCCTGAATGCCTCCTCTGATTACAGTGTACAGGTAATAACTCTGTTGCAATTTCGTAATATAACCTGGTGAAAATTACCGTGCTAGGAGTGTAACAAATCGTTATTTTTGAGCAACGCTTATAGTCATATTCATTTTCTGTTGACAGTTACAAGAAATAACTAGCTTGGTTGATATCAACCTGTTACCGGTAGCAGTGACTGGCCTATTGGCTTTGGCGAACCACTGGGAAATGCTCAGAAGTATTCTACTTTAACAACTTTAATTTATAAGCACATGAATTTCAAACAGTAATTTACTCATTGGAAATATTTTAGAATTTTTTTACGCAGTATTATAGCATCTGTTTGGTTTCAGCATAAATCGTGGTTTAGTAATTATTGTCTGTATTTGTGAAATAACTATTTTTCCTACTTTTACTCAATTGGAGACTCGGTAACATTGGAAGCGAGAATATGAGTTACAGTCAAGATCATTTTTTATGTGACCCTCTATTTTCTTTTGACTTCTCGGCTGTAAGTGTCGAAGTTAAAATTTAAACAATGTGGCATGGGGTGAGTACGTGTGTCAAATTTTAGAATATGTTTCCTATTCCAAGATACTTGGACCTATAGTCCCAAATGAGGCTTCTTCCGCGACTGCAAATACATTTTATCTTCCGCTTCTTTTGACTTCACCAACATATGAATCTGAAATTCCTGAAATTTGCATTTCGACCTTAGCTTTTAACAAAGTGGGAAATTAGCATGAATGGGCTGCAAAGGATATATTAGTAGTGGGCTTTAATGGGGAAAGTTTTATGGAATTTTCACAGAAAGTGTAATAATTTGTTTATATAAAATAGTTTATGTGATATTAAACTTGCATTAAAAGCTAAATTGTATAACCATTTCTTTTTCAATTGCAGCTATGCTACTTTGTTTTGACTCGTTTTCCTATGTTTTTAAACATTAGCGTAATTAGTGATATAAACATTTATTTGATATCATTTTAAATACTGCTTACGGGGTAATGAAATACATGAAAAATTATATATTTTTTTTGGATGGAATAATTAATGTTCTACATAGCATATTAAGGAACTGAAGGATCACCAGCAATGCACAGCTTGCATGTAAGTTTTCCACTAATCATATGCATGCGTACCTATTAAAACTGTAACGGGAAAATTTCCGGTAATTTCAGATTTTAGATGAGTATTAATAGTGGAAAATTAGACTATCCTGAAGCCAGAAACAGTATGTTTCAGATGTGTGTGTAAGAGAGAGAAGAGAGAGAGAGAGAGAGAGAGAGAGAGAGAGAGAGAGAGAGGGAGAGTGAGAGTGTTGCCTTTTTACCCAAGATTGATCCAGTCGATCGTATTGTAACTTAGGTATATCTCCCTTCTCACATTTATAATTGTACATTTGGCATCCTCAATGACTTTAATGGAGCACAATAAATATTACAAATCTGTGGCATATTATTAAACTCCTAAAAAATGCTGCATAACGAAGGTTTATAAGCATATTATTAACTAGATTCGTTCAACGCAAAATTGCCATAGGAGGAATATTCAATGATATATCACAATTGTGTTATCACCTATTATTATTTATTTATTATTATTCGTGTACGTAAAGCCACTTGAAAGTATTCTGTTCCTGCCGCATTGCAAGCGTTTAAAGAAGAAATACGCTGTTAAATAGTTGAGTTATATTTTAATTACTGTTACCATTCTACCTACCGTAAATGCCTATATTGCCGGTTTATTAAAAATATTGTATGCCATACAAGTGTTGTACAGAATGGAAATAGTGGGGAAGAGGGAGAAAGTACGAAAAATAGAGAGAGGGAGAGAGAGAGAACAAATATCCGCAATAATGGAAACAACGCGAGTAGAGTTTCTGGTTCTGCTAATATTCTTGCTCAAATTTCAGTAATCATTTTAGGACAAAATTTTCAGCTTTCTGCTTAAATGCAGCGATGTGCCATACGTGCTATTTGATTATGAAGCTGTGAATTAGGCTTCCGGGGATTTTTATAAGCATATGTTGATTTTTCTTTCTGTAGTTCTCATGTTTGGTGATAGAATTTTCGTTACGAATCGTTGTTTACACTTACTCAACCTACTGTGCATGAGGACAAAATGCAAATATACTATGTACCAGGTTGTCCATTCTGCGGCAGTGAGTTGGAAATACATTGCCTGATAATGACAAATTACAATTATTACAGGAAATCTAGGTTAATTGTTAAGTAATTCCTGTTTGTTTCTGAAAATTAGTCTGCAGTCAGAGATAATGTAATATGATTGCTGAAAGTGTCTAAAATACACCCTTGTTAAATACTGCGTGAAAATACCTTATTTTTTAAAATTATTTTTTAATTATTATCGCATTCATATCTGTATTTAAAATACAATGGGATGACATGAAGTACAAGAGCCTGCAGTGTTAATTTGACATTTGTAAACGCTGAGGGTAGCGCCTTTGTGTGTGCACTTTCCGTTCGTGGACTGCTATAATTTGAATACAGAGCTCCTCGGGAAATTTATTTAGACAGGTAAACCTTTTGCTTTTAGAGCTATAATGTTTCGTTTTAATTAAAGGTTGGAGCTTATGTGCTTTTACTAAGTTTAATATCTAAGGATCCTGCTTTTGCTGTTCCGATGAGGTGTTATTTGGTCGAGGACGTAGCAGAAGTAGAAAAGAACGGTCCGATCATGAGAAATGCAATACCACACTAGTGTCGTCTGTTTCAATAAAACGTCCTCCTTTCAGTTACACTTAAGGAACACTGGGGGTGTAATTTCAAATTGCTACATTTCTGCATGGATGTTTCTGAAAGTTCTATAGTGATTGCATTTTTATTATGTTAACTCAATACCAAATTTCATTCAAATTGGATAAATACCTTGGAACATATGAATTATGTCATAAACTTTATTATGTAAATATATTGCATAATCAAAATGTGCCACGCACCTCAAAATTTGAAAAAATTATTTGGCACTTTCTGAATTGAAGCTTTTGAGTCACACACAACTACTTTAAGTTGAAATTGAGTTTTATTTATCTTTAACTACTGTGGTTCTCAAGTCCCATTCTATATTGGGGGCGAGAGACCGCTTAATTTTGCTTAAAAACCTTTTAGTCAGGATTGAGATTTTTTTTTACTTGCCACAAATCTACGACAAGAGACCAATGACTTTACTTCCCTTCTGAAGGACTTTTACGCCCAAAAAATGCATCGCCTTCCTCCAGGTTTGAACCTGCGACCTTGGGAAACAGAGGCTAGCATGTTACCCATAAACCACGGAAGACGAAACAGCTACTTTAAACAGTGATATTTCAATGAATGTGATTACTGAATTAATATAATTATTTTTAGGGCTAGCATGTTAATCTCTAAAATTAATGATTTTTTCAAACAAATATATTTTTTTGATAAATTCTGTTAGGATAATTTTTACCTTTGTAATACTACAATAGATATTTCAGAACGTTCTGGGAAATTTTGATTTTATTTAAACAAAAATAAGACACGCGGAACATTTTGAAGGTGTGAAAATGCAGTTTTAAGGAAAACGCTGTTTTATGAAATAGTATGCTAGGAAACAGGTGTCCCATTGTAGTCAAAATTTCGCACTTAGTGTCCCTTAAAACAAACGTGACGAAAGCATACCGTGACATGCGAACACAATGTTCCACCTACGATCTTCACTCTGTAAACCCGCTATCAGGGGAATGAGGTCCAGACGTGACAATACAGAAACACGGAGACATTTAACATTATTTACGTTTGATGTGCTTCCGCCGCTGTCGTGTGCACCTGTACATATTTTGAATAGCCTGGAGTAAATGCCAGCATTAGTGTTTGCGTCCTATGAGATCATGCTACAAGGAAATCTAAAACCTCTGATATGTAGCATAAGTAATTGAATGATGATACTAAAATTCTGTCTAAGGCGCAATAGGTTTTTGTTTGCTTTCAGCGTTAATTTCGTAAAATTATTGTATTCATATTCCATGCCAGCCTCTAATATTGAAGATTGCGGGTTCAAACCTTGCGGAGGTTTATGGAGTTTTTTTTTTCGGATATAATAACCCTTAGGATAGCCTCCTTCGGAAGGAAAATAAAGCCGTTGGTCCCGTGTAACCTCTCTTGTACACAAACACATTTATATCAAATTCAACACCTTCCTAGACTATTACAGTTTCACAAGTTGTCTTGTCAAATTGCATCCAATACTTTTAAAGTCTTTGAAAGTCTTGAAAACAAATAAAGGCGTCCTTTAAACCAGCCCTGTCCAACGCGGCGCCCGAAATGTGATTTCCTGTCGCCCTTCATGAGCCAACTTTGTATCCTGAGAATTTCTAATTTTAAATAAAATTTCAGGGCAATATTACTTCCTTCCGAACATCTTTCAAGTACACACCCATGATCATGAAACTTGGTTTTGTACACTCAAAGCTCTACTCGTTATTTCCCTCAACAAATAAGCTCTCAATTTTTGGGAATTGGAGGTGAAGTCATATAAATCCCCCTCCCCAAAATTTATATCGCAAATAGTAACTTCACTCATTTAAATATTGATGTTTGTAGGCATAGCAAGAGAAGGGGTTTGAATGGTTATAGTTATATCGATAGTGAACGAAGGAGTCAGGTTATTAAATAAATGTTCAGTATAACTTGAGAGATTGCAAATGTAGGTTCAGTTATGCGTCTTGTGTTGGACGGATGTTCTCAATATAATATGGCTAAGAGACAAAGAACTTAGTTTTTAACAGTGATTGGGAGGAGCAGTATTGTTTTGTGGAATTCACAGGAAAACCCGTGTGTTTACTATGTAACAGTAGTGTGTCTGTTCCCAAAAATAAATGTAGAACGAATCACACAAACCTTAATATTGCATTTCCTGTTAATTCTGAATTACGAAAACACAAAGTTAAAGACTTAAAATGTAGTAAAATTAACATTAAAACAATATGCATCTACAAAGTCAGATCATCAGAATAGTAACATGACAATGGCTTCTTACAAAGTCCGTTTAGTTTTAGCGGAAAGGGAAAAGAAAGAGCATTCGGTGACGGGGAAGTAGTTATGAAGCAATGATCAGTGCCGCGGAATATCTGTTCGAAGGTCACAAAGCTAAATCTGCACTTATATCTTCTATAAAAGAACTTCAATTGTCTCACCAAACTGTTGCTAGACGCTTCGAACAGATTTCTGAGAATTTAGAATCTCAGGTATATCTGGACCTGCAAACGTGTGAAAATTTTTTGCTTTATTTTGGAAAGTTGTGTTTCTTTATTAGAATGGTCTTTCATGACTTGGCAGTTGAAGACGAATTTGTAAAAGTGTTGCCACTTTATGAACGTACTAACGGAGAAGACATATGTAATGCATTCCTGAAGTTTTCGAAAAGTAGTAACAGTCCACTCTCTAAATTTGTTGCTATAACAACAGATGGAGCGCCTGGAAAGAATAATGGGTTTCTTGCCCTTGTGCTAAAGATGATTCATTTCCACCATTTCTTTCATATCACTGTATTATGCTCCAGGAAATTATATGAAAATAGTAACTCGTGTAGTAAATTACATCAGGTCATCATCTACACGTCACCGATTGCTCAGAAATCTTATCAATATAACGGATTCTGAGCAGTGACATAATTCTTCATGCAGACTACGGGAAAAAACTCTGGAACGATTCTGCAGTCTTCTGGATGAAATAAGAGACTTTCCGAAATCATCACTCGGGCAATATTGTCAACGCAACATTTCAGCCATGACAAACACTCTTAACTACTTTTCGGAGGAAATTAATCTTATGAATTGCAAATTTAAAAAGAAATTCTCTATTACACTTTCCAATTTGTTGAAATCAGTTATGGAAATCGTCAATATCGGTGAATGTGATGTTCTTTTAGCCAAAATCTTTTGAAAATCTAGTCGTAGAATTTAGTAACAGGTTAGGCCAGTTTTCAGCACTTGGCCCAGTGACTATGTTTATCAATAGCCCATTCACTTTAGGTGACATTACTGAACTTGGAGGTATGATATATGAGATCTTTGGAAATTGTAATCTTGAAGAATTGAAGAGGAAATTTTAAATCTTGAAAAAAATATATATCTTTGAAATCGTGTTTATCAAGCTCCAGCAATTTCTGGACAGGCATAAACATCCCATTATTTGTAGTGTTGCTTTGAAAACGTATTCTCCCCCCCCCTCTTTTTTTTTTTTTTTTGGCTCGACATATTTTTGTGAGGTCATATTTTCGTCTATGAGCATTATTAAGAATAAATACCAATCCAATGTGACAGACTCTCATCTAGATTACGCATTAAGAGCAGCTTGTTCCAGCTACACACCGGGTTTGTCTGCACTTACAGCGAACGTGCACTGCCAAATTACACATTATTACGTAAGTTGTATACCTTAGCGATTTTAATTCTAAGTATTTGAAATATTTTTACACCGATACATGTAGTGGTTGTGACAGTGGCCGTGGTGGTAGTAGTAAAAACATAGTGGTTGCGATGGTGGTGACGCACGCGTGACATTGCAGTCTACTTCAGTTTTAGACTAAGGCTCTTGCCTGAGCCTTTCCTATTGGTAACGGAGACAGTATGGCGACTACGTGATAGGTGAATGACAAGTTTCGAGATTTCGTAGAGGTTAGGCTACGTTAGGGTAGGTGTACGTAAATGAACTGGATCGAAATAAGAGGTAAAAATACACTTTCTGAAAGTCGGTTCTGCTTTCCAATGCGAAATGCACAATCTTCCGTTCGTTCTGTCTGCTTGGGCATGGTCAGCCATGTTGGTCAATCGACCAATGTTAGAATCAAATCTAAAACTGAACTAGAATCTGCAATGCCGCGGCGCCCACACCTCATTATGTATGAGTTAAATGTACCCGACCACAGGAAAAAGTTGGACAGCAATTCTCTAAACGGTCAAAGATTTGACAATGGTTGGATGGCTGAAAGCGAAAAGTAAACAAAAATGGTTAATGGGTGAGGGGGGTCGTATGCGAACTGATGAGGTTTTAGTTTTATGTAAGCCGGTCATGTCTGTACGTTATGGGCTCCGTGGATCACAAGATGAACACACAGCATTTGAAGAAGTTGCCAGCCATATTTCCAGAGTATACCATAACGCAATTAGCACATGCTTTCGTGTTAATTCAGTTGTATTTGTGATCTGATGCTATAGGCGATATGATGTTTATGCGAAAGTTCTATGTAATCACAAAAAGAATAATATACTATCCAAATTGTTATTCTGTGACGCTAATAGTAAATTACTTCGCACGTGATAACTTTCTTCTTTGATGCTTAGAAACTCCTATGCTTAGTTATGGAAGCTAATGTTCAGGGAGTGATTATTTTATTCTTAATGTTTTGAGAGCTCGATTGGAGCCTTTGGCGTTTCGCTGTCGTGCTTTGATATTTGCTTTCACAAATATTTATGCTACAATTATAAAAAGAGGACATTTATGTGTAGGCGTGCGTAGTGTAATCTCAAAATCTTCTGAACCGATTTTGTCAGTTATTTTACCTTTGAAAAGCGTAATAAGTTTTAACAGACATGGAACTATAAAATGCCTAATTTCATTTCATAAATTACTAAACGATTGAAAATAATTTACAAAACCCTTGAACTTGAAAACGAACTTTTGGAGTTATAAAGTAACATGCTTGCAAAGAAGCTCTTGGCTTTTAGTTGGGAATGCCTGGAGTTGAACATAGTCGTTACGCCACAGCAAATACATGTAAAATAAGACAAATGCCACGAAGCGTTTATTTCATGCAATGGCATTTGTCTTATTTTACATATATTTGCTGTGGCGTAACGACTATATATATTTATAACTCTACGATACGGATGCAATACTAATGCCAAAGTAGTTAACAACTATCATCTAAGAAATTTCTGTTTTGGTGCTTATGGTGTAATCAACTTCATTAGTAAGACATGCTGAATAATTGTACAAAGATTTCTGACATTAGAAATCAGTGAACCGATATTTTTAATTAACAACTGAGAGGAATGTTTTTCTCGATGGTTGCAGAATATTATGTATTTTCCAAGCAGGTTGACATGGTGAAACGCGCCACAGATCCATCAGTTTCACCTCTATTTCATTATATATGTTGTGTTTCTGTACTATGCGAAAACTCTGTGCCTCTTATGCTACTAAATATGTATACTTGTATATGGGACCAAAGAGAAGGTAGAAATGTTGAAAATATCACTACTTTAATTAACTAACAAGCTACTCGACCATTCCGATTGATGATTGTTCCAAATCTTAACGGTATTTATATAGTCTACGCAGCATGTCCTCTGGACTTTGAAGGCTGTCGGAGTGACGTTAGGAAGTCCGACGATCCGCCAATATTTCGCATTGCTTTGCGAGAATATGAGGGAATTCTTTTATCTCCTATTAGGAATAGCTGGGGTTGTACAAAGTTTCAACTATAAGAGTTAAAATTCATCATAAAAATCTTCTGAATCATTTTGCAATTATTTCACAAAGCACGTGGAGGGGAAAAATGAAATTTATTAATTAATGGATGATAAAAAAGCTACCCCTGCGACCTCCGTCAGCTAGTCAGGTATAAAGGAATAGGTTGGCGATATTCATATTACAGTCAGTCTTATTCATTTACGAGGGTAGGCTGATAAGTCCCGGGTTTCACACAGATTTGGCGCCACTAGGCTAGTTAGACGGTAGCATCATAAAGTTTAACTCTAGACCAGCTTGCATCCATAGTTACAGGTTAATAGCTTGTTTAGTTTTCGAATGACAGCATTTTAAGCAAGACAACTTTAGAATTTTCACAAAAATGGAGGATTTGAAAAAAAAACGAACAGTGATTATACGCCTCCATTTAAAAGGTTTAACACCTAAAGAAATCAAGGATGAAATGGGCCATGCATTGAAAGACTCTGCCCCTTTATATTCAATGATTAAAAGGTGGGTTTCAGAGTTTAAAATTGGATGTACGACCACTAGTGATGAGCCTCGCTCTGGACACTCTGTAGAAGTGACAACTGCAGAGATCATTGATAAAATTCATCGTTTAATACTGGAAGACCGCAGATTAAAGTTGTTTGAGATAGCAGAGGCTGTAAACATATCAAAAGAATGTGCAGGTAATACTTTAAGTAACATTTTGGGCGTTCACAAGGTCTGTGCCACATTTGTTGAAACCTGATCAAAAGCTGCAAAGAAAAACTGTTTCTGTTAAGAATGTGGAGCTCTACCGTAAAAATCCCAGTGAATTTTTGAGACGGCTTATTACCATGGATGAAACTTGGATACATCACTACACTCCAGAAAGTAAATCACAGTCAAAACAGTGGTTTGTGCCAGGTGAACCAACTCCAAAAAAGTCAAAGTCAATTTTGTCAGCTAACAAGGTTATGGGGAGTGTTTTCTGGGATACACAGGGAATTATTTTTATTGATTACTTGGAAAAGAGCAACAATTGCGTAATGCTGTGAAAAGAAAAATACCTCAATTGGCAAAAACAAAAAAAAACAAATATCTTGTTTCATCACGACAATGCTCCGGCCATTCGTTCAGCCATTGCAATGGGAGAAATGTGCGACTTAAAGTTCGGATTGCTTGAACATCCACCCCACTCGCCAGATCTAGCAGCCAGTGACTACTACCTGTTTCCAAACCTCAAAAAATTTCATGGAGGACGAAGATTACACAGCAACGAGGAGGTCATTGATACGGTAAACAGTTATTTTGAGGACCTTGATAAATCACACTACAGAGATGGTTTAATTAAATTACAACACCGATTTGCCTTTCTGGAGATTATGTTGAGAAATAAAACAAAACAAAAAAAAAAGAAGTTAAATTATGTTTTCCTTGAGAGGCCCGGGACTTATCAGTCGACCCTCATATAGCGTTCCTCACGCCTGAGGTGACTGCAAGAACTTTTCTCTTTATAGTCTTTCTTCTTTTTAGTATAGAATGGCAACGGACTTTATTACATGCAAAGAAAATACAGAAAAATATTCTTACATAAGAAGGTTTCGGTGTAAGTACTCTATACATATGAAAAAACCGTTATGAGCAGATGTTTTAATTTGCCGTTGTTTCTGTTTACTCAGTTAATAAATCGTGACCGACTCCAACATGTTCGCAATCTAATAGCCAGGCATTTTAAATACTTTTTAGTAGTTTAGTCGCTTCCGAGAAAAAAATAACACATGCACATTTCGCTCTCTTTGTAATGTTAGTATTTATTCGGCAAAGTCTTTTAGATCGTTTTAGATCTTTTTTTTTTTTTTTTTTTTTTTTTTTTTTTTGTCGTAATCGGCTTTCCCTCCCCGTATGTAGGACTGACACCATACCAGGACCTGCAAGCGGATGTCTAGGGGTCAGAAGCCTTTCGGGGATCCAACAGCACGAAACTCAGAATGGAAAACCTGGAACGAGTGGTCGTAGCTAGGAATGAGCTTGAGGAAGTGGATGATATGAATTGCAAGCGAAATGGGTAATTGAAAAGGTGATGATGAAGCAACTGGTGGAATGAGTGGCTGGGAAAACCGGAAGACCCGGAGGAAAGCTGCCCAGACCCCACTCCGTCCGCCACAAATTCCACATGCGGATGCTTGGGATCGAACCCGGGCCTCCTAGGTGGGAGGCATGCGGTCCAACATCTCAGCCGCGGCGCCGCTGTTCTCTTAGTTATTCTTTATATAGAATCGAAGCAATTTGGTGTCAGAGGAGGGGATGGTTCCTCCGGTGTGGACAACGACTGTGGTGCGATAATAAATGTATGGCGATGGCACAGTTGGTGGGACTGCTCCCGTGCAATATTATCGGATAGTTAAAGCAAACTTCATCGGCGGCATATGTCAAAGCGGGCTTAAAACCAATGTGTGAGGGTTAATAGCATACCAGCCATGGAGTACTTTTTTCCTTACTTTTTTTTTTCCGTTAGATGCAGGGTTGCATATTGTACTGCAGGGTGAAAGGGACGTGGATCTATATGCTCTGGAGAATGTTACAATTACTGGGGTAGCATTATCGATCGGACCTGAGCACGCGTGGCACAAACGTGCGTGCGTAAACGTGCAGATATTATCGCTACATGGGGGAGAGGAGTTATTGGGACCGATGTTAGCGGAACTCTTGTTTCATAGAGCCAAGCGGTATAGTCCTCTGAACTGCAGTTGTGGTAGGTATGCCGTATCTGTGTGGTGCTATTTGCTCTTCGGAAAACCAATCTGTAAGGGAATTTGGTGCCACACAAGATCATCAAAAAAAAACCATCGGAGCGGAGCACTTACCTCTTATATTCTAGGTTTAGTTCAGCTCAGCTCTATCAAGATAATCTGGATAAAATGTTTGGGCATAAGTGAAGTAAGAAGTAGATGCCCAGCCTCCAATAATATTTATGTTGACGAAATTATTAATAAACTGGTACATTTACCGAAGGAAAACTTTCAGATTAGAAAACAATTTCTTCTGTCTAAAGAAGTCTATGAGAAATATTAAAATTATAAAATGCAACAACAGAAAATTATTTGAAAATTAAATCTTCTGCATTTTCGATAACGCATAAAGCTATTACTCACATTGAAAACTATTTTAATTCAGCTGCATTTCAGATCGATTGGATCTGCTTTTCTCTGTATTAAAATCGTCGATTATTAATTTATGTAATGACAATAACATTTTCTAAATACACGCTACATTATGCTTTTGTGTTTTTACGTATATTTCGTCTAACGGAAATTAGCCAGAGAAAAAATGAAACGTAAAAGATGTTTAAAGGCAAACATATTTGGACTTGTACATTACTTTAATCTACCACTAAAATACATGTTTATGGCATTATGTTACTCGGGTATGTTATTTACCTCAATGAATAGCAGTTTGACACCCATTTTCTGATGTATTTTAATAGTAGGCATACCGATGCACTCTAGGTATAACTAGTTAAAAAAACAGTGTACATTTATTGACAATGGGTTTTCAATATTTATTGTGTGTCATTCATAGAATATTTTAGTCTAAGTCACCCGATTTAATGTGTACAGAAAGCGGAAACATAGCAATGCACCTATTTTTACTTGTGTAAAATATATTCTGAACGTTAAAACCAGCAATACAAGAGCCGTTTTGTTTCGCTTTGTTTTCTTTAATGTTCCTTTTAACACCAAGTCTGCAAAAATGTGAATAAAACGGGTGGCATTGTGCTTAAGTGAGTCCTGAATCCATTTAGATGAGAGCTACTCGGTATTTGTCTTTATGTTATAAGGACAAGGAAAAAACCCGGGAAAAAAATTATTTTCATATAACTCGCTCCACCTAAAAATCTAAATTGGGTGCATCAAGTTTGAGCTAGAATGCCACATCACAAAGGTGGGCTTATACATTACCTTTCTTTAACAAACAGAGTAGTTTTTATAGTCTATAATTTCCCGGTTTTTAAAGACCTTTACTTCTCTGAAAACTTTCTGTAGGTTAATGGAAAGCTGTGCGATGTTGCCCACCTTTAAAAGACTAAAAGTATATTTGCCATTGCGAGAGAACTTTTCCAGCACAATGATGGCACTTAATAATCAAACATCTTAAGTTTCTGTGACAGTATATTATGATTGTAGTTAAATAATATAAATACCTAACAATAAAACTACTCAACAATAACATGTCTGTTATTCCTTCCAGGGTAAAATGGAACTAAGCAACAGAAATAATTCCTTTCATCATATCGCAGTCCATAATTATGCAGATTTGGGAGGTGGGAGGGACGCGAACACAGGAACGGGGCGATTTAAGTTTGTATTGAAATATGTGACCCCACCCCCTCCATCACTCTCCTACTTTCGTATTTGTATAATAATGCTTGCCAGCACTGGACTGCTAAGCTGCTTCGTCACCCCAGAAGATTGACAGAGGTTACATTGTCAGTGACCTCTCTGTGTTTTGGTAGCTATAAGTTAATAATCAAGGTAATTTTAATAAGGGTGGCAGCAACACCATTTAGTGGTTGTGGATCAAAATTATTACAGGAAATGAAAATTGCCTCGAGATCAGTCGTCTTGATCATCTTTCCACCAACAGGTTTCAGTTCTTCAAGGTATGTCATGGAGTTTGTGGCCTTATTAACCGATAACAGTAACTTTAGACTTCGTTTCCTTTTATACTTCAGAAGAAACTGTTGAGATAATTATCGTAACTCAAGCAGTCACATTGCATGTGACATTTTGAAGTTAAACGTAGCTCATTCTTCATCCTCTCCTTCCTCAACAATGTCGAATGAATCATGTCACACTGAGCTAATCCAATTCAAGTTGTTTGTACCACTCAGAATATAAATCATTAAGGGAAGTGGTGGTTTCTAACCCCTCCGTTTTCATAGCAAATATACTGAGATTTATTTGAAGCCAGTCATAGAGAGACCGGATAACAGCTGGGTTGAATATAGATAAAGGTAGATGTTTTACGGAGGATAAAAACCTATTGCGACTAATGGGTAATGCTTTTGAACAGTTCAGAGCATGAAACAATATGCCAGAGTAGTCTCAGAAAGGCCGGGATGAGTATTTGTAGACATGCCTCTTTCAGACACCGCCTTGCGATAGTCCTCACCATCCATCTTCTTCAATGAATAAGGAATTAAGTGGACTTCTGCTCTTCATAAAGAATGGGATCTACAGACAAGTTGATTACTTTCCTTATTGTAATAATAGGCCACAAACATCAATAGTATTCATGTTATTGTAGACCGTCACTATTAGATTTTTTATACTATCATGATAGTTTGCAAGTGGGGCATCCCGAAACAAGCTTCACAGTCGTTTGGTAATTGGCTTATAATGGACGCGGAGATGATGCTGAAAGAACTGCTATAGGTATTATGAACATGTCGAAGGACTACAATTATATGATGGTCCTGAAGGCTGGCAACCATGCTAGCTGTGCCTTAATGTTGTTGTTTTACTTTTTTCGCATGGTTCACACGGATAAAGCACTGCGAATCCAACATCGGCGGGCTTTCAAACCAACTAGTCTAGTATGGCTGCGTAAACTGTGCCTTGATCTGCAAACTTTACTTGCCCTTGAAGGCCTTTTATCATTAACGACATTGACGTATTCAGGATAATAGTAGGCTTGTTTCCTGATTCTAACACATGAAGTATATATTTCACTCTAAATCGTCCCTGAAAGGTTATGCTTAGTTGCAGAGGGAATAAACAAAAATAAACATTCCAAGACATGGTCTACTTGCAGTACATTTGAACAGCATTCTAAGAGAACAGGACAACCATGCGCCCGCAGGCCAAGCCATATTTTATTATCGCTGAGAAATATCCTTGTGATTGACACTTGTGGGGTGTGTTGTCTGCTGGCAGGGGCTCGTCAGGTTGCTGACCAATCGTAGTGTAAGAATACATAACCGCCAGAGACGTGACGTCATCGGCGTTGCAACTTTCACGTGGTTCAGTGGAAATTTAGGCGCGCGTTCTCATGCATGACTGACCAATTGTTTGCAATCTGGTTGTTTGATTGCATTCTGTAAAAAATTGGGTTGTGTTACACATAGTGATCGTAAGGATTTACATTTGTAGTCGTTACTATCTTTTATATATCGCGGACATTGCTCCTGTTCTCATCCTAAAAATATCATGAGTGACCTGTCATTTCAAAATGTCTTACATCCGTGATAAGTAAGTTGAGGTTACTTTAGCCGAAACAACAAAACTTTTCCGTTTAGTGAAATACAGGACCCAATGTGGAAAGGAATAGATGAGAACTAGTGAGAAATGGGGAAAGGTAGTTCAACATATGAGAGGTATGCATGGAGAGAAGAAGGCATTTTAGAGGAAGCAATGGAACGTTTGTCGCTGTAGACAGACACGCGAGTAAATATGGCAACAGCGCACCGAGGCGGCCACGTGTCAGCAGAATGTCAATCACAAGGTAATTTCTCACCAATAATAGATTAAAATAGAAATTAGTTGCAAAATTGACCAGAGGTTTCTTAAGAATTCTATAAGGCGGAAAAGTGGAATTATCAGGAAAGGCGTTCGTGATGAGATAATGAAGCAAGAGTTTGAGTATTTCATATTTGTATTATTTTAATAACTAATTTGATTATAGATTTCATTTAATAAAATGTTACCTGCAATACACCTTGTTTTTTTTTTAAATGTCGATGCGTCACAATGTTCGCGGCCTGGTCATGGTTGAATTTTTCAAATCAGTTCAACTCTCCTACTGCTTAGAGCGGTTAAGAATGTCCATCTGTAAATTTTCTAAATTCTACAATTTCAGTCCTGTTATTTCTAAATGTTAATACAGTAACCATGCCTTAATGTTGATCACTTACCAAATACAGAAGTAATACGGTACAGTCACTGGCAATAACACAGGGAAATGCTAGACAACCAGACGGTAGCGCTCCTGGTGGCACAACTAGGACCGCTACCGCCCTACGCCAAATTCAAACACTAATGTCTTTCTTATGCAACAGACTGTATTTAACGAGCATATCAATTAGAAATATTCACATGTTGGTAGCACAGGTTGTTAGCATATACCTTAGAATGATTAATCACACCAAAAAGTAAACCATTTTAACTAGATTAACTATACTTAATGGAGAAAACAGTGGTATATTGCCAACAAATCAAGTACTTAAAAGTACATAGGATTTTATTTTGTTTACTTATTTATTTTTTTGCTTTGGCAGCTTTTGCTGCACATCTTTTATTATTTTCATGCTCGTTATTTAAACAGCAAAGAATAAGCACATTAAAACATTTTCTAACAAACAGATTTACACATCCCTGGCAGAAGTAGCTAGTGGAATCAGTATTTGCATCTTGTTTTAATCTTTCTCTGACTTGGCATCTCCCTTCAATTCAACTATTTAAAAAGGTATCATTAAAACACTGGTAAACTTGTTTTACAACTCATATGCTACTTGATCTGGATAAGAGACTGATATTTTAATATTGTTTTGTCTGCCTACGTAAATGTTCTAAGGTACCTTTGCTATTAACATTTGAAAATGCATTGCACCATTACCATGCAAGAAGTACTGCACACGTAAACATATGGTTCAACATTTTTAATGAACAGAATTTACAGAGGATATGGAGTATTAAATGCAATAGTATTTGTAACCTTATGCTGAATGTGAAATGGCAAGCTGCTTTTTTTAATTTAGTTTGGACAAGCAAAAATTAACTAACATCTTCTGCACAATTAATATGTCTGAATATTGCAATAACTGATTGACCATTGCATGCCTTAACGATAATCTAAGCCTGCATACATCTTGTGTGAGATTGTTTGCACATATACCTCATAACACAGATAATAAGTTTTCAATAAAATCTTGTGTATGTCGCCTGGTCCGAAGAGAACTAAAACCTTAATCTACTTTCAGCTCTTTTCAAAGCAATTTTAAGGCTGAAATGTTTTCGTTTTATCCCTTAATACAATGTGGTTTGTTATGTTCACTGCGCATTTCTACAATATTAGTCAACTATTTTCTAAGTGAAAACTATATGATTCCATTTGCATATTTATTTTGGAGAAAAAAACACGTTGGGTTCTGCGTAGTTTTTTCGTAAGAAGTTAATTTTAGCTCCACTGTTGTCTTTTGGTCACAAGGACACCGCTGATTCACAGTAGGAACATCTTTTGCTGACTTTTCTGTAAGTTCCTTGTCGTCCCTTTCTCTTCTTGGGCTGCTGCTCTTAACTGATGGTGCAACAATTCTGTGCTCTGGAAGGTTCTGCGATGGTGCGCATCCTGGTTTAACCTACAACAAATCAACTATGGAAAACTAATTAAAAATATGGTTATGTTTAGTTTCGTACGGGAAAACAAAGTTTAAGTCTGTTTCGTCGCATATTAGATTTGCATTTAGCTTACCCCTGTCTCAACTGATGTAGATTTCTAAAATCGGAACTTTGGAAATGATCAGAACATATATTTGTTTTTACGGCTTTCTAAAGCGATGTGATAAGCTTTCTCCCTTATAAATCTTATGAAATTCACTCCTTCTATATTGGATTACCATTGGTCACAATAATATATATTTCTTATTTTCAAAACTTTAATAGTCATCCTGCTCTATATCAAAACAAGACAGTGGAAAAGCATGATTAATTACTAAAGTATTTTCTTATCGGATACTTACCGCTCCTTATCGGTTGAAAATGTGGGGGGATGCCTTTTGTATCTTCCAATATAATAACTGGAAACTGCACATATTTTACCAGACATTTTTATGGGGAATTATTCATCAGAATATTAGTGAAACTGATTTCAATCCGGTCATAAAATATAGACCAAATAATCATTCAACCTCCACAAAATCAGCTGTGAAGTTCTGCGAGGTTCTCGCGCTTGATGATTGCGCATAGCTGAGTCGCGATATACCGCAAACTGTCTCATGTTACTCTCTAATGTATTTGCACTTATACAACATTTCATGCATATTTTAAAGTTGTTTACCGAGATATTAATTATTTATTAACCTTTTTTTACTAACTTAATACTTGAGGAATACTAAGGTCTCTCTGGAATTACTTAAGCAAACATTATCGCTTTTTCCCTACAACTTTATAGAAAGCTAGGCTTACGTGTAGACATTTAAATCGCTATATGGCATGATCTTAAAGATCGTACTGCCGTAAAAGCTGCAGGAAATGAAAGTAGAGGGGTTTTGCATTACTTATGATTATGAATTTTAGCCTTGTTTCACAAATGGGTGTTCTTAATGTAAAAGAACAACTATCATATAACTCTAAGAGTTGTAAGCATCTCGCCACGGTAGCTCAGTGGTAAGAGCATCGATACAGAGCCAAAGATCCGTGTTTCCAAGGTCGTGGGAATGAATGTTGCAAGTCTGATTCAGATTTGCAAGAGTATAATAGCTAAAAAAATTAACGAGCATTTAACACATACATTTAAAGTAATTTTCAGAGGACACCGGGGTAGCTCAGTGATTTCGTTCGCCGCTCTCGCGTTAAGGGTCCCTGGTACGATTCCCGACTCTGTAGTTATGATTTTATAATGACCTTATCTAAACCTCTACCTCTAACTAGCTCATGTGGAGTTTCCCCAAGGTTCAACGTGGTTCGGAGTTCATGTTAAAATCGGTAGGTCTTCTCATTCCACCGTCATCCTCCTCATCACTTCACCACCAGAGTCCGCCCGCTAGGTGCTTCCGAAATGGGTCCGTCATCGCTTAGTGGAATGAGGCAACCCTTGAAAATCACAGATCATCTGGGGAGCGTTAGAAAATAACCAAGAGTAGTTTCTCTGTTTTAAAAATGCCCTTTATAGGACGTAAACGTATTGTTGTTCCAAAGGAATAAAGTTTAAGGTTATCCGCACATTGTTGAATGACCATTTGATAGTTTTGAGTACGAATAACACAAAATAGAGCCAGCACTTCTTTATCGAAATACAAATCGAACTCCAGCAATACAAAAGTGAAAATTTAATGATTAAGGTACGGAACTTGGGACCTGTTGTGACCTGCGGTCAACCGAGGCTGCAGGTATTATGTGAACAAAGATAACACAACCTTTTCTCGGTGGCAGTAGCTCTGTGTTGGTAGACGGTATTTGTGACATTCATTGACGGTCGCTTACGCACACAAGATCCCAACTTCTGAGCCTTACATAATGATCAACAACGTGCTTACAAGATTACTTGGGTTTTCTGTATTTTAAAATGCATAATGAGCTCTTATCGTTACCGACCATGTTGGTCTTTTGTAAAATAGTAGCTTTCGTTACTTCCAGACTGGAATCATCGAACTTAAGTTCCTCATCCAACAGAGCATTCATGCCAGTACCCGCTTTAGAAACCTTCGGTTTAGATGTTTCATAGGACATCATAAGTTAGGGTTATTCTGTAAGTTATCCTAGATCGCAGGACTTTTTGAAATCTTGCTTCCAGTTCAGAGCCTTAGCTCATTATTTTATTCGACACTTTCACAACTCCACTTTCCTATATTACTGCATTATTTTAAAATATTTAGCGAATATTTTCAAAATTTCGGTAGGAGAGTTATATTATACTCACAAATTAGTGTTCTAATTCTTGCAGTTTTTAGAAAATCTCTGAAAAATTATAAATTAACGAGGATACTTATAGTTCAGCAATGCAAAAGGTGGAAAGCTGGGTCACAGATGAATAAAAACTTTAGATATAGCAGCATAGAGTCTAGAACATGGATGGATTAGTGATGAGGTTTTGTGGGGTTTGGGTTAATAAAAGAACGTGTATTTCGAAAATTCATTTAGTACTACTGCGTTTTCTCATTCTTCGCCTTACAGTTGTTAACAAGTTTCAAAGTGGTATCGGCAGCGCTTAAGTACCGCAGTAGGCTCATCACCCACTTGGCAGTAATTGCAAGGGAATTCGCCTTATAGTATTTTAGTGATTTATTACAACATTTGATACTTTCAATACGAAAACAAATAGTGCCTAAGCCGTAAAGTTCTTGAAACACAGGAGATATAATACCAAGCAGTTAAAGTTTCTCACTCTTAGATTCAGGAACACGTTAATTATTCATATTCACGCAATCGGCAACTCGTTCCTCACAGATCCTGTATTAAGAAGCTCTATTAAATATTCTCAGTAAGTTTAACTGGCGTCGTCCATTCTCGTACCCATCCACGTGGTCTCAGTAAGATCTCGCAGCTTACCACTGGAACAGCCGGCAGTAAAAGTGAGATGAAGCACGTCACATTTCAAACGTACATTTCAATTTAGATTCCTGTTTCCGTAGTTTTTGTTATCAAGGTTGATGTGCTGCTGTGAATGTTGATTTCCCGACTATAAAATTTATGTAAATAATAATACTGATAATAATAATAATAATAATAATAAAAACACATGTAGTCGTAAGACTTGCAGCGGTTATAAAGGAGCTGCCAGCTAGAAAAACTTTGGGTACTATTCATTTGAACTAAGGTTTTATTGGTCACCAGTAGGTATATTTTATTTCGATGCATCCTCAAAACGGCGTAAAGTTTAAAATGAAACCCAGCTTACAAAGTTACTTCAGAATGAAGACTTTCAGCTTCACTGTTGAGATAATCTTCTGCTGCGTTTCGTACTGAACTTTCAAGCGTTTGAAACACACAATGATAAGCTAAAAGCTTCTTCTTTGAAAGGATAGTAATCTCCCAAAACATCGACATGGGCTCTGTTTTTGGCTTGTTGCAAAGGAACACCAGAATGGTTGTACAGTTAACATACAAGGAACTATTTCTGCATCCCACAAAAAATAGAATACCTTTATAAATGAATATATAATGTGGCGCTAAAGCTAAGATTATCCTACATAGTACTGGTTTCTACTTATTTGTTTATTTACATAGCGTGTTCTCCCTACATTTTCATTAAGAAATACATTATTCAAAGTGTATGCCGCTTTGCTCGATACTTTTGTTAGGCAACTTAAACAGATGTACAAATACAGGCATGTCAAGTTGTATTTGCATTAGTGCCATTAAATTCCTCTTCGGTGTAAGCTCCCTGTTCATTAAATTTTTATGCGACACAGAAAACATTGCATTGTTTGCAACCATACGTAGAATAAAACCACGAGCTCAGCTTTTCGAGATAAACAATTGAGCCTTTTTTTTTTTTCCTTCTTTCTTTCCTTCTTTCCTTCATTACGAACATAATATGGGGTCTATTTAGCTGCAGCTTTAATGCTTGCCGTTCTTTTAAATTTTAAGATTTACTTTTTGTAATCTCCATGTAAGGTAACGATGTATTTAAATAACCCCTTACTGAATACGTTTTGATTTCTGGAAGACTGTCACATTTAAGCCACAATTTGGAGCATGTAATTCCAGTTTGCATTAGTAAAGTTGTATGGCATTGCAAAGAACACAACACACAGTCCACTCAAACAACAGCTGACACTCGACCGACGAAGAAATTAATATTTTTATTATTTTTATGCAGTACTATTAATATTGTTACCCAAAATTTAGTCATGTATTGTTTCCTCATTAATTAATTACTGCATAAGGGAAATCCACCTCAGCGCAGATCTATACAATAAAACTTATCATGTATATACTCTGTGACTTTCTATCTGCTGCGCGCTGCCTCTCTGATTTGCATGCGATAAAATTGATCGTTAGTGCATTAATTTTATATTTCACCTCGGCCGTGTATAGGACAGAAGTTACAGAGGTAGAATCAGACTGAAATCCAATTTGAACCACGGATCTCCTGGTTTCCGTCCATTTGCACTAATAGTTGGTTAACTCTAAAGCTCGGGACTTTAGTACCTACGGAATTTATAAATCGCCATGGAGGTATGATGTTTCAAAATAATTTGAGATCTTCTTTGCTTTACCGGGAAAAACGAGACTCTGTTGGAGAATCTAGTGCTGTGCCGGCATGTTGCCACGCTAGGTCAATGATCAGAGCAACTGGACGGAATAAAAGAGATCCGTGGTTCAAATTCCGGCTATTGTATTGAATTTATCAGTCTGATTCTACCTTTCCTATATCGTTGTTTCTCTTTTATTTAAATTACCTACTCTATGCGTTTGTAAATAATAATAATAATAATAATAATAATAATGGACGATGTAAAAATAATTGGAGAAAATAATTGTTATTAATTAATACAATTATTATAAATACCTAATTGGAACCGTTCAAATACTATTGAGAATTATGCATCCAAATTTGGAAATGAATCTCACTTGAACTATACCAAAAATCAGTATGGGTGAAAATAGCATTGCGTATACTGTATGGTAATTCCCAACTGGAATTTCCCTCCTTCCCCTTCCCCTTTTTGAATTCCCCTTTTTGAATTCCAAATTTAATCTTCGATATGCGCGGTAGGTAGCGCGATCCAGCGTTCACTGATGGAGAACCAAGAGTAATGACTAATGACAAATGACAAATGTATCGAACCTGTGCTCTGAATTTACGTCCTTCCCGTGGAATGTCTTGAATCTTCTGACGACGTGCCTCAGGATTAAGATAATTTCTCCCAGAAGATTCGGTTACATCATTATCTCATCTCAACAGGAGTATGAACAATGTACAATATCTTGATGAACATATCAATATTTAACAGACATAAATTTATCCTATTACCTCTATCTGGATTTTAATACTTGCTTACAGCTGGGGGTCAGATTTTAGGGAGAAAACAATGAATAAAAACAGTAAAAGCTTTTCTTTACAAGAAGGTGGGGAATCAAGTAGGCTTTCTTAGCCAAATATAAGTGCTAATTTATTTTTAAGTATCAAACATTGTGGTCAGTGAATTACATAATAGAAAATATACCTCTCAAATAAGTGAAAAAGAACGTCGATAAGCACATATAGTTGCCCTCCGTGGTGTAATGGTTACCATGCTAACTTCATATACCCAAGGTCGTGGGATCAAACCCGGAGGAGGACGATGGATTTTTTCGGGCGTAAAAATCCTTAGCATGGCTTCCTTCGGAAGGGAAGTAAAGCCGTGGGTCCCGTATCGTAGATTTACGGCACGTAAAAGAACCTCAAGCCTGATAAGGGAGGCCTCTGAGCAAAATTAAGCGATCTTTCACGTCCAATATAGAATGGGACGCTGAGAACCAAAGCAGTTAAAGAACATCCATAAATAACACGCCATTGACATTTAGATACATACATACATACAGCTGACATTTCTTAGAAACTTTATCCAGAAGTAATTGTGACACACCATATGTGTGTTTCTGTACTATTTAAAATGCCCGAGAGAATAACATATGACAGTTAATCTCTGTACCAAACCTAGCATTCTAGATACATTTTTTAACTGCTTCCTTTTATTTAATTTAGCTACCTTTCCACTGTTTTAATGTATATAAGGTCTATTCACACAAGTTTGTCTTTATGGCTAAAAGGTCACGTGAACTAAACCTTGTTCTTTACAGGATGCCCCGTTGATGTATAATCTGTCACTCACAATTCCTTCCCCTTTACCCTGGTTGGCTAAATAAACCTTTAAATGCGATATACAACTCTATACAGAGCCAAGTAAGGCGGTAAAAGTACGTATATAAACACTCTGGCATGATAGCACAAAAGAGCTTTTCTCATCCGAGAGGCAGGTTTAAAACAAAGGATACTCGCCTATTCCACCACGTCAGCCAATGAGAGGTGACTAGTCACGTGACAATTAAGAGATACATGCCAAACTTACGTGGAACCACGTGGAAAAGACTCTAGTATGTTAGTTTCAGTAGAATGGAAAGTATGGTAGATGTCTGTCACTCTTAAAGGCTTTAGTTGAGCCACATACTTGAATAAGTGGCCTTCTCTTGAGAAGAAGTTGAACTTCGGTTTTAGAAGAAGAAGAAGAAGAAGAAGAAGAAGAAGAAGAAAAAGGAACAGCATGTTCGTAGTAATAGGGGGTGTGCACTTAAATTATAGTCACTTCCCAAGGGTCCCCCACATCACGTATCTAAACAAAAACCAGACGAAACAGATCTTGCTGTTCACTCTCAGAGAGACAGAAATGTCGACTCTTGAAAGCTAGGAATTCTCAAGTGGAATTAACCACGCTGGTAATAGCACCACCATTTTTTCTGATCTCAGCTAAAGTAGAACTTAACTCATGTTTCCTTCGGTACATCTGAAAAAGAATCTGGACAGTGTGTACACTCGTACCCTTTAGTATGGCGGGTTGACTAGAGTATAGGAATAAAACCGGTTATTGCTTCCCACACTCCTGATACATCAAGCCATCCGGGAGGAGGATATGTTCAAAAGTTAAAGTATTGTTAGATACAAGTATAATGCGTTTTTTTCCTTCTTCTTCTTTTTTTTTTTTTAATTTTTCTCCCAGCGGAGACTATTTTAACACTTTAGCTATGGTCATAAATGACTGTATTGAATTTGTACGCCAATATTGTTTCTGTAAACAATGTTTGAGCATTCAGGTCACTTTTCAGATCTCCATATATAATTCCAATGCTATTCATTCATAGGAATCACAATGTTCATGACGGAGCTCTAAGGCACATGTTAAATGCCTATAAAAAGAATGATGTTAATTAGTTTTTATACAATTTTGTTCAAAAGTCTCTTCTGGATAAACACACGAGATAATACATTTTAATACAGAAATATAAACTTTGTCTGAAAGGGTTACATTACAGAATGATATAATTATAAGTTCCACAAGGTCTCGGAGGTATATATTTTGCCTCCATGGATTTTAGTTTTCCTCCTGTTATTGAAGTATAAAAATATGAACCACTGCTCTTAAAGCATTGTCTTTCCAGAGCTAGTAATGAGAGGCCAACTATAATTTTTTTCAACAATAAAATTAACTAAACCTGCTGTTTACATTGCGCTACCAGTGTCGGTGGCTAACTGGCACTTCTAAAACAAGAATGCTTTAAAATGTCTTCATGACAGCTGCCGTTCTATGACACGTAACAGCCCAAGTACTTTTGGCAGCGAAGCATTACAACTGATGTAGTCCATTCATCAATGCTCTGTATATAGGCAGCAGGTGACGCCGTGTATCTCAGTGTAGAAGTACTATACATTTGCTATTATTATCATTATTATTATTATTATTATTATTATTATTACTATTATTATTATTATATTCATTATTCTTATTATATTAATTATTTTATTACTTACTATTAAATTAATTATTATTAGCATTATCATAATTATTATTAATAACAACGTATAATTCAGAAATTAGGCAATTTGGGCATTTTTCTTGATAAGGCGCAGATTCTAAATATAAAAATACAGAACTGATTGCTACTAGTTTATATCATAATTCACATAAATTGTGTCCAACGCATCAGAAATATGACAAGTCTGGCCATGTTTACCGATATTTATACTATATCTGGAGACATTTTGGTGACTTGTTAGACTGGTAACTTTAGCGAGAAATATGTGTATGAAGAAAAAAATTAAAGTACGTTGTGTCGATTTAAACTTTTAAGAAATTTTACAGTTTGCTAAGTATTAAGGAATTGGTGTCTGAACAAAAGCAAAAAGTTTTAAGTGGTTGCGGCGCAGCTTTTGCTCTATAATAGAGAATGCTCTATAACATTAATATATATTTATATACATATAAAGTGCCAAAAATTAAAATAAAAATTAAGAATGTATCAAAATGAGTTACCCCGTAAATGTAAAGGTAAAGGTTAGACAACGGTGGGGGGGTACCTCTCGCACCATGACCTTTATAGACCTATTGCGCATTAACATCCCCCAGGAGTAAGGGATGAGGAACAGGCGGCCACAGGCCGGCTACACAAAGGTTGCAGAGTCGCGCAGAAATACTAAACTGTTTAACTGATTGCTCATCTCGGCATCAGGAGCGCCACGTAACCGCCAACGCCAAGGATTCCGGTGGTCAGCAAGGCAGCCGTCACTACCCCGCGAGGACAGCGATCACAACGCCGCTCCAACGCCGAGAGCAGCATTCACAAAACTCGTTCATTCGTGCGCCACCTACCCACACTACCTCACACCACGAGCCCAGAGAGACACACCCGCGTTAAAGATGATAAGGAAATGATAGGAAAGGGAATGAGCGAAAGTAAATCGGGAGAATAGGCAATCCAGCGTTCGCCTAAGAGACAAAGGAGAACCACAAGAAACCCCAAATCAGAGTACGCGGTCGAAGAAGACTGAACCCCTGATCCCCCGAATGTGAAGTACACTTTACCCCGGCGCCACCTTGCTGAGGCACCGCTAAAAGCGCTAGAAAATGGAAAAGTTACCTATATCCGCCTTAAGGGATATACTGAGATTTAGGTAAAAAAAAATATGGTCCAAAACCGAAAATGAGTTTCTTGCTTCAGAATGTGGCCCATGCTTATTTTATCAATGCGGTCATTTTTAAACCTACTGCGAGGCTTTTGGCGCGTGCTTGTCCCTTTAATAATTTAATTGGTTAAGCCCCTTTAGAGGAGATAGTCCCTCCAGATTTGCAGTCTTCAACTTCTGCGTTTTCGAATTTCGCTCGCAATCGATCGTTCCTGGTGTGTGCTGTCATCTGGTACAGCATTTTAAAACCATGTGCTCACAGGAATCATATAATCAAACAGAAGTCTTGAAATCATAAACCTAACTTTCAAAAAAAGGTTATTATTTGTTTCTTTGCTATAGGATATTTTCTATTGTGGTATATTTATGTTTTGTTGGTGCATTATTTGTTTTGGTTTTGAAATGCAGACAGTCTATATCAAACCCCTACAAACCTAGCTACGCAGACGGCTACGCGTGTCGGGAATTGAACTGAGTGGAGGGCAAAACGCGTCCAAGGTTCACGCGCAATACATTTGTTGTAATGGGAAAACAGAGAATTTTAAAACAGCTTTAATTACGTCATAAGGATACCTGAGTGAGAATTACAAGCGACAACACGTTTTTTAAAATCGTCAGCATTTATCCAGAGGGATTAGATCTTGAATATTCTGTTGGGAGTTGAATAATACCACATCATTAACTTGGCAGAATTTCATCCCGCAACTGAACAAAACAAATATAAATATTATAATTGAAGTTGAATATCGCATACTTGTATATAAAGTGTTTTACAAATGTAATTATCACAGAGAGCATAACTCCGCTTTAATTCTGTTTTTTGCAGTTTCTTTTCAGTGATTCCATATGTACATAGTGTATAGAGAAGGTATTTGCATTCCATCCAAAAATTGTATACCGAGATTTCACGGGAAATACACGTTTTAGGGTCCCCCGTATCCAGAATAATTTTTAGAAAATGGTCCTTGGTGTTCGTGAACACGATAACTCAAAAACGAAAAGTTGACAAAAACCTAGCTTGGTATTTTAGTTTAGAATATTCCGAGGATACGACACGAAGATTTTGATGAAAATACCTCCACACCAAACTATGCTTTACATGCAAAACATTTCCAAAATTTAGATTTTCCAAAATTGACTCCAACGATAAGTGATTAAATAAGCGTTTATTAAAGATTTTTGCATGACATATAATATGTATATCTTGAATTTTCTGGGAATAGTGTCTGAAGACCTGTTTGCAAACTGTAAGAGAGAGAAAAACTTATTACTACAGGAAAAAGTGTAGTTCTCGGTAGAACACACAATTTATTTAATATATTTTGAGATACTCATTGTTCTTGGTTTCAGTTTTAAAGTATTTACTCATACTGAGGTTTGCTAGCTCTTGATAATGCAAAGAAACTGATTTCATACATATGGCAACCAGCTTTTAAAACATTGGACTATCGTTTTATTATACGGTACTTACAAGGAAGCAAGTAATAGGACCATGTCTGCTAATCTATTAACATGAAGTAGATAGAAGAATAAGTTTTTTAGCAACAAATTGTCACCGAGATTTTGGGAAAGTCATGTGAATGGAACACATCGGATTTTTACTTTACTGTACAAAGTCGACAAAAAGAATTATAAACAGGAGTTGTTAAGAGTGTCTCTGTAGTACATCGGTGAAAATGCTAAATTAAGGAGACCCGGTAAGGCATATAATGATAGTGTTGAAATTTAAGCTTTCAAAGAACATTTTCTTTGAAACTATTTATTGTATCTACTTCAAATTTTTACAGAACTTATATGGATTTTTGTACATGCTTTAACATGAGTTTTTTGGTAGAATAATTATATGAAGAGTAAATATTTTTTTTGCTGTAGTCAATTTTTAATTACTTCAAAATTTCAAAACTATAGTTAATTTTAAAAAATGGTCCTGTTAAAATGTTTGTCATGTATATAAACACAATGCCTGAAAGTGTGAGCTTTCTATGTAACAGTTTCTGAGAAAATGTTCTTTATGTATCAAAATATGTAGTTTTGAGATATCGAGCTTCAAAGTTAGAACTAACTTTTCAATACATTCCAGCACCATAGGAAGGATTGTCAGGGTTATGAAGAATATCTGATAATATTTGAATATTTATTAATTTATTATTACTATTTTCATCAGCATCTTTCAATAAATTATTATATGCATCTCCATAGTTCTGCAGTTTCTTTATACATTTCACATCATCACTATTACTTTTACCTACATCCGTGTTTATTTCAACATCCACATGTGGATCTGCAATATCAACATTATTTGCAGTGGTATCTTTTGGTTTTTGTAACATTCTTCCGCTTTCAGAAAACCCTATTTCTGTGTCGTGGCATTGTAAATAAATTGAAATAATAGCCAAACAGAACAAAATATTCACAATAACAAACTAAGATGGTTACGCAAAACAAACTGGCTAGGTTAGGTTGCCGTGATAAAAGGCTAGTTTAGGTTGCTAAAAATCAGTATGGCCATTTCAAAAATGTCCCACATTTCCCTCCTAAAAAAGGGAACTTTAAATATACTAATTCCGTTCATAGCAAAAACAAACGTGAATAAATTGTCTGACCACGCCCACCAAATGCAGCCTCTTGGTAAATACTCTATAAGAATCCTTACAACAGTGATTTCAAGCTAAAAATTGAAGCATTTTACTCTGAAAGTTCTTTAGTATTTTTATGCACAAAAATAAAAAATGGTAGTTTTACTCATATCTGCCTTAAAAATGTAAAATATGCTGGGTTTGATTCTAGGTTGATGAAGGAATTCTTAATTAATTAGCATTATACCTCACCTGGAAATATGAATGCGATATCAGTTACCAATGGAAAGTAATTTCGGAATAATTTTTCTGGCGGCTGGTACAGTTACATGCAGCACACGGATGTTAGTTATTAGGCCCTGATAACTTTAAACCATCTCACTTTTAAAGCCCTTTAAGCATACTGAACATATGGCAAAAAGCACGTTCTGCCCTCCAGATGCATTTGCGTGAGAGGTTTCGATTTGCGACAGCACCACTTGCGCCAGCGGCGTGTTTAGGTAATTAGTTCCAAGGTCTTTGTCTCTATAGTTCTACTTTGAGTGCTTAATAACAAACTCATATTGATGTGTTTACTTTCATGTTTCACGTGGTGAAAAGCGTGTGCTTTTGCACTTAGGTTTATTTTCTTGAAATTGTGAACAAATGCATTTAGTAAGTAGTTAGCGAAAGCCTAAATTAGGAGTGTGTAAGAGAAATAGTGCTTCTATTTTAAATTGAAAGAAATGGGAAGAGAAGTCTAACCTATGTGAAATGAACATCATGGAAGCTTCAGTTGTAAATGTAAGTGAAACTGTTACACCTTTTGGCAGTAAAGATAATTTAACTACTGGCAATAATAGTTCTGTCAGTATAAGCGTCAGAAAGTTATAATATTTCAGTGAAGCACTCATTGAGAAAGTTTTATTTAGTGGTGAGTATTTTGTACTCCACGATGGTGCATTGCAAAATTTATTCACACTCTTCAGTGCTGTGGATGTGGCGCCAAATCTTTGTGTTTATCAAACATGGCTTTATTAGTAAATTGATTGTGAATTGTGAGACCTGTGACAAACTCCACATGTTACACAAGCCCACGTACCACGGAAAAATCTCACAATCGGAGACCTGCATTTGATATCAACAATAGGATGGTGGATGCACTTGTATCATTGGATGAGCCCATGCAGCAATGAACAGATTTTGAGCTAAAGTGGGAATGAAACATATGGCAAAAAGAAGCTAGAACTTCATTATACTCCAGAATTTTCAGTCTGGCAGCAAGGACATAAAGAATGTGGCACATCAGGAGCAATGGGAGTAGGAGCAGCAGAAGTGATTTGGAAGTGTTCTGTGCCTGAGACCAAAATGTGATACACCACAATGCTCTCAGATGGTGATGCAAAGACCATTCGCTATCTCAACATTGTAAACGTGTATGGCAGGACCTTACTATCAATGAGAAAGAGTGTGTCACTCACATATTTAAAGGGATGTGCACAGACGTCAGAAATTTAATAAAAAAGTGGTAAGCTAAAGAAGTAAAAATGGTTTTATGTGGAGTTGCAACCTTGAAAGAAAGTACAATTACTGCTTTAACATTTTATTACAGTGATGCTATTGCAGCAAATATCCCTGATGTGAAGAAGATAAAGCAGAAACTTTATTCCACTCTCTCTCTTTCACTGTATGTCCACTGACAAAACCCCAGAGCCTTAGATGAGCAATAGGTGTCGACTCATGATATTTTTTTTACATAAGAGCTAAAGCAAGGGGTGAAGCACCACAGATTTATCGGAAAATGCATGTAAAGGTAACCAGTAACTAGTTGTGAAGTTAATGCCTCCGTTTCAAAGGTTATCAAATAAGGGTGTGCAAGGAGTCAGACACAGAACACAAACGAGAGCTTACACTCAGTTATTTGGCATAAATGTCCCAAACAAACATTTGTTTCTTAACCAAAAGTGGAAAAAACAGTTGCAAATGCTGTGGGTTTATTCAATACGGGTGCACTGGCCTCCCAGAAAAAAGGAAATGCAGATTTCTGGAAGAAAAATATGCAGGAGCACCTACAGGATTGTGTAATAATGTGTTAATTATTATAAGCAACGCAAATTATTATTAATATGCAACATATACATTATATGGAAGTTTCAATGTGAAATTAGAAAAAAATATGTGCATGGAGTATTTTGAAAATTGTTATATAATATTTTTATAAAATCTCCTATAAAATGGAAACTAATTAACCATATTATCTCAAATTTTGAAATTATCTTAATTTTAACTTAGATACCTAACCTGAAAAATTGTATCTAAATTAAATTAAATCTTCAGAAATTATAAAACTCATTATAGTGTTCTCTCCTTCCGGACTCTAATGGAAAAAATAACAAGGCATTTACTTTCTCTACCTAAAACAATCTATGCAGCACACAGTAAATAGAGAAGGTATGGTATTCCACCCGAAAGTTCTATAGTGAAATTTCAAACGAAATATATATTTTGAGGTCCTCTGAATCCAAACATTTTGAGAAAGGTCCATGTGTCTTTGGCCAGCATAACTCAAAGATGAAAAGTTCGTTAATACCAAACTTGGTATTTAAGTTTAGTGTGGATGCGATACTAAGATTTTTCAAGTAAATATTCCCACCCCAAACTACTCCTCACATGCAAGATTTTTCTAAAATTTTGATATCCTCAAAATGGCTCTAAGAATGTTAATTAAAATACCATATATTGAAGACATTTACATGGCAAATAAAATATACGTATATTCTGAATTTCTTGGCAATAGCCTCTGAGTCCTCTTCATTGTGAATGGCTTTCCATACCATGAGATATTCCATAAAGTTGCTACTCAAAGAATGTAGATCACACCGTTTATGTTGTATACATTTTTATTTTATTTATTTATTTTTATTTATTTATATAGAGCTAACCATTTGCGAGATACTCCTTGTTATTGGTTTCATTGCAAGATACTTACCTATACTCTTTTAAAACGGGAGATCGCCATTCGTTCATATCTCTTTTTGTTTTACTCCAGCTTTCAAAATATTGGACTATTGCTTTAGCCTAAGCTTATTTCCCTTCTACTTACAAGGAATAAAATTATAACACCGCTTCTGCTAGCGTTTATCTTGATAAACATGAAGTAGATAGAAGAATAATCCTTTTTAAAGAATATTTTGCTTAGAAAGCAGGTAAAGAAAAGCATATGCATGGACCACATCAGCTTTTTAATATTGAAAATGAATTTTGATTGAAATGTGTGGTAGGCTTGCTCCAGTGCCGGTCGTTTTAAAGAAGCATTTTTTGTGGAAATCAAGCGAGTACAACATAAGCACAGTCTTTATATGCTGCATGAGCAGTGTAATGGCACTTTAGCTCCAAGAGCGTAAAACAGCAATCTTGGCGATTATAATAGCTGGGCGTAGTTTATTTTCGTACACAAACAAACAGTTGTGTTTTGGTTTGCGGCGGAAGTAATAGATAAACAGCGCACCAGCTAACAAAAACAAAACCTAATGGCCAGTGAAATACTATTGAATTACTACATAATAGCCACAGCATTTAAGGTCGAACTTTAAACCCGAAACTTCTAAATGAATACGTCTCCTGTTCTCTCACGCAACATGTGTATGTTAAACATTAAATTAAAAAAAAATGTATATATATATATATATATATATATATAATTTATTATCAAGAATAACAACAGCAATAATAATAATCACCACAATAATAATAATAATAATAATAATAATAATAATAATAATAATAATAATAATAATAATAATAATAATAATAATAATAATAATTCACATTTCTCCAAAAGCAGTAATGCATGCTAACACTTTTCTGAAAGTTATAAACAATGATGAAAAATGATAGAGGTTTGAATATTATACAAAACTTGTTACTATTTCCGATGTTTCATATTTTGCTAAGTTTAAGACCATAGAGAAAGAAAAAGATGGACAGTTTTACTATAAAGCATTGTGTTAACGCAATGCTCTGTACTATAAGCATATGTTTTCCCATTCTAAAGAAAAACAGATACGCAGTTGCTTATATTCAACTTGCTATACACTTCCGTCATAATTCGCAAGCTGTTCATCCTGGTGTAATTCATTGCTGCCAGCAAGGCTGATGAAAAGTGTAGTAAGAAAAATGCTGAGAATCGCAAAAGTTCGTTGTGCTACAGATCTGTTAGTGACACAGCCTTGCATAAAGCGAGTGAGAACTGAGATTGCCTGCAATCAGTGTGCACGGAGTGAACAAATAAGAGTAATTGTGAAAATCAACTAAGTTTGTTTGGCTTGTGCCACGTTATAGTTGGGTAACTGGAGCTAACAGCTGCGTCAATATTCACTCTATAGCACACAGAGACATGCTGCACAATGCTCGGAAAAACGAGAAAATCCACGTAGTGTAACTGAATAATTCTACAGGTACATACAACCCGTTAAATCCATTCATATACCTAGAAAGCGTTATTCAGCTTTTAAAAGTGGAAAAAAATTATGGCCATTTTAGCATTTAAAAAAAAAAATAGAGGGTAACAGGTGGTAACATTTTTCATTATCTATTAATTGTCATACCGCACCTCCAGTAAAATAATGACATAACTTGTATAAAGTTTAAATACAAGTTACGACACTTTCACTGCAGGTGCGACATATGGGATTTGAACCACGGAACTTCGGCAAATTACAATGCTGCAGACTTTATATTTTGTGTTTCTAGTTAGTCACACTATTAAGATTAATTTATGTGAAATCCAGCCAAGCCGTCCCTTGTTACAGCCCAAACCAATTCTTCGGCGCACATCCACGCCAGCTATGCAGATGTTTCAGGGCCTTCACGACGAACTCTGAGGAACGATAGATCTCATAAAATGGAGCAAGGACCCACCATCCTCCGATGCATTGGTTTGGAATTGTGCTCATTGGTGCATCATTTAATAGATCACACAATAAACAGGACAATTCAGTATGCAATGTGTTCAAAGCGTGTACCCTGAATACGATTACATTCATTGAACCGTAGTAGCAGTGATTACGGCGTGCGTCAAATTTCCTCAAACGGAGTGACAAATCTCACAATCAATTCCTCCTTGTTTTGAACTGGGGCGACGTACATACATTACACTCCTGACATGTCACCACAGAAAGAAATCTAGTGCGCTAAGTCAGGATATCAAGCTGTCCATACAACAGGAGGGGAGGGGCTCTCTTCCTATCCACTATTCAGAAGTCTTCGTACAAACCGGCTGAAGTGTCTGTAGTGCCGTCATGTTGCAACCAGATGTTCCTTCGAACCGCAAGAGGTACATTCTCCCTGGGCAGCGGAAGCGTCTTTACAGGACATCAATATAAGCTCTTCCATGTGCAGCGGAAGCATCTTTACAGGACATCCAAGGTATGCTCCTCCATCAAACGGAGTGGCAAAATGCAGCATATATTATAATCAGCAATGATTCCAGCCCAGGTGTTATGGAATACAGCGGTTGAAAACAGAAAGTCGAAATGCACTGGCTGTGCCTCTTAAACCTATCCTATTGGATGCGCTTCAAACAAGGGTGAATAACTCCGTAACCATGCGTTGGAAGATGGTGGTTGCTTGACAAAAAGTGTTCCCCACTCCGGGAACTATCGTTCCTCAGAGCTTGTCGCAGATATTCTGAAACGCACTGTATATATGCTAAGAAACAAATTTTAATCACATTCTTTCCGGGAAATAAAGCAGAGACACACGTTATCATAAAATAGAACATGCAACATGCAGCGGGATGTGAGTTCAATTAAAGTTTGAACCTGAACTATATCAAAACAGCTGACATATATTTTGGCCAAAGTCTTTTGAAACGGTGGAAATCACAGAGATTGAAAACAGGTTGGTTACACGTGTCAGCACTATGTAATAGCCGCTGGTGCAGACACGTCAGATTGTTATCTCACCATTCCACTGTCTCAAACACTGTGCCTAAAGTATAGCTATATTTTGAGGCGATAATTCATACCGACTAAAAAGAAATGGTTAAATAACAATAATTAAGCAATAATTAATGACAAACCATGAGTCAAATTAATATACATTGGTAATTTTTGGAATAGAAACAATATAAGCATACCAGTAGAAAGCCAGTACAATACTAGATATTTGTTTATGTTTGAGCTGTATTGAGGAATAAATAGAGACGTAATTCAAGATGTGTTTCTCGGTAAAGCTATATAGATAGGCAAAATTTAATTTTCTCGGAGGGTGTAACTTTCGAACATCTCGTTGAGCGACAGTCCGGCGCCTCCCCGCCTAAGGTCCGTAGGAGCAGATTTGCTAACGCTACCCTTGGGCCAATGAGAAAATAATATTTAAATTTAAACAAAAATGTCCGCCAATCGTAGCCTAGTATCAGTTTTTCTAACTGATGAGATTAGCGTGGGTTGCAGCCCATATAAATAGAATTTTCATATAAGTTATGGCACTACTCTAGCATTGCACTACTACATTGCAGTACTACACGGCAGTACATTAGGACTAGTTCGTCATAATACGCGCAGACTTCACGTCACTCCTAATCAGTTTTACACCGTTAAGAGCGTGGTACTCTATTATAGTAAAGTCAGACGCGAATAAGTGTAACTATAAATAAGCCAAACATTAAGGAAGTGCAAGATACGTGTAAAGTAACCTTAAAATGAAACAGATTAAATTAACCATGGCTGTTAAACTGTCAATTTTGTATATTTAATTAATTTTCACATTACAACATCCACAAGTTCCCATGTACATACAGCTAGTTAGCCTGAGTACAAGACACCAGCGACGAGATTCTATCCTGAGATCGCCCAATCCAACGACCTTCAACTCGACAAAGTGTCGAGAACCAAAAAGAGGTGTTCACCACTAATCATATACCACAAACATGTCACCTCAATTTGACATATTTATTTCAACTCTTGCTAGTTGCAAGAAAAGAGTAAAATTCCAAGTTAAAATTAAAACGTAACAAGTTACTTTATGTATGTACAATATTTCCTTACTTTAATGCAGAATACTTGAATTAGGCACGGCGGTGTAACGTTTCGAAATGCTTTCAAATTCACACTAAGTCATGAATTATTGAAATTTTGAAAATACAGAGGGCTGGACACACCTTTCATGAAGTAATATTGGTTATGACTGATGTGATAAGCGGCTTACTCGTATTTTCAGCCTAAAAAAAATGTTGTCTAGCATTTTTGCTCTCCTAAAAATAGCATTTTGACTTAGCTATATTCGGAATTCATCTCTTCAATTGCTCTTTTACATTAGCTAAGAATAACAAACACATTCAAAACTCATTTAGTTCTCAGTATTAGTATGCACAAGAATTCCCAACACAATTGAAACACCGTAATTATGACGGGCTGCTCTTTTATACCATCGTTACACAAAAGGCAAAGATTATTTTGAATGAGCATTATTAGGGTAATGCCATGTAGTAATTACAAGAATTAATTTACAGTTCAGCACACACTAAAATCTCAGCAGATTTTTTCCCGTTCCCTGTCCTTTCTTATGTGCTAGTGACTGTCATGAGCGATTGATGTGCCTTAGAAAGTTTAGCATTCCACACCAACTCACGATGCCTTTGATAGCAGAATGGTTTGAATGATGTGGCGGTCGATCAGACTCGGGTGCACTGCCCTACATATTCACGCGGTATTTGCTTTTGATCGACTGAACGAAATCCTCTCAAATAGCCTCAACAAAGGAATCAGGGCTAAACAGGATTTGAACCTAAAGCGAGCGATTAGTAGCAGAATGCGTGTTACGTTGAACCTTTTGTACATCGCTATGAGCCAGTTGACCTTGATATCAGGCGAACATTTATTTCAGAATTGATTCAGCAGTGAAGAAGTCCTTAAAGCACCTGCAGTTTAAATGCTTAAGAAAGTGCCGCAAAATTCTCCCTATAGCGGGTCATGTCTTACTTGTTAAAATAAAATAGTCAAATCAAGGGATTGGTTGTACACTTAGTAAGCCAACCCCCTTATATGCGACTTAATAGCAGTCACGTGACGTAACACGTTTCGGAGATTCTTAGGCAAGAAGTGCGGATACCAAGTGCGCAGATACCAAGCACAACAAACATTCTCTTATCTGGCTGGTCCTCAGCTGGTAAACCTTGACAGTGTTGCCAATTTAGTTGTTTTACAACCAAATCTGGCCTTTTTGAACGTCTGTGTGGTTGGGAAGTTCATGATTTAGTTGCTAGTGCGAAATTTAGCCCTTTTCAAACAGCTAATTGAAATCTGTTTTTTTTTTTTTTTTATTATTTATTTTATTCTTATGGTTTGAAGGTGTATTTTATAAGCGATTTAGAGACCATTTTGCCCGTTGAATCGCCTAATATATCCAATGTATACACAGGGGGGGAAACTACCATCTGGATTGCGGGATTGCGTCATCATGATATGAACTTGCTCTCCAAGCTATTAGATGATCTTGTAGCTCTTATTCAATATCTTATTAAAATAATTGTCTTTCCTGCCTATCCAACATTCAGAAAACTCCTCGATGCTGATTTCGAGAACATCTTTATCCAAAGCCGTATTTTAGTTATTTGTTTGAGAGTAAACTTTCAGAAATTAGAAATAAAATAACAGAACTTGAAGAAAAACCTGATAGAGAAAGGTGTGTAAATTTTGTTTCTTTGTCATCAAACAACAGTAGCAGAGATTGCCTGATAACATTGAAGATTTGAGTAAAATATCCCTTCTTTCTTTCTTAAATGCGCTTGTTGTAGTAAAGGAACCATTAGAAACATTACAATTTGATAGCAAAAAATTACTAAAGTGGAACTGCAGTGGAAAAAGTTGATCATAGAAAGAATGTCAAACATTCTACCAATTTTTCGTGTGAGGTATTCAAATACCGTGATGCTAGTGACAAAAATCCTGTCAAAGACCTTGCAGACTTTACTTTATCTAGGCTGGTGCTTCCTTGGTCAAACGTTGAGGTTGAAAGGATATTTGGTCAATTAAATCTGGTGAAAGCTAAAGCAAGGCATCGAATGTGCAAAAAATGGTGAATGCTGTACCGAAAATTCGTGCAGGTCTTCGTATAATCAATGTTGCCTCAATTAGGAACTTCCGGCAACCGTTCTAAAAACAATAGGTACAGTGGAAGTATATAAATCTAAATCATCAACGTCTATCCACACCTTCTCCTTTTCATGATGAGTACCAAATGTGCTCTTCAGTTTTTAAGTAAGTTATTTTGTGTTGTGTAATTCAATGCAGGTAGCTTTGCTGTTTTTTCTTAAAGATACAGAATGCATGGTAGAAATCTAGTTCTTTAAAAGCCATTTTTTGTCTTTATTACGCCAAATTTAGTTGGTCATTTTTTTAACTGTTGGCAACACTGAACTTTGGTTTCCTCCTGCTTCATTTGCCACATACTTCTCACTGAATTCGTACATAAGAACTGAAACCAATAAATCTCACAGAGCCTTCAGTTAGCTGAAACTGCTCTATTAGGCTATTTATTTTTTCAATCCAGGCAAATCTCTGCACGCGCTTTTATTTTTGAAAACATGAAGACCTTGCGTGATTGCTGCATTAACTCTCACAAGAAAAAGTTTAGCAGCTTGATAAATATAATTTCATATTTATCTTCAAACTTGAATACCAACTACATGTATACTTCTATAAACAGGGAAAACAGCATTACTGATTAATATTAACTGAAGACTTCTAGTTAATGTCCTTGAACTTTAAAATCATACCTTCCATTAATGCCGCTACATAAGGGGTGAGGTGAGTTAAACTGCGTACTCGCATTAATCATTGGAATTCGGTCACAGTGTTTGCACTCGGGCAGCTACATGAGTTATTGTCACATTGATGTTTCAGATCTGTGATTTTTTTTAGTGAACGTAGATCGAAAATAGAAATACCCATGTATTGACTTTGTTTTCCATAGACCCAATTTGGGCAAGAAAAATGTATATATAGTCGCCCTCCGTATGCTAACTTCATATACCCAAGGTCGCGGCGGAGGACGATGGATTTTTTCGGGCGTAAAAATCCTTAGCATGGCTTCCTTCGGAAGGGAAGTAAAGCCGTGGGTCCCGTGTCGTAGATTTACGGCACGTAAAAGAACCTCAAGCCTGATAAGAGAGGCCTCTGAGCAAAATTAAGCGATCTTTCACGCCCAAAATAGAATGGGACGCTGAGAACCAAAGCAGTTAAAGAGCGTCCATAAATAACACGCCATTTTATATATATATATATATATATATATATATATATATATATATATATATATTAGAATGATTCACTAATAATATCTAATTCCTTGCATATATCAGTATTTTAAACGTTTTAAACGAGAAAACTTTCATAAATATGCAATTTTTATCTCTTCAGTTTGTTGTTCTTGGAAGCACTCTGCACTGGAGAAAAAATGAAATGTAATTGTGGCCGAATCTTGGTTGAAAGTTACCGTCAGTGCACTACTGCGTGCAGATACTTCTAGCCTCAGTGCGGGTAAAGTTTGTAATCAGCGCCTCATATAGGAAAGTAACAGGCACCTGACCGTTGAGCGGAAGACAGAATTAAAGTCCCTCGTCTCAACTTAAAATTTCATAACTCTTTCCAGCAGATAGGGACTCTACGGAAGAGAAAACTAGACACAGTATTTTTTATTTAGATGTATTTTTACTCCAAAAATTCTTAGGTTAATCTGCGACATTAATGTGAATTGGTAGTCAAAAGGGCAATGGTTACCTATGCGGTCTTTCGAGGCACCTGAACAAGCAAAGCTTTTGCCGAATTATGCCTTATTAAATTGTGATACTATCAACATATTTAAGTGATTTAGAACACTGAAAGAATCAAATGTCAAGAAGTGAATTTAACATGGACTTTAAGAGCTTTACAGAAATGCTTCTGTTGCATTATTCAGCTAATTTCAGCGGGTGTAACCCTCGGAGTATCTGTGTGCGTTGGGCTCCTTTCAAACGCTCACGTGTTACCACATCCTTCCGGAAACTGCAGTGAACCACAGACTGGAACATGTCGTCTGAGCTTCCGCCTAACCTTTACACGTTGCAAGTGTTTGTGATAACCCCCCCCCCCCATATCTCGGGAGAGGAAAGGCTTCTTGTTGGTTGAAATGTAGTAAGCTAGTTTCATAGATGAGCCGCGGATTTCATTTCAGGTTTTCAGTTTCTATACTACGCCATAGAAAATGAATGCATTCCGTGCATTAAGTATGGGGAATGTTAAGAAGTAAAAATTATATAGTTGAGGGATTATTATGCTACAACATTTATTTATATCACAAGAGTTTGTCGAAACACAGAAGTAGTAGTGTATAAGCACAGAAATAAAATCCAATTTACTAGGATAAAATTACTGGAATTATTAGAAGTAAACTATGCATAGATGAAAATTGCCCAAACGCTTTTTGAAATATATTTTATATAATGATAATGATGGGCATCCATAGCTGAACAACATTAACAGAAGAAGAAACATATATGTTATATTCATAAGTACGTATAGTTTTAGCTTCAGTTATATACGATGGTTCCTGTTTCAGACCCTATTAAAGCTTCAGTACGTGGCCATTTAAATGGCTTAGAGCACACTGCATGGTGACCAATATTTACTTCCAATGGCTTTTAATAGGATTTAATATTTCTTGCACGTTTGCGTATTTAAAATGTTCCCTGCGATGAAGTTTATTGCTCACCTTGTTTAACTTTTATGTATAAACACAGAGAGAATATATTTAAAAACTAACCAAGATGTAATATTTAAATTCCACCACTGAGGATAAATTATTACAACAATTATATTTAACGATTTCTTTTTCTGAGCAACAGCCAGAAAAATGAAGAAAATATATGTTTCAGTTTTGTGCATTAGTAATATGGTGATAATATTTTTATTTTTTCAAAATTATTATTTCTGCATCGCACACTACACCTGTTTAACTATTATAATAAAAGAACATGATTATTATAAAACATATTAAAAATGTCAGAGTTTATTGTGGCACAACAGCATGTGAAAACGTTTTGAAAACTCTTGGATATCAACTGCAAGATTTAGATCCTTCACTTATGAATAACTTCAAATATTAACCTTCTACCTTTATAACCTTAATTTGTTATTTATTACAAGCCTATAGAAATGACATGTGATATTTTCAATGTCCCTGCGCACGTCGAAAATTCTGAAACATGTTTTTTGTCTACCCTAATTATAGAGAGGTGGGTGTATAAGAATGCATATACACAATCAGATACGCAAAGGTCAGCCGTCTTGATCTCTCCTTTAGGTGCAAGTTCTAATCAATTATCCAGCAAAAAATAATTTGGGAATAAACTGTAATGAACATTATTGCACGTTTCCAAGAAAATAAAATTAAGAAAGGATAATCTTTAGATTTTTTTATGAGTAGAAACATATTCATATTCTGGGTTTGTAGTTTTTCCTGAACTAATTTATACGTTATTTATAGTTCATGTGGAAAAAGTATATTTGACCCAACTTGAAATTTCTTCAAAACTTTGAAAGCTACATCCATTTAGCTGCATCCTATAGTTTACTACAAGCTATTGAAAATATGTATTTCTCAGAAACAATTCAATTTTAGGGTTTACGAGAGAAAATATCTACTAAAATGAGTTTAAGTAGGTGAAATTTCAAAATTTGATGTGTTTATCCCTTTGATGTTGAAAATTATCGGATTTTAGTTTGTGTTACAACTAATGTGTTAGAATTTAAAGTGTATAAACAGCTAAAGAAATGCCAACGTTTCTAACTATTCTTGCAGCATACATCTACCGTAAAATAAACACTAAAATGAATAAAAACTTTACACATATTCGTTGTTACCGTCATTTTTGTGCACTTTTAATACATTACCTCTAGAACTACTGGAGATAATTTCACTGAACATTGGTATGTGTAATGGTTGATGTAAATTTCAAAGAATGCTCATAAGCTCAGAATTTAATTTCACCTACAGTTGTACTTGTATTATTCTGCTGTTAGGCATAATTCGATTGTAGCTTTACGCCCAGTTCTTTTAGCGTGGGCTTGTGCGCATTAAGGTTTATTTGGCACGGCAATTGCTGATTAATCATAGTCGCTCGCTACTGTTTCCCCAGTTGTCAGTTGCACACTTTCTGTAGCCCACACCAGGCCAGTATTTTTATCTAATCCAACAAATCGAGCGCTTTTTGGGTGGCATTCCACCTGTTTACTTTTCTGCATAAAACCGGGTCCCATTTCTACACTGTCAGCACAGGGCCAGAATGTTGTGAAAACAGATACAAACACACATTCTCTGAGCATTATCCTGTGCTTAATCACTATTATTCATGTAGGTATCCGTTAATGTGACATGGACTTGATTCCAATAAAATATATGTATACGATGTGTTACACATACATGACTTCCTCTATCTTGTATCGTTCATAAGTGGGCGTGCAAATTATTCCTTCGAAACCGTATTTTTCTGTCCACTTTCGTAATGAGCAGGATAGCTCAGGGGTTTTCGTCTAAGGTCCGCATACGAGAAGTCGCGGATTCGGTTCCCGAGGCGGCCTATCTGGCTCATGGATCTGTTCAGGAGTTTCGCTGTGTCGCCAGGCGAATGCTTGGTAGTTTTCTTTCATTCCCCGAATATCCTGTCCCTCCATGTCGTTTCCATCATTTCATTCACCCTTAATTCCGTTGGTTTCTTTCAGAGTTGGAAGTTTCGGCGATGGTGCTCGGTGCGGCGTGGCAGGGAAAAGGATGCTCAAAGTGACTATCTCTTTCCCCTTATATCGGTTGGTTGCCAAGATGAGTACTGTTCCTGTTAGGGGCACTGGACGCTATGTGGGGCGGGGGACCCGGTCTATCTGTCCAATTGTAGGGATGCTGCAATCTCGAAACTCTATGGACCCTATCATTTGGTGTACCGCTCCTGATTCCGTCCGCCAAGTATATCCTCTCACCTCATCCCTCAGGTTCGGTGCCGAGATCAATCCGACCGTATCCTATCCAATCCTCTCAGTTTTAGTCGAGCTACACCTCTGAAGAAATGTTATTTCCCATTAGGATACAAAGTGGAGACCATAGTCAAACATTTAAGAGCTAGGTGCTACGCGCTAGCCTTGGATGTACTTACTGTTTCCATACAACTGCGAGGAACAACTGCTTATGTAACATAAGTGTTAATTGACTTGAATTGTGTGTTTTAAGGAAATATAGAGTTTTGTTTAGTGTATTTTCCTTTATCACTTAACGTTTACCAGTTACACAAAACAAAATAAAATTCCTTCAGAATGAAAACGACTTCACAGGTTATTTTCAGAAAATTCAAAGTATACGTTTTACTCGTCATATATAGGTAAATACATTTAATGTATAGTATTTCAATCAAAACTGTTAGAACCACTTTAGAAAAGAAAAAATTCGAAAAGTATTGCATATAAGGGATAGTTTGGGGCGGAACGGATTGCCTTGAAACTCTTCGTGCCGCATCTTTGAAAGGTAGTCAACGTAAATATCAAGCTCGGTATTTATCCGGCTTTTTGTTTTTGAGTTATACTGCACAAACACACACACATACACACACACACACAATATCAGGCGCATCTTTTTCGAAAAGGTGCTTTTTTTATTCTAGGGCCCTCAAGACATTTATTTATGGAGGAATTTTGGTATCGAATTTTTAGATAAACATAATGAATGCTTTTTCTACTCTCTACAGGTATGTGCGTGACTGAGAAAATAAACAGTGAACTGAAGAACGGTGTGCTGAAGAAAAATACTCAATTTAAAACGCAACTGTTCCTCTCTGTAAAACATTTTTTTCTTTGTTCCTCAGGGCTAAATGCATGGCCATGATGCCATTCTGTTTCTCTAAGACAAATTCTTTTGTCAGTTTGGAGTTTGTTCTGATTTGATTATGGCAGTGAGCATTTCTGTTATAAACAGAGTTAACATTCTAAGAAATCACGTAAAATGTCAGCGTACCTACTGCAATAAGAGTGTCTGATGTAAATAGTTGTTTAGTTTTTAGTTTTCCGTATTGCTTAGTACTATATTTAGCATCTTAATTCGTCAATTAAATAAATAGCTAATTTGTTTACATTACATTCCTCAAAAGATTGGGGCTGTATATTGAACGTGCTCTGGCTAAGCAGCTTCTTCATTCTTCTTTACAGGGCGTGAAAAAAATCCTATTCAGTGTTTCAGGGAGGATAGAATCGATAAAAGCAAGCATTTTTTATGTCTGAAAAATCTGGGTGGTTGAACAATTTTTAATCTTATAGTAGGTTGCGCAAGCTACGTGGTATTACGAAGTTCGTTCACGGTGTTTGGTGATATTGAATGAAGTAAAAACAAATATTTGTTTAGCGTACTAACAACAATTTCTTAGACTTGTTATTCAGATCTGCAGAGGTATTGTTAGGAATTGGTTTTCGGACTACCATTACTTGAGTGCACACGCAATATAAACAGATGTTGATTAGGGAGGTTGTTCAAACTGCCTTTTATTTAGTTGAATGCACAACAGATTCCTACATATTAGTTAGACGCAGGAAGCAGTTTGATGTATTTTTTACGGGAAATTTAGCTGCTTAAAGCAAACACCGCAATAGGTTTAAACATGCAATACAACATATGTTCCTCCCCTACAAAAAAAATTTTATCAAAGAAAATTCCAGCAAAGAATTACACACATTTTTTGGCTAAGTTTAACGTTCTTTAACCTGGTATGTCATAGCGGACGATGAATGAAAGCGGGGAAATGATGCTCAAATGATCTCGGGGTCCACTTACTTTTAAAGATACTCGACATTTGTCTGCTAAAAATATGTGAAAACCCCGAAAAAAACGTTACTGGGGTAACTCACCCTAGCCGAGATTCGAACTTGGGACCTTATGAATGTGAGGTAGACACGCTACCCCCACAACCAATAAAGTGGGATACACTTTTTAATCAATGTAATATAAAGTGGAAACATCCAAGTAAATTTTGGAAAGTTGTGGACAGCCCAGCCATGAATATAAGGTAAAATGGGTTATGTTTTTTCCCCCCCGCAAGTTTTAAGTACAATTCAAGTATGACGTCTTGTTTCACTTTGAAAAAAAGAAAAATGAAGGACTACCCTTTTAGGCACTATACTACAATAATTAAAACCACGTCATATAACTGAAAACCGTAAGTTTTTCTCTGCAATTAATGATTGACGTGCCAATTCCATAACAAGTGTTAATTTGTGAAGTGTTCTCTGTTTTTAGTTTGCTATTAGACTGCACCGTGTTTGATCACAACTGTTTAAAAATCTAATAAATATTCCCAAAAATCGCATAAAACATGTGAAGTGGTATTGAAGCTTATATGTAAAATTCTACGCTAAAAATGTTTTCCTCATATCGTTCATGTGTGACTAATTTTTAATGCAAAGATATTTTCAGTTGCTATGTGAATTCTAAGCTAAAACACAACATGGTATAATCATTTTTCATTTCAAAATGTATCTGTAAGTTAAAATATATATTTAATACCCTTATCGGAGCAGCATTAAATGCTGTCATCATTTTCACGGTTACATTTTGGTATGCTTAACATTTAGACTCCTTACATTATGTAATTGCTGTTGTGAAAAAGATGCATCAACATGCTGAAATTTAAATTTAACGTTGTATAAACAGCTGAATTGTTTTAATCATTGATTTCTTATACTAAGAAAAATATACATTTTTATATTATTCTGTGATTATAATAATACAGTTGTTGAAAAGGTCAGTTGTTGTAAAAGCGCGAAAACGGCCTTCCAAAAACAGCGGTGTTATAGTGCGCTTTAACCTTGATCTAGTTATTGGAAAATCACGCTCCAAAGCAGCTATATTTTAACGATGCCAATTAGAGAGTTTTCTGATGCAGAATTTCCATTTTTATACTATTCAAATGTATCGTTTTCATGTTTTTCATTCAATTGATCTTGAATTGATACATTAGAGCAAATATACTAAAGTGTATTTCGGCGCCCATACCGCAGTCGTGCTTCCGGTGATATCGATTAATACGTGTAACTTTTAAAAACATTAATTAACTTTTCCAATGCATAAGAAGTGGAATTCACTCCTCTCACTGTCTCTGTAAAATAAACCGTTGCTAAAGATGCAGATTTGTCGTAGAGTCCTCTAACTCGGGCACAGCCGCACACGTTTGTCGGAGCGAAAGGATGATTAATGTTAGCGTGATTGCGTGCTCTACATATATGTGCACGCAGAGGTTGCATATTGCCTGGCGTTTGATGGAGAAATACTGCCAAGCACAAGAGAAGGTCACAACGTCTTCCTACTACCCTATCTCCCTTTAAAATAAAAGCTGCCCTTGGGGAGACCGCCTTTCCGTCTACACACACACACACACACACACACTAAGGTGTGGGACAATCCAAAGGCCCACGATCGGGACTGGGTTTGAACCAACGGTTATTCTCCAAGGGTTAGACTGCAGAGTAGAAGGGAATGTGTCTCCCCTGCCACGCTGAAAACACTCTTTAGTCACACTACAAACACCCGAGGAGCAGATTCACTAATTGCCCTCCCCCAAGGTTTCCTCTGATGGCCAGTAATTTGATGGGTATAAACCCTTCGATACACAAACAGGGTGGTATCTCGTGGGACCGCTTCGGACAGGAATTGAAATCGATATGCGGATGATATATGAACACGTCGCGTTGTTATAGAGCTCGCCAGTTTCCTCTTCCACCCAACATGCAATACAACTTTCCGTGTAGTACAGCCATTTCAAAATATATTTTGTGATCAACCTGCAAAATAATGAAGGAAAATATACCTATGAACAGTGCGTTTAAAGTGACAGTAAAAGAATACAATTAAAAAGTATTCGTCGTTGTGGCGTTAATACTTTAGGTTTCCTATTACCTCTTATCATTGACCGTTACATAACCTCGGTTGGGAATGCTTCGTTGTTCCGGCTTGGCTTTGCACCAAAGGGTAGCGAGTTGCTCACTTACTCAAAGGCGTATGCCTGCAACATGCCTCAGTGTTGAGGGGAGATTGTTGTCAGTACAAAACTTGTGCTATGCTACGACCTTCGCCCAGTGAATTATTGACTTTCACTCTTCCTCAGCCTGTCTCTGAGGTTTGTTGTCGACTACGCACAAGTACTCCGACTTAGACGAGTAGAGCTGGAACAGAATGTTTTAAGTTATGCTTTTTTAGAATTATATGTAAAAATAATATTAATATGGAATATCAACTTACTTCGCCTCTTAGGTCAATTCCTTTAATACAAACCCGGCCTTTTGTTTTATTCGCTTTTTACTGCTTTGCTATATCTCCCCGCATATGAGCCATTTATTTAAATTGAGGGGGTCAGCGCAACAGTGGTCTAACCCAGAAAAAGATTTGCACCACAGATAGAAATTGTTAGGTATATCTCAACATTATGTTAACAATACTCAATGTGTTGCTGTGTAATAATCTGCCCAAGTGTCAGTGAACAATCAGTTCGATTAAAATGAGGTTTTCGTTATTCTTAAAGAAACTAGGTATGTTTAACTGAATTATTCTCCATTTTTTAAAAATATAGGTTAGACCACTATTGCGCAGACCCCCCTCAATTGTTTTTCATGGTGGACCTTCTTCTGCGAAGAAAGGTTTTGTTGGTCAAAATGTGTGATAACACCATAGGAAGGAGTGTCCTGTCGTCCGTTGTCACAAAATGTTTATTCTGCTTCTGATCAGCTTCAGCATTCTTGTTCCTTCGTCCACACTTTCTAAAAGAGCATGTTTACATTTTTTTTTTCCACTTTATATCTTCATAACTTACATTTCAAACGCCTCCAGATTATTTTCTTATTTCGTCATAACTCTGAATGATACCTTCCTTTTTTTTCTTTTTTTTTTCTTTTTTTTTCTTTTTTACTTTTTCTACTAGTTATCTATAAAGTAGAGACAGTATTGTATTGCACAAAAAATAGATACCAAGACTTCATCGGGAGTTGGGAGTCTCTCTCAATCTAAAAATGCATTTTTAAAAAAAGGTGTATGTGCTGGGGGGGGGCGTGTCCGCATATGCCTGTGAACAGCGAAAAATTGGTTATATACAAAACCTAGTATTTGAATTAAACATATTTTAAAGAGGATGAAACACGAAGATTTTCAGAAAATACCCCTCCCCAAACTACCATTGTCGTGCATTTTTTCGATTTTTTAAATTATTTTTTAAACGGTTTAAAGATTTTCTTTAGAGGCACCACATGTTTAGGACGTATTCATCTCCAATGAGCTTTATATCCTGAATTTTCTGGGAATAGTCTCTGAAGTCCCCTTCAGTCTGAGCGGCTTTTAGATAACTGGTTTTAGTTTACTCCACAGTAAATGTAGATCTCGTTAAAACACAAAATTTATATCTAATTGTGTTTGTGGAGTTAAACATTTCCGAGATATCCCTTTTTATTAGTTTAAATTTTCAAAATATGTATGCTGTTCTCTAATGGGATGATGTTATCGCTTTTTGTTTTTTCCTCTCGTGATCATGCAGAGACCATGGGATTTCAATCACATAGCGATACGCTCTTTAAAATATGACTATCGATGTATTTACTATACGGTTCAACGCGAATGTAACTATAAATTGTTAGTCTAACAGGATTATTGGGTAGCTAGAATAAACTTTTCTGGGAATAGTGTGAATTAGTAAAGAAAGTCATTGGAACGAAACATGTCAATTAATAACTGTATTACACCGGAAGATTGGAAAACCGCTGTTGTTGTTCCAATATATAAAGGGGTATTAAACAGAAATAAATAGTTATCGTCTTGTTAGCCTAACATCAGTAATGTGTAAAGTAATTGAGCATTTAATTACAAAGGACATACGGGGGTGTTAGAAAATACAAATGATTCAAAGAAGCGCAACATCGGTTTAGATCTGGGTATTCGTGTGAAAGTAAATAACCTCATTATTTCAGGATTTGGCAGTTGAGGTGGATGCAGGGGAAAGGACTGATAAAGTGGTGATAGTCTTTTCTGAAGCTTTTGACGTAGTTTCGCATAATTTACACATCCGCGGAAGCTAGCAAAAACGGAAACTGATAACCGCGTTGTATCATGGATAGAACATTTTTAAAGCGAGGACACAAAGAGTAAGAGTAGTTAAAGAACTGTCTGTAAAGGGTGTTTAAGTTTGGGCGTGCTCCAAGGCTCGGAACTGGGTCCGTTCTTTTTCTTACCTTTGTTAATGATATAACTATGAATATTAAATGCAGGATAAGATTGTTCGCAGACGATTGTGCTATTTACAATAAGATTCAAAATAGCATATATGAGACTGCTCTTCAGGATGACCTAAGCTAAATAAGTTGGTGGGCCGCCACAATCAACATGGCAATTAATGCTGGAAAAAGTAAGTCCATTGTTTTTAGTAGAACTAAGGAGAAAGTACTTCATAGCTATCATAAAGGCGGCGAACAAGTTCCACAGGTGGATAGCTGTAAATATTTGGGAGTGTACTTATCGGACCGCGCCGTGGCTGAGTGGTTAGAGCACTCGACTCTCACCTAGACGGCCGGGGTTCTATCCCAAGCGACCGCATGTGAGATTTGTGGTGGACAAAACGGCGCTGGGGCGGGCTTTCTCCGGGTACTCCGGTTTCCCCCGCCATCGCATTCCACCGGTGCTCCATCATCATTCATGTATCATCAGTGTCACCGCCTGCGGTGCCATTGGTAGTTAAAGCGGGCGTTAAACACTACCAAAAAAAAGTGTACTTATCAAGTAATGCAGAATGGGAGGATCAAATAAATTCTACATCGAGGAAAGCGTGGAAGACATTGCACTTCGTAATGAGAATACTGAAAAGGGGGAACGAAAAGGCCAGGGAAATTGCCTACAAGTCCCTAGTGCGGCCGGTTATGGAATATGGAGTAGCATGCTGGGGCCCCATACTGGGTTGTTCAAACTGATATGCTGGAAAAGATTCAGAGAAGGGCTGTAAAATTCATAAGGAGAACTAAAGATTTTGGGCTCTTGAATAAATGGGAGCCACTAACAGTCAGGCGTAAAAAACAAAGGTTAGTCGCAGTATTTAAAGTTTATGCTGGTTTAAATGCTTGAGTGGAGTTTGAAAGTGCTTAGAAAACCCGGCATACTACGGACGAAACGATCACTTGCATAAAATTAAAGATAGAAGTTACAGAAACGATGTTTTTTGTTAATAGAACCATTGCAGAATGGAATGAATTGCCTATAGCAGCCTTTCAAGGCTACCCTCTGACCTTAAAGAAGTTTAGAGGTAATTTAAAGAGAATAAATGTTAGATAATTAATTAAATAAATATTGTGAAGTAATAAAATTAATAATCTGAAAAAATGATCTGTAGCCGTTAATGTTGAGGCTTCATAGTAATTGTTTATACACTTGCTGGTAATTGATATAAGTATCGCTATACTGACTAATAAGTAGTTAAGTATTTCAAAAACCACACACACACACACACACACACACACACATATATATATATATATATATATATATATATATATATATATATATATATATAATGTTAGTTGCGTTACTATTATTAATCTGTATTTACTATGACTAATTTGTTTTACTATTATTAAGTGCAAGATTATTATTGTAAGTGAATTTTGTACATTTAAATCTTGTCACCGGACAGTACCCAACTGCTGAGAATAAATGCATGTATACAACATTGACTTCTTTGTTTATATTATTTATCCTGGAAATCCTCAAGAATCTGAAGCTACTCGCTGCTCCCCCGCCTCATTTGAAATTCTCAAGCGTATACTCTTTGATTTTATTGCAAAAACCACAGACTTATGTTAGTACTTGACGCATGCTTTGATGTCGTAATCCCATCTCTCTTAGCACACATCGCTGTAACATTTCTTCAGCTGATAGATTAAAAACAATGATGCACATTCAAGTATGCAGTTATTTTGAACCTTTTTTTCCCAGACAGTTTAACTATTGTGGCAGGTATCCTCTGACCATGCTCATGAGTGGAATAGAAATGCATCGTCTCATCCGAAAGTAAATTTTAACTTGTATGGAAAGGTGAATTAGTTGTAAAAAATATGAATTGCAAGTAGGATTAAAATAGCAAATATTCAGCTTACTATGTCGACATTCATTCTTAAACGCATTCTCGTTCTCTCCGATCAGATTTATATATCGTCGGCGTCCTGGCAGAAATCACTAAGTCCAAAATCTGTGTTTAGAGATATAGCGATTTTAAAGTTTGGCTTAGTTCTAAACATCCGTTATGACTTTATTCTAAACTTAAAATACAGTCTATAAATATGTATACATTTTAGTTGTTATTTTAAATATGATTCTAATTCTTTTTTCCGTAAATGTCCGTGAAATTGCCCCAAATTTCCAAAATATTGGACTAAGTGACTTCTGCCTGAAGAGAAAAAGGTACTTTAAAAGAGATAGGTGGACCACTGAATTATAAAACGAAAGAGTTTATTTTTTATGATAAATGTATTTGCTGTTGCCTAGCATTTTTTACAGTTTTTATTTCCTTGACACTTTTGTAACTTTACAAACATATGGTTCAGTACACCGATAAAAAGTGCACGCCTGAAAAGTTTTTTATTAGTTTGCAACTACATTTCAAACTGGACGTCACCCATGATTAACTGCTAAAATTGAAGCCTTTCAACACTTACCATTTGATTATTTTGAAGAAATTACAAAATTTGCTTTGCCCTTTGTTTAATTAAATTTACTCCGATCCAAATGAATTACGGTTGTATCCTTCAGGTTCATTATCACTTCCGATGGTTGGTTCTGGACTTCTATCTTCCACTTTTTTTTAATGTGGCAAAGAGCGACAACATGAGTGAAACTCCAATGGATTGACTCCTTTATCGTATAGTGACAATAAATCCTTATATTTCCAGCCTGATATAGAAGGGACTATTATTTGCCTTGAGAATAGTAGGCATTCTTCGTGCAAACACATTTATTTGTGAATAGTTCCTAAAATGCTCATAATTGTATTTCAGAATTCCAGGGCTCTCTTTTTCATATCTGAAGCATTTTATTTTCAACCGGTTTACTCTTTTCTCTTCGCTGTCCTTAGTTTTGCTGCACAGAATTGCTCTGGACAGGCCTAATAAATAAATATAGTCATCAAACTTCAGCTCTTTCACATAATATGGTGCAGATTCTTCCTTTTTCTTAGGAACGGGCAAATCAAAAAATGTTTAGCCAGTCATGCATGGTGTAAACAGATACGAATTTCTTTCGATTCTCAATGGCACTGCTCATACTGACCTCACTTGAGGAAGTTTGTTAAATCACATTAATGTTAGTGGTCTGAACAAATAAAACAAAAGAGCAGCAACATTTTGGTTTCGGTTTTGCCTACCAAAAGTATCCGGAAAAGGAGATACTTCCTTTACTGTTTGCAGCAGACTGGTAAGAAAGAAGTAACGACAAGTTCCAACTTCAACACTTCCCTGTTTACATTTAATTCATGCCAGGTGTAACAGTGTATTATTTGTGGGATTCTCTCATACACTGCAGGTACAAAGCTTACGACTGTAGTACATCGGAGTAACTTCACTACTTGGGATTTGCAACACATTTTGCAGGTTGAAAGTTGTCATCAGAAACGTTTCTTCTGTGGAAGCCCTTGTTTTACCATTTGCTTTGCTTTGGTTGGCTTCTTGTTCCCTTTGCTTATGATTTAGATATTGGGCTCCGGATCTTTCTTTTCTTTCTCTTGAGCAGCATCATATGTGGTACAAAATGAACATTGGTCTCTTGTCTTCTTGCTTTCCATATTCTAATTCAGGTCAAATAATAGGTATAAGTACACAAAACAACTATAACTATGAATCGAACCTATGGTCTTTGCATTTATAAGCCTACGTACTAGCCCAGAAAGGCATTGCTCCACGATAAAATAATACTTTTGAATTGCCTGCGCAGTAGAGTGGTCAGTGAGCTGACATCACCCTGAGGTCCCGGGTTCGATTCCTGGTTGAAGATGTTACTTTTTCTCTAGTTGGAATTATTCCACTACCTCCATAGAGTCTGGAAGTGTGTACATAAGAGTGAATGTGCGTGAGAAAATAAGCTGGACGATAAAAAAAAATAAATAAATAAAAAAAACCTACTTAAATTTAAATAATAATATAAAGACAGCAATGTTTAAGTCAAGGCCCCGATATGACAATAACGGTTAAAGAGGTCAAGGAGATGGATAAACAAACAAAAATTGCCACCAGATTGTATTATATCAGAGATGTATTCATTAACATAAGCTTTATGGTCAGATGCACCCTCTGCTGTTGGTACAATTGCAGATCTTAAACAATAATCTGTTTCAGAAGTTTGTAGCCAAGTAATCAGCATCACTGGCAGTTAGCCTTGCATTACTAAAAGCAACACTCTTATTATTCTATTAACGCAAATAAATATATTTAGTTATTTTGGGCGTAAAATAATGAAATAAAGAGTATAAATTAACAGCTTAAATATTGATAATAGCATACTTAGATGAAAATTATGACTACCAGATTCAATTTTAAAATACGAAAACTTGAATATTGATAATGGCAGACTTACATGAAAATTATGACAGTCAAATTCAAGTTTAAAATACGAAAACTTGAATATTGAAAATAGCAAACTTACATGAAAATTATGACAGTGAGATTCTGATTCTGTAGTCTCCGTATTGATAATCTGAGCATTCTTTAAAGTAAAATAGCTTTTTCCTTCAGTCATGTTAGTTTATACAGATATAGGCACAGACGCCTCGAGCACACTTTGAGTTGCCTGGCAATTTCAGAGAACAATAAGTTCATCCAATTACTCAGGCCATTGAAGAAATGATTATTCAAAGTATTGCTGTATATGTTTACAATTTATATCTTACCAAAAGCCTCTTCCTCATTTGTATTATGTTTACTACTATGTAACATCAGTTGGCCGCGGGTTTACATTTCCTGCACAGCATTTTGTAGCACATAAAGCTTCACTTCCGTTGTGTGAAATAACTCTTCCTAGATTGAAATAAAAGGTTGCTGAGAGTGCAAGTTGCTGCAATGTGACTTGGCTTTAAGCATTATTGGAACGCATGACAGCGAACTTAACATTATCCCTTTTCTCAGCGGATTCTGCTTGACAATGGATGCGTAATATAGTTACAAGTAACTAAGTCCATTAAGTGATTTCTGCCTGCCTAAGAAATGTGAAATTTGGACTTGATGAACATTTAAAATAGGCATAATTTAAAAAAAAAGCGCTTAGAGACTTTTGTTAATTCATAGAGAACACATTTCTTGATAATATGGTGTAATAATCTCAAAACAGCCAAATTTGGACTTAGTGACTTCTGCCAGAGCAACGATGATATATAACAAAACTCGGGACGAAGGAGTTATTCCGCAGTTTTTGTGTGTAGAATGAACATATCATTGAATGAATTATAGTTATCAGTATTTAATTTTGCATACTTGAAACACTTATTCCTGCAAGCAGAAAATAAGACGTACCACCTAAGCATACAATTTAGTTGTATAATTTATAGCATAAAGTGTTCGATCCCAATGATCTGTAGGAACGAGAGGGAAAATCTGTAGTGTTGTGGAGCCTAAAGGACTCCATTATTCAGCCTAAAGGACTCCATTATTCATACTAACACACATTCTCATGAAGCAGATAAAAATGTGATTTTCCCCCCCAACATGTTTGTAATATCAAAACAAGTGCTTATACAAAATGTGTGAGTGCGGTAAAGGGTGACATTTGGTTTCATGCGAGAAGAAATCTAATTTCTTACCTTAATTGAAGCTTCTTGGGAGTACTAAACATCTCCAAATGCGTTTATTATTCCTCAACATATACCCTGCAGTAGTGGTATCTCACAGAAAAGTGTATAAAACATAATTTCAATGTACACCTTCCACACCTAATAACTGCCAGTTTTTCGCATTTATCACACAGTTCTTTCGAATTCTTAAAGTAATAATCCGTTGTATTTTGGAAATGGTTTTGGGTTTTTCTGATAGTTCAGCTAACAGCCAAGCATACTGCATTTTTCTTTAATTTTTTTGTAAGGCTGAAATAATTCACACTAGTGCACTTTGTTTTCATGTTAAGCTCTTAATTTGGAAGCGTAAAAATACCAAATTACACAACAATGCCCAAATCAATTTTTCTGTCAATGGCTTCTTTGCTTCACTAGTAATACCACAATCATCACAAAGTGTACATCGATGGATCCAAACGAGACTCAAAATCTGGTTTCGTCATAGTCACCACCTCACCTATAGACATTAGCTCTTATCTCCTGCCAGATTACTTCTTCATTTTTTCATATGAAGCCAGGGTTGTCAACCAAAGGAATTGAAATAAGTATTTAGATACACAACAATCCGCTAATTGTGATCTTCTCAGACTCCATATCAACCCTTACTGCTGTTGCTAATCGATTTTCTAAGAATATATTCATTGCAAATATTCAAGAAGGTTTATCTAATCATTAGAATAACGACCGCCAATTTTCATTGACATGGTTTTCGTCGCATAAAGGCGTTACTATAAATGAAAAAAGCACACGTGGCAGCTAAATCAGACTGAAATTGATATAAGTGGTACAGTTCAGGATATAAAAATATATGTTAAAAACGTATATGTGAAGAAAATAAAAATTCCTACTTAACAGCATGCGCATCGGTCATTTCAGCCTCGGTCAAGTTTATCTGCTGAAGAAAACTAAAACGTTTTGTCTGTCCTATGGTTTACCAGTTATTATTTATTATGGTATTTACATATGTGACTTTTCGTTTTTGAGTTATACTGTCCACACACAGTATCGCAAGAACTTTTTTGAAAAAAAATATTCAAGGTTCTCAAAACATGTATTTCTGGTAAAATCTCTGCTTCAGTTTTTTACTGGAATACAATGCGTTGTCTATCTACAATGTATATTGTACATACGTGATAGAACAACTAATAATATATATGGAAGCCGAACTTACATGATTTCATAAACGTGTCATAATGCAGTCCTAATTGGTCCCAGTAGATGTCGTGTACTCAAGGAATATGATGTTGCGTATGTCATAACCCCATAGTTTTACCTAGAATAGATTCTTAAACTTGTTTTATTAAGCCGGAGCCAAGGTCTCACATTGCACTGCTTGTAAGCAAGGGTGATTTGTTTGTGACCGAGAGGGATGATGATGATTATTATTATTATTATTATTATTATTATTATTGTTATTATTATTAGTAGTAATAATAGTAGGAGGAGGAGGATGAGGAGGATGGTTGTTGTTGTTTTTAACAGGATACCAAAAACACGGTGTTCAATGTATTCCTCTCAAAATGGACATGTGAAAAGGTTGACTTTTAGGAGACCTTTGAACGCTTCTAAAACGGGAGGTTAAGTTGAGTACCAATAATTATCACATGTGGCTTGTAAAGCAGCACTTATTCAAATTGTTCAATTCCTAACAAAAGTGATGACATAGATACAGTTCAATAGCCCTAGCAGCAACATTACACAAATCCATTGGAACTTTGGTCATAAACGCAACAATTTACTAACAGTACACTATAGTATGTGTAAATTGGTAAACAGTTATAACAGTATGAATATCTGGCTTAAAGAATTAAAAATAACATCTTATAACATTTTTACACTTCAATTAACGCGGTGACTTTTGTACATCATTCGGCGGTATTTAATATGGAGCACAGGTCATTCTTTAAGTTTTGTCTCTTCTCTTTAGTCAAACAGATCGCTAGAGGATACGCTGGGTATTCATAAGACATTTTAGCTCTTTTTTCCGGAAACTTCAAGCCATTTTGATGGTGTTGGAGGACTCTATAAAACAGATATTTTATGCTTTTGCTATGGGTTTGTGCTCCTATGTTACGATATTTTATAATGTTTTTAATACTTTTAACAATTTTTGCAGATATTTGTAGTACGTTTTAGGACTATGTTTCAGTGCTTGTAGTTCTTTGGCATTCATTTTCTAGATTTTTCAGGTGATTTTAGCGTTGCCACTGTTGTTTAGAGTGTTTTCTAATGTCATTCCACACAATTTGGTTAGGGTTGTTTAGGACTTTGGACTAGGTAGTTTCATTGTATTCTTAATATAATTTAACTGTTTTCCAGTTATATCGAACTATTCTGAGGGTATATAGGACTCTAAGCCAGACATTTTAGCCCTTTTCAGACATTTTGTCCATATTTTACAGTATTTGCAGTGCTTTTGTTTTTTTAAAAAAAAGGTTTTAACCCTTTGTACATATTTTGGCATATTTTAATCTATTGTGCAGTGTTTTGTAATATTTTCTGTCTCCTTATGCATCATTTATGTCATTTAAAGTATTCAAAACTATAGGGCAGTGTTAAGACTTCAGGCAATAGGCATTTCAACCCACTTTTAATGTATTTTTGGGAGGTATTTAAGGATATTGTGACAGCGCCGAAGGTATACTGATGACATTTTAAGTACGTTTAGGACTGTTTTAAGCATATTTGAGGTGATTTCCTTTTCATGTTGCCTAGTAGCCCCTTTTCTTGTGTTTGATAGGAATTGGTGACACTTTATGTTGGTTTATATCGTTTCTGCAACAATTTTATACATTTCTGCTCTAATTTCTGCAATCATTCTAGTATTTCTGACGTTTTTCACGCTATTTGTTACATTTCACAGTATTTCCACATGTTCCCTGAGAATCTGATTGTTTTTGTAGACTATCAAATATTTTTACAGTTTTGTCACATTTTTCTCTAGTTTGGATCCTTTATAAGCAATTATGTACTCTGTTTTATATTTAAAGTACTTAAAGAGTCCTTTTCTTGTAAACTTCAGAATGTTCCGATGCTAACTTGTGAAGCGAGGGGATATGTTTACATGGTTTTCAGTCTTTCTTAGGTTGTAAATCTAGCATAACCTAACTTTTCGTTTCTCCGTCTTTTTATTTGTCTTTGATGTTAGCATTAGAAGAATGGCCTAAGCCTTTGTTGTCGAAGGGTTTATATTTAGTGAACATTGTGCTTATTAATGTTTTATTCGTCTTTTGTGTTTGGATTTTTGTTTTTTACAGTCTGTTTTAATCGAGGTGATTTTCTCTAGAATAATTATGACATCCTTTTTGTTGTTGTGGTTAATGTATCTGTTGAAGCGTTGAGCATATTTTCTGACTTATTGTTAGTATTTTTAGCTTTTTATTTTTATTTATATTTGATTTTATATATAGATATCTAGCATGTGCGTTTAGGCGTCTCTTCTCTTTCATCTGGCTTGAGACTAGCATTAGAAATTTATTCTAATTGCAGAGTTCCCGCCGACCCATATTCTTTTTCTTCTATCTTTATGTGTCTTTTGTTAGGTGCATGGGAGCTTTTGCAGTGTAAACTTCAATGTTCCTACCACGTTACCGATGACGAGCAGTGTATGTAGCATTCTCTCATTTTTACGTTAAGTTTGTAATGACCATAAGCATAGGTTGATAATCCAACATGAGCAATCAGTCCTTTATCATCATGGGGCGCAATAGCGAATATGGTGACTTTCACAGACGAAACGTTATGCTGTTGTGACAACAAATCCATAGAAGTTCTTATTATTTCGCAGTTTTTAATACAATTTACATACATGTCGAATTTCATTCCCTGCTTAATAGTGCTTCGTTTTATGCGTTTAATCTTTATTATCATTCCTCCATCAATTTCGAGAGCATACATCTTAGGTCCCAGTCCGACAAAACGTTGGATTTTTCCGCTAGCTACTTTAAACTTTCCTAACACTTTTTTGTACTCGTGGAGTGGCACATGTGACTTGCAGTGTAATCAGATGTATCTAAATGTTCAAGAAATTGCATTTTGTCAAGGATATATGTCAGCTGTTGTGACTCGATGAATGAAGGAGTCCGTATCCATGTACACAAGCTTCAGGTTTTCAACCCTATAATACGGTAATAACACATCATATTGGTATGAGTATGAGGGTTTTTGAGAAATCCAGCATGCTCATTGCGATGTATATTAGCTTGTTGAATATAATCTGCCGTGATGTCATAAGCACACCTAGGTTAAGTCCATATTTGCTTCTATCAATGAAAGTTGGCTTAGCAGTCAGATTTTCCAAAGGTTTCTCGTTTGTCACAAGGCGTATATCCATTCAGTTTATTATATTCTCCATGATTTTTCGAAACAAGCATTGTTGAAGAGCTTTTACAGGTCCTTTTCAAAGTTATTTCTAGCCTGTTGACTCTGCTGTCATTAAACACTATGTAAGGCTTTAGTCAACACCATTGTCGAAAATGTAGCACACGATGGATTTTTGTTAGTCGTAATCCATATGAGCGTGCCTTTGTTAACCTCATGTAACGAACTTTTTCCTGCTTCCAAATTGTGCAATTAGCTCATTAGCACTTAAATTCTTAGCTTTCAGACACTCAGGCAGGAATGGCAAATCATTTTGAAGAACGTGAAGCTCTCTAGTATAATCCATATCAACTTAGAACATATATCCTAAAGGAACATCTTCTATTAGTGTTTCTATATTAATGCTGTCAGGAGAAACCCACATAAAGTAGCGGATGCTGCATAGCTCATCCATATTGGCTATTTGTGGCTTCGTATATGAAGTTGGTGAGTTGGTTTATCAGGATCGAACTCCTCCATAAATACATTGTTATTCTGGGCATATCGATGAGGAACCTGACGTAATCCTCTCCGTATGCCAGACTCCACCATGAGAAGCTGATCATAATCCAATAATAATTCTAGCTCAATTCCGGTATACAGAAGCATAGCATCCCAGGTTAGCCCTGGAGATGTAAATTAATGTACAGGGTCAACTTAACGAGTATTTAACGTTTGCTCTTTGAAGGTTTCAAAAACATCAGCAAGAAGAAGTACATCAGGGGTTAAGTAGCGGTCACTGTATTCTCCCAAATTTCGGATTTAAAAATGTTCCCATACATGTTTAGCATGCTCGTAGTGTTGATCATTAATTTCCTCTTCATTTAATCCATTGTAGAACGCTTCTTTTGGAGATAAGCGTGTTTCTTTCAGTATATACCATGACGTGATATAATCATAGGGAATTGCGTGTCACCAAACCAATCTTGTTTTCTCCAAATTATTTTCAAGTCTCAGGAAACTATGTTAGGGTTTTTGCTAGTTTGTCCAAACTTGAACTGGGGAAACGGTATGTATCAAAAACCGAACCATAATATCTCCAGTATGTTTCGAGAATGAAATATATATTTCTTCCGAGCACGGAATCACCCCTACTCTTTCACTTGTACAACCTCTAACTGTTTAACGATGAAATGAAAATCATATCCGCTTAAGTTATGCATGAAGACGAATATATTTTGGTGTTTTGCAAGCTAGATTGCATTCATTATAAAAACTTTCGCAATAGTCGCCAGTCAAATGGTCATGATCCCTTACTTTCCAGTTTTCTTCAGTGAATGTTTTATTACACAAGTAGCATTCGGTAGAAGACTCCAGGTCCTCCTGTTGTTAATCCGTTAGTGTCAGAGGTTTAGCGGATTTGTATATAATGCTAATCTTATTTGCAGAGATGTTAAACAATCCATAAACTTTTCAGCAGCATCATATCCTCTGCATACATAAAGGACAGTAGGAAGTTCAGTCTGTAGGTGCTCAACAAGCGACACTGGTTTAACGTAAACAGCGAAACTCATTAGAGAATGCTTCTAAAAGATAAGACGTAGTATCGGAAGCTTCGGCATTATACTCGCATGAGTAAATCGGACTAAGAGTACCCTCAAAATCCGCATAGATGCCATCCGGAAGTTTCAGCATCCTTTCTGCATAATTAAATAAAAAGATCGAGATTTCCTTTGTAGGCATAACTATCTCAGCGATAACATGCTGCCTGCAGATAGTAGCATGTTCCTTCAATTTTTCATCTCCACTTCGTCCATATCGACTAACAAAGCGAGTGAAGCAGTGTTGAAGGTGTACACTACTCCGTTATGTTTTATCTGTTGTTCTCGAATAAGTTTCTTAAAGTCCTTTGTGTATACAGAGTGAAGCGTACCATTTCCATCACTCAGCAGAAGAAGGTCCCGATGGCTATGTAGTTCTTTCTCTACTACCCTTATTGGAAACACTTCTTTCTTTTCATCCAATCCAAACGCGGTGATAGATATACTATATTGGTTTTCAAATATCGGAACTTCAATCAAGCGTAGTAAATGTGATGCACGAGAAGTCGTATTTTCCTCAAGTTTCTTGTTTTTGCTGATACGTTGAGGCTTGTCCACGAGTTGAACAAGGATATACAAAGCATCCATCATCACATACAGAAACCGGGACAATGGCGAGACTTAAGTCACGTGAACTTCTAATCTGTCCGTGCCGTTGGTATAAATAGGAACTCTATCTATGGCAGAATTTCGGTGAGTGTGGTTTGGGTAAGACTGAGGTGGGGTACGGAATTTCAGCGCAGCACAGCGGTGGGTAAGAAGAAGCACCGATCTACCAGATCTGCCTCCGCCGTGGATTCGCCGGAGGAGTCCAGCGTTCCACAGGATACTGTAACGACTGGCGACACCACAGCCACAGGAACTCCGCCTGCCACCGCAGAATACCGGCAGATGCGCCAGCAACTCAAACAGCCAGCACGTCCGCAACACAGTATCCAGCTGCCACCACCATGACTATGCCCCCCCCCTCGGCCACGATGCCAGTACCACCTGTGCCTCCGCAGCCCTCACGGCTTGTGCTCCTACAGTGGCACAGCGCGGTTATACGGGGTGTACCAAGAGAGCTGCCCATTCGACTCCTCACCGCAGCCGCACGGCAGTAATGAGGGCCATGAGGGTCTTCAACAGACGCCACTCGTAAGCATGGAATTTACCGAGGCTCGAGAACTTGAAGTTGCTCTGCGCGACAGCCTGCCCATGTTTGCTTAAGCATAGAGATCAGCATGGAATCCCGGCCGACGCCGTGCCGCCGCTGCTGTGCATTCGGCCACAGTGAGGAATGCTGCGGAGACCAGCCACCGTGCCACTATTGTGATGTCCAGAACTTCACGGCCAAATGCACCTCGCACGACCTCCGGAATCGCCGATGGTGCTGCGCCATTTAAAACGGTTTCGGTCATATTGCAGGCCAGGCGGGGTGCCCAATATATCCGTGCAGCCGCTACCAGCAGCACAAAACGGATTTCACCACCGCCTCACCAATATCAGATACAGCGAAGACGACAGCGATCGCCACCACTACACACATATCAGACTACAGAGCCCGCAGCCTCGGACGACAGTGCCATGAGGGATGCCGTCCAAGATCTCCACTCTGAGCTCCTTCTCATCAGCGCCTGATTGGTTTGTTTGGAAGAGGTGTAGCCGTCATCACCTACACCGTTTACGCAGCTCAAGACCCAACACACCACCGGCCAGACCTGCCTTAGAGAATATGCGTGTCGCGCAGCGAAAGTTTTTTAGTTTTTAGCACTTTAAGTTTATAGCATATTTTGTTACCACAAATGACGTGGATTACATCTCTGAACGAAAGGGAAAATTGTATAGACTTATAAGTTATACACATTACACTACCACGCACGTTGTGATGTAAGCGTGACCTTGTTACCACGAGTGGCGTGGATTGCGCCTCGAATCGACGATAAAAGCAAACATTTCTGAATTTAGGGTTTCTTAAATAGTCATACTAGTAAGAGATCCGCCTTAATGCTGATTTGCTCACACTTTGCGCCAAAAGTTACATTCAGCGTCAAATCACGTGGTTCCAATGTACTGAAACCATGTGACAGCTAAATACAATGAAAAATACCATGTTTACCGAATATTTGGGATTTTTTCCGAGTTCGCACTTATACCTCTGATGCTCTCAAGTGAAATAAAGAAACCCTGCAAACTGTCAAGCTTCTTACACACAATACAGGGCGCATTTTGTAATTTTTTACTGTACTGTAGTTTGTAGTTTTCCAACCTTGCTTTAGCACAAGTTAGATAGCATTACATTTCATTATATTAATGCAGAATAATACAGTAACGTGTTTATATAAACATGTAATTAAAATAATTAAAGTATTGTGTATTGTCTATAAATATTTGATATGAAGAAAATTGCTATTATTAAGCAGTGACGAAGAATTGCCGTCTCAGCATGTCAGAATTCTAGGAAAGCGATAAAAATAGCCTTAAAACACAGCAAACGACTTTCTAAAGGACCTTAAAGTGCTGAAAAGTACACTTAATACTCTGAACCTAGGTTAGGTTCTCCCCTCCTACAAACATGTCTCCTTGAACTCTCTATCTCTCCCAGGTGTGCGTATTAGCCCTAGCCCTGCTGACTCGCTAGGGTCTCCCCCATTCTTGAATTCGCTATCTCGCCCATGTATGGCCCAGCTCTCGCCTATATTAACTACTAGCATGTATAAGGAAAGCGAAATATTTTATTTTTGTCAATCTTGTGATTCAGATTTTCTTAAGTGAGACTGAATTAATTAAATAAATCCTGCAGGTGTACTAAGCATTTACGAAGTTGCTTTAAAGGTACATATAACAAAATTGTGTACACGTTAATTCCTTATATAAACAGTAATTAATACTTTATCTATATTATGTAGTATGTTTATAGAAAGATACCTCCTCGGCTGAATGGTCAGCATTCTAGCTTACTGAACCAGAGGTTCTGTTTGCTATCCCCGGCTGGGTATATTATATAGATATTATATGATTACATATTAAGTGAGGGTTTAAAGTTTCCTTTAAAAAAAATCTACCGTAATACCCAGTTACAAAAACGGAATGTAAATAATGATCGCCATCGTCTATGATTAGTATTTCCGAAGTAATAGACAACAATGTGATCTATGATATTAGAGATGCACACAATGGTACAAAATAACAATTCTACTCAACGAAAAAGTGGAGTTAATCTGGTGACTCCATAGTGCTAAATTATATTCATTTAAATTCCTGTTTTCTGAAACGCAGGGTTCCCTTTAATCATTACCCTTGCATTGTGTTCTTTTAATTTTGATTCTTATATATTTGTACACACAAATTATCCAACATTCTTAATATGTATGCTATAATTGTATTATTTTAAGGCATAGGGAGTTCTTGTTACAAAATGCATAACTCTCTGCTTATTTGGTGGTAGCAGTGAAAATTTAGTTTCTGGTCGGTGGTAGGGAGTGCCGAGATTGCTTCAAGCAGATTTTGGAACTTTCATATGAATTCTTAGTGGTGATTAACCTAAACATCCTTTTTTTTTTAAATGTGAAGTTCAGTTGCTTATTAGTTCTTGACGTATGACATTTTTAAATGTGAGATTAGAGGCAAGTCACTTACTCACCTTCACCGTGTATTCTTGAAACGTAATCATAAAGAAGCAAAGGTGTTTGTAATTGTAACATAAACTATTTGCTGACCTATTTATCAAGGTTAGGCTAGCTTACTCTATATTCGCTAAAGGTGGTTCGTCTAGAAGGAACGAGCAACCTGCAGTTTTATTAAAAGTAGAATTGTAGTCATAATTTTCATTTGGTAGACCAATAATGAACAGTAGCAACATTATTTCTGTAACTTAAGGAGGGGAGGGGGGAGCGATTGTACAAGCTGTACAAGGGCATGGTTTAAATTTTTATAAGTTACAAGTATGTGCAATATGATTAACAGATTTTCAGTTGGTAAAACGGACTTAACATAAGATGGACATTATATATCACACAGAGTTACCTAATATACCTTGATTAATTTAAAAACATTTAATGTAGTTTTTAAGTTTACTTTATAATTATAGCTCAATTCATACAAAATGTGTACAGTTTTACCAATGACTGTGATAGAGAATCACAGGATCCTAAGGAACACAACTTTTTGTAGAATAATTAATATTTATAGCTTATTCCATCGATCTAATCCGAATACTTTAGAAATAACAATTTTTGCTCCTATAGCTCATGGTAGAATTTTATACAGCGTCCCAGGGTGCACATCTTTCTGTAGACGAGTTAATGATTAGTTCTAAAACTGATTTCATATTTCTAACTAATCATTTTAGGACATAATTAGCCTTCACGGAATTCGAATAACATTCCAAATTAGCTACCGCAGATCCATAACATCATCAAATTTCGTATTCCTTGTCAAAATTTGGAGGAAAAAATAGAGATTCCGATTTAGGGAGGATTCGAATTAAATTTCTTACCAACTATTAAGGAATTACCCATTTTGGAACGTATATTTCCTTACTATTCATACACAACTGTTAAGATATTCCAGGTTAAATAACCTAGCGTTCGTAATATGATGTACTGCATTTAACCGATAGTTAGCAATAATCACAGGCTAATTGACTTTGGATTTTATCTGGAGATATATGTCATTAAAGGGATAGAGACCTACATGCAGGCTGCTTTCTTCCTGCTGATTCAGAGATGTAAACTGTCAAACCAGTTCAGGGAGAAAAATCTTTAGAAACAAACGCAAAACAAAAATTTCAACTTAGCAAGGTCAATAATTTTGAAAAAAAAAAACAAAAAAAAAAACAGTATCTTTCCCAATGGACATAGACTATAAGACACCTACTCATTTCAGTTCTTACAGTATTAAGCGACTTGCAAGGATTTAAAATTCACGAACATGGAATCAGTGAACAACAGATTTACAAAGTTGGTTTTAACTTTTCGTTTAAATATTATATGTATAAACTAATGTGTGTAGCTATTCCATGTGGTGTAAAGTTAAAACATAGCAACAGACATTTCATTACAAACAATATTCATAGATAGTCATGCTTTAGCTACTGAGAAAACAGAAGACCAACAAAACAAACGCAGTCAGTCTCTGCCTGTAATTGTGCGATATTTTAATGCAACACTTATTTCATTGTCATTTCATTCAAACACTTTTGATGTGTGCAGGATATAGCATAAGAACTTTCGAATAAAGAGTGTTTTAATTCTACAGATTTAGGTTTGCAATGAAGGTCCTGGATGAAAACATTTTAATAACCCTTGTATAAGAAAAAATTGTTGTATTTGATATGCATATTTTAATCAAATTCATTACCAGCGTGTATTGAATAATTATACAAACAGAGAATATTGTGACCAGAATAATATAAGAAAGTCTAAAACGATATTTTGTATTTAACAGCTGATAGCGAAATTATTTTCTCAGTAGTTACCGACAATGTGCTACTTCCAAACTGTTCAAAAATGCTGGCTTGTTTGTCGATTTTCATATTTATCAGTTTCTCTCTTATTTTATTGAATATAAATGGTAGGTATTTTAATGTGAAAACTTTAAAGCCATTATGTTATTGAATTACCACTGGAAAGAAGGTAAGCGTTCTAAAGCATCAACTTTTGTGATTAAAATTTGTCAAGCATCCCGGTAATCTATTATCTCTAAAATGCATTTTTAAAAGCATTGTAGAAGGATGTAGAAGACTGGCGTGGATGGCGGTTAAAGTAATCAGAAATACATCCGTCGATGCTTCATATCCTTTTGGTGAAGATTAGGGTATATCTGTAATTAAATAATTGTCAGGTTTTAGGAAATAGTGGGTAATTATAAGGAATAAAGTTGGGGGTTTACTGTATTTTATGTAGTCTCACAATGCTTTTAATGGACTTGGAGGAGGTCAATAAACTTAATTTAATCGTCATTTTACTAGATTAATAAGCCACCCTTGTGTCTTCGGTTAAAACAGCAAGTTTCTAATAAAGTATATTAAATTTTTCAGCAAAAAAAAAAAAAAAAAAAAAAAATACACTGTTGAAACGCGCCTATATTAAGACTCTTATTTCTACCTTTTATGATAAGTATTTCTTATCGGAAAGGACAGAGTATTCAACAGAAGCCGAAAACAACGATTACTCCGTCTCGAAACAGTGACCTAAGTAATCATTCCCAATCAACAATTTTGAGACAACACGCTTTGGAAGCCAATAAAATCCCGTAATTTAAACATTTCATAATTATTCATTTTTGCTTCCAATGATAAAAATCCTACAGCGTTTGCAAATTAAATTGTGTTCACTGTTCTGTTACGTGACATCACTTAAACGGACAGTGGGACACCCGAAATTAGAAGCAGCCTTGAGTTATCCTCACCATAGCGCTCATATTAGGATTGGCTGAAGGGAGGGAAATGACATGGAAATTTTACGAGTTTTATTAAAAGCGTCAAGAGACCGCTATGGCTCTTCTGCGGCGCTAATGGACCATTGGCTATACAAACTTGTACGCCACAAATGGAAATTGCAGGAGAGAAATTGCCAAGTCCATTGAAAATTTATTTAATTTCTATTTTAACAACGTTCGGTTTCGGTGATTTAATTTAAAAACAAACGCGGTAGAGTTGCGTCTTGGGTGGGATGTTCCAGATTTCACGAATTAAATTGCGAATGGGGTGGGGATATGACAGATGAAGAGCACAGAAGTTTCCACGCTCTTCAACCGTGTCAGCTGGTAGCTGTCTGAGGAAAATTGGGCAAATGTTGAATACGGCCAATAACGGATTTACATGGAGTTTAGCACTTACATATCAAAAAGGTTCGAAACTTTTTTCGCATAAAAATGCTCTCCGATACATATCCCATAATGAACAATGCAAATGTTCTCTTAAATATTTGCATTTAATCTCACAATTATTGATGCTACCTATATAGGATGTATATGAACTAAGACCGATGTACCTTTCTAATGCACATACTTTTTACACAAGTCTGATTATTTATATCATGTGCTCCTTTTCTTGAATAAGAGTAGTATTTCGCATATGTTATCAATTGCTGAAAATATCCATCGTTACTGCGGATACATGCATCACGCCGTTTTCGTGTTTAGTTTTGCATGGGATTCTATCAACATTGTGAGCACTTAAGTATATCTAATGAAAATGTGAAATTATTACCAATAACGTTTACTTAATTGAAGTATCCAAGCTACACAGTCGCGGAAGTTGTTCTCTATTTATTGTAGGCATTTCCCAGTGCTTGTCGGAAGTCCCAACTACTTGTTAGTTCTCTAGCGGATCGACAGTTCATTTCGTATTGATACCAAATGCTGCCCATTGAAATCCATTCATCCTGGTCTTCCCCACGGCTCAATTTTGGCCCCACTTATGTTCAGTGTTTTCAGTTCAGATTTTCCGAACTTCAAGGTTGCAAAAGCGGCGTTGTATGCCGATTACACAGTTCTCTATTTTTCCCAAAAGGATCATCTTACGGTTATTGCTTCTTTGCAGAATTCCTTAGATTCTCTTATTCATTGGTGCCGTCATGGTGCATTTCACAAAACCCCCACAAGACAGAGACAAAAATGTCATTACCCCCTATCGTTCGTTCTGTGCCGTTCTTGCGTATCCTTCAAACATGTAATCCCTGGTTACCTTTTCCTGTTCCAGTAAAGTATCTTGAAATGTTAATCTACGGACATATCGAATGCGTTATTAATAGTGATGGGACTAAAATAGCACAACTATTTTGAAACAGTTTCGCTAACACAGCAACTATTTGAAACTGTTTCACCACTTCAACTGTTTCATAAAACACTTCTGGAAATTGCGTGCCTTGTGTTGTTCTTTCATATTTCGCTCCCCCGCAACGGATCCATGCAACAATAACAGCAACACCTGAGTAATTGATTCACTTATTGCAACAGTTGCTATGTGCGGTTGTTGTGTTCCACTAGCGTAAATATTTTGTCATTGCCAATCGCATGGTGCGCCTTTATATTTTATAGCACGCGGCCTGATATAATCCGCGAAATTCGAATATACTAATCAAACTCATTCCCTCTCGTTAACGCGCAACAATGCTTTGCTTCCGTAATTTGATAATTTCCTCTACAATGTACCTAGTGACTGGTTGTATCTGGCTCATTGTGAATTCATCGATGGACTGAATTTATCTCAATAGTATTTGGTGATAGACAACAGATCTGCAACAGTTTAGGGAATTTCTGCTGCAGGAAACTGTTATTTCAAAACTGTTTCGTGGTTGCAACAGAAACAGATTAAGCTGTTCCGCAAAAGAACAACTTTTCCCACCTCTAGTTATTAACCTAGCTTTCTCAGCACCATCTACTCCTCAATAGGCTGTTTATCCACCACCTTATTACACTTGTCAGGAATTCAATGAGTCAGCAGTTCACTAAACAGTTCCAGCTATTTCCTATTAGACTGTTCCTTCTGGTTTACGCTTAAGATAGTAGTACCAACTTTGGAATAATATATACTTACTCTCCCTAGAACATTGTGAAAAAGTCGCTAAGAAGATTATAAAACTAAATGTTACAGTTGACTTACAAATCTCCAGAGTTTATCTCGTTGTCGCTGAAGAATGAAGAGGAAGAAACACTGCTGTTCTGCTGTCACCTCCCCCACCATTAACGTACCGTTACATGCATAAGTTTTCCAAAATTTTTATTTTCTCATAAATTTGGATTAAAATGCCGTATGTTTAAGATTATGTGCCTTAAATGAACCCGGAGCTTTGATACTGCTGTGTGCTTTAATGAACAAAATTTACAGCTTTACCAGAATATTAAGTCGATTATCCAGTTAGCTGAAATTGATAACTTTTCCTAATGAGTACATGTCGCAATTTTATGTCTAGGCTTGTTAACTAGGGACCAATACCTAAATTTGACTTCACTATCATAGATAAATCCGTTCATTCCTGCCTATTGGGCTACATCCATTTGCAATCCTTCCAGATGGTAGTTATCAGAGAGAGTGCAATCTACTCCATCGGTCTCTAACAACACAAAAACCTTATAATGTATTTGTGTATATGCAAATAAGTTCTAAATTTAGTTCGTTTATACACCTATTAAAAGTTAAGATTAATTCAGTATTATTATCACACTTCAAGTTTCAATGCAGGCAAATGCTAACATAATTTGTAGTTGCTTATTTTCATTGCAGATGTACGAGTACTTTAAGAATCTGTTCTGTTCTTAGTTTCTCAAATGTTATGTTCATACGCCGTATACGATTTTAATCATTTTAAATAGTGCTAAAGCTTACGTTCAGCTATGCTTATGAATTTGTAAACTTTCTTTGGAAATGAAATTCCAGTTTGGAATATTGCTGCAGTAAACAACGCACCGTCGACATTTAAACCTGCAAACTTATAGCTTTCTCATACAATTTCTTGTTTTTCGTTGTTGTTTTTTATAATCAAAGAAATTCTGTCTTCGAACATGTAAACTGTACATTTACTTGATTAACAGAATAAGAAATCTAAATAGATAGCGTGCCTGAAATGAATGGACTCACAGTGCTATAAGTTTACCAAGTATAAATCTAACATTCAAGCAACTTAGTTGTTGAGGATGCACTTCAATAAATGTAAGCATTACCGGCACGAAGATTGGAGGCATGCCGAACTGAGAATTGAACATGTGGTCGTGATATTTCTCCGTAACCAGAGAGTAATCACGAAAATTTTCAAAATATAATGTCCTTTGTAACGGTTGATGTGGCAATCGTTTTTAGTTTTGGTTCAACTTGAAAGTCCTATTTATAGCATTAGTTTTGTGTGCCTATTAGTTTTAACACCCCACATTGTCAGGAAGAGTGAAATATAATGTTTTCTTCACTTTTTATCTATTTTCTACATATGTTTCTTAGTTGTGTAATGAACAACCCCAGAATATTACTGAATGTACTTAAACCAAAGTTGCAAATAACAATAAGCTGAATTCCAATCCAAACACTAGGAGTGAATTTAGGGTGAATGTTTAACTGTAAATTTAACTATTAATTATTGACTAGTGACAGAAAAGTTTCCATGCTTTAATAGATAATGTTTCAGGGGTGGACTTTAGTGGAAACAGCAGTTTCCATGGTACAGTCCATTTGTATCGCGGGTCGATGCGATATGTAATGGCACTAACTTGCATTTTGTCCGCCACTGCATTCTCTATCGTTTTTTTCCAAAAGTAGTTTTTCATTTTCGGCAAGACTTGTTGCTAGGTGGCAGCATAAAGTACTGCAAATCACCAGCAGATGACAGGCACTTCAAACCATGTGGCAACTGATGACAAAATACTTTTCACAAGAATAAATACCCGTATTCTGTTAGGAACACGCGAAGGGCGTTCTTGCATAGAGGGTATGAGAATAACATTTGTCATACTATGCTCCCATGCTCCTTTGCTGTTCTGAGCTAATGGCAGCAATACGTCCAACTCACAGAGCCCACCTCAGCAATCATTGCATACTAATGGGAAAATATTATAAATACGATTTCAATGCATCTGTAGAAATAGAGCTGGTGTTGTGTTTTGGTTAAGTAGTGTAGCAGAAGTAAAAATGACTCCCGTGTTGAGTACTCTACTTACAAACGTAACCTTAATTAGCAAGGATACATACATCTGATTATAGGATAGCTGAAGTCGTTGAAACGCGACACCAGGAAACAACAAAGGAGTCGGGAAGTGGATCGATACCCTTTGAGTACTAATTTTTTTCTTTTTAACGGAACTGCGTTATTTATGTAACTTAACGCAAAATATAACATTATACAGTTTAATGGAGTCTCTTTCTGATAAGAAAAAATCTTTTAGTGGCAAAGTGGAGCTTTTATTAACTTTTTTTCCAATTAAAAGTTAAAATTCTTCATGGAGTTTATTAATAATTAAATTAAATTTCATCCTCAAAATAAATGTAAAGAAATGTCTAGAAACAAAAGCAAAATATCTAAACCATTTCTCAGGATGCTACGAACTTTCCACCTTGCAACGACAGTTGTTGCCCAGTTAGGGACAGATTGGTTCATAGTATCAAACGAATAGAGCACACCGTTGCCAACTGAAGAATAGGCGAGGAGGTTGCGTGGCTATACGTTGAATCAACTGAACTCTCGCTGGTTCAAAGCTTGTATCCCACATGCTTATTTTCTCACATTGAACAATAACAACCTATTTAATACTTCGAGATTGTTATTATCAGGAATGGAGAATCAGGTTAAAGGCGCTATTCTAGACATACAGCTAATTACAACTCCGTTGTGCTCTGTTTAATATACCAGTTGATGCTTTATTCGCTGAAGTCCGGTACTTTTAGGAATGCTTTTTTAACCATTAATGTCGTCTTTTAGGTTATTAAGTTCTTGTCTGTGTTATGGGCTTTGAATACTATGAGTCCTCTTCTCACATAGTATTGTATTTGTGTTGCATAACTGCATAGTTAACTATATAAGGAATATATTCACGCTGAGCTCCCTCAAAATTTTTAAAATAATTATTTTCGTGTCTTGTCCTTCTTATCGAGCGTCTCAGTAGTTGAACGTCCTTAAACACCAACCATCATGATCATCATCATCATCGAGCGAGACTTTCTAACATGAAGATATAGATCCACTGTGGGTAAACATTAACAATGCATGACGGAAGTACTTCTTTAACATGGTAATAAAATTCGAGATTTATACAGATGCCGTTAAATGTGGATATTCATAAAAACTATTATTCATTTTGGGAGAAATGATGGACAGATGAGGTTGGCGTATTTTCCTGTTTTATTTACAGCATTTGCAATTAATATTTTATAAAACATTCAGTTGTAAAATTTCAACGGTATTGAAGCGTTTGTATGTGAGAGGACGGCAATATCACAACGCTATGCGAAGTAAAAAGCCTTGTAATTTGCTACTATAATTTTTTTCTCTCATCAGAAAGAGGCTCCATTAAGCTGTAAAATGTTATATTTTGCATAAGTTACATAAATAACGCAGTCCCGTTAAAAACAAAACAAAAATTAGTACACAAAGGGATTCGATCCGCCTTCTGACTCCTTTGTTGTTTCTAGTGTCGCGTTACAACGTTTTGAGCTATCCTAATGAGATGTACATATCCTTGCTAATTAAGGTTACGTTTGTAAGTAAAGTACTCAACACTGGCGTCATTTTTACTTCTGCCACACTATTCAACCGAAACACAATACCAGCTATATTTCTACAGATGCATTGAAATCGCATTTTTATTATTTGCCCATTAGTTTACAATGATTGCTGAGGTGGGCTCTGTAAGTTGGGCGTATGGCCGCCATTAACTCTGAACAGCAAAGGAGCATGGGAGCATAGTAAGACAAATATTATTTTCATACCCTCTATGCAAGAACGCCCTTCGCGCGCTCCTAACAGAACATGGGTGTTTACTTTTGTGGAAAATACGAACATGTGTGGTGAAGGGGACCTAAGTATTTGCTAAAGTTATGAAAAATTAAATATGGAAAAAACCCTATAATTGCGCAGTATAATTAATTGCACCAAAATGGTCTTGCCGTAATGCTGAATATACTATCAAGCGCCGTTGTATGTCTATTAGAAATATGTATAACTAACCACACATTAGTGATGGTCCTAGCGCTGTGTGTGTTAGAAACATTTTAAATGTAACTAACTAAAATGCAGTGCTATATCCAGAACATACTTAGTATATTCAGCACAAGTTAAACAAATGCAATTTCTGAATGGAATAAAATGAAATGCAGTTAGTTGCATTGTTAATTCCAATGCGGAACCTTTGCCCAGCAGTTTTGTTTTCCATCCCATCTCTGTAGTAGTGAAACACCTTGGAGAATTTCTGGCATCATAAAATTACGTAGCTTAGCTACGTATGAAAGATAAATGTGAAAGGGCAAGGTTCGCAGTCCACACTCTCACGCTCGCACAAAAGGTGCCATATTCACCCGGTACGCAGTGTTGGCCTTAACAATGGTGAGAATATGCTTATTGTTAATAAAATGTGAAAATCTGGTTTTTCTCTTCCGTTTTTCAATTTGAGCACGAGTTTTGCTTTATAACCTTTATGCATTAAAACACCGTTCAAAACGGTAGAATTGATAAACCGGTAAGAGAGTATGCGTTGCATTGCCGTAACACCTTTAACTGAGAAGGAATCTTCAGGATCTAGCGTAGATGTGTTGACAGTCCTGCTTCAGTTGGGAAAAGAGTTTTCCTCATATGATTTGGACCATATCATCAGGATGATGTTTGGTTTGTGCTGGATATGAGCTACCGGAGCTTGTCCCTGCTAGTTCGTAAGCCGCCCTCAGGTGTCTCTGCGGTAGGCATGTGGCGTATCTAAACATTGATATCAGCGCCACTTGATTTTTCTGATCGTGGCTGTACAAGTGTATCTTGAATACAAATTTCATTTTTGGCAACTGGACGTGGTTCCCACTTCACACAATGCTGATATCTAGTTAACAACATTTCAACTGGCATTCAACTTCTAATGGCAAATGTCTCATGAAAATGTCCAATTGCAATCATAGACCAGGATATTTCCTTCACAAAATCGGTACGAAGCCGCTAATTCTATGGCTTTAACATCCCGTTTCAGGTATTGTAAGTTTCCATAATATGTATTCTATATTTTGTAGATGTTCTGCTCCGGCTTCATCAGAGAAGGTTTATGAAGCACAATGACCATGTAAAAATAAATAAGAAAATAAATCTTCATAACTACGAAGCTACTTCCTCATTCCTCCGTACTTTACATTTTTATAATACACAAATAGTATAGTCCCAAGTCCACCTTATGTCCGTCCTCAAATGTACATTTTGTTTTTCGTCATTTGGCGGTTAATTCGCATATCCAGCAGAGATGAAAAGAAAACACATAATGTTACATCGATAGACCGATGTTGGAAACTGACTGATTAGTTGACTCAGTCCTTGCCCTTTTAGCTAACGTAATTGTGCTGGTCCTAATTTGCATAATTTCCATGCGTAGGAAACAGCTCATAATGGAGGCAGTGTTTTTACGAGACAGTGGAATTACTGAGGCAAGACTTTCAAATGGGTTCTGGGAACATTTTCAGTAATACGCGCCCTGTTACATTTGCATATCATCAAAAAGTGTTGAGGGCCCGAATATTTATCGTGGAGGCATAGCGTTAGCCAAATAACTACTCTCGGCACAAATGTCCCTTACCAAAACTAGTGTAAAGAACGCTCAAATTTCCATCAGGTGTTTAGAGTTGAAATACATCTGTTTAAGCGCCTACGAAGAAATCTCTCGCGGATTCCTGAATTGCACGACCTAATGGGCGTTTAATTTTCATGAGTCTTCCCTCCTCTCTTTCTCTCATTATGGCGGCTTTATTGTCTTGTTTTTCTTCTCCTCACTACCATGAATAAAGTTCATAGTTTGCAATAATGTGATTTAGCCATTTCGCTCTTCATTGCTCAAATGTAAACGTGCGTTGACTTCATTGTGTTTGTTTCTGCACCACTATATTTGAATAAAGACAATGCATTTCTTGTGTTAAAGCACAATTTTGAAAGTCATTGGGAGAAAGAGGCACTTTATTCCTAACATTCATGGGATCGTAATGTTCCCTCTTGTTATTCCCTGCGTTTGCAAGCTGGTTTGGTTAGTATACTTGCCTAAGAAGCGTATACCTCAGAAATACTACTACTACTACTACTAATACTACTACTACTACTACTACTACTACTACTACTACTACTACTACTACTACTGCTACTGCTCCTGCTCCTGCTACCGCCGCCTCTTCTACCATCACCACACTCCACCACCACCTCTTCTACCATCACCACACCCACCACTTGCACCTCTTCTACCTTCACCACACCCACCACCTCTTCTAACATCACCACTGTTAAGCTTTATAGATGCTTCACCTAAAACCAAGATGCTCAGATTTCGAATTCCGCTCTCGTCTGCAGTTTTATATCCGTAATATATTCCGTACTTTGTGTGCACGTATATACCTTTACAGACTACTAGATATAGTTTTAGGAAGTGAACGGGGATTTGGGAACACCGAACATAAAATCGCTTTAGGTGGCCTCTCAACAGACAGTATAAGTAGAACACGCATGCAATCCGACTTCTCATGCATTAAGTCCACACATAGAGGTAGATACTAGAGTAAAAGAGAGCTGATTCGGTGGAATCCCGTAAATTTTATTTTATCATATGATCAAACCAAATGGTTCATCAGACTATAAACCAGACATACAGTATAGCAGAACACAGGTTAATTATTGTGAGAATACCTTTCTGCAAAACTTTTGAACATAACGTATGTAGCATTACTTTCTTTGTAATATAACATGCTGTAAACAAATAGTAAAACAAAAAGAAAACAATAGCCCTCCGCTACTTATTAGCAAACCTGCAAATAAAGCACATTTGAGCAACAACTGGTTCAGTCCTCATTAACCCAGAACATGCCTGGTAAGCAGGTTGATATATACCGCATGCGAAAATAGTACATTGACGTCTATACTTCTAAAAGGTTGAAATTCACAAGTTTAGCTTGCTCTCTTCCGCTCTCTCTCTCTCTCCCTCCCTCTCCCTCTCTCCTGCCCACGTTGTTCCCCTAAAACGTTACAAAGCAGCCTGTGTATTTCCGGACTGAACAGTGTCTATGCACATATTAGATATTTTGAATGGAAACTCATAGAAAAAAACATGTTAAACTTGAATCAGTACAAGCCAGCATTTCGATCAGAGATATTATTATTTATCCGGTATCTATATTTACTAGTCGTGGAAAGCCATATAACCATAGAATGGAGGTATTCTGCAAGTGGTGCACCTGATTGGTGGCAGAGAATATTGTGCTGTTAACATAGATGTAAAAGATAAACGAGCCTGAGTATCTAGAGCTGAAGAATATTAGCTTATAAAACACATTTTATGTTGTCAGAAATTCTGAATTGCTGGGTAATTATTAGCTAGTTTGGTCTAAATAGAATTAATAGAATTTACATTGCGGAGATAGTGTTTACATTTCAGCCCAGAACTGGCGAATAGATTAACAAAACTAGTTCACACACTGACAGACACCTAATCTAGATATACATGAATATTTACTTTCTGGTTTAGTCAGTAATGGACAAGCTGCGAAAATAAGATTGACTGGCGCTTCAGTCTAAAATATTGTCAATATTTTTTTATTTTCTTTAAATAATTTTAGCATCAAATGTTTTGGTACAGACTTTTCTAAGTTGCAATAACTTGTTTTAGTTCGGTTATGTAAACAAGTATCGCTGTGCTTAGTGACAACTAATAAGTGGATCTAACACACTAGTCATGAGCATTCTTGACTCTGTGCCATCCCGCGTCAACCGCCCTACATCCCTTCACATTTACTGTGTGCAACACACAAGCAAGCATACAGAAGGTTTGCACCCAGTGGTGGAACTCTGCTGCACCTAAGTACCTGTGCAACATGCTCTCATTTCTGCTATTGCAGCGATCAGCAGATTACTGCCCTATAGCGTCATTTCGCCGAACACTATTTCTCTTTTCTCAGTAGACCTGCTTGCAAGAGCACGCAAAATCACAATCGGAAACAAACCTCTTTTTAGTGCACATATAGGCCTTCAAGCGTAACCTAATTGCCATCAAGGGAGAGGGAATGATTTTTACAGAGCACAAACACAGAAACACACTACACAAACCCCCATGCCCATAGCGGGATTTGAACTCATGGCCCTTTCGCGGCTGAACGTCAACGCCAAGCTCGCCAACGACCACGGCTAGTGGGGCCCAAGCCTTCCTTCGAATGGTGCTGGCCTTTGCATTTTTACACGAGTGCGTTGAGTTGAAAAAGCAGAAGCGCAGCCAGGGTTTGCTACTTTTGTTGGGTAACTTAGAATGCTTGATTTATTCATTTATACCAATGTAGTGTTATTTTCTATCACAAACACGTAAAGCAGTCATAAGTAACACACTTTTATTAAAAGCACTCAATAAACATAATATAGTAGTTTCCCTATGGGGCTCTTGGGAGGTTTAACCACAATTCCCGCTGCTGCATCACTGGATCCATCTGAGTTAATAATATGTTTGCGTATATTATTAACACAAGTAATATAAAGTCTAGTTTATCAAATACTAATATTTCATATTGGAATCTGTATAATCTAGAATTAGATTACCTACAGTAACAAATAAAATAACTGCGTTTTATGATTTAGTTTAATTCACTGTAATATGTAGTAAATAAAACCAAAATATTCCAACTACAAGTTTGGTAGTATTTCTCCCTTGAATTGTAAATGAAACCGAAGAACTGTGAATGCAATATAACAACAAATGGATTTTACATAAGTAGGCACAGTTTATTGCATGCAGTGTATACCATAAAGACGCTTTCAGCCAATAAGCAAACACATTGACACAATAAAGAACAAGAAGAGTCGCCAGGGGTCTACACGTCCTTATCGCTGCTTGTTGTGTGCTACTTTTTTTTAATAAAAAAATACGTTTCCGGAGTCTTGTCGGGACTCAGGCGTTGTATACCTTTTTCCTTTTCCCGGTTTTCCTACATTTCCTTAGTTGACCATTTTTTACCGTTTGCTTTTTGCTTAAAAATACACATACGTATGCAAACACAAACATTCATGCTCAAAGCGGGACTCGAACCCACAATCCCGTGCGCCACGAAGCATCAAAGCTTAGGCACTTTAACGAGCGTGGTGAAAGGGCCCGGTACGCTACTTGCCGTGTATTCTTGGGCGTTTAAATGGTCACATTAAATGGTTAAATGTCTCAGAAAGCAAAAACCATGGTACGAATGTGCAATAGAAGCCAAGAGTTCAAAGCATTTTCGGATATAGGAACCAAATTTTGATTTTTTTGTAAATTTTGATCTAATTTTAGCAATGAGTACAATTAAAAAAAATGGCGTGTTATTTATGGACGCTCTTTAACTACTGTGGTTCTCAGCGTCCCATTCTATATTGGGCGTGAAAGACCGCTTAATTTTGTTCAGAGGCCTCTCTATCAGGCTTGAGGTTCTTTTACGTGCCGTAAATCTACGACACGGGACCAACGGCTTTGCTTTACTTCCTTTCCGAAGGAAGCCGTGCTAAGGATTTTTACGCGACCTTGTGTATACGAAGTCAGCATGGTAACCATTACACCACGGAGGACAACTGAGTACTCTTAAGCGTTATATATAAAGGAAAGGGAAAACAAAATCAGAAGGGTAGATAAGCTCTGAAGGGACTTTTTTTTCCATTGAAATAAAATACTGAAGTATGGGAAATACCCTATTGTTGATCCAGAAACAAGGACATAATGCAGAATATTGTAATATGAAAGTATGTTTTATTATTTGTATACTATACTATCTTCCTCGCGTTTTAATTCTCTTTAGCGTAAACTACATACTATCCTCTGAAATTGACAGGGAATTTACAGCTTAATTCCGTTTAGTTTCCATCGCTGTAGCTTCTTCTTGCGAAGTAGCTTTGATCAGTTTTTAAAGTTTTGAAATTGCCAGCATAAATTCTTGAAAGGACACCAAAATCATTACCTTCTCTAACATGCATGCACAATGTATACAGTAGGTACAGAAGGTATTCTATTCCACCCAAAAATTCGATACCGAGATTTCACCGGAAATGCATGTCTTGAGTCCCCCGCAAGCAATGAAGCAAGCAATAAGGCAATGTCTGCTAATGTTTATCTTGATTAGCATGATGTAGATAAAAGAATAATCTCTTGTAAGAATGTTTTGTTTCAGAACAGATAAAGAAAGTCATGTGAATGGAACGCATATTGTCTATCATTTGCACATGGTCAGTGTTTATGGGCTTGTTTTGGAAAATGTAAACATATTTTATGTTGAAATGGAACGAAAGGCTTTGTAAATCATTCTCTATAAAATACAATAAATGTATAAATAATAATGCTTGGATTTTAATAATTTAATAATTATTATTTTTTGTAAATTTTCAATAATGAAGGTGGTCTCTTAAAAGGATCCCTGTTTTCTTTTCGAATATGAATATCCCAAACGTTTTAATGGGTATTGAACTGAAATTTTAAACTCTTATATGCACATCAGACATAACTTTCAATTAAGTTAATTGGAAAGTGTGAAATATAGCCGATTCAGTCGAGGGTTGCCTTAAGTTTGTGCTTGAGTACATATATTTCATAGTTATCAATATTTATTGGGGTGGCTATCCATGCAGTGGCTGTGAAACTTTAATTTATACAGAAACGTATGGGTAAGGAAATGTGAATTGTACGCCACCTTAAAAGTCACACACCATCTGAATAAATTTTAAAACATTTCTTTAATTTCTATTTGAATTGGCCAACTTAATAACAGGTTTTAAAATATTACAAAAGCGAATCTTATAAGCTTTCAGTTTTATTAAAAGGGCTTCAACTCCATAAAATGGTTTCAATAATTAAAATAATGGCTTAGAGCTGGAGGAGTTATTTAAATATACTTTTGAGAAATTCTCTGATGAAAGAGAAAAGGGCCTAAAGCAGTATATAAGACAGTGTTTTTCCCCTTTTCTTGTAAACATAGCTACTCCCACAAATCAGTTACAAAATATTGCTCCTTCACGGTCTTTGTACATTAGACTCTTCAAAGCCAGTTTTAAAATGCACCTCCCAATTTATTTTATAGTATGAAAAGTTGGAGCCACTTCTAGTAAACAGAAAGTTATGTAAAATTGTTAAAACAGATTTTACTTGGTGAAATTCAGTTATTTCCAAATACCAGCTTGCAAGTTAATGATATCCACATTCTAAAATAATTCAACTTATTTAGTAAGGTTCTTTTAACTTATTTTTTATACTTCTGCACAAATAAGTTTAGTAGTAATTGAGTATATATGAAACAAAAGGATTAAAACATATTTTTGACGGGTAGTTTCTATATAAAATCAAATCATTGCCAGCGGCTTCTAGAGTGGTTAAAATTCAACAACAACCATAATAATAGTAATAATAATTTATTATACTTATAACATTTATAATAATCATAGTAATAGCATTACTATTATTAAAATTATTATTTGGTAGCTTAACGTCCTTTAACCTGGTTGGTCATATCGGACGAAGAATGAGATCTGTGAAATGATGCCAAAATGAACTCGGGGTCCATGGAGCTTTAAGTTACTCGACATTCGTCTTCTCAGGATAAGGGGAAACCCCGAAAAAAACTTATCTGGGTAACTCGCCCAAAGTGAGATTCGAACTCGCGACCTGTTGAATATGAGCAGACACGCTACCCCCACAGTATCCAAGCGGGCAATAGCATTATTATTATTAATAATGAAATAAAGAACTATCGGATAGGTTATTGAAGAACTCAAATTCCATAGCAATTCCTTAGTACATTCCATTCATGTGTGTCATCATTTACTGTCCTACCTGACCGCTGAGACGCCGCACTAAAGGTCGGTCTTTCACTCGCATTTTTATTTTGATATGCACATTTGTATGGGAAAATAGTGACTACAGGAACGAGGGTAACATAGGTAAGTAATGAAATAATTAGTTCGGCCTTTGCACATTTCAAACAACGTTATTAATACAATTACTTCTCTGGTTCCCTAAAGATGGGCGCAAGGTCTGTGGGTTTGCTGGAAAAGTCCTGATAAATTAATAATATACAATTTCGATAGTATTATTAAACTGAATATGATACCCTATTTAATACGTGTTTGACAATCATGTTTCAAAATTCACTAGCCCGTGTAGTGTTAAGAATATCCGATTTCTATAACATATCTCAGTTTACACTTCAGAAGAACGCTAAACAAATATTTCTGCTAACTTCTTTTTCATCCAGCCCTCAGCATACACAGTCTAGTATCTAATCTTAATACATGGGCCTGCCAAACTCTAGTTATTTCGCAAATCATAATCCATTACGAAAACCTGCCTCTCATTGCTTTCCTTCACTTCTCATCGAATGTTGGGACGGTATAGTAAACTTCGCCAGTATATTAATATTAAATTATAAATAAAGTAAATAAGTACCCAAGCTAATTCATGAAAAATAGCAACATAGAATAATGATGGGATTAGCAGGATGGAAAATATTTAATATTTTATTGGAAATACACAACATGATTGCAAAAATCTAGATATTTGTATACTTGCTATTATTTAATACTTATTTAATATTTTGAATAAGAATTTGAACTAAAAAATCTGATGTGTACCATTCACATGCCTTTCTCCATATCCCTGCAACAAATAACTCTTAAAACGCTTATACTTATATTTACTGTACGCTAATCAGAAAAAATAGCAGAAATAGTCTAATTACTCGCTTCCTTGTCAGTAGAAGCGAAATAAGGGACGACTGTAGGTTAAACTGATAGTCAAAAGCTGGTTGCTATGTCAATGAAGTTTCTTTGTCTATATGGATAGGAGTTGACAAGTTCCTGTATGAGAAAAGTATACGTTTTTCATAGCAGAAACCCAAAATAAGGAATGTCACAAAAACGACGAACTCCACGAAAAAAATGTATATAACATAAATTGTGTGTTTTAATGTGCTCTACATTTTTTGTGTAGTAAGTTTTTGTCCATCCCTTACGGTTTAGCAGTTATTCAAAATTTAGTAAAATTCATCCAGAATAAACTACTCTTCAGAGGCTATTCCCAGAAAATTCAAGATATACATTTTATTTTTCAGGTAAATATGTTTAATATACGAAATTTTAATTAAAATCGTTAGAGCAATTTTTGAGAAAATCAAAATTTTTGAAAAAAGTTCCATGTAAAGGGTAGTTGGGGTGGGGGTATTTTTCTCAAAATCTTCGTGTCGCATCCCTGGAACATACTAAACTTAAATACCAAGTTTGGTATTTTACCGACTTTTCGTTTTTGAGTTATCGTGTTCACAGACACACGGACACACACACACACACACACACACACACACACACACACGGACCTTTTTGTGAAAATGCTTTTTTTGGATATTGGGGACCCTAAAACATATATCTCCGGTGAAATCTCGGTGCAATACTTTCTCTATACACTATGTACATAGTGCGTATGGAGAAAGTAAAAACAGGGAATATTAATAATTTGGTAGGCGAATGGGGGAAAACTATTAGTGAAGTCCAAGGTAAGGGTGCCCTGAAATGTATTGAACGGGTACTTTACAGGCAAATGCACATAGAGTTGGGATTCTGAAACTTAACGCGTCAGTATTAAGAGAATGTCGCAAACCTGGAGGTTGAATTGAACATACTTAAAATAAATAGGCGTGTGTCGACGCGACACGTGCATTGATTCAGCGTTGATTTGGTAGTCAGAATTCACATTTAGAACTCATTGTCGGACAACACCTCTCACGTATTCAGACTCACTTGACTACCAGCGACTCAAATAAGTATTCTTGTATCATCTAGTGAACGATATTAATTGCTCGAAAGTGACGTTCTCGTTAGGGAGGTGTTTATTCCGGTAACGCGTTAATATCTTGACTTGGTGTAACGTAATTTAATACTGGGTTTCACTGAACTCCGGCAAATTATAAAAAAAAAAAAAAAAAAAAAAAAAAAAAAAAAAAAAAAAAAAAAAATTGTAGCGGTAAAAGGCAATGAGAGGTGTCATTATTTCAAAATCACTATTACCCACACCCACAGGACGAGATAGCCCAAGGCAAACGACAACAGCATTCACATACAACGTTCAACACAGCTACAGCGCAATACTGTAGCATCACTCACGGCAGTTCATTTTCTCCTCCGAGTACTGTATATGTATGCACATAGTAGGTAGAGAAGGAATTGTATTTCACCCCACAATTCTGTACCAATATTTCACAGGAAAATACATGTTTTGAGAACTCCTAAATAAAAAAGAGCAATTTCAGGTAAAGGTCCTTGCGTGTGTGTTTGCGTGTCTGTGGGCAACTTAACTCAAAGACGAACAGTTTGTTAAATATGAAATTTGGTATTTAAGTTTAGTATCTTCCAGAGATGCGACACGAAGATTATCAAGAAAATATCCCACTCCGAACTACCCTTCGCCTGGAAGATTTTTCGAAATGTTGGATTTTCTCAAAAATGGCTATAAGAATTTTCGTTAAAGCGCAATATATTAAAGATGTATCTGGAATTTGTTGAGAATAATTTCTGAAGTTCTGTTGATTCTGAATGACTTTTGCAAAACTCGTAAACTGTAAGAAATCAATAAAACTTACAACACAAATCATGTAGATCTCGCTAAAACACACAGACAATTTATGTCATACTTTGCAGAGCTAACCATTTCTGAGGTATTCCTTATTATTGGTTTCAGTTATACCCATTTTTTTCAAACCGGAGATTGTTATTCCTTCGTATATCTTTTGTTTTACTCTTGGTCATGCTAAGAGAACCGAATTTCAGCATCATGATATAGCGACAGCTTTTAGAAGATTTGACTATCGCTTTATCCTAATATATTTCTTTAATCTCCGTCTACTTACAAGGAACTAAGTAATAAGAAAACTTCTGCTAATGTTTATCTCGATTAGCATGAAGTAGATAGAGAAATAATCTTTCATCAGTATAGTTTGTTTGCAGAGCAGGTAGAGAAAAGCATGTGGATGGAATATATCATATGTTTGTATTTATTTAAATTTAGTCATTGAGCAGAGTGATAACAGATTAGTTTTAGCTAGGTAAATTCGCAAACATTACGGAATAAATTCACTATTGCGATATGAAATATGCCACTTTTCATCTCCACTAGGAAGGTCAGTTAAGTTTTAACATTAAAGTTCCACTTGTGTTACTTTAAGATCATAGTGAGCGTATCTGACTTCTTCCAACTCTGACTTGATCAATGTTGTGGTTTTCACCAGTTGCAATCACTTGACTGCTTAATGTGGCAACGCTTTTGTAATTTATTTATTCCTCGCCCACTTGGTGATGGTGTTTTCCAAGTGGACGTAAAAGTGAAAAGCTGAAAGAGAGGGTGCGTGGACGTCGCAGAGGTGTGCACGCGAGGAGAGTGATGGCCTTATTGTGGGGTACACGTGAAAGATATATGAGACGTCCAACAGCAAAGTGACCCACCCTCGTCGTTGATTAGTTCGCTTTGAGGGTAGCACAAGACCATATATCCCTAAGGAAAAATGCTGCATAGCTGCGGTACACTGTACACAGCAAAGTTTAATCTCACGTAGCAGTTGCAAGTATTCGTAATGTATATCGTGAGTTTATTACACTGTTGCCAGGATGTGGGAAATTTCCCAAGGATAAGGGAAAAATAAGCTGAAAGTAAGTCTTTGGGGGAAGGGGGAGGGAAAAATAACGAAAGAATGCAAAACTCTTGGGAAATTTATAAATGATTTATCAAACTGGTGAATTGTGAAAGAAAATGCTCAGAGATATACTACATATATTGCAGACAGTCCGTAGCCAGGTATGAGCGTGAGGAAATTGATGATATGAAATGCAAGCGAAATGGATGATAGGAAAGGTGATAATGGAGCAGTTGTTGGAATGAGTGGCGGGGGAAACCGGAGAACGTGGCGAAAATCTGCCCAGACGCCGCTTCGTCCATCACAAATCCCACATGCGGGCGCATGGGAGGCGAGCGGTTTAACCACTCTGCCACGGCACCGCCTCTAAATGTTAAAGCAGGCGTAATAATTCATATCTTCCTAACTTAGCAAACCTCATAAAAATTATAGAACCTGATACAGGAGTTCTACATGTGCTAACCATAACTATAGAACAAAATTTTTGATTGATATATTTCACTATTTATGCTGTCAATATGTTTTAATGTAATGTAATTTAAAGACATCGAACCAATATATGTCGATAAAATAAATGAGTTTTAAATCAGAATTTCTTTAATTTAACATATTTTTCAGATTTGTATAATAATGCTCTAGAAAACAGACAAAGAATGTTCAGTGTCTGAAAGGGCTAAGCCAAGTTTGAGAATATCAAGGTATTACAGTAGTACTCAATAAACAATAAATAATTAAACCTCTTGAAAAACAACCATGTAAATCTTTTAGTAATCATTCCTGAAGTTTTACGGAAAATTATAACTAAACTGGAAAAAATCATGACGCAAAAATTCTGAGATAAGATTGTGAGGAAAACAACATTTAATATACCAGTTCGCATTACAGTATTTTGCTCAGGGGAATTTAAATTGCAGAACAGAGTTCTATAATGCCAAAATTGGTACCTACATGAAAAATACAAAAGAGTTTGTAGGGTACAAATATTATAAAAATCAAACACAATTTCGATAATTCTCAGGATGTTCACCCAGCTTCACAGATGCTTTATCTTAAATGTGAAAATTCTTAAAAATTAATCCATTAACCTTATCTCTACCAATGACGGGTACCTTTTCAAAGCATTTTTTTTATCATGGGCATCATATTCGGTTCAATTCGGTTCCTTGTGACAATTCTGTTGTTAAAATGAGGATGTTTAAGGTTAGGGTTTATTATTTATTGCTATTTTAGATTTGGACAGGTACGCAATAAAGTGCCTGTTTTATACTTAGCTCTGCATGACCTGTTAGTTCCGCCCCTTAATTCAATTAAGTGTGAACATTTAGAAGTGGTTAAATACAAATACATGAGGTATGCAATCTAAGTATGCTGTCTCAAATCACAGGGAAAGCATTTAACTCAGACCGCGGTAACTGTTCGCTGAAATATCTAGAAGTGAGAAGGGTAATCCGCTAATCCAAGGGAGGGAGAAACGTATCATCTCAATAAATCTTATTTTGACATGAAAACAAGGTTACAACGTTCTGCTAGCACAATGCCGGGGCTTTGCAACTCAGCTGAGAGGCAAGTTACTCTGTCAGGTAACCCTGATTTTAGCATGTCTACTGTTGTGTAATAATCATGAAGCTCGAGGTAATTCTGCTAAATTTTTAAATTGTAGTGACTGAGAATCTTGGCTTTGATTATTTAAAATTGTAAATTGGGCCTTTAGGTAACCATCATTTTACGTACTCCTTCAAGAAATGGTTATATTTTATCTCTTTTTAAAACTAAACAGTGGAAAAGATCGCTGAAATATGCAGAAACAGGTCCTGCTTAAATTTAGAGAACAAATAATTCTTAGTTATTATTTTATGTTTAAAAATTAGAACTGCTTTTCGCAGACAAACGTTTTATTGAATGCTTAAATTCGCTCCGACTGACAAATATTTGCACCAGCGTATTGGTTAAAAGTGACAAGCCTCTCAAAGTGTGCCGTATATAAAGTTGTTGAAAGAACCTAGTAGTGGCGGCGATGGTTCTTGTTGTTACTATTCTTCTTCTTCTCCTCATTATTATTATTATTATTATTATTATTATTATTATTATTATTATTGTTATTCCTCCAGATAGCGTAGTGTTAGCGCTCCTTTCTCTGGAGCGGGGGCCTCTGGGAGGAATAGGCGTGTGTCCTTTCATCACCACTATTCCGCGGAAGGGGATTGGTAACATCGCCGCGGTATCATCCTTGCCTGAACGCCCAAGGTCGGGTTGTGATCTCTCCCACAGTTCCGCCCCAGCCACTGACCGACCTTCGGATTGTATACTCATCATGAAATACTTATGGACGGGAGTAATTATTGCAATTGACAGATACATCGACATATCTCCTTGGTACCACGTACTTCTGGACTTCGTTTCTATGTCTGCTTGGGAAGAAACATTTCACATAAATATTTTGGCTGTTGTACGTTTCAGTGCTACAAGGAAACTTCATTTTTTGCGTCCCTATACGAGGTCGATTCGTTTGTTTTCATGGCGTACATGAGCTAGTCATCTCTGTATGCCCAAATCAAAATAGACCTCTATAAGGGACGTTACTTTTTACCCATTCTTCGTTTCACACCAATTCTAACAGCGTTTATTTGTTTTTTATTTTTTGGGGATTTGTTTCAAGCCAGCCATTAAAAGACATAAGGCCCGTTTGGAATATTATGTTGGTTATTAATAGTGAAAACCTTACGAAAGAAAAACAGTGTTGTGATCTAGGGAAACGGTCCATTTTTTCTTCTCCCAAGTGCGATAAACTTAACTGCTTTATGCGTACAATTTACCTTATGAGTTATGGGACTTAGAGTCATCAAATTACTTTAAAGACAGAATTCCAGCTATTGCCTGGATTTTTCCTGAAAATTAAATTCCTGCTTGCGGAAATGGAAGTGACAAGTTATTATTGCGTAGCTTATTTTTTGTTCTATGTTTCATTAAGAATCACTGATGATTATAAATTAAATTGAGAATGGTTTAAGAGATAATAATTTTTAAATAAACAGAAAGGGTATATAAAACTGTATGTGTGGATTTAAAATCACTACATTACTGAAAATATGAAATGCATAAACCACAACATTTAGAGTGCTTTATTATTTGATGTTTCTGCTAGATGCACTGCATTGTGATGGAAAGAGGGTTTGTTGATTAATACAGTATTTTTGTTGTGCGTGAAAAATCCACAAAAAGTATGCTATTCACCAAACAGTACAGTGTAACATTCAATTTTGCAGAATTTCAATTTACAGAACACAACAAAATATGATGATTGGTTTGGTTGTACAGTTTAAGTTAAATACGGGCTTGCCATTCAATTTATGGACCAGGCACCCATTCCACATTTTTTATTGCGACTTTGACTGCAGGTCAGACCATTCTTTGCATTTGCCAACGAAACTACTGTTTGTTGAGTTGGAGATCTAATGTATTGTGCCCCTGTTTTTGTTATTTTGGTACTTTATTTTTTTTTTTTACTTTGATTGCTTCTATTCCACGACGATGTTTTAATACAAAGTAATCTGTTCCCAGATTTCTTATGCAGTTATCCTTCTTGCTTTTACCGAATCAGATACTATGTGCGGTTTCTCTTTTATGCGTACTTATGTATCATACAAAATAATGAATCTATTATTACTGCCGTTAAATTATTCTCGTGTTAGTTACTATTCTGTATAATCTTTTTTTGGTTTATAGACTGTCGGGGAGGCAATTAGGCCTAAACAGGATCTGTTTCGCAGTTAGTGGAAGTAGCGTAAGTGTTGGGAATTATTTTATAGGTAGATATGTGATCGTTTTATGAATTATGACAGCTATTGTTATATCTTCCGATAAAACTGTAGCAATTGAACTATATTATATGCTTGTAAAATGTGTATTTTTGATTGCTACCACTTAAGTGGATTCCTGTACAGAAGCTAAAATATTGTCAATTTAAGGGATACTGAGAGTGAAATCTCAAATTTCTGTTTCTGTATAGATTTTCCTGAAACTTTTTCTGTGATTGCAATGCTGTTAATAAGCACACCAAATGTCATTTAAAATGGAAACAGTTTGCAAGACATACATTATTTCGTTAATGTTATTATGTAAAAATATTGCGTAATCAAAATGTTCCATACGCCTCACATATTGAGAAAATTGGTTGGTATTTTCTGAATTGAGCTTTGAACCACACGCAAAAACTTTAAGTTGTGATATTTCAATAGCTCCTATTACTGAATTATTATAATTTTTAAAATAAGACATTTTAATCTGTAACATTAATAGTTTTTTCACATTTTTTGAAAAATTACTATGGTGTTAGCATAAAGTTGTCCCTTTTAATACTACAATAGATACTTCGGCACATTCTAGGAAACTTTCATTGTATTTAAACAAAAACTGAGACGCTAAGAACATTTTAAAGGTGTGAAAATACAATTTTGAAGAAAAACGTTGTTTTCGAAATCATATGTTAGGAAATAGCGATTGTGTGACTTTTGAATGGCTGTGGAACTCAGAGTAAGGGGTGGACAGTTAATTTTGATTCTCTATAGCCGCTCAAAGTTTCCAAAAACTATTTGCTGCATTAAAAAAAAAAGTTTAGATTTTTGAACCGATTGTAGTTAAAATTTCACTCCAAGTGTCTCTTAAGGAACTAAATGAATGTTATTGCATTCTGCGCAAAATGAATGAAATAGTACAGTGGTTTTTAATATCTAGTGCACTTGGAAATCCCCTTGTTGCTCGAAGAGCGAAGATATTCCAAGCATTTGTTCGGCACCAATATTTTAAGACTTGACTTCAGTGTCGAAAGGTTCAATGTGACAAAACACAATATTTATCTCATACTTCTGTTCTTTTCAGTTTATACAGTATTCGCATATGCGCGCAATTCCAATGTCCCCACCCATTTAGGAACATGGCTAAACCGTCTCAGATACAAAACAAATCTCATCTGTTGGTGTTATTAATAGACTGTCACAGGTTTTCAACATATGCGCTAGGCTAGGTATTGACTCATTTTCAGTAACATAGTTCCCACAACCTGTGAAAAAAAACTTGTTTTTAGGCATTTGCCGAAACATTCTGTTATAAAATACGAGACTAGTAAAAGCTCATGAAAATGTTAGACTCCACGCTTCTGTTCCATCGTTAAATTGTTCTGCAGGTCCCTGTGAGTACTTTCAAATTTTCATTAAAATAGATAACGAAATTTAAGTCATTGTGCTTTTATACGCGTAAGTCAACGATTGATATGACTACTGTGTACCTCATAAAATGCTGGCTTTGTGTGCAATACACCGTGCTATATTTCAGTGGTATGCATTCCATGCATTGGAATTTTGATTTATTATGTTTAATCGGCATTCCTACTAGTTGTAAAAAAAATAGAGAAAGAAGAAAAAGGCTACAACCAGTTTGATTTTCATATGTCTCTTCTATGTTTTCATCTCGCTGCCTCTAAATGGTTTGACCACATAACATTTCAAAGCTTCACAGCATTGCTTGAGTTTCCGCTCAGTGTTTGATTTCTCCTGTTTCTTTCTTCCAGGTCTGTAGTTTATAATCTGCGTACGTAACAACACATAAAACGGAGTATAAATCCTACCGACGACCTAAACGGGATGTTCAAACGCACAGAATTGATTATAAGTAAGTTGTACAGATGCAGTGTTGCAGCATGGGGTTACCCAGTGTGTCATTAATATTCTGCACGGCATATGTTTTAAATATAATAGTTAAATTTAAGCTTCCAAAGTAGGCATTGAGTGTTGTACGTTCGAGTGGGTATGAAAACTGAACTCGAAACAGTCTGACAGCCAATGTAGTGAGTGATACATATGACTAGAGGAGTTGCAGTCCAACTCTGAAAGGGGGCCTTGGGCATGGGTGTTATATGTTTGTGCAATGTGTATATGTTTGTGTAAAGGAACAGTAAAACCAGTAATCATACAGTAAATTTAGGGGGGGATGTAAACAGGGGATACAGCGCCGGAGTCCTGACCAGACTGGTTTAAAAAAAAGAAAATGGGGGGACGGGGACGGTCGTGTTTTAGGTCTTGCTCGTAGCTATCTGGGAGAAGTTAGACAATGGAGAGCGTGCGGGAACTCATTGAACAGTTGAACGAAATGTGTTTAGGATTTGAAAAGTACAACCTAAAACCACTGGAAAGTGCGTTTGAGAATGTATCAGTTCGGATGCATGTTCTTGAAGAGCAAGTGGACTATTTACAGAACCAATCTCGTAGGATGCTATATGGTGGGACTGAAGAAGCGGGAGAGATTTTGGAGATTTTGGGAGATGAAGGTGGAAGTAGTGAAAAATATAAGTTCACAAATAGGACAAACTCCGCGAGTTTGATGTGGAGAGGGCTCATCGTGTTGGTCGATGTGGCAATTTAAGACGACCTGTTGTATGTATACTAGCCGATTATAAACTGAAGGTGGCCATCCTTCGAGATGCGCGTTATTTACGAGGCATAAGTATTAGCAAAGACTGTAACCAGCGAGTAAGTGAAGAGAGAGAGATTTTGAAGCGACACATATTTGAGGCCCGGAAGGAGGGCTGTCAGGTTGTATTGCGATATGACAAGCTCATCAGTAATGGGCGTGTCTGGAAACCGACAGAAACTGGAGTGTACGGAACAGCCTAGAATCAGTGAAACCGAACCCAGGCCAGGGTAGCAGAAAAAAGTGGCCAGTCTCCCAGCGCAGCAGATCCCTCGACGGAGCACCAAAAGGAGCTTCATGAGCTTCATGCTATGGCGACTGGGAGGAAGAAAGAGGAGAGGTGCGTGAGACAGCCTTCACCAGAAGAGAAAACAACACCCACCCCGCCATGTACACTTAGATTGACCGCAGCTCAACAAAGGTTCAACCAAATCCAAGGAAGGACAACAGGAAGACAATAGGACCCAAACGCTTCTCTGAGAATTGTCACGTGGAACATCGAAGGCTTCAGAAGAGGGCTGGGTGGCGAGAGTTACCTGTCTTTCCTTAGTAGCTTTGACTTTACATGTTTGACAGAAACTTTGCTGACAAATGGTGAAAATCTTACACTTGCTAACTTCCATAGCTTTAGTAGGGGTAGGACCACAGGGGGAAGATGGCCCGGGGGTTATCAGTTTCATTCAGACCTGAGTTGAAGGCCGAGATAATTAAATTGCAAATCAGTTTGGAAGGGGTGATTATTTTGGTAGTCTTTAAAGCCCGCTTTAACTACTTATGGCACCACAGGCGGTGGCACTGTTGATACACGAGTGAAGATGGAGCACCGGTGGAATGCGATGGCGGGGGAACCCGGAGAAAACCCGCCCAGTGCCACTTTGTCCACCACAAATCTCACATGCGGTCGCTTGGGATCGAACCCGGGCCGTCTAGGTGAGAGGCGAGTGGTCTAACCACTTGGCCACTGCGCGGTCGGAAGGGGTGATTACTGTACCTTTAGTGCAGGGGGGGGCAGCAAATATAATAGTTATAGGTTTATACAACCAGCCAGCAACGTCCAAGTATGTAAATAGAAATGTTTTCAGCGGCTTAACAGAAACGTTGGTGCAGTTAGAGGAAAGTTTTCCGGGCACTGAGTCTATTCTCTTAGGAAATTTTAATGCGAGGTTAGAGGAGGGGAGAATATTTCTCTTACTAGGAAGCCTGAGGAACTCCGCGTAAGTCAGCGAAAGATCGATTTTTATTGGGGAGAGAAGACAATTACTTGCTTTCTGTGATGCTTCTCTCTAGAAATAATGAATAGTAAGTACGGTAGGGATCGAGAGGAGCAACTCATTTTCATAAGTGAAAATGGTGGTAGTGTAATAGATTTTATTTTCATAAGTAAGGGTTTAAAAGGCAGAATTAAAAAATTTTGGGTGGGGGATCGTATCGAGTCGTGTCACTGTCCGGCTGCCCTGGAATTGAATGTAGAGACGGCCTTTTAGGCACGTGCACACGAAGAAGGGAAGGGGGACTAAGGGAGACTGATAAGTAAATTTATATGGAAACCGGTAGAAACGCAAGCTTTTGTTGGTAATTTGGAAAGGCGTCTAAGGGGAAATAATGCACAACAGCGTAAGAACTAACAGATATAATAGCAACGGCAGCGGGGACAATGAAAGTCGAAATGCATGGTAAGATAAAAATTTCAGTGGTTGGTATGACCAGCAATGCACGTTCGCAAAGGAAAAAACAGGAGCCTCTGACAAAATTTAGAAGGGAGGGGAGGAGGGAGCATTTTCACACACACACAAAAAAAAAAAAAAGCGAAGGGAGTATAAGCAGCTCATATGGTAAAAGCCAACTACGTGGCAAGACAAAATGACTCAGAAAATTAGTAATGAGTAATGTTTTAACAAGGGGAGATAATGCTGAGATATGGTAAGTTGTAAAGAATTTAAGAGGCAACCGTTAGGCGCCCAACGAAATTTCTCCCAGAAAATGGACAATGCATCTTGGGGAAGGTGAAGGGGAGCGGATTTTTATGACAAGGGAAGTTCACATTTTGGGAAATCTGGAGATCCCAATACTGGACGGGGACATTTCAGCAAGGAAAATAGCATTGGCGCTGAAGTGCTTCAAGAGAGGTAACCTTCAGGGTTGGACGGGTTGCTGCCAAAAGTTTTTAAAGCCGCAACCAATGTTAATGAGTTTGGCGGGAGTATGCTCTACATATACAACAGCTTGTTTCTTGAGGGGAATTACCCTACCTTTTGGGGCCAGGGCATTTATTCATCCCATTTATAGAGGGAAGGGAGCTATTGCAAATAGCCAATCATGCAGAAAATTTATTGCAGAGTGCCGGATAGAGGATTGGGAATCTAAATTTGGCAAACTTTCAGAATTTTAAATGTGTTTCAGAGAAGGACAGAGTACCATAGACGCCGCTTTTATTTTGGACACTTTAAGTGAAAAATAAATGTTAATTAAGCGGGTAAAGCTTCATTGTGCATTTGTGGATTTTAAGAAGGCATTTGACTCTGCTAATCGAAATGCATTAAGGCATAAACTACGCAGAAAGGGACTATCTAGTGAAATGGTTAGAGCGTTGCAGGCAATATATCAAAATATCGAATTCTGTGTAAAATACTACAGAAACGGAGTGTCGGAGAGCTGCCTAACCATAGGAGCGTGAGGCAGGGCTAAATTTTATCTCCCTGTCTATTTAATCTCTTTGTGAGTGATATTACTGACACAATGTTAGCAGAGAATATCTAAGCACCAGTAGTGGCAGATTTGCAGATCCCAAAACTTTTATACGCGGACGACTTAGTGTTGCGCTCTGCGACAGTTAACGGATTGCCACGGGGACTGGACAAACTTAAGAGTTGTTGCGATGAATGGCTACTTACAGTTAATGTGAATAAGACTATGGCAATGACTTTAAAAATGATTCTGTTTATAGCAAGAAAGAGACCTGGACATATGTAGAACAGTACTGGACAATGTTATATCTTTTATATACTTAGGACTCACATTTACAATGAATGCTAAGTGGACAAAACAAATTGACACTACGAAACACAAGGCAAGGGTGAAGGCAGCGGAAGCTACAGGATACTTTGCAGAATTCCGAATATATTTGTAACCTTAATGGAAACTGTGTACGGAGTGACAGAGCCACGATGATATATGGAGGAGAAATAGGGGATGGGAACAAATAGGGAATCTGGACCAAGTGAGGACCCAATTTTTGAAAGGAATTCTAGGAGCAGGGAGTAGTGCGGCCAACTGCGGAGAGCAAATTCAGAGCAGTTAAATATTGGATGTGAATCGTTCGCGGAAACCAATCCCTAATTAGGACAATCTGCTACCGCGAACATTTGAAAATGGAAGGTAATTCTTCGAGAGCATCAAGATTAAAAGAAAGGTTTGGAAACCACTGGGATGGGATACATTTGGGGCAGACAAACAGGCGGAGTATTTGGAGAAAAATTAAGATCCACCTCTACGATATAGATCAGACAGCAAATAATTGTGCAACACATGGAGAAGGTTTCATTGGTAGTACAGTCTGTGCTAAAATCGGAGTGGAGTATGAAGCAATACATCTTTAGAGAGAGGCGCACGTGGATTGGACTAGGAGCATGGCGGATAATCAAAATTACTGACGAGAATGGTATGAGAATCTGCCCCATTTGCGAGAAGGAAGAATCGTGGACCCATATCTTAGCAAGATGTAGGGTAACGGAGGAATGGAGGGAAAAGTATTTACCGCGATCATTTACCACCGCGAATGGAGAACTAGAAGCATGTTGGACTCTGCTGGCAGGCACAGAAGACGCGGATGGGCTAGGTAAATTTCTACTTAATGCGAGACAGCTGAGATCTGAGAAGGCAGTTAATAGGGAATAGGTGGCGATAAGAAGAGCAAACAAAAAAAAAAAAAAAAAAAAGTGATTACAATGTTTTACATACTTTTGTCATACTTTTCGATCATTGTTTGTTATGATGTTAATAGTGTGTGAATATATTTCTCTTACGTGTATTTGTCTACTATAATACGGTACATTAATACATCAGAATGTGGTTTACTTTGTGTTGAAAATTTCAGTTGTTGTATTTGATTATTTTGGTTCTTTTATTTTCGTGTTTGCGCTTTTAATTCTTTGTTTTTAATGCTGCTTACTATTCTGTGTATTGCAAAAGCACGTACGGTCAGTGAATCCGTGCGGTTGAAGATCAATGTATGTATTCTGTTATTTAAATAAATACACTTATTCATTCATTCATTCATTCATTCATTCATTCATTCATTCATTCATTCATTCATTCATTCATTCATTCATTCATTCACATGACTATATTGTAGAAGCAATTTTAAATGAAATTTTGTTTCCTGTAATTTCGAAGAAAAAAAGTTTAAATAGAAGATCTGCAACTGAACTAAAAATAAAAACGCGTGCGAAGATCTGCGTAAATAAATTCAACAATAATACTTACAGGAGCCATGCATACCCTTCTGGTTGTCCTAAACTTCAAAAACCATTGTTTGGTCTTGTCATCTCTTTTTCAATGAAATATATGTATGGAATAGTGGGTGGATAGTGATATGGGATTTATCTACAAAGTTATTAAAAACATATGCTATCGCAAAGCCACTTTCACGCTATAATTTTGCAAAAACAATACATTCGGAAAAGCTAGAATTAACTACACTTGGAGCCTAACAGAAAAGAATTATAAACATTCAGCCTATACAGATATTCTAACAAGGTTCATTGGTGTTTGCTTCTTAAAGAAACAGAATAGAGGACAGGATGAAACAAAGGAATCGACAAACAAAGTTAATTATGTTGAATTAGTTGACTTAATCAGCGAATACGATGACAGGTCAAAGCATGATTTAGAGAATTCACCTGTGTTTACATGTATATGAACGCTAATTAGAAAGTTTTATTGTTTCCGTAACCGGGGTTTTGCTGGAAGAAATAATAAATAGATAAACGAATTAAATAATATAAACTAATTTTGTTGCTTTTAATTTGGATGAGACGACGGATGAAACCAATTTTTGTCAGCTGTCGTCTACATTTTGTTGATCGAGACCGCCAATTATAGATTTTCCGCTTTCGCCATATTTCAGGAGATCGTTCAGTAAGTGCACTTTACAATATTAGTGTACAATTCCTTCGCGAGTTCAACTGAGTAGTCAAATTAGTGGCTCAGGTTTATGAACATGCTGCTGTATTTTCGAGCCAAATGGCCTTCAGAGAAAGCAAAATAAAGTTTCGTGCACTTTTGTACTCAGGGAATACATTTTACATTATCTCAGGCTGTGTTAGCTATTTCAGTATGTTGTATTTACGTTTTAATATTGAAGGTGCCAGTTGCATTTTCAGTAACACTGCGAAACGAACCAAGGCACGAAGTCTATAACAGTCTGCCAAACGTTGCACCAATCTGCTTAAACTAAAGTTCTCGTCTAGTGGAAGAAGTGCATGAATGCTGGAACAGTTTTGTGATATTGTTCCTGAGAGTTACCGATCCTGAAGAAAAATGCCATCAAGACAGTTATAATGCTGCTCGCGGTTTTAGTATAACAGTGTAAGTCTTTAATCTTAATTTTCCTTTAAATTTGTTTGCCGACATTTTTCCTCACACTCGGATTATTTGACAGTGATTATAGAGTGTAAAAGTAATGATATAGGCTACTGTACTGTAAAAGCAAAAGACATTCAAGGCTGCGTCAAAAGATAACGCGAGAAATTTTCAAGAATTTGGGACAGACATACAAATGACACAGCCTAAAAGTATCCGTAAATGCCCAAATAATTTAATATAAAAACATCGTACCAGCTTTTGTATTCTGAAATAAGGGACCTCATAGTTCAGCAATTTGAAGATATATTCTTCAACTTGGACACATATCGAACCCTATAACTCCTGAATTAGAAAGATTATGAGCAATACAAGAAAAGCTTCCCTAAATTAGGATTTCAGAAGCTGAGATTCTTATGGAAATAAGTTTTACTTTGTATCCTTTGTAACATAGATGTAGAAAGAACCCTTCATAAAATTGTTGTTTGAACTTGTGTTTGTAAAGTCTAACGATCTTGAGAATGCGTAGTGTGAAAGAAGATATGTGAATTGCTACTATCGCAGCTATAAGTGCTTCAACATAGCGAAGTTTTTCTGCTATGAAGAGAACGAATTGCTACGTCATGAATTTTCGGTTTCAAGATGGACTACTACACTTAGCCTCCATATTAACTGAGAAAACTGTGCTTTGTTGTTGTAAACAAACGCCGCCACGAAATGGTTACTGAATATTTTGGGCAGAAAGATCATAGGATACAGTTGCTATATAAATGACGTGGGTTGAGTTTCCACATTAAATATTATTTCATTTTAATGCAATTTATATAATATTTTATTTAAATTTACACATGTTCATTTTATAAAATTAATGATGAACACAATTTTCAGAATTACCTTTAATTTTCACTTTAGATAGCAAATATTATTTTTCTTACCCACAAAAATATCACCACACACCACTGCCAAATTTATACACTGTATTACACTATAAAATTATAGAAGCAGCTTAATTTACTATACGTTGATGGATGTTAAAAGTAATCAGGTATATTTCAAAAGTTGTATTCTTAACAATTTCCAAACCATAAAATTACACTAGTGCAAGACTGCTTTATTTTAGGTCAGATGTATATTGTGAATTAACGGGTTGTGATCTGATAGTGATGGTGTTTTGCAATCAATATAGTATTAGGCGATTTTTTTAAATGTTTTTAACGTCCTCCATAGGTAGTACCGGACAAGAAGAAGGAAATCGGCCTGACTATTATTACGCAATATTTTCCTCTCTAACTTTTAGCTTGAGAATGACTTGTAGTATTACCTATAGAGTTCTACATGCACATTAACATTTTTTTTCAACACGAGAGCAAAATTCTGAACAGCACACGAGAGAAAGGGAGCCAGCTGGAGCAAATAGCAAACTATGACACCAGTGCGAACTTCAATCTTTGTCATTGTTTAATATGCAATGCAGATCTCCTAGCAGGAGAGAAGCGTCTATATGCGTGCATGGAATTACCGAATCCTTAATTGAAAAACAATGACAACAAGGGAAGTGTCACTAGGCTGTAATTCACTACACCGTGATTTGTAAACGCCATAGGGATATACAGCTACGTTGATGATGGCTGCTTTGTTCCCTATTATTGCTATGTGTACTATATAATGTGCGTTTGGTAGCTATTTTCACTTTAGTGCTCTCTGACGTAATTTCTCGCTGTTTTATTTCAAACACATTGGTGTCCAGATTGAGGAGGAAATGATAAGTTTAACTTGAACCACCCTTCCACTTAAGGTGATGCGTCAGTGAAATTTGGAAAATCCACTGCATATAAATACTTTATTAAAAGGTATACCAGTTACTATACACGATAATAGTGATATTTTTGCCATGTATGAAATTCTAACTTGCATGGTTTATTAAATAGTGCTTTCTACTGTCTAAACTCATTGTGCTAATAAAATGAGCCATGTGATGCATATTTTAAAAACAATTCACATACAAATTCCGGTTTTACAATAAATGAGTTTACAAATAGGTTTCCTATATTATGTTTTATATTAGCTTTAAAAAGTGCAGAAAATTTATTATATTTGTATTCTCAAGAAATCTTGACATAAAAAATGTAATAATTATTTCTCAAAGTTAGAACATTATTTCGAAAAAGTATATGGCAATTTCCTTCATTGAACTTGAGAGGCAGTATAATAATTTGGCACGAATTAGTAAAATTTTGCATCTTGTGGAGCATTTTGAGTATGGAAAGTGTTGGGAAAAGGTTTGCGAGAAGATGAAATTTAAAGTTGGGAATGCCAATGAATAAGCATGCGCCTCCCATTTATAACTTCAGTTAATTGGTAGTTAAGTGCTCCAAGTGGGAAATTTTGAATTTTATAGCTTTTTTTGAAAAAAATATTTATTAATTTTCCACAATTCTGATCAAATTTTAGAGTTGCATTACTTTGATAATTGTATGTGATGTATTTGCACTATAATGAACAGCAGGGTCCATCTAAACCATTAATTTAAACTTAATTCCGAATAAAGCATATTATTAGCAGAACATTTTCCTTAAACTCAGTGTGGCATTTAAAGGAAAACAGGAAACTTCATTAAAAAAAGTGCCGATAAGGTGTGTATTGTGGGAAGCTGGAAACGCTTTTATTAGGATTATAACATTATGTTACTAATTTACCATATTCAAATTACTGAAAAGGAACCACGACCTTCACCTTCAAACACAAAGAACTTCGGATTCAAAAATGAATCTCATAACTGGCAGACGACACTTGACTGATTCGAGAGTCTTATTGTCGCTGCAGAGCTGTTTATACTTGAAAACAAATGTTGTGAAGAGGCTCTATACTCTATACTAAAGAGCAATTTGTTTTCAATTATTCCGGTCTTGAAATGCCGATTATGAGTAATACAATTGTGTAAACTATAATAACATTCTATACTAATACGCCGTAATTGAGTGTTCATCCTGTCTTCAAAAAGGGTTTAAAAACATATGTTCAATTTATTTGCATAGTGGGTTCAGTACTAGAAGAAGAAGACAAATAAGAAGAAGAACTAGCCAGCAGTTGGCTTTAACAATGCTACATTGAGTTGGCAGTTCTCCCATTACAGCCATTGCAAATTCTTAGTTTTGAAATTATACAGCTCACAAGAAACCCACCACTGTACTCATATCAAACACCCCAAACATTTTCCATTATCATCTATGTGATATAAGAAGTCCAAGCCCCAAATATGAGCTGCTGGTTTCTTCTTGAATTACCCTCAAATGATTAGCAAAGAATTTGTAGCATATTGAAAAAATAATAAATCACAATTCACTAATGAAGGGGACTGGGCACATGACGCGATTATTTGTTGTTCATGGCGCCAAACGAAGTGTTTAGGTCACTACATCATCACCAGTCGCTTTCGTCCCTCTAAGACGCTGATCAGGGCGGTCGTCTCCGCACATCTGGTATGCCGGCTTGCAGGTAAATGAAATGAATGTCCATCTCCTGATGTTCCACTGCTTCGACCCGACATTTTCCGGGTTCTATCTCGGGTACTTAAAGTTGAAAACAGCAGCTTATATTTGAAGCATGGACTTCTTAGACCACATAGGAACACACAACAATTTTTGAGATTTTGCGATATGAGTAAAGTGATGGGTTCCTTGTCAGTATTATATTCTATGCTCATCACTTCACAATCCGCCGTGGATACATATATCTACCTAAAAACTATATTCAGGATTTAATCTAAGCCACGAAATTAAAAACTGGTGAACGTTTAAATATTAAAGCTACTCTCTAACACAAACACTTTGATTTGGGGATCCGTTGTTTGTTTTGACAACCTCTGTGTGTTTGTCAATTAATTTCAAAGTTGGACTAAATCACTGAAACACTCTATATAGTATTCCCCTATATGGTCTTTATAGGGGAATACTAAAATATACGGTTTTTAAATTGAGTAAATGTACACATATTGGCAACATCAGAATGGCAACATAGCCATTTGTCCGTTTTTTATTTTGTGTTACATTTGCTGGAGCTATGTTATAATTGGTCCAATAGAATTATTTTAACAATTTCGGCTCAGTATATTTTTTCAGATGTCGGCTAATATTAATCGAAACCAACCAGATCAACATTGAATTCAGAATTGGTGAAATCTACTGTATTGTAATATTAGGGAACACCTGCGGTGCTTATTTAGTGCTGATAGTGGAATTTCAGAACGTGTATTTGTTTTTTTTTATCTCCTGATCAGAAATTAAATTGTGTATTAGTTAATTATAATTGTTATTTTATATATATTATTTCTTATAAATACCGTAATAGTTTTAATTATTAATGTAATTAGTGTTGTATGAAATTTTCATTGAGAGGTATAAGCTGGTGAAAGGAATTACTTCCTTTAAAGATCAAATACAGAAAAGTAATAGTCTCGATAATATATGGCAGGTGACACATGATGCACTTCGTTTTAGAAGCTGTACTTTGAGATAGTGTCAACGAACACACTTGACACTATATGTTTCCAGTGTTTCTCTTCATCTGTAGTTGTAACCTTTTGAGTTGTAATCGTTTTTCCTTTTGCTATTGTTACAGGTGCACGGTGCGCAGTGCCTGCCAGAAAGCCAGCCAGAGTTCACCAAGATGGCTATCGCTTGGCACGGGCCAACAGTGTATAGACTTCGAGCAAGTGCTTCCAGATCGCATCCCTATCAACCAGATGACAACGGTAACGTAAAACTGTATTGTTTTAGGTATAGGAGGGTTGTACGTGGGGAATGAAGAAAAATGGAAGGAAACGCTACTGTTCGTTTACTCTGATGGGTCGCAGACTGGTTTTTTTTTTTTTTTTTTAAGTGTTTAACGCTCACTTTTACTACAAATGGCACCGCAGGCGAGTAGACAGAATGGTTTTCTTCTCTGTATCGCCTCACTTGCAAGATTACGTATCTTCTTTTGCTTGTGAAGTTCTCTTCAGTCTTTATTTCTTAGGGCTGTGCTATACAAAAGCTAGACATTTTCTCAATGCGAACTTAGCATTAAGAATATTCTATCTGTCTTTCAGTCATTCAAATTTGATTGAACTTTTCAGTCTCAAAGATATCAACCGCCAGAATGGTCGCTATTCTCAGGAGTCTTTGAGGATAAATAAATTGTTCAAAGCCAATATAAACATACGAAATACGTATTGTTAAAACAAGCTACTATCATTTCTCATTTTCTTTATTTTATTTCATCTTACTTCTCATCCACACTTGTCCACGCCGTGGCCGAATGGTCAGACCCGGGTTCGATCCCAAGCGACCGCATGTGAGATTTGTGGTGGACAAAGCGGCGTAGGGGCGGATTTTCTCCGGGTTCTCCGGTTTCCCCCGCCATTTCATTCCACCGGGGCTCCATCTTCATTTATCATCAGTGTTCATCGCCTGCGGTGCCAGAGCAGTAAAAGCGGGCGTTAAACACTACAAAAAAAAATCCACTCTTTAAATTTCTTGTATGACTTAGGTGAGAATATATAGAGGTGCAAGCGATGCTCTGCTAAAATGAATTACGAAGGCTTAAGTAATGTCCATTTGATTATAAGAGTAGATGAACACCCGTCGCCAAAAGAAAAAAGTAATAAATAAATAAATAAATAAATAAAAAAAAAGTCATGTCTGCAACACCTAATTCGTCTAAGCGCATTGTGTACACTCCGCAGTGCAGTTGTGTAGCGGCACCAACAAATTGTCACAAGTTGCAAATCTTAATATTGCTAACCCATGTGATCAATAATCATAATCAAATACATAACTTAAGCTTCTTCAGCAACAAACTATCAGTATTAACAGAAAATATTAACGACCCAAAACATGATACAGTTTTTATTGTACGGCATTATTAAACTTGCCATCATTGTAGCACTGTGGCACTATAGCAAAACGTAGATTACTCCTGTGCTGAGGGTCGCAGGTTCGCTTCTCACATGTAGTAAACATTTTTTCCCCTTCTCTAATATATTGAACCAACAGATAGCGACTATTTATTTTCGACATGCCTATTTCATACACGACATTCGGCAAACTTGGTAATATGATAGTGATTATGATGCATCTATAAGGATTTATTCTACCGAACAGCAATATGCTGCACAAAAGCATGTGGTGCGCAGATTGGTACGCAAATGCATCAGGCACAAACAGTTCTCTCTTAAATAAAAAAAAAAATGGAATTTGTATGGTAAAAAAAAAAAAAATAGTAAAATCATTGTTAAAAAAACTAATGTTCTGAAATATTTTTAGGAATCCAATTTTGGGCAAATTTGATTTTATGGGAGGTAGGAGCTTTGTTGTTGTTTTGTTTTGCTTTATTTGTTTATATAACACTCAACACACCCTTCACAAACCGTTCCAACAGGAAAATGCCAATCGCAACTGAATTACGTGATAGTCTTAAACAAGGTAACATAAGTGAAAGGTGATTGTCTATCATCCAAAGGGGTCCCGATACAACGCAAAATACTTGGCTTCACAATATCCTATCATGGTCGCGTATCTGTAACGTGCTGGGGCTGGATATCAAGGCGCGGTCTAGGTGTTATGTGGCAGCTTGGCGATTCATTGAATGGTGTGCAGCACCGTAATACTCGATAATATTTTTATTCCCGTGAAGATGAGATATCCTGATGGAATTGCTGCATTTGGACCGGCTAATCAACCTGTCCACACATCACAAAAGGTTTCAAATTGGTCTTTTGAGAGGTAGGATATCAGAGTGGTAGAATGTGAGAATGTATGGATTGAGGTATAAAGGGGGCTGCACTGCAATTTACCTGTAGATGGGTGAAGGACAAAAGATGGCTCTAGGCACAAATTCAAGAATCTTGTAGCTTTTCGTCTACACTACTGCAGTTATTAAATTTTGTCTAAGCTTGAGGGTAGTTGTAAGGGCTGAGAGTTCATACACACGATATTAATTATGTTTATTTTTTGTGTTTTAGCTTTAGAAGGTAATATTTTATTTACACATTTTTTTTTTAGTTATTTAACACGAGTGTTAGTATAATTATGATTTTGTGTGCTAGATAGGCCCATTACTTCAAATGCCAAAGTTGTATTATTGCAACATTATGTTCTACACATCGTTAACAAAAAGATGACAATCTGCAAAATTTGAATATAGGAACTTATGAGTGGAAGCAAGGTCTTCTTATTCTCTCGGTCACTGGAACGTTCTTTTGTGACCTGTGCTCATAAGTAAAGCATTACGTTGTCAGTCGCAGACTATTGTACTTTTTTTTTTCGTGTGCATGTGAACACATCCTTTACGAAGATGCACAAATATCAACACATGGAATCTGGGGATGACTCATTATTTGTGTCCACGGGTGTACATTTTCTGTGTCTGTTAGAATTAAGAAGGGATATGTACATCAGACGCTGTTGCTTATAAGGATTGTCTTCTGCTGTTGCGTTTCATTTGACCCTTCAATTATTTCTCCTAAGGATGTCTGCCTTCTCTGAAGTGTACTGCTTGTCTCCTTTAAATATTCTAGGATTGGTTTTAGCTTTGGGATATACTTTTTTTCGTTAGTTTTTTTTTTAAATAAGATTTTGAATTTCCTGGTGGCAACAAGGTCTTCAGGTTTTTATGTATTATATCTCTCGTTTAATTTTAACGATAAGGGCACAAACTCTTCTGAATGCCAGCATTGACTTATTGACTTGCTGTGAATATAGCTCAGGACAAACATGATTTATATGGCGTCATGTTCTTTTTCTTCCTGAGGAATCAGGCCAAAATGTGTAAGAAATACGAGCATTGTTGGCAAATTAAAGCTAGGAACGTAATATAAGCACGAGGTCTCATCGCGCAAAGAAAAATAGTAGGGATCACTCCTTGGAATTTGAACAGATCTCCCAAAATGTGAGTAAGAAGAGTAACCATTCAAGGAAAACAGTTCGTCACCAGAGGGTACACTTTATTTCACAGATAAATTAAAGGCCATGCACAAACTGTTAGTTAATGCTCAAATTACACAGATAAGCTTTTCTGATTAACAAGCCACATATAATGTTTTATAAATGTAGTTTTTAACTGACCAGAAAATTGAATTATTTTTCACCGAAGATCTAGGTTTAACCCGTCTCTTTTACAGGCTATTCACAGCGGGGTGGTAATTAAAACATAATTGCAGACCCACATTTTTATGGTGGATAATCGTGGAAATGACAAACGCAGCTTAGGATACCCAGATCTTTATATACCCAGAAGAGTCGCGTAGGTTGTAGCACGTGTAACTCGCATCCGGGAGGTGGTGGATTCAAATCCGCGGCAGTCCTTCATGACTCATGTTACCCGGGGCATTCCCAGGATCACCAGGCAAATGCTGGGAAGGTTCATTGCATCCCCGGATTTTCCTATCTCTCCATTTCACCTCACTTCTCATTTCACTTCACCCTTCATATGGTTGTTGTGTTTGTGAGTTGTAATTGTCGGCGGGAGTCACGATGTTTCATGGCAGGGAAAAAGGACACACTCTGACCATCTACGTCCTCCAGCGGGGCTGTCTTCGGTCAGCCCTCAGACTCAGGAGAGGGTAGCCGGTTGTACTAGCCGCCAGGAGGGGTTTCAAAATGGAAATGGTGAGGACCCTGCCTTCTGCTCAATCGTGATTCCTTGGGTCGGCATAGGTCCGGGTGTGCATAGGTACAAAAGCTTTTTTTCTAGATTAAGATGCCGAATTCCCTCCGCAACTTATTCTATCCTGTCCTATCCTAACTTAGAGATTCAAAGAATTCTTACTTTAGTGATCTATGGTTTATTGATGTGTTTAATTCATGATCAGGATAAGACATTCATTCACTAATTAAATACATATGTAGTTCTAAAATATTACTTTCAAGCGACCTTAAATATCGTCAGGATATCAAGCTCTTTGGTCATTAGGTGCAGTTTGCTATGCTAGGAGCATTAGTTCCCAATTAGATAGCTCCTAGTTATTCCCTATACTACTCAGTAGGCTGAGTGCATCTTGACTACCTCCTCAGCGTGAAAAAACATATTCAAGTGTAGGGGACAGAAATCAAATACCTTCTGACCGCAGGAGAGAGTAACGCTACTGCTGCACTAGTACTACTACTTCTCACAAAATTGAACTATGTTTTGTATAAAAAGTCATTTACTGACGTTTTCGTTATTTGAAGATTTCATGCTTTAATATATTGATAACTAGCAGAATTTCTTGTCTTAATTTGCTTGTGAAGTTAATTGTTGAGGTTTTCCCTTTCGTTATATGTATCTCCGTCTATCTCTCTCTCTCTCTCTCTCTCTCTCTCTCTCTCTCTCTCAACCCTTTGTCACCCTTTTTCTATTCAACGTAGCAATTGTATGCTGTTTTTGAAAACTTCCTGTGAGACATTTTTTGTGATGTTGATAAAAACTAAAATACGAATCAGATTTCCGTTGTACACGAATTGTGTCTATTCCATATACGTATCAAGTATTCTGTAGTATACGGGTCATAGCCTCCGGTTCTCAAGGTCGCGGGTTCAAACCTGTCGGAGGGCGATGGATTTTTGCGTAAAAATCCATAGCATGACTTCCTTCGGAAGGGAAATTAAGCCGTTGATCCCGTGTCGTAGATTTACGGCACGTAAAAGAGCCTCAAGTCTGACAAACAAGCCTTAAAACAAAATTAAGCTGTATTTCACGCCTAATATAGAATGGGACGCTAAAAGCTACAGCAGTTAAAGAGCGTCCATAAATAAAACTCAACTAAAATTCTGTTTCGCTCTATACTGTTTCTCCGAGGTGATTGGTTTACGCTCATCATCACCATTGTTGTTATTATTATCGTTAATTTCACTATTCATTATTTACTGATCTAATTTAATTCTTGCAACTAGCCAAATTTATCAGAAATATTGTGCTTATAAATTGTTATTTTGTATTTAGAAGACTACAACTACCAATAGATATTAATAATATATTGGATATTTTTTAAGGTTTCCAGTAAATATCACACTTTTGGGGAAAGTAGCTAATACACCATACAATGAGTTCTCTTGGTTTCATAACAATAGCTTCTCTAATTTTTTAGTGAAAGGGTAATAGACATACGAAACAAAAATTTCAAAATGTGATTTTTAGCTTCTTGGAAGCCCAGTTATCAGTCTCACAGGGTACATGTAACACATTCCAATCGCATGTTTCCTTGTTCTGTCATGCTTAAAAATGAAGCTTCTGGTAAGAGGGTGAGTATTGAAACGGTGGCATCTGTTAACGGGATTGGTACCCCAACCTAGCAGCAAGTTATCGAGCGGTGAATTGGACCCGAAGGGGATGGGATGCTTGATGAGAAGCAGTACACTTATATTGTGATGCTGAGGGAGAAGACGATCCCACCAACATGGACTCACTCTTTCGGAATGGATTCTCGGAGTCAGCATGAATAGAATAATGCAATTTGCCCTCCCCCCTTTCGAAATGTATTGTGTGTGTGTGTGTGTGTGTTTGCCGATGTGAATTTCTTCTTGAAACCCAATAAATCCTGCAAGCGACATTAGTGGAAACAATCAGACGTAGTTCTCTGTTTGGAATTCTGAAAGTGCTCGTTTTCCACGTGGTTATGCTCTCTTCGGCGATGCACAGTGAAGCAAAAGTGCGGTATTTTCCAGTAATTACATATCCTTAGTTATATTTTTTAACGTCAAAAATTTTAAATCTGCGTTGAGCTATAACTCTTATTCGATAGAAGTAAATTCAGAGTACATAGCAAACGCTTGCGTCCCAAGTGGAGGCTTCAAACAACGAAATGAAGAGAATGAATAGATATTTCGTTATCACTTAAACTGTAATTTTCCATCTTATCGAACTATACCCATATATTATGTTCGTAAATTAATAGCTAACATTGTATAATTGCGAAGACTTCTTCTACCATTGTTCATTTTCCTTACATAGCCTAAAAACATTGATTTGAATCTATTTACCTTAGTTCGTATCCAATTTTGCATGCAGATACATGAAAAGAGCATTGAGATCGGTTAATAATTCACCTAAAAGGATGTTAATGAAATTAAGGCAAATGAGGTATTGAGCTGTTATAATTTAGCAATGCATAGCATAAATTATTCAAGGAAAAACATGGGTTGCTTTCATTGTTAATCCCTATGCAGCTTGAATACCATTTTACGAACTGTGTTGTGTTTAATTTTCGATTACGGAACTTCATACCATAATATTCCTTATGATGTCTTTTTCGGAATTCAGTTGGAAAAAATTGGCGTTTACAAGTCCGAAAGTGGACTCAAATCGATTAAACACCCAAAGCAAACGTGGTATTTGTTTTAGAGCTAACATTTTGTTCTTCATGTTGGAGAGTTTATTCTGGGCTGATGCACCGTGTGGGCGCGTGGTATACGCACTTAATTTCGACAGTTGGCTGTATTACGATAAATTGCTGGCAATGCACTGCGGTTTTCAAACTGGTCCTTCCTCACATCTACTTACTTTCCCCTCCGCGTACCGGTCATAGGCGCCAACTTGGGGGGAGGACACTTTCTGCCTCCCTAACTTATCAAAAAATGGGCATCGCCCCCTCAATTTTACTGAAGGAGTCTTGCCCTCTATACCAGGTGGCCTAACTGCTCCGTATTTGACGTGTGCTGATATACCTTCATACCTTAAGAATTGCAGAACTCAACAGTACTGTTTCAAGTTAAAATCAACCTTCGTTTTATCCCTTTTGCTTGTTTATCACTCTTGCTTATCTCGGAAACGGTGAAGTGGGTCGTTCATTCAGAGGGGCAAAATGAAGATCGTTTTCGAAATAGCCCCGTTGAGTTCTGAAACCATTTTAAAGCACAAAGGGATACATGTACACGTCTTATACGAGCCAATAAGGCCACCTGGTATGCCAACAGAGATTTCTCATTAGAAAATAAACAAATATTTCAATAGACCAAGTTGTGTTGCAAAGGATTAGCTTTATTTCATATGCAGAGTTTGAACTCTTAAACATAAGCAATGATGACGTAACCTAGGTTTAGTTTCAGCTACATCGAATTAGAATCGGAGCATACAAACAATGAATTCCTCTCATGCTGACATCTGTTGTCTTACAATATATTATATAAAACTATTTTACAGTTTTAATGCCTGCGATGAGTTCTTATGGTGTGAAGCTAAATGAAATTCATTTCGTATGTGGTGAGAAAATCACTTATAGAAATCGCGGTGCATGCTTTTTTCGAGTCGCGAGGCTGGCTATCCTCGTATGTAAGTGGCAAGAAGGCTTTTAAACGTACATTTGTCATTTTTTTGGCCGCGGATTGAATTTTCTTGTATTCGCTTTGCTGACACGCATTGATTTGGCGAGAAACGATGAATTTATATCTTCATTCAGTGGCAGACAAATTTATAAGAGGAATCAACTTATGCCCGTTTTTACTGGATGCGACACCTTAGACGGTGGAAACTGATGATACATCAAACTGTAAGTGATAATGAGAAAGGAAACTTGGGAAGGAAACCTTCTAGGCTTAACTTTAGGGTACCTCCCTACATTCGGCCCGTTGTGAAGACTGGAGGAAACTCTGAAAATAATATCAGTTAGGCAGTATTTGAACCGTAAATTCCTCCCGTTCACGAGATCATGTCTTAACCACCGCGGAAACCCGTGTCTATAGGAATGTATTGAGATGCAACACATTCGCTGGAGAGCATTTATGCTCGACAGACCTAGCTAGCATTGTGTTTCTTGAAACTTTATATTAATGAAGCATAGTTGCATTTGAAAGCACCTGCACTTTACTGCGATTAAACACATTTAATGTTGTAATTGCACTAATTTTTATTAATACCCGAATCTATGCACAACTCTGCCCTCCCAAAATGTATATCAAATCGGTGCCTATGGTACCGGCTAATCAGTTGAAGCGAAGTTTATACTGTACAGAGGTCGATAGTTGTGGGACTGTGTTTTCATTGTTAAAGTGTGTTAATGCTCTCACAATGGCAAAAGGTCCCATGTTTAGCGCACAGATTTTTCATGTGACATCAAACTCTTGTAGAGAAGTGAGATGTGATTTACAGCCAAGTCCCCTGCTATTAGTGCGCCTCACAGAGAAACAGTTTATAGTCTTGTAAATAGGGTTAGGGAAGCGTGAGCTATTCTTTTAAGGAATAGAAATAATGTGTCTCTTTTTACACAGGAAACATTGGATGACATCACAGAATCAAGTCTAAGGAAATCTCTGAGAAAGCTTTCACACGAATCAGGAATTTAGCAAACCTCGATATGGAAATACCACATAAAATTTAAAATTAAACCTACATAAGACTACTGTAGTTGAAATATTGGAGCCGCGCAATAATTTCTGCTATTGGGTGTTGGATAGTGCTAATCTCCGCTCAACTTACCTGAGATTAGTTTTTTTTATACACACACACATGAGAATTGATCAGAGTTGACGTAAATGCTCTTAAAAATGTAAGATCTGCATTAAGACACAGGGAAATAATTTCCAACATCTTCAATGACAAAGATACGTGGTTATAGTTTGTAAGAGAAATCTATGCATTTGAGTTTAAGGGTTTGTGGCTATCCAACTCCACTGCCAAACATAGTGCATCCCGGTGCCAAGGAACTTCACGTTAGGCCAGCTCGCGTCCAGACGAAGACTATTTATCACTTTAATGCTCAGGTGGGCAACATTTCCGAGCTTCAGTCTCTAGATCAACGGTTCCCAACCGGTGTGCCCCGGCACCCTAGGGTGCCGTGTGATTGGCTAAGGGGTGCCGCGAAAAATTGAGATAAACAAAAAAAAATACCTTCTACTGAAGCCTTAAGTCTTGTAAGGTCTTGAAATAAAATAAGTCAAATCAATTATTCTCATGCACGGCAGATTCAGTGGTCGATTCATTTCAATAATTCAGGTATACTAGTATCCCACAGATGTCATTACAGCTATACCCTGCCGAACATTCCCGAGACTACTCGCTTCCTCACGAACATTCCCGAGACTTCGACAGATGAATATATAAAAGTGTACGCCGCTTGGCGCTTTCATTTGTCTTCCTCACGTTGATTCACAGTGTTTAGCTATGGATAAGTTCATTGTTAAACGTAAACGCCAGGACAGTGAAAGTGAACAGTCGGCTCCTACTGCTTGCTTTAAGAAGCCAAATCTTACAGTTTCTCCCGGACCGTCGAATTCACCACATAAAGAAGACAAACGAAAGAAAAGAACATACCAGGACAGTTACTTAGCGTATGGATTTAAGTGGAATAACAACGAGGAAAACCCTATCCCTGTGTGTTTAGTTTGTGGCGAAACACTTAGCAACGAGGCAATGGTACCTAGCAAACTGAAGCGGCATCTTACAACAAAGCATCCTAGTGTGTCACACAAAAGTAATGTATTTTTCACATATATTAGAAGGGGAGAAGAAAACAGCTGTGCGAATGGTAAAGAGAATGACCATAGGTGATACTGTTCTTGAAGCCTCATTTAAAGTAGCAGAACTGATAGCTAAAAAAAAGAAACCTCATACTCTTGGAGAGGAAATCATTGGCCCCTGCATGTCAAGCTATAGTTTCAACAATACTTGGCGAAGGAGCAGCTAATCAAATTTCGAAAGTTCCTTTGTCCAACAACACAATCAGCCGCAGGATATCTGAAATGTCATGCAATATCAACGAACAAGTCACGGAGAAAATAAAAACTTATAGAACATTTGCTTTGCAAGTAGATGAGAGTCTCGATATTGCTGACAAACCGCAACTCCTTGGTTTTATCAGATATATTGATGAAAAAGATATTAGCGAACAGTTTCTGTTCTGTAGACTGCTGGAGACTACAACCACAGGCCATGATATTTTCGTTTCTATTAATTCCTATCTCAATGACCATGATCTTTCATGGAAAGACTGTTGTGGTATATGTACAGATGGTGCACCATCTATGTCTGGAAAAATTAAAGGTTTTACTGCCAGAGCTCTCAATGAAAATCCATCCATTATAATAACTCACTGTTTTCTGCATAGAGAGGCATTAGTCGTGAAAGCGTGTAATGAAGATTTTGCTGAAGTGTTTAACCAACTTGTGAAAATGGTGAACTATATGAAGTCTCGACCTTTAAAGTGCAGAATTTTTTAACAGTTATGTCGCGCAACGGATGCAGCTCATACCTCTTTGTTACTTCACACAGAAGTAAGGTGGTTGTCGCGGGGTCATGTATTGAACCGGTTTCTCGAACTTAAAGAACAGCTAAAAACTTTTTTCAAGGATGAAAATCAAGACACATTTCATGAGCTCTTACTAAGTGATTCTTGGTGTTTTGAACTGTCGTATCTGGCAGATATTTTTCATAAGCTGAATGAACTGAATGTTTCGATGCAGGGTCGACATGAAACAATAATCTCCTCAACCAATAAAATGAAAGGTTTTAAAAGAAAACTTAGTTCTTGGAAGTCTGCAGTTCAAAAAGGAGATTTGTCGAAGTTTCCATCTCTTCTTAATGTGGCAGGAGATAAAGATCTGGGTAAGCTGAAAGACCGCATTTGTGATAACTTATCAAGATTGGAAGATGCAATAGATGCGTACTTTCCAACTATTTCCACTACGAATCTCGACTGGGTTGTCTCACCATTTGATTTCGTAGATAGTGCAGAGGAAATAGATTTCACTGCTTGCGAACGAGATGAATTTATTGATCTTTGCGCTGATTTCACACTCAAAGGTAAGTTCACCAAGAGTGAGGCGTCGGTGGCTAGTTTTTGGAGTACCCTAACCTAATGAAGAAAGCAATTAACGCACTTTTGCCCTTTTTAACATCCTATCTATGCGAGCAAGCCTTCTCTGCTATGGTGACAATAAAATGCAAAGCAAGAAATAGACTGAATAACCTTGAGGATGATTTGCGTGTTTCACTGGCAACTGTAAGACCCGACATCACATATCTGTGCTCTAAGCATCAATCACAAGTTTCACATTAATCATTAATCGAACAAAATTTATTGATGTATTTTTACTCAGTGATTGTAGTAAAGTTTAGTGTATTATGTTATGGTGTACGTTATTATTATATAATATTTCAATAAATTAACATATTAAGCTTAATTATTTTTAATTCAAGGAAGGGTGCCCCCGGTGTTTAATGTTATTCCCAAGGGTGCCGTGAACTTCAAAAGGTTGGGAAACACTGCCCTAGAGAGAGAACCCGTTCCACACCGAACGTCAGGGCAAATAGTTCCACAAAACAAACTCTACGGCATAAGTCTAACTCACCGTCCACTCACCTGATTCTTCGACTCTGAAGGTTGATATGGAAATAAATTATAAGAAATTCTCGGCATTATATATTTCACCATGCAATCGAATACCAAATAGGGAAAACAGCGAAAAAAACCAAGGTTAGAGGGGCCTCCAAACGGGATCGAACCAGGAATTTCCCAAATGCGAGCCTCTCACGTTACCACGGAGACATCTCACTTGGTCATTATAAAATTAATAAATAGTATTTTAAGAGCATATAAAATTTCAAAATTAAACTCAACAAGAGTATATCAGCAGTTCAGTAAGCAGTTTCACCTCATTCAGTGTATTTGATCGATGATCGACATGTTATGATTGATAGATGAAAGTGGTGTAAAAATGATGATCTGCTACTGAATTATAATACTCAATAGTTGGAACACCAAATTAAGTTATTTTAGGTCTATGGTAAATGTAAAAGTCCTGTCGGTTTGAATGTATCCTCTTTGTTGGTAGTTCCCATAGCGCTTCTCCCTTACTGTCATCAAATACCACATAATGTTGCATTACTATAATCACTAATCTAATGCAACACAAATATGCGAATTATGAAACAAAATGTCACATTATACTCTCATGCATGGCTAAAGTTTTATGCCTTCGTTATGATTTGTTTGCTGTTATCTGTTACACACAGGTTAAGTAAACACAAACAACTTGGGGGTTATTCTGGTCAAAAGTAAATTTCCATCGCCTTATTATAAATATTCATCTGAACATAGAGCACTATCTCTGTAACAACAGTCTATTAGTGCATTGGTTTTGGTTGTAACCAAGGTCAGTTTACAGTAAAACGCTTTTCACTAAAGGTTAGCGCTATGATGCGCTTGTCAATTCATTCGCCCATTTATTTAATCGGAGCAAAATAAAAGCTTGGAGCGGGGAAAATATTTCAGGTACGGTACATGCTCCAGTTCAGGATAACTATTTGTTGATTTGGGTCCACCACTTATTGCATCTTATCCAGCTGTAAATATTTTTGTTCTGATTTGAGTCAAGAAAATAATGATTGTTTGAGCTCTAATTTGCGTGAATAACCTCCACAAAATCGCACTGCACAATCATATTCTGATTTGTTAGACGGAGCGAAAGTATATTCTGATAGTTTCCTACAGCTTCCTTATTTCAATCCTGCATATTGCAACAATAGACTTCTTTAACGATAACTAATATATGTGTAGACTAAGGAATTCTCCAGTTGTTGGCTTCAAGTTAGCTGCACTCAAACTATTATTATAACAATACAATACGTTCACGACAGCACCCAAGAGTCGCTGAACGCGTTCTCCTAGTTGATCTGCACACGTAAACATTAAAAAGGGATGGAGATGATCTATGGTGTACAGCGTAAAGTCTAGTAACAGTTCAACTTATTTCCTTTCGTGCTGGCTTTAATGCTTGAAAGTTTCTTAGCCTGCTAATGTGACACGAATTTTCAAGGGATTTATCCTCTTTACCTTCCAATATTTTTCGGTGTCCATTCCTTGTGCAATGGTTAGTCCACATTTCATACTGAGGTAACAATTCCCGAGTATAAAATAAGCTGAGCTGAATGTTCTCGAAGGAGGTCCATAAAATATTTCTAGCTAAATTTCCAGCGATATACGTAAGTTCTATCCCAAGGTCAGCAAACAGGTTGAATGTGGAATGAAGATTTTGGAAAAATGTAGTCATGTGTTATTGAGTTATTTAAGCAATTTTTAATTTCTTTACCACGTCTTGCAGTACAGAAATCTCGACATAGAAATCTCATTGGAAATAATTTTTTAGCCCGTCTGTATACAAACAGTATTTCTACAAACATTTCTGAGACTGTTCGTGTGTGTGAGACTGTGTTTATCTCTCTGTTTGCCTGTCCGTCTGTGAACAGCATAACTTAAACGAAATATGGAATAAATACCAAACTTGATATTTAAGTTTGTTATTTTCCCAGGATTCGACACTATTTTCAAGCAAGTTTCCACAAACCAAACCACACTTTAGTTAGAACATTTTGTTATTTACGATTTTTTAAAGATGGCTAACGATGTTGATTAAAATACCAATGTTTAAGGTATTTATGTGACAAATAAAGCGCATATCCTAAAACGTTCTGCGAATAGGTTGTGAAGTCCACTTAGTTCTGAATGACTTTTCTGTAACCTCTAAACCGTAACAAATACACAAAATATATATTAACACAACATTACTTCTCTCAAATAAGTTTTTGTTACATTATTCATATCCGAGAAATTCCATTTTATTGGTTTGAATTATCAAATACCTTATTCATCTTCCAACTGCTGAGTCCGTATTAATTTGTTTCTTTCGTAATCATGCAAAGAGAATAGAATTTCAAGAATATGTGTAGCAAAACCATTTCGAACAATGTAACTTAGTTAAACTGACTCCGGCCGTGAAAGCCTACGTTCTCTCATTTCGACCAATGTTTATCTCCTTTTACATAAAGCAGATAGAAGAATATGCTGTTATGGGAGTTTTTAGAAGAGTGGTTAGAGAAAATGATATGAAAGTAATTTCATATATCTACGAAAATGTGTTTGTGTGAACTGCATTACTCAAAAACATAATGAATTGGGACCAACTTCAGTACTCTCCAAGGTTGGGACCCAGACTTTCATCCAAATCCCCCAATCCAAAAGTAAAGCTTAAAAATCCGTAACGATTTTAATTAAAATATAAAATTGAGGTATTTGCATGCTATAAAATATATAGGTGTATTGGGTTTCATGGGAATGGTTTACGTAGCCCTGTTCATCCGAAAGGAATTTTGCATAGTTTTGTATGATCGATAACCAAAAGCGTAATACACAAAGGCTTTAATACACACAATTTGATTAGGATTTTTTTTTGTGGCATCATCCATTTCAGAGACTTCCGTCATTATTGGATTTTCAAATATCTTGAGGTCTATTTTCTAAGCTTATTGTTAACAGAATAGTTATGGCTTTAAACAAACTTTGTTATAATGTTCGGCCCCTAACTATAACGATCAGTTTAATATTTGACTATAGCTGTTCCATTTGCCTCCAAAGAAATGTGTACTGAAACGTTATGCAAATGTTGATCTCAATTAGCATGACATAGATGAAGGGTAATCTTTAAAAAATAATTTGTAAACGCTATATTAAAATATGCATTAGTGAGTAGAAAATCCATGTGTATATAATACAAAAAGCCCTGATGTGTTCCATTCACATGCCTTTCTGTATCTATTCTGTAACAAGCCATTCTTACAAAAGTTTCTTTTTCTCTGTACTTCATGCTAATCGAGCTAAGCATTAGCAGAATGGTCTTTATTACTAAGTTCCCATCAGCAGAAGGGAAATAAGGGAGCACACTAGGCTAAAGCGATAGTCAAATCTTTTAAAAGATGTAGCTATGGGATTGAAATTCGGTTCTCTTTGCATGACAAGGTCTAAAACAAAAAGAGATATGAGCAAATCACGACTTTTCTTTTGAGTAATTATAGATATCTTAAAGTGTAAACCAATAACAAGGAATAATTCGGAAAGAATTAATTCCACAAAAAAGGATATTACATAAATTATGTGTTTTAACGATACCTACATTACTTGTGTAGTAAGTTTTGTCTAACTCTTAGGGTTTACCAGTTATGCAAAAGTAATTCAGAACGAAGAGGTTATTCTCCAGAAACTCAAAAATATAAAATGTATTTGTCATGTAAATATTTATAATATATTTAATACATTTAAATACATAATAAACGATGTTTTTATTAAAGCCGTTAGGAGTCATTTTTGAGAAAATCGATAATTTCGAAAATCCTTCCATCTAAAGGGAGTTTTGTTGAGGAGTTTTTCTGAAAATATTCCTACCGCATTCTTGGAAGATAATAACTCCATGGCACGACAGCTCATAAGGAATCTTAGCCTACCGCCCGGCCGCTGCATCCCCCATCTCGGTCCCTGACAGACGTCATGGATGGGGTGCAGTATTGGAGGGTGAGACGTGGTCAGCGCCACGAATCCCTTCCAGCCGGTTAATGCGGTCCTCATGACCTGGAGCGGCTACTTCTCCATCAAGTAGCTCCTCAATTGGCCTCCCAGGGACCTCACGAGGCTGAGTGTACCCCGGTCCAGCTCCCCCAGCGAGGGAAAAATCCCCACGCCGGTACTGGGAGTCGAACCCAGGTCTCCCTCTAGGTAAGCAACTGCACTACCACCGCGCTAAAGAGACGACCTTCTTGGAAGATAGTTAACTTAAATATCAAATTTGGTATTTAACCGACATTTCGTTTTTGAGTTATGCTGTCCACATATTACATGCGCACACACACCGGCATATTTCTCTCAATGCTACTTTTTTGGATTCGGGAACCTCAAAACATGTTTTCTGCTGAAATCTGGGAATCCTATTTTTTTGGGTGGAATACACTAGCTTCTTTATATACCATGTACATTGTACATAGTGTCAAAGAAAGTAACAAGCGGCTCTAGTAAAACTAAAGAATGATGGCGTGCTTTGAGAATTTGGAGTCCCAAAGAACATTTGGGTGAATAAAATGTCACATATCACTTGTTTTGCGTGTTTTTTTTTTTTTTTTTTTTTTTTTTTTTTTTGTTGTTGCGTCAGTGAATATTTTCACCATAGCAATATTAATTTAAAAAAGTTTTGGGGACATCCAGGTAGAAGACACTTGCAAACGTTGTGGATGGAGGCGTGACAAATAAGCGTTGTTCAAGCTGCAAAATTTGCCATTAAATTAAACTGTGGAAATCATTAAAGAATTTAATCTTGATTTTGTGCATGATTTTGTGTTTTTCTGTTCATAAGTTCTGTAAACACACATATATCTTAAACAGCGTAATACGAAAGCTACTTGATATTTGATATTCCGCATATGATTCTTAATTGCAGATTATTAAAATCACGATATACGTTACACTTTCCGTAAGTTTTTATTATTTGTTCATGTTTGTTGTAATTAAGATAATGTATCTTATGGTTTGCATTTCTGTAGCATCCTATATTAGAATACACACTTCACTAAAGTACTTTGTTCAAGGAAAATTCCCAGATTATGTTTTTCGCATAATTTGGTAACAAACCACTTTGATGGCATTTAATTGGTAACGGTATGACAGTAGGAACAATGAGCATAAATTCATACTGAAATGAACAAATAAATAAATGTTTGGGAGGCGAACAAACCAGAATTACGAAATTACACACTAAATATTTTTGAGTAACAAACAAGTCATTAGCTTAGCACATGGTAACACTGGCCCGAGATGATCTCATCATGTCAATTTAGTTTTAAAATGCTCGCGCATCATCAGCAAACAAATCATTATGAGTAAAGAAAGGACCAAGTCCTAGACGACGTTTATTTAGTTTTCTAAAAATTAGGACATTCGCTTAGGAATCGTATTGCTTCTTATTTGTGCATTTGTAGGAAAGCTGTTGAATCGTGTTTTCTGCAACTTGACAAAGAAAGTAATATTGCAATCTCTACCTGGTACACGATCGACAGGGTCCTGTTTTGCGCTGTTAACTCCCATTACCCTCTACAGCATTCCTGCAGCTATTAATTATAAAAGTGAAATATATAACATTATAATAAATAGTGGATTAAATCACACTCTTTTTACCAAGAATTATTGAAGAATAATGCATAACTGCAATTACTGTTAAAAGCATACTTTCACTTTGCAGAATTAATCTGAGGGATAAGGCTGACGTTAGAAATATTGTACAATAAAGGTTTGTTAAACGTCGAAAATTATAATTAGAGATGCAGTTAAAAGTACATGGACATGTAGGGGATAGGTTTTGCTCCATTGTTTTCTTTATGTTGGCTACTGCGCATTATAACTCCCTAAGAGAAGCAACAATTCTTCAGTCGTGAGGCGAATATTATTAAATGTGCTTAAAGAAAGAAGGTGGAGCATGTCGTTGTTCATTACACTCTCATTAAGGCTTCCCTGAAAGTTGCACGCTATTTTTTTCCAGGCTACTTAAAGATCAACATGTGATTTGGTAAAAATTATCTACTGACTCTAAAAAGAGTTTTGTTTATGCTAGAGCATTGAATATGGTTGCAGTATAGCGAATAAATTGCAAATGAGTAGATTAGCAAGACAAACAGCTGATAACGGATAATCGTGAAACTCCTTCGTCGCGGGGACACAAGCGATAGATTGCAGAGACAAATAATATTATTGCCATAAATGTCTTATTTGTTTATTACTCGGTAGTTCTGCGTGTTTCATAATTACCACATTCAAAAAGACAATTTATTTAGCTGCTTCGAAAATCTTTCTAGGTTCCTTGTCATCTTCGACAATAACGCGTTCAATACAGTTTCAAGACTCAACTTTAATATCCAATATAAAGAACCTGATCGTGAAAATGAATTTCAAAATTGAACTCACATTCAGTCTGAGAGTTTAAGAAGTTAAAGTGATTAACCTAGAGCTCAAGTTTTGTTCTGGTGATGTACTTTTATGACAATTTTGTGGATATATTAAATGCAGTACAGGCTGCCAATTTGGTGCAGAACTGTGCTGGATCTTATTTTATTGATATATTAAAGGCAGTTTTAAAAAACATCTTCAATTCTTAGGTTGTGGACGTGGAACATTGAACACGCAGAGTGTAAGCTATCATGCGGTAACATTAGGAATTTGGTTGTCTGTTGACTTTTGTTCCGCTAGGATTCCCTAACCAATCGAAAGCCTATTTGGCATTCTTCGTTTTCTTCTTTCCCTTTTCAATCGTCATACTCGTTAAGCTGAATTAGGGAACTATAGATACGGATCGGAATACATAGGGCAAGTTAACCCGCTGGGTATAAGCCTCAGGCAAACTGTGAAATGTCTAACGTGATTACATTCGCGGATTCTAATTGGTTAACTTGTTACGACTATAACAACAGAACTGTTACACTTAAAATATATTCTGTAACGTTTTCATTTGTAGAATACCAAGTTACAGTCATTGTGTAAACTCGTCAACAGTCTGTACTCTTTATTATCATGTAATCACACTGTGTTTATGATTAAAAAATTGTAGAGGGCGCTAGTTGGAATGCACATGATCCCTAACGTCTGAACTATTCACGTGTCCATCTATGCAGATTATCGTGTAATGCGTACATGGTATTGGAGATACATAAATAAATAATTAATTAAGAAATAACAGCGAGGACTTGTTGGGATTATTGGGAATTCCCTATTATATGCGTGAGCCATAAATGAGGCAAAACCCCAGTGTGAGTTGCTTGGCAAACATTTCCAACAATATGATCATTGATGAATGGATGTGCTGGATTTAAAAGAGGGGCGTGTTTCCACAATGCTGGATAATAATACTTAATCGGAATTGATTACTCGCGTTTTGGATGCTGTCAGAATTTCAATCAAATAAGGCAACAAAAATGCAATAAAATTTCACTGTGTACTCAACATAATATACAGACGATAAAAGCGCATTTCTGAGCAGTTTTAGATGCTGTTAACAATACGGCATCAGCCTACAGCCGCATTATTTGTGATCATTCCAACGAATTGGAACTTTTGAATTTAGATCATGAACGCGTTGATCTAAATGCTTCCACTCCGTGTTTTCTGGTAAGATATGGTTTGAATCTTGTATTGTAGAAGGTACTTGCACTGGTTTAGAACATTTAATCTTTGAATCTAAAGTATCTGAAATAGGTTACGGTAAAACATAGAACCATTATTTAAAAGAGTTTTAGCCCAGGCTACATAAGCGATAAAACACGCTGGCTTAAATATATGGAGGGAACTAAGGAAAATGTCTTATAGTTCTAACGTGTAAGCGTTTGACTTCAATGAAACAGGGCTATTTCAATATACGAGCCTGGAATTGTGATTTCGTATGAAATGAGTGCAACTGTAAAGAACTAAATCAAGAAAGAAGAGTTTTTGCTCTGGACTATTTTTATTATGGTACAGTCTTTGGACTGTTATCAATACCGTAAATAACAATAATGTATTTCATCATGATGGGTTTGGCCACCAAATCGTCAATGTGGTAGATAAAATGAAGACCTTACTTCTGATCTCTAAATATGAAGACATTTCTCGTTGTATCAAAAGAAGTATATTAATTCAAGTACCAGACTTGTATAATTCTAGACTAGAATTAAATAATTTCAGTGATGGAGACTACCGACTGTATTTTAAAACTTGTGGATATCCAGAAACCCTATGGTTTTTCAGGATGTAGTCGCACAAACTTTTGGTTTAGACTTATGTGTACTGAACTTTATTAGCGTTTCCTTCCATCAGCTTAATGGTTAAGACAATATTGCCTCCAAGCAGAATTAGATAATCATTTTGTTGAAACCACGTCTTCCTTATTTCCCATGGTCCATGGTATTTACCGTAAACATTTAAGCTAAATTAGTACGAATGCGGGTTACAATTATTTCCGTTTGTAATAAAGCAGCGAATGCACGGAATATTGGTCACATGATTTTTGCGCTTACGTTAACTAAAACGATGATGTGCGCAAATCGTAACACGCTTTCCTTACTATTCTTTTCTTTTTTCTTAAATATCTATTGCGGAGTTCAATACCTGGTTTTATAAATGCGTAATGTGTCTGTATAATCGTGAGTTGAATACCTGTGTTTCATGAATGTGTCATATGTCTGTAAAATCATGATTCAAGAATCGAAAAGCTGATGTTTGCCTTATGTTATAAACCAAAGAAATTTCACGTAAACTCACCGTAAGTGTAATATCAATCTGGGGTATTCCATAACGCTCGACTTGGCGCCTTTGAATTAAGGAATTAAAGTGGTTCATATTTAAGTAGTAAAATAACTAAAACCTAAGATAACTTACTTCTCAGCATTCTTATAAAAAGTTGATTCAAATATTGATAGGAAATACTATAAGATTTCAAGTTCAAATATGATCATGAAATAGAAAGCCGGAAAACTGAAGAGATTTCGTTACTTTTACTGAAAAAAAGCACTAAAGGGAGTTACCGGGATATTTTTAATAAAATGTATGTTACATACCTAAGAAGGAATTCATCTCCAGTTCCTTCAAAATTTCTCCTAGTAGTTTGCTTCTGTCCTACACAGATTCAGTAATTCAATGAGCGAGCTTTTAAACAGTCCAAACGTTTTTCCCTACTGTAATGTCTTAGCAAGGATGAATGTATTGATATACCTTTAGCATAGATCGGGGAAGCAATATGTATGACTGAGTATACAAATTAATTATTTCACATAAAGTCCGGAATACGTAACCACGTATTCTACCCAGGTTAGTGAAGTGAGACTACTGGGAAAGATAAAGACCGAAAAGATGTGGAAAACAGTTGAAAGTTCTATACTTCAATGTGGCCTATTTCCGTACAGTGTTTAAAGTTTTTTATTATTAAACTCAGTTTGTTGTGGTATGTAAAGTTTTACCAATCCAAGAAGTAATACTGATGGTGTGTGTAAAATCTGTGTATCCACTATCGATGATTATTGCTGTTACTACAGTAGTCTGAGTATGATATTGGTAAAATTACCCAACGAATTTATCTGTTTGAGATTTCACAGAGTCTTCTATATAAAACTTGACTGCTTGCACAGCTTTTGTGCCTGGGTAGCAAGACATACTACGGCCTGCCATAGCAGCACACTCTCTCTCTCTCTCTCTCTCTCTCTCTCTCTCTAGATTTCCTTTGTTTTTCTATTTGATTACCGTTTTTGCTTTTTGCTTCTAAAACACATACACATATACAAACACACAAATCCAAGGCGGGACTCGAACTCACAATCCCCTGCGCCACGAAGCACCAAAGCGAGGCACTTTAGCGAGCGCAGCCACGGGGACCGGTAAATCTGTAGTCATGAAAATTAATAACTCCATGGCACGACAGCTCACGGGAAACCTTGGCCTACCGCCCGGCCGCTGCGTCCCCCGTCTCGGTCCACTACAGACGTCATGGATGGGTTGCAGTACTGGAGGGTGAGACATGGTCAGCGCCTCGAGCCCTCCCCCGGCCGGTTAATACGGTCCTCGTGACCTGGAGCTGCTACTTTTTCCATCAAGTAGCTCCTCAAATGGCCCCCCAGGGACCTTACGAGGCTGAGTGCACCCCAGGCCAGGTTTCCCAGTGGGGGAAAAATCCCCACGCCGGTACTGGGGATCGAACCCAGATCTCCCGCTTGGTAAGCAGCTGCGCTACCACCGCGCTAAGGAGACGACCATTCATGAAAATTAGTACATCAAAATGTAACAAAATTAAACCTTACCTCAAGTTAAATACTGGAAATGTCATCCTTCCCCAGCTAAAGAAGTGTTGTACCGATTATACATATTATATTTAACTTGGACATTGTAATGTTTCATATTTCAGCTTGTATGTTTGCCGTAGGTTCCCCCATATGTTGGTGGCGAACGTTGAAGATTTTCGAAATGTTAGTATATTCTTTTCTTCTGCTGTCACTGTACGTCTTTGCGTGTGTTTCTTGTTTTACAGCGAACCAGAATTCTCACTTTCATTCACAAGATCGTGATCTGAATTTCTGGCAGTAGGCAATTTTGCGGGAACATTTACATACAAATATGTGTTCTAAAGTGACTTCCCATCCTCTCAAGTGAAAGTGGGCTCCTGACGCTAAAGGGTTCGTGATAACTGAAGGACAGAAAGCTTGACATGAGTGCGGGGGTGGGTAAGTCAGCCGACCCTGGCTTGACGCACAACGCCGCGCGAGCTGTCAGGTTTTATATCGAAGACCTTCTAGATATAAATGCCGAAAATGATCTGCCTTTTCTGTCATTTTACGTTTCTCCGCTCTTTGACAGCCGCTGTGAATTCCTTATTTTCCCCCTTCCGCTGTCTCAAAATATTGCACGAAAATTGCAACTATATCACTGCGGACAGTGATCTATAATCCTGGAAACGGATAGAATATTACACATATGCAATTAGGCATCTTGGCTAAACTCCTGTTGTACCCATTTAATTCTCGGAGCAGGATATAAAAACAGCATAAAAACTAACCGATGCAGAACGGTATGTTCGTAATCAGCTGGTATTCGTCGGCAATATGGAATTCCAAATATGCTCTTTGACTTGGTCTTATATGGATCTGCTACTGGTTGAGATTGTGCTTTTTCACAGTGTATCCTCCTTAAAAAGGCGAGTGCACATTAACAGCATTTGAAAAGAAACAATATGGGTTAAAACACTGTTAGAACATAAGTTCGGAAAGGGCTGATAGAATGGACGTAAGCAGTTCCGTGCGCCCTATCTCACCTGTACCTGATATGGTGTGGCACACCTCGTTCATCAACAGTGCCGGCGAAATCGCCTACCATAATTGGCCCAACGGTGAGTTCAATTAAAGGAGACGCGGTATTGATTTCGGCCAGCCCTGGTTCTGGTAAAGATATGAAGTCCACCTTCTCCAGTAACGTATGAACGTTATGTTTTTTAAAAAAATCATATTTTACATTCCAATGAATTTCTCTACTCACTCTCGTTTGCTTTTATGTATTGTTCACTTTTGTAGTTTACGTTTAACGAAATAATCCTTTGGAGAAATAGTTTAACTATACACTTTGTAGTAGGTACATACAAGAGAGATTCAGGACAGAGAAGACATAGTCAAATTTTGAATGTGAGCCGCTATATACTGACTTTGGAGCTCCAAGCTCTTACCATGACATCGCGAGAAACTGGAGCAAGGTACTGAAATATTAAAATTGATGACAGCTGATATCTCGGAAATTTCTAATAACAAAAAAAGTTATTTGAAATAAATTTTGTAAGAGGCTTTAATATTTTTATAGAATAAGTTTCTGCCTATTTCTTGTGGTTTACCAGTTATACATAATTTTACGAAACTCCATCTGAGTGAAGTAAAATTCACTTTCTATTTCCCGAAAATTCAAGATATGTAGTTCATTTTATATCTAAACAACTTAAATCCATGGCGTTTAATCAGAGTTATTATAGCCATTTTTGAGAAAATAAAAAATAACGATAAATGTTCCAAGTTAAGTTTGGGGTGGAGGGATTTTCTTGAAAGTCTTTGTGTCGAATCTTTGAAGGTACTAAACTTAAAAACATAAGTTTTGTATTTATCCGACATGTCGTTCTTGAGTTATGTTGTAGGCAAGCATGCGCGCCCACAAAAATACGCGCGCCCACACACACACACGCGCGCACACACAAACACAGTTAAATACATTTTTTTTATTTCTAAAAATATGATTTGTTTCATCTCATAACCTTCTCTACCCGTTACCTATCGTTTATTTTTATGTCGCTTCTACAAACTATTATTGAGAGAGCTTACTCTTCTGTGTACTTCAAGTTAATTAAGATCAACCATTGCATAAATACTTCCATTCAGATTTCGTTACAGCTATATTTAGAAAATATGTTACATTCACACTTTCTCTATCTACCATAGTTTTTTTTTTCTTTTTATTTTGTATCTACCACAAATTCGTACAAAATATTATTTTTTGTGTGTACGTCAGTTAATTCAGATAGGCGTTTACAGATATATTTTCATTAAACGTTCTCTGTAGATTAAAGTGGGACAAAGGAATCCAGGGATAGTCGAATCACTAAACGTGAGTCTCTGTATGCTAGCGTTGAATCCCATACTCTTTCGATGATGTGAGAAACAACTGAATAATGCCCAATTCTGATATGTCAGACGTACTGAGAAATTCAAACGAATTACTGTGAATATGTCGGTAATTGCTTAGAAGGCAAAGTTATGTGAAATTAATTATATGATTTAGAGCGTCCTATATTTTCTACGTAGCCTATTGTCTGCCCTGCCATTTATAAGAAACTGTACACATTTATTTCCGAATAAATCAGACAGTTGAAGTTACAGTAAGTAGAGAGAACTATGTGCTTTATTTGTCATGTAAATGCTTTAAGTATAGGTATTTCAATCAAAATCATTTGACCCATTTTGGCTAATATAAACATAATTAAAATGTCCCAAAAGTAGTTTGATTTGGGGAATTTTCTTTAAAATATGTGTGCCTTTTCCTTGAAAGCTACTGTACTTAATTATGAAGCTTGATATTTACGGAAATTGACTTTCCCGGTATAGTGTTTTGACACATGTGCGCGCGCATACTCATAATCATACATTTTTCTCATTTTTATTCGGAAGACATCAAAGTGAAATGAGGTCTTGATACCGAACTTTGGATTGAACTGCATTTTCTCTGCATACTATAGCTAAGTAATATAGAAAGTTAAACTGATTAACAAGTACAACTCATTCTGTACTTACTGTGGGAAGTACTGGAGAAAGTTGGGACTAATGTAAGTAAAGGTGACTTAATAACTGTAGTAACTGTGACTGTAATAACTGTATGTAAATAAAAAAAATATGGAGAGACGCTGAATAAAATGCTCCTTCTAATTACTGTAAGTAAACAGAGAAAGTTGGACCGGCATCGAATATCATATAATCTTAATTTTGTATGGAAGCATTAAATGTTGAAGCAGTCACTGAATACAGTACTGCTTTTAATTACTGTGTGTAAGCAAAGAGATTTGGTTCGGCCACTAAATACAATACTCTTTTGTTACTGTGTGTAAGCAAAGAAATTTGGACTTGCCTCTGAATACAATACTTTTAGTTACTATCTGCAAGCAGAGAAATTTGGACCGGCCACTAAATACAATATTGCTTTTAGTTACCATGTGTAAGAGAAATTTGGACCGGCCACTGAATACAACACTCCCTTTAAGTTTCTGTGTATAAACAGAGAAATTTGGGCCGGCCACTGAATACAATACTCTGAATACAATACACTACAGTACGCCAGGAGCCAGGAGGCAGGAACTAGTCGCCCGAGTGTACTCGGGCGGGGGCAAATCACCACGGTACCTATCCGCTTTTCTTGCGGATTTACCCGTGCAATATAAAAGATGTAGTCTTATGCAAGCGTTTATGTCTGTGTCAAAGTAATGTGGGCATGGTGTTTCCCCTTGTGCTGCCGGCGCGGGCTGGCTTACCTACCGGAGTGGTCACCCACCCAGAGAGGGACCAGGCCCGATGGTGCTTAACTTGGCCAGCCGCTTGCGGGCTGACAAGGAAAGCAGTGCCAGCTAGCGGGGAGAACTGAAAGGATGTAGGTAGGGGTGAGGGAAAGCCAGTGTTGCAGAATCTGGTCGGAGAACAACTTGACGGTCACCCATCCGAGTTGTGACCGGGCCCAATAATATTTAACTTGGCGGGTGATACTGTAAAGAAGGGAGAGGCGGCCGAAAACTACCATCCCAAGGCGTCCATGGGAAGTCGGTAGCTTACGCGTCTCCTAGGCAGCGTGTGGTCGTAGAGACCGAGAGTGTTCACCAGAGGATTTGGGTGAGGAGAAAGTTTAGTGTAGATTGTGCGAGCTCTTTCTCGCGCAACGTCCACTATATAAGGGATTCCGAAGTGGGAATGGAGAATGTGGGACGGGAATCTACGGTATGTGCCATATATCATCCTCAGTGCGCTGTTCTGCACGGTCTGCAGTCTGCGGATGGTGGAACGAGCCACCGAACCCCAGACCTCGCAGCCGTACAGCATCAGGGGCGGGATGACCGCGCGGTACAGCCGTAGTTTTAGGTGTGTAGACATGGTAGAGCGGAAGATGGGAAACAACTGCCGTAGGGCAGCGTATCCCATACCGACCTTATCCCTGACATGTGGAGTGAAAGTAAGGCCGCGGTCGAGGAGGACTCCGAGGTATTTGGCGGTGCGGACCCAGGGGATCCGCCGCCGCGGCAACCTCAGGGACCTCTCCGGCCGCCAGCCACGGACTTTAGCCAGCAGTAGAGCGGAGCTCTTCTGCGGGCTGATGGCCATCCGCCACTGTTCACTCCATCTGCCTATGGCCTGGAGCTGTCTCTGTAGCGGGGGGAAGCAGTAACGGGCGTTCTTGTTACGTGCCGTTACGTGCCATTATGAGGACATCATCGTCGGCATACTGGCACGTAACAGTACCGGGTTCTGTGGGGAAGTCAGACATGTAGGCGGCAGAGACTAACGGCGATAGCACGCTGCCTTCCGGCACTCCCGCCGCTATTAGTCTGACTGTGGAATGCCTCCCCTCCACCCTCACCCTGAAAGTGCAGTCCCGAAGGAAGCTACTAAGCAGGTGAAGGTAGGGGGGAGGAATCTCTGCCTTCTTGAGTTTATATAAAAGTCCCTGATGCCACGTGGTGGCGAAGGCCTTTTCCACGTCCAAGAGTACCGCGACTGTTTTAAAGTTGTCCTGGAAGCCCAGGGCAGCCTTCTCGGCCAGTCGCAACAACTGCAGGGTCGTGGAATGTCCAGTACGGAAACCAAACTGGTGATCCGGGAGTAGGAGTCTCTCCTCGAAGAGAGGGGTGAGGCGAGGTAGGAGTAACTGCTCGAATACTTTCGAGACGATCGCGAGTAAGCTGATAGATCTATAGCTTGACGGGAAGACCGGGTCCTTGCCGAGTTTCAAAATGCATACCACCCTCGCCTCCTTCCAACACGTTGGAAAGTGACGGAGGTGTAGGCATGCATTGTAAATCTGCGTCAGGTGGATTACGGCCTTTCCAGGTAGGTGCTGGAGCATAGGCGCCGTGACGCCGTCATGTCCAGGGGCTTTGCTGGGTTATAGGTTTTTGAGTTGGGTGGCCACCTCTTTCGGGGTGACTAAAGGAATGCGGTTTCCTCGTGGGGCGGCGGGGACTCCTCATAGAGGTAGTCTACCGTCGCTTCCACGAGTTCAGTAAAGTTCTCGTCCTGGGGGTCTTCTCGGGGTTTGAATTGAGACTCCAGATAGTCTGCGAAATCCGTGGCTTTATCCTGGGGCTCAAAAGAGAGTCTCCCACGGGTGCCATGGATGGGATGCTGGAACTGACGTTTATCTTTCCTGAGGGATCGGATGATCCTCCAGGGTTGTCTCTCTTCCAGGTTTACGTTTGCCATTGTGTGTTCCCAGGCCGCTTGGCGGTGCGCGCGGAGCAGGCGCCTTGCCAGGGATTTGAACCGCTGGTACACTGCTTGGATCCTGGGATGGCGGAAGCGCTGCCATAGCTTCCGTATGGTTGCTTTGGCTTTTAGCAACTGTCGGAGTTCGTTGGGTATGGTTCTCGGGTTAGGTTTGTCAGATGGGATGCGGCAGGTGTGCGCGCGTACCACATTCAGGATTTGTCGGGAAAAGCCGTGGCTGCCACTTCCAGCGCTTCGATGGAATCGATGCGAGATCGCGGGTCCACGGTTTGGTTTAGATCTAGGACGGCTGCGTCCCAGTCGATCTCATTTATCCAGTCTGATGTTACCAGAGCTGATACGGTCTCGGTTGTATCCATTACGACAGGATCATGGTCGGAGTCCAACTCGTTTACCGCCGAGAGGTCAAGATGAAATGGTATGTTCTTGGTGATTATGATGTCAAGAACATCCGATCTGCCGCGAGCCGGTTGACAAGTAGGTCCTCTCGGTCCGTGCGCAACGAGGTTGGGGGTACCGCTGATGAGGCGGTAGAGCCCGCGGCCTCGTGGGTTGTTGGTGCGGCTATGCCAATGGGCATGTTTCGCGTTGAGATCTGCGATGCATACCACTGGGTGAAGGTTCAGTAGAGTGGTGTAGTCCGCTTCATGGAAGCGGTGGTTTGGTGGGTCATATGCAGCTATCAGCAGCGCGTGGAGCCCACCAACGGCAGGCCGGATTGCGCAGGCCTCCACGTGCTGTAGTGCTGGGAGTTGTACAGGAGTATGGGTTATGTGATTCTTTATGAAGATAGCTGTACCGCCACCCTATCGGCCGACCCGATCAGACCGATGGGTGACGTAACTAGGCAGCGAGAAGTCAGTAACTGCATCCAGAAGGGTTTCGCAGACCATCAGGATGTCAATTCGTAGGTTTGTACAAACTCAAGGACGCCTGGGCGTTGGCCCCGGATACCGTTCGCGTTCCAGTAAGCGAGTCGCAATGGTCTCCGAACGAATCTAGAGGCCATTGCTTAGCGGAACCCGGGTACAACTGCTCCAAGGTTTGGAGGAACAGGGTGTGTTTCTGGAGGGGGGAGAATCGGGGGTCGCTCTATTGCAACTTAAAGTTGCGTAATACAGGTAGGACCTTATTTAAGAGGTCACCAAGCCACAGGGCTAGGTCCTGAAGTTCAACCAGGTCCGCCTGTGGGATGACCGCAGTAAAGGCCGAGGAAGCCGCTGTAGTCGTAGGTGCAGCGGGAGCTACCGGCAGGGTTACCATACATAAGCAGAGAGAGAGAGAGAGAGAGAGAGAGAGAGAGAGAGAGAGAGAGAGAGAGAGAGAGAGAGAGAGAGTTGGACGGTCACTGAATATAGTACTCTTACTTATAAACATAACATACTGTATGTAAGCAGAGAAATTTGGATGATCACTGAAAACAGTACTCCTTCCAGTTACTGCACGTAAGCAGAGCGGGTTGGACGGCCACTGATACAGTACTTTTGGTTATTTGTGTTTAGGCAGAGAAAGTTGTGCGGTCACTGAATACAGTACTCCTTCTAGTTACACTGGGAAAATAAAGTTGGAGTGGTCGCTGAATACAATACTCCATCTTGCTGCTCTCTCTCTCTCTCTCTCTCTCTCTCTCTCTATTTCGCTCTGTCATATATACATAGATTTTTTTCTAAAAATGCTCTTTCATATAAGGGACTTCGAAATGTGTACTTCCAGCGAAACCTTGATATCAAGTTTTGGGTAGAATGCAATAATAATTCTTCTAAATAAATTTTAAATGCCGTTCTCTTTAACACTGTGGCTCTAGGGCTTGAAATTCCATTTGCCAATCATGTTAGACTATCATTCTTGTGAACAACCAAAGACAGTAACGTATGCAAAAATGTAGGAAATGCGTTTGTTTCGGAGCTTAATAACCAAGCAGCACATTCGAATCATAGTTGTTTCCTACATCTATTAATGCAATAAATATTTTAAAAGCTGGTTGAAAACATGTTCAAATCTAATTCTTTCGTCCGAAATAATACCACAGTTTGAAACTTACACTAACTCTCTCGAAGGTGTATGGTAGTGAACAAGTGGGAAAAGTGAATTGCTCAAATAAGTCTGTGATAATGTCAGAGGATACTTTTATAAAGCTTCTGTGTTCTGTGTGGAATGAATATTGCGTGCAGTATCATCATCATCTTCATGGCTTAGTCCATCACTGAATGGTTCCGTCCTCAGTGAAGAAAATTCTGGTCTCTCCATCTCATTGTCAGATATGGACGACCAACTCCTCTTTGCCGTCTTGGATTGTGCGCTCTTATTCTAAAATCATTTTTGGTACTCTGTAAATTATCATTTCATTTTAAAAGTGGGCATTAAATACTATAAAATCCTTTCATTTGTTTCTATTTTTTAAACTCTACCCAAATGATTTAGCTCTTTCCTAATGTTTGTATTTTTATTTTTATGTATTCTATTTATCTTCTTGACAGATCTCAGGAATTTAATCACAGCTGCTTCTATCACATTTCCATTTTTCTGTTCCTTTTTTTTTCAGTATCCAAACCTCTGAACCGTATAGAAACGTCAGTATCACAGTCACTTTATAAAGGGAATTATAGAGTTTGATATTAATTTCAATTATTTTTTCAGCTGTAATTTGCTTAAATGATTACATTGGAAGTGGATGTGGTTTAAATTTCTCCCTGAACCTTTTAGCTTATTATTACATCTCCAAATAAGTTTTCTTCGTGTTCAAGTGTGCGTATGTTCATATATTCCACGTGATTTATTTGCGTAAATTTTTTTTTTTACTCTTATAAAAATGGAATCTATGAGTATAAAATATACTGTAAAGTATATAATAAGAATTTAATACATATATATATATGTATATACCTTATTGGAATTAATAAATAATATTGGAGTACACATCTTATGCATTTATTATTCTGACCCTTTACTATTTCTCGTGTAAGTTATTATACTTTATAAATCTAGCAAATATAATACACTTCTTGCGTAATAAAGTTTAAAAAAATACACTAAAAGGATTAGGAGTTTTAAGTGATAAAGTATTTTCTAAAAAGAACCAATTTCATTCCTTAGCCGCAAATGAATGAATGAATGAATTATTTTATAAAAATTGTAAATTCTTTATTTTGTAGATGATTTCAACTATGTACCATACTAAAATATGTAATGTATTTCGTCTCATAATCTACAGCAAATATTAAAACCAGCTTTGGTTGCAGTAACATGTAGAGGAGCCGGAATAAACATAACACGTTTTTTGAACAATAGAGCATTTAGAAATGTCATCTATGAATTGTATTAGAATTCTTGGGTAATAATAACAAATAATTATAATAATAGTAATAATAATAACAATAATAATAACAACAACACCAACTCCCTTTTCCAAGTACGTAGGTTTGTATTTCTAAAATAGAAACATCTTTAGCGTGTTTTATCCACTAAGCACGGATACAAGTTTTATTTTCCGTATAAGTTGTGCAGAAATGATACACATAATATATTTCAAAACATCTTATGGGTATTCCCGTAAAACTCGGAAGTTTCAGCTTCAAGTCACAACAAAGTTGAGGTGCAATCTGAATATTTAAGAGCATTTTATGTCATAAATCTGCTGAAACTAATATTAGTGTCGCTGATATTGAATCATTGAATGATGTGGCTCAGGCGTTAACGTCTGTGGCCAACAATTGGGAGGTGCCAAATAATCTAACCGAAGATTTTTCCACGGTTTTCCTCCGACGCTAGGCGAATGCTGGTTTTGGTAATTTGATCACTGATGTTTCCTATCACCCGCTTCACTACTTCATTTCATTTCCTTCTTTAGTAGCATACCAGTCATTGGGTGGATATCCTGGATATGCTATGGCCCAGAATTTGTTTCCTTCTCGGCAGGCTTCTGACCTAAGGCATTGGTTTGCAGATCTTTGGGATTGTAGTCCTGCATTTGTGCAGAGTAATCTGAGAAATAAGAGAATAGTCAATTCGATAACTTGTAGATGTTCTCGAGAATCAAAATAATCAGCTGATGGCTTCTACTCGGCCAGTTGGTGCGGCTACCCCGAGAAACAATCAGTATATATTTTAATAGCTAAGCAGAAATTGAGAGCTTGCAGCTAAGTGCAAATTTATGCCTAAATAACAAGAGTTAATATATAAACGAGACATCACTTAGGTCTACAAAATAATTATGTATACATTAGTTTTTTTTTTTTCTGAAAGTGGTAATGAATACTTTATTAATAATAGATAAAAAAAAACGTGTGCAAAGCTTCGTCTAGCTTTCACGAATCAACTGTATTAATGCAGAGAAAGGCCTTAACTTTTTAACTTATCTATTGAAAGGGAGACAGGGCGATTACCATAAGCTTTGTTGTCCATAAGTAAATTTATAAGTAAATTACATGGTTTTGTGTGTGAAACTGCGATGAGAGTTCTTCTTGTTAACATTTCCAATACAAAAACCTGTTATACAATCTGGCGAACTTCGTGAACACGCTTAAGTTTTCAAGTAGTTTCGAGAGTATTTCCGAAATCGATTGTGAAGGAAGCACACGCTCCTTCCTCTTGACAGTGGTCCATAGGGCTAGTGCAACCACATATCCTTACATCTGCCCTGTCGTGAAGCATGAACATATTCAGAAATGTCGATTTCCAATAACGCCCTCTCACAAGTCAGATAATGCAACAATATTGAACCGATTGATCACTTAAAGCTATCAACTGAGCATTAAACTAATTTGTTTTTCCATTGTTTTTATGAAGATCCTTTCAATAAAACGACTGATTAGATACCTCCATCATTGAGACAAAAGGAGCAAAATTCAAGCAATGAAATCATATTTATTTATCTGCATTTCCCAACCAGGACTAATGCATTTACCCAGCTATGCTATGGGGACTATTACTGCTTCCAAGAAAAAGCTGGTATGCCTTTCGCCATTTGCAATATCTATGATCTGGAGCTAATAAACTTTTTGCGCGCTTATTTACTGAACCGCCATTACACATATTAAAAAGTATTTAAAATCGGATGGATATCCTAATATTTAATGTGTCATGGTCATTTCCAGATATAAGAAACGTACAATTAGGACAGGTTTAAATATCTTTAGTATTAGATACAAAAATGGATAGGTTCGATCTGATTGCCCTTATCCCGTCATTGGTGATAGGTTTATATGCTCAACCTATTCACAGTTTAAAGATTGCTAATGAAGCGTTTTTGTACAGGTCTACGATATTCTTCATGTTACAAATATTATGTGGTATTACAAAAGAAAATAAAGTGAACAGTACTTGTAATCTATTCATATTCTAGGTCTTTACCTACATATCTTATTATAGCTTATGACTAAGCGCATTTGATCAACTGAGGTTATCCATGCATGGCATCGTCAAGAACTAAGCAGACAGGTTTACCGCTTGCCTACTCATTACATGAGTGAGATGGGATCAAGGGATAGAGGAGCAAACAGGGAAAAATGCCGATGTCATTGCTACCGTTCCTCAGTGCAGCGGCGGGTCAGGTTCGATTAAGGTAGGTCACCAATGTAAACTATTTTCAACCCTGCTTGGGACGAAAATTATTTTATTACGGCACAAGCTAATGGTGATTTGTTTGGCTTGTAATAAGTTGTTAAACCTAATAACGTTTAATCCTCAGCGCCATTATTCGTCTTGACAAGTGAATCAGTATGAAAAATACAAAAGGGCAGAACTACTAGATAAAGTGGAATAATCAAAATGTCCAAAGTCTGTGGACGCCAGTACAATATATCATATGACACTGTAAACTGTTGCTGCTGAATTTGTTCATTCTGATCACACAACTTATTATTTTGTCTTTGAACAAAAAACATACTCTGCAAATATTTTAGACTGTTTGGGTTCACGTATCTGTGTGGACAGCTGTTTTCATTTATGGAGATGAACAATACTAAATAAAGAATTAGACATAGAGACCAGAACCTAAAATGTGCTTTGTAACTTGCGAAAACACAAACAACACTCGTACCAAATAATTCCTCAGATAGTAAAAACTAAAATAGCATGGAGAGTTTAGACAAACGAATGGAAAGAAATATTTATCACAAGGTAGTTCATGGGTTATTTTAATTGGAATTGATTGGACAAATATATCACTTTTCAGCTTATTTTTAAAAATACATCCATATATATTTTTTGTAAGGTGTTATCATTAGAGCCATATTTAACCCTAAAATTTAGAATAATGTACCTAATAGCATTTTCCTTAAAGACTTTTCCGGCAGTACTTTCATTAACTAATACTTGTAAAATTAGTCAAATTAAAACTTATTTAAGAAAAATACACTATATATTTCAAAATGTTTCTTTGTCCACTACAACTGTCACAATATTGGTCAGTATTTGGAGAGTCATGTGAGTTATTATGTTTTAAGTAATTTCTTATCCGTTGCTTGTATACTTCGTCCAGTAATGCAAGTTTAAATCATGTCCGGCTATATTTATTATTGTTAATTTTAACGATAATGTAATTAATATAATTTGTAAACCATTTATAACACGATATAATAATTTATGCCACCTCTGGTGCCACAAGTAGTTAAAGCGGGCGTTAAAGCGGGCGTTAAGCACTATGAAAAACATAATTTTGTCTCAAAACTGCTTCCGTGAAGTTACAGAAGCCACCACTGAGTTTACAAACCGCCTGCTTCTCAGCTTTCCTTGAAGCAGACGCTACCGGGAGCGGAGCAGGTAAAGCCGGCTCCCAAGAGCTACGTATGATCTATGCAAATTCTCTGCCTGTCATGCATGGCGCAGAGTAGAACCTAAAGGGGCGGAGGTTCGCGACTCGCGCTCTGTGGAACCTCATTAAACTTGAATGTAGAACTATTTTGAAAACTGATGGAAGGAACTGACAAAAGGTTGAATTGAGCAAAATTCTTCAGTTTTCTTAATGTAAGTTTCTGTATGTTTTATTCAGTGGTTAATGTACTGGCAGTGGCAAATCTGTGCACTCTGTTCACAATCTCAAGCCGTCTGTGGGAAAATGTTTAAATGAGAAATTATGTACACCACGCTGTAGTTTAATGTATTTCGTGTTTTTTCGTTATCTTTGACTTTATTCTGATTTCAAATATTAATGGCTTCTACGGAGTCTGTTTAAACTTACTTATTATTTTAACGACTGGCTAACATTCTGCTAATTTTTTACAACAACTAGAATATGGTTATGTTCAAAATATATTTTATATAGGTGAAAAATTAACAAACTTGGTGCATGAAAAATAAGTGTACAGCGAAATAATGCTTCGTATACATACTTTGTATTTACTTCCCTGCAGATGTGTCTGCATATTTGTGTACGTCTGTGACATAATATTACACACCATGCCATAAAGGACAAAACGTTCATAACAACATTTTAATAACATCTTTTAATGCAATTCTGCTTTATATACGAGGGTGGATCGAAAGGTATTGCAAAATATTCTTTTTTTTTTTTACAAAAAAGGTTCAATTGAAAAAAGTCACAAATGAACTCGCAGCTTTTACCTCCTTTTCGACATAGTTGCCAACTTTCTCAACACATTTGTCTCATCGTGATACCAGTTTCAATATGTCCTGTTCGTAGAATTCCGTTTCCCTGCGGACTGCTGATTTCACACCCGCATCTGTCGCAAAACGTTGGCCGGCCAGGAAATTTTTCATGGGACCAAACAGATGAAGGTCTGTAGGTGCAAGTGCCGGACTGTGTGGTACATGATGGAGCACCTCCCAACCAAATTTGGTAATCTTCTGACGAACAGCAGCAATATGGGGGCGAACATTGTCATGAAGTTTCACACCGTCAGCATTAATGCTGTAGCGTTTGTCACGAAGGGCACGACGCAACTTCACCAAAATTGTAATGTAGGCTGCAGCAAAGTCTAGTAATAAAACACCATGTACTCCCCAGAACGCTGTCACAAGTGCTTTTCTAGCAGATTGGGCCACTTTGAATTTTTTCTTTTCTGGGAAACCAGCATGTTTCCACTCCATACTTGTCTGCTTTATTTCGCGCATGTAATGGTATGCCCACGACTTATCACAAGTGACGATTCCTTTCAGAAAGTCATAGGCTGCTGCGGTTTACCGTGTTAAGCGGGCCAAGCTTGACATTCGCTGTTCCTTGTGGTTGTCTATCAGGTTCTTAGCCACCCAACGAGCACTAACGTTACGAAATTTCAACTGTAATGTACAATATCGTACATTGCACCATAGGAAATGTTGAACTGTTACGACAATGTTTGCAGTTGCACACGCCGGTCGTTCAAAATTGCGGCCTCAGTGTCTCTAACATTGTGCGGGGTTGCAGCTGTTACCGGCCTCCCTGAGCGTGGCGAATTACTAAGGTTCACACGGCCCTCAAACCACCTGGAAGAATGCACACCACATGGAGACATTACTGCGGTCCATGCAATCATCCCCATACATGCCAAGCACACGTGGACGATAGTAGCATGAGCACCATATTTGTTGCGTAGTTAACGCTCCTTACGCTAGAGCTGCACATGAAACAAAAAATACTCTCTGTAGTGAAAACTTCAGACTATATCTGTGTGAAATTGCAACCTTCCAGCTGCAATTCCAGGGCAGAGAAAAATTATTGTGCGTTACTTTTTGATCCGCCCTCGTATGTAACGAGTTTGAGGGGATGCAGAAATGTTTTCTAGCGATGTTAGTCAATAATATATATTTTTTTATTTTACTGTCAAAAATGCACCATACCTTAAACTACACATTTGAAAAGTTCCGTTGTCCTAGGGCGGATGTAACACACATTTTTGATGGCATTTTAAACTGTTGCGCTCGTTAAAAGACTGTCTATATAAAACTTTAAAAACATTTTTCTCAGCTTCAATTGTTTTGTTATTTTCCCATATTCAAAATCTATCTTCTCTCACAAAAATACAGACAGGGGTTTAAAATTGTTTTCTTGAAACAAAATAGAATGTGTGTAATAAAATGTCTGGATGGATTTTTTATGCTGGTCACAGATTAGTTCAAAACAATAATTAGGTAATCGTGCGCAATTTTTGCAGCTTTTTCACTTCGTGATATAATTATTTTAAAGACTATTCAGTATAGAAGACTTTCAAATAATTTTTTAAAAAAAGGTAATAAAATTCACTTTTGAAAATGGTGTATGTAGCTCAATAACTGCATAAGAAGATATATTTTTAATTTATTCAATAAATCGAATAAATAAATTAATATATCCAGAATAAAACCACATATTTGAGTGGAAATTGATTGAAATCTTATTTTATTACTTGCAATACCTGTATAAAATATTAAATCTGAAGCTTTAATACTTTGCTAAATCACTTTCATCACTTCGATGTCCCCTTAAAATAGTATTTAAAGACATTTAACGCGTTTGTTGTAAATTATAATTTTCATGAACTAATCCTTTTCATTCGTTTTCTTAATTATCTGTAACGAAATGCTTAATTATCTAACTTATCCGGAATGCGGACTTTCTACCTTTTGTTTTTTTATTACTTAAGCCTAATCGGAGAAAAAAAAGTATTGAGCATCTTCACTAGTGTCATAAATGATTTTCTTTAACAATTTCTGTAACAAATGTTCTGCCTAATCCTAGATACATAATTTTATCCAAGATGCCTTACGATTTGTCTTTCGTAATTCACGTCCAAGCATGGTAATGGTACTCCGTCGGATTAGTTCATATCCGAACGACGTACATACCGAGAGAAATTTTGCTTTATATCTAGCAGTTTTGATGCTGTTCTGTTACCACAGTAGTAGGTGTTAATGAAGAATCTAGGGGTATACCTCCGATGGCTGTAAAAGTCTACAGACTCGTGAAATATAAGCTGGAAAATATTTTAGTAACCAGAAGGAGTTAGACAGAAACTTTCTGTCGTATCTTCGTGTATTGCTGCATTTTCATGGAAAATGTTGTCAACATTGTTTATAAGATATTTATTTTTGAGAGTTTAGTGAGCATGAAAACCTAAAATGCTTTCCAAATCAACAAAGGGAATAGGATTCTAAACTAATGTTATTTTTCAAATTGTATATTTCTACATCTTACTTTACTTATTAGCAAAACTCCAGTAAGTAGTAAAATTATTGCAAGTCAAATCAACTTTGTGAATTAAAGTTGAAAAAATAATAAAATGCTGATAACGAATTTCAGTTATCCATAATAACATTAACAAATATTTTAACGAATAAGTGTGTATTAAGTATGCCATTAAGTTTTCACATTCTCTGAAATACTTTTTTCTGGAAGCGTAAAAATGTAAAATGATAACAAGCGTTTGCTTGGGGACTAATGCTCTGCTTCAGCAGATTTATGGCAGCAATCTCTTTATAGGCCTTTACGGCGCTATAATTTCTTTCGCGAACTATATGACGGTTAAATGCAAGTCATAAAGGATGTTCCACTGTGTTTCAGCATGCCTTGTATTCACTTAAGCTGAGATGTATGCTGTCAAATACAAAGCTGTTTGGTTAATAGTTTGAAAAACAAAAGCTCCTACCCACTGCCTCCGTGGTCGAGTGGTCAGCGAGCTGACTTCTCACCCGGTGGTCCCGGTTTCGATTCCCGACCGGGCCGGAGAATTTGTCTTTAACCAGAACTATTCCCTATTCCCCATACAATCTGGAAGTATGAATATGAGTGTGAATGTGCGTGTGTTTAGTAATATAAAGTTTATTAACCAAATGTTCTGAACCTACAGTTTCACAATTCAAAGCCCCCGATATGACCATTGATGTTAAAGGGAGCTATACAAGTGAAACAATAAAAAAACCTGCTACCTTTAATGCGGTTTATTTTCGGCGCCGTCCATTAGATCAAACCGTCGTTGAGGATGGCTCGAGGACAACTTTCATATTCTGGAGGGTTAATATCTTATAACTAAAAGCAGTAACGTCACACAATGTAATCCTTTGTTCGAAATTCGGGTACTGCCATCTCTGGCACTTTGAAGACTCTAAGGACCGGATTTCACTCCGTCACACGCACAATGTTGCGTGGAGTAATTTTTCTGCAGCCAGCTGAAATTACTTTTACATTTTGCATTCATTCTGAGGAAGTAAAAAGAGCAGTTCATCGTGTTGTATTTTTATATATGAACAGAAATGCAGGAATAGTTAAAAATGGTTGACCATGCGAGAGTTCAATGAGCAAAATAATATTCAACTTTTGGTTGACTGCACCTGAAATGCCGACGTTTACCGTGAGAGGAATGTGTTCTAACTCCTTCTAATCAGTATAAAATACTTAACTATCACATCTGGAAATATAAAAGTGTGGTTATTTGCTTGAATGGGTGTAAATTAGAACATTTTATTATTTATGTACTAGCAAAGATACATCTTTTGTAAATAGCCGATTGCTTTGTGGTTTGAGCAGCTCCTAAAATAGAAGTATGCTTGGGGTAGACCATTGAGTTTTTAAGGGTTTTTTTTATACTTATTAGTGTGCATAAGCATAAAAGTGACATCATGTGACAGTAAAGTATGTAAATGATTTGCAATGTGCTGTTACAATAATTATTGATGTTGAAAGATAACGAGATAAACTCGTGAATATTAAAGTTCAGCTTTCATTTGACATGTTACACCCATGGAGTTTTTGAGGCGATTGTAGCCAACTGCCGCTTTTGCACTGTTACACTAAGACGGAAACTCGGTTAACACCGTGTACACCGCTTTACTTCCGGCCGGAACGAGAGGCTACCCATCGTACTCCGTGTGTAAACATGCGACCCTCAACGTCTAATTCCCCGAAGGCTGTAGCTGTGGCAGGGACTGATTTAGCTTTGGCTTTGCTTTGATATTAGCTTTACTGTCATCCACAGCATTTTATCCAATAGCCGAGAGTTAACTATTGATCGCAACGCGGTTCTCGTTCAGGCATTTAGCATATTTACCAATAAAAGACTTTACATCAAAACCTGTGTATGTTTCACACGTGATATAAAACCAGCACAAAGAATTCAGCTCAACTGTGTACGCTCTAAAGAACAAAAGAGAGTCTTTTCCGTTGGGCTTTGTATGGTTCCGCGAATTTTGGAGTGAGGCTAGTTTTGAGAGAGTGTTTAGAAATTAAAAGGCTCTCTCGGACAGGCGTGATACGGTCATGAAACCCCGTGCTTCTTGTAACAGTCTTACAGATTCAATCACGGTCTGCGTCGGTGGGTTGTGAGAAACCACATTCAGCAGATGCAGGAGGACAAACAATATATAAAAGAAAGCGTATTCTTCACGATTATCGTCATCCACATAATTATAAAGGCAGGAAATAGCAGGACATGCAAATAATTAGTCAGATTTCTAATCACACGAAATTGGTGAAAGTACCTTTATCCCAATACATGCTGACTAAATCTAGACATGCAGTAAACGTTGTTAGGCACATGTATTTTAGCACCCGAAACACCGAAGACTGTTAGGCATATAGATTTTAATAATAAGTATGATACCCTAATTTAAAAGCAATCATTAAAATGTATAGTTAACTTTAATAGTTTATTCCTCAGCAAACCTGTTTGATAATCAATAATTAGTTCTGTTCAGGAAATTTAATAATGCAGAGTATTTTTCGTAACATAGACATCATTTTGTCTGAAAATGCATTCAGAAACCGCCTAACACACACACATACACACACAAACGTTTAACAAGACTTCTTTATTCTGACATAAGTTTTAATAAACGCTTTATAAGACTTTTCGAAATCCTCCAGAGTTTGAAAGTCTCAAATATCGGTTCCTTTGGGAGGTGATTTATGTTTCGTTCACTTCTGCAGCTATATACCTGATTTTTTTTTTACATACAACATACAAAATTTTGCCATAGTTCCATAACTTCAGTAAAGATTACTTCAATCTCAATTTCCAGACATTATTTCTGTTTCTATCATTTATGAAACACACGATAATATTCCAAACTTCTAGCACACACTTGTAGGTTACGTTTATTTAAAATACATAAAATATTGCCTACGATATTTTAGAGGTTCACGGCAACAGCAATTCCAAACAACAGATCCGCTTCTGACGAACTCTCTGAATGCCAGGTGCAGAAGAGGAACTACAATGCACTACTGCTTTTTTAAATAATATACCTAATATGTTGGGTTCTGGCATGAGTATAGTTCTGTGGCGTATCCTGATAAATGGACTAGGGTATGCACTTCGAATTCTAATGTTTAAAACAAAATAAGGAGAAAGAGTGCGAGTGAAATAAATAAATAATAATAATGATAACAATATATTAGTATTATAATTAGTATAAGTATTATTATTATTATAAACCAAATTTTTTTATTCAATCGAAAATATTCAAAGTATGTTGCAAAAATGAATTAACTTTCCTATCTATGTTCTGGGCTGCATCCGTAAAATCAGAAAAGAGAAACAGTATATATTTTAAAAACCGCTTTCTAATTTTCTTGGTCGTCACAGTGTTAATGTGAAAATTAAGTCGTTCTGTATATCAAACGAGGTAGCACGAAATGAAGTGGTTTTGAGACACACGCATATTTCCTTATTCAATGAAATTCCCATTTTTAGTTGATTCAGAACCTTCAATGCGGCCACGAAATGGAAATCCTTGTTATCCCTAAAATACATACAAGTCGTATGCAATATGCCAGTGTTGCCGAGTTTTTTGTACCTTGCCTAAACGTTATGGGGCTCATTTGATACCTTAATTGTTAGTGTGTATACAGAATTAAATTCCCCAGTTTTTACCCAATATGTTTAGCTCTTTTTCAACAATAATTTAATTACAGGAATAGCTATTTGCTGGTTTATAATTTTTTCAACTTGACATTACCGATTACGATCCAAACCGGCTGTACCTTAAACAACAAAAAACATAATTAGCAAAGCAATTTATTTAGAGTCCTACACCTACAAAGCCTTTTATTTTATTTATTTATTTTACAGTTTTAATACCCGCTTTTACTACATATGGCCCTTAGGTGATAACACACATGATGCATGGAATGAGTATGGAACACCGGTGGAAGGCGATGACGGGGAAACCGGAGAACCTGGAGAAAACTCCTCCCTGCGCCGCTTTGTCCACCACAAATCTCATATGCGGTTGGTTGGTATTGAACTCGGGCCGCCTAGCTGAGAGGCGAGTGGCCTAACCACTCGGCCACGGCGTGGCCAAAGAGGCCTTTATCATATATTTTTTACCATTAATATGTCTCAGACGTTTTTAGTATTATATGTGTAAAATGTTTCGGCTTATGGTTTAACTGTATTTTCCTTTGCAATAAAACTAAACTCACTCACTCACTCACTCTCTCTCTCTCTCTCTCTCTCTCTCTGTCTCTCTTTCAGTTTGTTGATGCACAACAGTTGGATTACACATGCGCTTTCCTCCTGGTAACGCATGCAGATGTACATTAACAATGTATATACTCTTCTCTCATTTACTTGGTGTAGTTTTCATCATACGTTCACTCAAACGTACTGTCCAAAATGCTGTAATCTATTAGGTTCACAAGAACTTAAGAAGGATGTAATTAATTTTCGCTTTGAACCACTTTAACCTTACCAAGCAAAATGTATTCTACCGCGTTACAACCGCTTCGCGCGCACATTGATGACACTGACGTGCAGCATGAAGAAAGTGCACCTACCTAACCACTTGCATGACTGGCGTGATACGCTGAAGAGCATTTCATGGAAAAACCGCTATTCCAAACGTACTCAACAAAGATTAATGCAGTAGAAAATTGTAAATTAAGGTAATGATAAGCTATATATTTCACCCACATCCATTGACGTTATGCACCTAGAATAGTTGTTCACTGTTTATTTTCTGAGAAAAAACAACAACATTGTATTTCATTTATCGTACAGAAAAGAGTTTCATGTTAAATGCTAAGGAAAAAATAAAGACAATGCTTGTTCCTTTTTAGTACCAAAAGCATTGCCAGCATCACTTATTCTGAACTTACACGGTGAGTTAACTGCTTTCTGAAGGATGTCACACAACTTAGGGTTTCAGAATAATACACAATCATATAAAGCATGTAGTTGTGCTTGAAAGCACGTGAATCACACGGACATTTTGCATATAATTGAAGTTAGCCATGAGAGGTGAGCGTTTTCTTTCCCTTGAATTATTTTGCTCTGTGTTCCTATAAATGCACAATATATGATTTTTAGAACAAAGCAAAGAAACAAAAAAACAGTGCATCGTTAATTACGAAGGCACAGAAGTTCCTGTTAGTTTCTCAGCAAGACAGAAGTCCCCTGTAGGCTGAAAGCAAAGAAGATATTTGCGTGGTAATTTTTTTCTATAATAAATGAAAAACTGTCCAGAGGCACTTGGTTGATTGCTGCGGCCCCTTTGTAGTTATAAATCAAAACTGTTCAGTTGCACAGCAAAATATTTCGGTTTTGAATTTGGTTGGCAAGTTTTATAGAGTTAAAAACGTGTTGTTCAGTCCATTTGTCAACCACAGTTTTGAGATTAATGATTTCTATTAGAATGAATACTATTTCACGAATATTACTGCATTCGAACAAGAGAGTATGTAGTTGCAATATGAATAATTTGTCACTGAATGTAACTCGCCATTGTATAAGAATGTCAGGCTTTTCTTTCCAACATGTGCCGCGCAAGTTTAAACGTTCAACGTGAACGGAATGTTTTTTTCGAAGAATGGCTGTAGTTTTTTTTTATCTAGCTGTATTTAAAATAACTACTATGATTTCATGGCGTATATAACTTAAGGATTTGAAGTTTTTATTTATTTACTTTTCGCTCATGCAGCCATGCTGAAGAATACAGTCGAGCCAGATTATCCATCATGTATCGCCCAATGTAATGCTGCCAATAATCTTTTTCGTCAATAAATTACATAACTCTATAACCATGTTCCTAAATTACGATGATACTAACTCACTCGTTAACTTAGTGTAGGCTAAACCAAATCGCTACACCATCATTATTATTTTTGTTTGTTTGTTGTTTTATTGAGCATATATCATACATACTAAGGATCCAGTTGCCCTCTGTGATGTGCCCCAGATGGAATTTACGTAGACTTATTTTACATTCGTCGATTTAATGACGTGGCCGCGACCGCCAATTCCTTCTCTTGGAGTGTATTTGGTATCGCTGGAGACCATGCACACTTCAAGGCAATAACTGAACCATTCAGATACTGCGTGCGAGCCACATTGGTCTCCAACCAAACACTCCATTACCTAATGTATGATGTAGATAAAAGAATAATATTTTGTAATACCATATTGTAGAGAAAAGCATGTGAATGGAACCCATAAAATTTTTTCGTCTTGTTTTAAATGTCGCATACACCTCGCATTTGCGAGCAGAGCCTTAAGAGGAAATGAGAGGGAAACGGGGAAGGTGAAATATGCACACCGGGTGGTACGAAGTTAGGCAAGGAAGAAAACTGGTCTAAATTTCGCCTTTGGAAACTAGAAGACGGCTGTAGGGAGAAGGGAGTTTAAATCCTGCGTCCGCGATTCAATACGGAAGAGTTTATGAGAGACCGAAGTTCAGAGAATGGCGAGGCGCCGACCTTGAGGAATACTGAAGGGTAGGAAGGCCACTCAAAGGGGAGGAAACTTGTCCTTAGGCTGCAAGAGAATCGGGTAGTGGACCAACTTAGCACGACATGGGGACGCCAGCCGTTCACTCCCTTAACAATGCTTTCAGGCAAAAGAAGTCGAAGAAGAAGAGTTTCTGGCTACGGCAAAAAGTGGCACGATATACTGAAAAAAAGGGGGAACAAGATCCCGACAACTCAAAACTTTTCTCCTAAGCAAAATAGCTGTACGGGATGGAGAAGGACATTATAAAGAAGTACACGGAGACAAAAAGGATAGAGTATCCTTGGATCCATTCAAATTTCCATTTATCTCTAAATAATCACATAATAAAAGAGAAAGTAACATTTGGAAATGTATTTACAAAATACGTAGATATTTTAAGTAACGTCGAGAAAGTAAATTTATCAGGAAAGAAAGAAAGAAAGAAAGAAAGAAAGAAAGAAGAAACTCTGATGCTCCAGATGTGTAAGTACTAGATGAAAGTTAATTGATAAAAACTGTATAATTATCTTAATGGACAAGTGTAAAGAATTGACTTCGCTTCAAATTCTAGTCTTGTGGGCTTAATATAATCTAACGTAAAGCCATGTCAAAAGTGATAATATAACAATAAGAGAAAAATTGGTTTATCGCGCTTTTAGATAATTGTTAAAACACATCACTACATAGTAGAATATACAGTGTAAATTATATAGAAAAAAAATATATTCGCGTATCTCCACTTGTGTACGTTCACAACGAAATACACCACTGTTATTGAATAACAACGAATGAGCTCATCCTTGCGACTGTAACTACCATTTTCATTCATGTAATCGAGAAACTTTTGAAAACTAAAGTCTATTCAATATGGACCAACATCTTTATGAAACTATGAATTATACTAATCGCAAATTAGGACATGGTTAAGAATAAACGGTATTATTTTAAGCAGCGTTTATATTATGGCAGAATGCACTTTGACATAATTTATGTTTTAAAGTGTGCCATAACTCAATATTTTCCTCAGCTGGAAATAAATACTAATCGCAACAATGCTCTTCAAGTTTGGACTCTAGCAACACTTGTGGGCCTCAGTTGAATATACCTACCGAATGGCTCGACTGCCCCATATTTGACGTGTGCAGATAATCCCTCCTTGCAATAAAATAACAGAACGCAACGGGCCTATTTCAAATTAAAACCCAGCCAGTAGGGAACTGGCGTAAGTGACTTTCGATTTATCCCCTTGCTTATCAGAGGAGACGGAAAGTGGGTCGCGTTCATTGATAGGGATATGATGCCAGTTCCCCACCGGCGGGTTTTAATTTGAAATAGCCCCGTTGAGTTTTGGGCCACATGGTATTTCTTGGTTGCTTGGATTTGATTACCGGAAACATCATCTAGAGGAAGCAGTCAGCATGTTACGTTAATTTTAATTAGGGTGAAGGAATTTGGAGCTGTGATAAGGATAGAAATTAAAAGGTAAGTGAAGAAAAAGCACACTACCGCGTTAGTACCTACTTGGTAAATATTGGTACTAGTTGCAGGTTTGTGACCTGGAACGGGTAGATTTTTTTTTTTTTTTTTATAGTGCTTAATGGAACCGCAGAAGATGACACTGATGATACAGGGAATGAAAATGGAGCATCGGTGGAATGCAATGGCGGGGTAAACTGGAGAAAACCCACCTCTGCGACGCTTTGTCCACCACAAATCCCACATGCTGTCGCCTGGGATCGAACCTAGGCCACCTTGGTGAGAGGCGAGTGGTCTAACCACTCGGCCACGGCGCGGCTGGTGCAGGTGAATGTGGGCGGGATGAACGACCATGGAACAAGCCCCTGATTTGGTACTCGTGCATTACAAGAGAAGTACAAAGAGGTTCTGTATTTGTTTACTTTCCAAATTATTTACTTTCATTGTGCTTGAGGGCGCGGATTTCCTCTGTTGTGGTTTGATGTAGTGGAAGTTGAAGTGAAAGTACACGTGGTTCCATGAAGTTCTGGTGAATAGGTGCCTCTCTAAGTTAGTGGTGACTGTCCTGTAGTTGTTGAAGTTTCTGATAGATGTTTGATTCGCTTTTTTTGTTTTAGCTCTCGAAGCCTACGCCGACGATGGCGTATTCAATGTCGGAAAATGGCTGCGGGTTCGAGGAGGGTACTAAGGTGTCCCCCACAGGAGCTATCGATGACGGATCCTGATTATCAGTGTTCAATAACAATACAGTGATTGTAGCTTTCGTTTTGGACAAGCTGAAGAATATAACAGATAGGTTGCGAGAGACAAATGATTATCCACTTTCCAACAATAGTACAAAGTAATTTAAGTATATGCTTAATAGACTGAGTGTCCACCATGGCAATGCTTGTACCACCACGTGCCAACATGTAATCTTGACGTGCCTAGGCTATCGTATTTAATGTTTAATTCCGGATTTTCTTCCTAAATTAGTAGTTTCTTATAGATGTAACTTACCAGAGTATTGCCCAACAAAAGTTGCTCTAAAAATTTGGTTCTAATGAAGGATCACTCTGCAGCTTGAATATCTCTAAATTTCTTTTCATTATTTTGTCCTTATAGGATATTTCACCTCTGTCCTCATTGTTTGGGTATGTAATAAGAAAAACACACGAAACGTATAGGGCAATTCAAGAAGTAACAATCGTTTTTGGATCCCACTCTGCAGATTGCTATCATGCTTCTAGGTTCAGATGGTTTCCTCAGCACCTTTTCTTAATGTAGTGTGAGTACCATTTGAAACATTTTGAGCATTATTTGATTGTTCAAATTGAACTGTCTGATATAATATCCTGTTGAATTTGAGGTGACAGGTGTTATTCGATATTTTAATATTCGGAATTTGAAACTTGTGGAAATTTCCCGTCAACAGAAGGAAGTGTATGGTGATAATGAATGGAGAAAGAACTGAATAAAGTGGTGTGAAAAATCAACAATAGGCGAAGAAATGTGTTTAACGAAACTTGACCTGCTCATCAAACCTCATCACATATGATTTGAAGAATAAAGTGAACAACGAAATCGGGGAGACACGTAAACCTAGAAGAGTTACAGGTTTTGTTCCCAAACATTTCTCGTTCTCTGCATGGTGATCTTTGCTTAATGGACTGGTGGCAGCCAACTACAACAGGAGAATTCCAAAGCTCGTGGACTGATATTGAATGGATAAAAATGGAAGTGATTATGTATAGAAATAAAGTAACCTCAGTTTTAAAAGTGACATATTTATTTTTAAAATAAAATGTTTCGAATGTATTAAAGCCAAACGGCCATTACTTCCTGCATTACCCTCATATAAATAACAACACATTCTTCAAAGGAAAATCCACATTTTCATACCAGTCTTTCTTATTTCATATATGTTCGTATTATGTATATAGCTTAATGCATTTCGTATAAAACAGGTAAAAGTAATATTTATGCAACGCTATAAATATTTTAAAAGTTTTTTGGAAAGCCCTTTTATGGTTTAAAAGTTTCTTGTGTATAAACTATTAATCGTTCAGGATTGTGTTACTTTTAAAGCGTACTGTGTTATTTCTCCTTAAAATGTTTAAAATTTTGCTCTTGCAAAAGTAAAATGAAAACAAATTTCAATGTTCCTTCTAGAACACAATACAATATATACTAAAATGTGCGTTATGTTAGTAATATTCTCTTTCTTTTAAGCTTCAAACAGAGTGTTAATGCAGTTTCTATGACAAATTAACTGTGTAATTTTCTGCCGCAAACATTAAGAAACGTAATGTTACAAAATATAATATACATTTAATTCCATATTACATATGAATTAATATAATGCTGAAGTTCTTTAATATTAATTTTGAATATGGATTGGCGTACATTTGTGTTTAGGCAAAATTAGGACATTTTTACAAATTGATTCTTAAGTATAATTTCCAACTATAAACACCAGTGCCAAATGCCCGATGCAAAATAGATGCTTGCAATATGCCTAACGAATAAGGAGCGCCAATCCATTGACAACATTCAGAATCGGCGACATACAGGAAGTTGCAGCGATTAATAATGATAAAATAATCTCAGCGCACCATCAGAAGAACGTAAACTCATGAGAAATCATTTTGGTATTGTGACATTGGCTCATTTGTATCGTTTGCTTAATTACTACCCTTTAGCCTATCTCTCGCTAACTTGAACCTCTTTCTTCCAGTTTACAGCTTACTTCTCGACAGTAATACACTTTGCAGTTGGTACCGCAAGTTAAAATTTCTTTAAAATGTGCAATTGTCTGATAAACAGAATCCTTTCTATCTTCTAAAAGTAAGCATAGACACTAGAAATTTTTTAGTTTTTAAAGCAAACGGTCTCTAATGACAATACGACGTAGTTCCGAACATGCCTTTGTGTGTCAAGACAAATGCTGGTCCAATTTGGTATCATGAATAGTATACCCCATTAGGTAAATCGGCTTTTTGGAGGACATTTTCATACACTGCCATAGTTTCAGGATTGTAAAGAAAAACAGATTGATAAAGTACTCATCTATTCACTGATTTCGCATTGCCATGATAGTAAATTGAAGAAGCTTCAGTGATTTTCCAATAAGAAATTGTATTTATAACACTTGTAAAATCGTTACTAATGAGACCATATTGTTACAAGCTTTGGACGAGTAAATTTAAACGTTTTCCGTATCCATTTGTAAATCATGTTCTGCTATTGTTAAAACGTAATATATCTATAACCTATTTGTGGTTTTCAGTTTGATTTCCTGTTCTCCAACTTCAGACTGACTTCGGTGATTTATGGAAAAACCACCATATTAAGTACACATGTCTTCTGTCCAGAATCTGGGTGCTGAAATGGAAATAATGAAGGAATTTTAAAAGCTTCATGAAAAAGGATGGAAAAGAATACATAAAAGAATGGATTTGAGAGCGCATTTTACAAGTTTTAACAAAACCCCATTGCGAAGCCTTGGACAGTATAAATTAATAATTAACTTGTGTTAAGCACTGGTGAGTTGTGGTTTTATAAGACAATCCTATAACAAATGCAACATTTAGTCATTTCTGAATAAATAAAGACATTTGCAATGAATATTAAAACAGTAACATTTTATTGCATCCATTCGTTATTACCATAAATTAGGACAACCATTTTGCCATTTTAAGCAAATAAAGTGTGGTCAAATTCTGTCCAAGGCACTCTTTCAATAGCGAATGTCTTAAATATAGTTACAATTATAATTTATTTTTCAGTAAAAAGGTGGTCTCACAAGGAAGACTGCCATACAAAAATAAATGTAACCAAAAATAACTACATACAAATAAGAACGAAGCGAATATTGAAAAACTAAGAAGTCCGAAGCAAAGTTATGAGGAGCGGATTTAAGAAATGTTTTAAAGCCAATGTCTTATACTATCGAGAGCTTAATCCGGCATGATAACCGCAATGTTTTTGGAACACAGTTATTTTGCAGCAACAGCAATGTTTATGGAGCTGCCGGAAAATGATGGGGTTATGCACCCTCGAAAATTCCAGGATTATTTGAATCGGAACACTTTTCTTTCTTTCATTTTTTTTCGCAGTTATTTAGAACAGAAGTGACGGACAGTGACACTGTAGCAATTCCCGACAGAGAACGCCACAGGGATGATACGCTCCCATTTCTACCATCAGACGTTGAATCAACTCCCCGAAAATGAAGCTGGAGCCAACATGCTTGGTATCTGCTACGTTCTTCACTGAGCCTTCACCACCCCATTCTCCACCCCTAGACCCCTTTTAATAACGAGTGAGAGTTAAAGGCAGAGGAAGAAGGAATGTGTCGACACACGTGGACCTCAGGACACTTGAATAGTGCTCTTTTTATACTCAGAATTTCAACTTATTTCATTTCCGGCTGGGTTGGTCATGCAAGCAGACAGACGGGGCTTTAATTCGGGAGATCTCAAAGCAGCGTACAAGCTCGCACTTTTGTTACGCTAGGGATTTCTACTCATTTCGCTTTGAATTTGTGGAAATTGAGGAGCAAGAGGGAGGGAAAGGGTTAGAGATCCGTTTTTATTTCAACTTGTGACGATTCTCAAACATCGAAAATCTGCCTGGCCAATGTGCCGAGCGCTCGTTTGGCGTCCTGTAAATGACACATTCATTGGATTCGGTTTGGTGAGGATTTCATCCTAACATATTTTACGACTGCACTTTCACATCAACCTATCCTACTCACAGGGCTTTGGTTACAAGATCTAAAGATTCGCTGTCAAGTCATCTCATTTTGCAGAAGTATAGGTACCCTAATTTAGGTATAATATCCGATATCGTTGTTGCAATTTTCACAGTTTACGGTCACTGCTGTACCGCGGTTAAAATATATCGGAGCAAAAGTAAGTTAAGTTAAATTTTGTGCATTTTATGCTTATATTTTCCTCTGCGCTTTACAGAGTCTCTCCGAATAATGTTACATGAAATCGCTAAAATTTGAAACTCCACTTTACTACTATTTCACTCGCAGGGTGAGCACTTTATATGTATTCTGATAAATGCTTTTATAAACTGTAGGTCAGTATCAGTCAAATGAATGCCATTGAGACCAGAGACTGCGGATCTCTGGCTCTCTGCCACAGAGAGAAGAGCTCTCTGAGAAGCGTAGGACAGATGGGGTAACGGAAAATGCTAAGCGGGCGATGTTCGAGGTCCTTATTGGTGAAAGAGGAAAGACTGCAGTACTTTGTATATACGTAATTGGAAAACCGGTCTTGCGTTTGGATTCCTAGTTTCCTCCGGGGTACATATAACCAAAGATGCACTAATAGTTTACATACTTGTTTACGTCTGTTTTGAAAACTCAGGTTTGCAGAGATCTTAAATAGCATGGGTGAAATTGTGCTCAAATAAGCTCGTGTGAATAAATGTTAGCAGGCATATATCATATAAAGATATAAGAAACTTCAGAAAAAGCCTTATCTGGGTAACGCTCCCAAACAAATTTAAACCACACTCCCCCAGATTTGGAAGGAAACATTTACTTTAGGCTACTCAGATGGACATTACACGTATGTAATTAGGACGGCGTTGAGTTAGCGAACATAAATAACATAGGATTATTTATATTATTATTATTATTATAATAATAATAATTATATTAACAAGCACCATGCAAAGAGAAAACAAGTTGTTTATATCTGCTCTGAAAAATAACCAATTGCATGACAGGAATCTTCGTAACTTACATTAATGACGGGGAAGTATAAACAAAACAGTGCAAACTTGTCTATTCTAAAGGATACGCGAATAAGGTGGAGTAGCAGCGCCTGTTGCAGTGAGTGCAGTGATATAGGGTTTACCGGGAATACAGGGTGTTTCAAAACGACACCAAACGAAGGCGTGGACCTTGTTGGTCATACCGTACGTTATACGTGAATATAATTTTCAGCTCTAAATTCGGCACATACGAAAACTGACAAACTCACCATGGATTAGGCAGTCGTACATAACTAAATGTCACGTGCCTGGCCCACTCCAAGAGAGATTCCGGTTGGTAGCGAAGGTCCCAGTCGCGTGGTTTAGGCGGGGTTTGATTGACATGCCGGCGCGGCACTGTCGCCTTAGTGATGGAAAACGTAGCATGTGGGTTTTGTTATGTGTTTCGTATAACACGTTCTGAGGTTGTTTACGTATCGTATGACAAACGTTGTTCCTTCGCTGCCTAATTCCAAATGGGTGCTATTTTTAAGCACACATAAAGCTTTAAATAGGAGAGTTTGAAAGTTGCGACATCAAGCTTCGCACAAGTTTAAAGATAATCGACTGCTATTTTCGTTTGGTGTCGTTTTGAAATAGCCTGTATAAACACTGGTCAAAATTACCAATTTAGGTGATGACATAGCCATTAGGCATAGCTGAAAACGAAAAAACTGTACAACAAAACATTTCATATAATTTCGTTCTGGCTCCTACTCTTCTTACTTTGATTATTACGTGCCAAGTAGATAAAGGAGGTATTACATTCCACTGGAGAATCCGACATTATATTTTCAGGCCCTTGAGTCTAAAAATACTTTGAGAATCATAGTCTCCGCGCACGCGTGCTTGTGTTTGTGTATGTGTACGTGTACACCATAACTCGTACACGAAAACTCGAATAACTACCTAACATAATATAGAAGCTCAAAATTTTCCAAAGAGGCGGGCGGCATGAAGATTCAAGAAAAGTCCTCGAATTTATACTACCCTTTAATGGGAAGTGTGTTCGAAATCATTGATTGTTTTTTCCTCCAAAATTTTCAAGATTTTTCTTTTTTTCTGTTTGATTAAAACGTCTATTATGTATATTTCCATGACAAAGTGTATATCTTGAATTTTCCGGGAAAATTCTAAAGTGTTCTCCTCGTTTAGAAATAATTTGATAATTTTGTATACCGGTTAAACGTTAAGAGATAAAATATGTATTTAACTTTTTTTAGCATGAGTTATTTCTGATATATCCTATATTATTGGTCTGAATTGTCTACTTCGTTATTTTTAAAGTGACATGGCTATTCAGATGTTTCTTAAAATGTACTGGGAAAAGCGTCACATTTCAGTGCCAGATTACAGCCAAAATTTTTAAACATTTGAATTTAGGTAGCTCCTGTGCAAACGTTTATCTTGATTAGTTTAAAGATAGTAGACAGAAGAATAAGCTTTTGCAAGAATTATTATTAATAACAATAATATTAGTGGGTAGAGTCATATGAATGAATCATATTGTAACAGTCTTTATTGACTCAAAAATTGTTTACTAATATAGTCTTAAAATCACTGCTGCAAATAATTCGCTCGACGTTTCGACGTATAGATGGTTTAGCTGCACGCCATCCATGCCGTGCACCACTGCAAGCTGACACTCCAGAGTCCTGACACTCAGGACTCAGTAAAATCTACAGCAAACCTAACCACCGCACTGAGATTCTTCCTCCTTTTTATAGCTACATATAGCGTCACAGTACTTCCTGAAAGTTTCTGGAAGCCGAAGCTTAAAGAGTCGCACTCCCGAAGGTTCCGATTACCGTCGCGTCGCTCTTCCTGTTGTTTACCCATCCAATGTGATGACACGCATACCAAAGCGAACTTGAGCAGCGCAGTCACACGCGGACAACAACATGACTATATATTTCCTTATTTCAAAGTAATATCTGCAGAATATACATGTAGTACAATTTGACATATTGTTCTTATAGCTATCCAAGTGTAAACGGTGTATAATGCATGCTTTTGTCTCTTGCGTTTTCCCCACTTCATTTCAGAAATGATGGCTCTAACAAGGGGTCATTGTCACGGTGATGTTATGGGTCGAGCTGGGAATTTTTGTGCAAGTAGATAGGAAATAAATATACCCGTGTCTTGGGTTTCTCCCCCTAATGGCTAAGTTTGGCAAAAAGACAGAAAGAAAAAAAAATAGTTTACAAATTAGAACGATTCACTAATATCTAATTCCTTGCACATATCTGTGTTTAAAAAATATTAAACAAGAGAACGTACAAAAATGTAAGATTTTATCACCCGTTACTGGGAAAAAATGACACGTAATTGTGACCGATTTTCCTTTCGGTAAATGAAATCTTGGTAACAGTGCGGTCTTTGCGCGTAGGTACTTTGTAGCCCCTGTGCGGGCAAAGTTTATTATCAGTGTTTGCCACAGTACCAGGCAGCTGATCGTTGAGCGGAAGACAGTTCTCAAGTCAGCCGTTGCAATTTAAAACCTCATATGTTTCTCTGGCGAATAGGACACTATGGGAAAGGAAACCGAAACATGGGTGTTATTATGTATTATTCGGTATATTTTATCTAATGTTAGCATGAATCTAGATTTTTAGACCTAGCCCATTTTGAATCAACTCTTAGTCCGTTCCGAGTCCAACGTTTCCTAGTCCTGATTTCAGGGCCGCCCAAAGGGGCCGAAAGGCAACCAGGGCTTATATCGAGGTGCCAAATATTACCGGATGCCTGGAAGTCACACACACACACACACACACACACACACAAATGTATATATAGAGCATTTTAAAGTGCTCTTCGTCTATTTATTACCCTTGATCTTTAGATCCATGATGGTTACTTACGGCATTTTACATATGTGTTTGGCTACTAAAGTACTCTCTCAATAATTTTGTTCATGTATATTCAAGTTAAACATCGGCGTCTGTAATAATGAATTTCAGTGGACTTGTACTTGATGACCTGTTGCACATATTTCTCGCACAGCGTCAACGGAAAGAGGACTGTGCACCACGTGCGTAAGGTGTTTACTGTGGTCTTTGATGCCAACATGTACATACCGCAATCAATATCAAAACATAGGTCTAAACATTGGATGTGACCCTAAAATTTGTTTTTCGAAATGTATTTTTCGGACCCGTGGTTGTCGCACAATCATTGCCTTTTGCACATTCATTTGTAATTCTGATAACGGGAACAGCTAAGAATAGCATTACTTAAAGAGCGTCCATAAATAAATAAATAAATAAATAAAATAAACGTCACCTACGGTGCCAATGAGTAGGGATGTAGAGTGCTTATTACTCTTCCTTTCAACAACACGAATGCTAACATAGTTGCCGAAAATGACGATGATGATAATAGTAACATTATTATTATTATTATTATTATTATTATTAAAGTTTTAGTCGCCCTCCGTGGTGTAATGGTTACCATGCTGACTTCATATACCCAAGGTCGCGGGTTCAAATCCGGCGGAGTACGATGGATTTTTCCTGGTGTAAAAATCCTTAGCATGGCTTCCTTCGAAAGGGAAGTAAAACCATTGGTCCCGTGTCGTAGATTTACGGCACGTAAAAGAACCTCAAGCCTGATAGAGAGGCCTCTCAGCAAAATTAAGCGGTCTTCCACGCCCAATTTAGAATGGGACGCTGAGAACCACAGCAGTTAAAGAGCGTCCATAAATAACACGCAATTTTCATTTTTAGTCAAACTGTTTTACGTAGGTGATTCTCTCATGATAGGACTGGAATCAGTACACGATTAGGTGAAATTTCTGTAATTTATCATTTATGGGATGATTCTACATAACTACATTTTAAAGTTCTAAACTTTTTGCATATATCTCAAACAGTTTATGAGAGGAATGCAAATAAATTACTTTTATTATGCTAATCAACTAAAAGTTCCATACGATGCAAATATAATTTGAAAACATTAGGAACACTATTAAATCATACTAAAATTAATAAAGAAACTGGTAAAAGAATTTTGTCACATTTCGGCTTGTTTCAGAATAAATTCTTAACTTCAATTTAGAAACTTTTTCACGGTTTATCCTATGCGATCACATTAATTATCAATAGCCTATGTAAATTAAAAAAATGTAGTACAAATCCTATGCTTATTGTTTTTTTTTTTAAATCTTTGTCTTTAAAAATCTGTTGAATGTTTAAAGAAGTTTACTTACAGTTGCAACTTTTGCAGTATTTTTAGAGTGAAGGTATAGAAAAATCCAACTTGAGAAAAACACGTTTAAAAGAATAATGCGCATAAGACTTGAAATGTTCACATGTTGGCGTTTAAACCGCTTTGAGGGTAAGTTAAGAGTGTTTAGCCTAAAACGAGGTTTAGAATTTTGTGATAATGCTTAAAATTTTTAGTTTTGGGTACCCTTAAAGAATTTCTACTATCACTGAGCCCCGAATATCACCTGTATTATCTATTTTTATTATCAAAACAGATTTTTCTCGTTGCAAAAAATGGCGTGCCTGTCTGACTCTGTCTTTTATCTCGGTTTGTATCTTTGCTAGCGGGATGGGGATCCTCAAGGACAGAGATTACTCACCTTTGAAAAACTCATGGCAATGAAAATTCAAATCGTCTCTGTGCTTCATAGTGATGCAGAATAATCTCGTAATCGAGCTGTGAGCCACAATGATTTCCAATAAGTACATTTCGCTTTTCCTTGATCTTATTTTAAAGTAGTGAATTGTTCGCATAATTCAGATAACATTGTCTGCAGCCCTATCTTGCTAACCTCGTGTATTGAGCACATGGTGGAATGGATGTAACACGCGCCTTTTACAGGCAATCAAGCAAGTTAGAGATGTTTTCACTCTTTAAGCGGTCCGAAGCAAGCAAACATGAAGAGCCCTGACATTCTTAATGATAGGTTAAACATATGAAACAAACCTTAACAAGAAGAGTAAACTTTGGTCCATAAAGTACCACCAGTAATAGTAATATTAAATAACAAAACAGTCTGTGTCTAGCACCGCAGGAATGGTATGCATTGTACAAAAGTAATTTTAAAGGCCCGCTGGTTATTTCTAAAATGTGTTGTTGCATTAGCAACAAGGGTCATTTATCCTAATTACTCGCGATAATGAGCTTTGATTAAAATTCGTAAAACAAAGAAAAGTCTAAAAAGTAGACAGTAAATTTAAGCAATGTATATACAAATCTAGTCTATACATTTTCAGAACTTTAGTGGTTCGCGTGATCATAGGCCTATTTGAATTGGTAACTTCGATTTTCTCTTCCGCATCAATACAAAAGACGTAACAAATAGCTTTATAATACCAATATGTGTAAATTGCAGTAGTAGTTTGAATTGGTGTTCATCCCACTGCCAAAACATGCATAAAGGTGCAATGCTCGTTTCTTACGAAGGGGGTTCTAAAAGTTCTAGGCCTGATCCAAGAAAGCAAGATTTAAGAGAAATTTTGTTTTTGATATTTAGCATAGTCACCTTGCAAATGTATTTGGTCCAAGGAGTTTCAATCGTTTAATTCCCTCAGTAAAATAACATTTGTGCGACTGTGCAAAATAAACGCATGGCTCAGCTTCAACCTCATCATTTGATCTGAATCTCAACCTATCCAGCCATTTCATCACATTTTAAAACATGTAATCTCTGGGAGCTTACTCCGATGAATATAGCAAATGTGGAAGCACTTGCAAGCGAAGATCATGTAGTTTTGAAACAAAAGTCTCTAACGTGTTTGAAAACGCATTGTTATGAAGAATGACAATCTTCTTTTCCGCAAAATCTGAATGTTTAGTATGAGCAACCCTCAGTCGGTGTAGTAGTGAAGCGTAATACCCCTCGGCGATGATTCTGCTCTTGTAGCAATAGTCTATAATCACCACGCTATAGGAATTAAAAAAAACAACAAAAAACAGTCGCCTTGACTTTTCCTGCGTTCTTTGTTGCATTTTCACCTGTAGCCGCTGTCGTTTCGACTGCTCCTTCATTTCTGGCATGCAGTGATGAGCCTCCCATGTTATATCTACTGTAATGAAATTTCAGAGAAATTTATTGTACATGCTTTAAATATTCGGGAGAAATGTTTATTCGATTTTCCCTTTTGCCCATGATAACAAACGCGGCACCCATCGAGGAGAACATTTTCTAATACTCAGAACTTCATATAAAATGTAGTCCTCATGGCGTATCGGCGTCATTGCAATGATAGGCAACTCGTGCACCTTCAATCGACGATCATTAAATACGACACTGGAATCTTGTCACAATCTTTTCGATCGTAGCGATTTTGTGACATCCGGAGCGCTAGTCACTTTTAATGGATGCATCACGTTTAAATTCAACTCATTTCTTAATCGTTAGAAATTGAGGTTAAGAATTCTGTCATGTCGAATCTAACTCCTTTTGTATTTCTGATGAACTGCTTCAAAACGAAGTAGTTCATCATATTTCAGTTTTATCCATTATATAGAAAATGTCAACACTAGCTTGTTTATACGATTGTAAACGATTGCAACAAACAAGTGACTACAGCTACACTTATGCGTCTGAAACTTTGCAGCACGTCAACTAAAGCTTAACACTGTCATAGAAATGTAAAAATGGTCAGAGTCAGGCTGACAAATTTTAGAAGGTCCCTCGCATTGTCTTCAAAAACGTTTACCCTAATATTACTCTTATTTTAAAATTCAAGATATGTGAAATTAGAAACGTCAATTATATATTTGGTTTGCTCTATCACAACGCTGCATAAGATAGAAGCATGAGGACTGCTCATACAATTATATACTTTCGTTCATGCCTTCCTCATTTTTGTGTTTTATACTCTTTGTCATATATGTAATAAATAAGGTTTTAAAATTAATGTAATTTATTTGTTATTTGTTTACATCTGGGGTACAGAAACGCGAGGTATTATTATAAAATCCGGAAAATTGCCGTATCACGCATCGAAACCTTCATGGGTGACCCAGGTGGCGAAGGCATAGACTCATGAACGGTACGTCCAAGATTTGAATAGCGCCAGTATACCATCCTTGATTGATGAATGGCAAATGCCAGAGAGGTACCCCATTTGTTAGCCAGTCTTTTGAGACAGAGGAATGTGCAAAGGTAGGAAACAGGATGCTCATGCACAGGTTGGTTATGTGAGTCGACACTTTGTGATAACCGCCTGTGCAGCCACGTTGTCCTTATATCTTCCTTCCATGGTCTCAAAAGCCCCAGACCGGGAATGCTCCCTTCTACGTTACCATTCCCATCATAGTTCATTTCAAGTGTCTGTCCACCGTCTGTGGTGGGGCTTTAGTAAGAACTGGTGTTAAATACATTAAAGCATTTCTGTTGTCTGAACCAGGAAACTGCTTGTGTAACAAAGTACTTCTGCGTCCTCTGACAACTATTATGGAAATAATATCCCACTGTATAATAACGAATAAAATAATTTAAATAAAACTTTGTATACCTTTGTTTCTAACATTTTTACCTTTCCAGGGACAAACTAATCTAGACTTCAGGGGGAAATTGGTGAGTACAGCGTTTATCCTGCGTTCATCTAAGAAAGAATATATTTGGCTACAAAGGCATACGTACTTTGCAGCCCTGGCTGGCTTCATGGCGGTTTTATATTTCTTGGTTGACATATTTGTGGTAAAAGAATTGAGAGTTTCGGCGTAATTAATTGGATGTAGTTATACAATAATAAAATAATTAAAACATAGTTTAATAATATAAACGAAAATTCAATGCAATTAATTAGCATATTCTATGTCATGTACTCCTTTGACTTTTTTTTTGGGGGGGAAGGTCCTCTGCATCAATTTAATCTGATTTAGATTATTATCTTAACTTTGCATCATGGAGGGAACGAAGAGGACAAATAAAGAGAGGAATGATAGGCAAGAGTTTGCTTAGCAGTGAAAATATTGGCGCCAAAGAGTTATGGAATAAGTGTATTCATTTACCACAGGTGTACCAACAACTTCAATACCAAGGTCCATGAAGATTCATACATAGGTATAAAGAAATTACCATACCTATTGCAATTCTTGAAATACAACTTGATGTTTAAAGAAAAGAAATTCGGGTAATTTTGTGAAGGCTAAGGTTAGCGAAACCCTTATTTGCATGCAACCAAGGGAGAAATAAGATCCAGCTTTTCATATTTTTTCTTTGTTTTGTCCCCTTTCTCTCCCTCTCGCTCTCTCTCTTTCATTGACACGTTTTAACATATTATTCTACCCGATATTCATAATGGTTTGTGTATTTGGGTGAGGGCATTTTGCTGATGCAATATACCGAAGATGAAGGCTGAAGGAAACGGAGGAGATAAGGGCGAGTTATCCGGAATTACTTAGCATTATCTTGCTACGAGGGTTTCCGCCCCGTCTTGTCTCGGATTGGTGGGATCCAGAACCCCTTGCACGGCTACTGTGGTTGCTTGATATTTATGTGGTGTTGTTACCATGGATACTAGAAGGGTGGCAAGGTCTGCAACACTGCCCGAGCAGACATTTCATCACAGCTAGGCAGAGCTTTGTCACTCAGCAGAGTGAGCAATGACAGACTCCAGCATTGTTAGTTCATTGCGCTACAATAGACAGTAATTATCCATCCATCGCACCTTTAGCATGCTGCCTTCAGTATACATAGCTGGTCTTCCAAAGTAGAGCAAACTCAGAAATATGCCCTTTCTGTTCTAAGGAGTGGCGTTTTTCTTTAAGCTTGGTGGTGTTTACACGTTTCCACACGAACATGAGAATCATTTACCATAGCATTTGCCTCAGTGTTTCGTGTTATACCGTATTACAGTTAAATATAACAGAATATAACAGAATAAAGAATATATGTTAAAATATCTGAAGAGAATTGTCAAATTTACATTTTCATAACCGTACGGGTCTAGTATATTATGTGACAAGTGTTAATTAATCTGAAATACATGTACATTTTTATCAACAAGTAAACGACAGGATCTTTCATTTTAAACCTACCTCTCAGGATGACAAAGGCACGTGTATCTATCATTATAGCGTTCGTACTGCTTTTATAGCCTGACATTGCTCTGATTACGGTTCAAAGGTGTGCATTAGCCAATCAGGGAAAACGGGTAAAATTAAGATACATGTCAGCGGTGCAATATTATAAGTAGTAAGGTTTAGAGGCAGTGGCAACAACTGGTGTGTTGATTGGTATTGTTTAGCAGGTGAAATCGTTGCCCTGTACATCTATTGCCTGCTGCTCCAGTGATGAGTTGTGTGATCGTTTGAGGGTATGCCTGTGTGTGTGTGTGTGTGTGTGTGTGTGTGTGTGTGTGTGTGTGTGTGTGTGTGTGTGAATGGACAACACCATTAAATTGACCGAGAACTTTTAATGGAGTATAATACAAGATGTATTGGAACGAGTTGCCGATTGTTAAAGGTGAATACCTAAACTGTTTCTGAATCTAAGCACGAGAAATTGTAACTGATTCGACATTACATCTGCTAACGTGGTACCTTAATAACTTTACGGTTTAGGCAAATCTTTTCCCGTATTAAAAATAAAAAACGCAAGTTGCCGTGACTCACTGAACTGCTAATCCATGAATATCCTTGCAATCACCGCCAAGTTGGTGATGAGCTTAGCGCGGTACTTTACGCTATGACTGAAAAACGAAGAAGCGTTCTTTGTTCGCCTTGATAAACTCTAAACATTCTTCTTCCTTTCTACTTCCCAGAAATTGTGTATGTGCGTTTTCAAGAGTCCTTTACTCGAGCTGAGCCTTGAGCTAACTGTTTTCTTGTAGACTGAATTCACCGGAACATCTAATTACCGTGGGTATTCGATTTCAAGCTAATTATTTTTGCTCAACTTTTGCCTTACTAATGAATCTATATATAACACAATATTTTACGAGGGTTGAATGAAAAGTAATGCCTCCACCTTCGTAACTCTTCAACAGATGGCAGCACTGGTATGCGGCAGGTACTGGCTTGTTCCGTAGCCTCTTCTCTACAACTCCAGTTGGCGGAAAGCCTTAGCATTGAACGGCTCTGTTACAGTGTAAAGTATGGAACCCTGCATCAGCATAAACTGCTTTCATTCTCTGACGAATCTACTTTGGGGTGACACCTTCTGCTGTCAAGAATTCAATGACTGCACGTGGACCGTCAATGCGATGTAAGCAACGTGCAGTCATTGAATTCTTGACAGCAGAAGGTGTCACCCCAAAGTAGATTCGTCAGAGAATGAAAGCAGTTTATGGTGATTGTGTTCATGTGCGTACATGCGTCGTTGGGCGAGTAATTTTAAAGATGTTGAGGCGGGAACGTCTGTTTTGCGTGACAAACAAAGAGTTGGACGTCCTGTGACAGCAACCACCGAGTTTCACAAGCAAAATGTTGACAGATTGATTCAGGACAATCGTCGTATCAGTCAGAGAGAAATTGCAAGTACAACCGGCATTTACAACACGTGTGGATAACAGTATTTCTTTTTTGGATACCGGAAGATGTGTGCACGAGGATACCCCGGATACTAACTCCTGAAATGAAAGCGCACAGACTTTAAATTTGTAAGGAACTACTCGCGTTACGAGAATGAAGGTGACGCCTTTCTCCATTCAATTGTGACAGGAGACGAAACGTGGGTACACCATTACGACCCGGAGATGAAACATCAGGCTATGGAATATCGACACAAAGACTCGCACAGAAAAAGAAATTCAAGACGTAACCTTCAGCTGGAGAAATCATACCACAGTGTTTTGGGACGCAGATGGTGTTATCCGTGTTGATTTCCTTGATCGTGGAACATCAATAAATTCAGAGCATTACATCACAACGCTGCGAACTCTGAAACGCTGCTAACAAGGGTCCGAAAGGAAAAGAGAAATGTTTTCCTGCAGCATGACAATGCCAAACCACACACTTCACGTGCCACCACAGCAGAACTTCGAGATACTGAATCTCACCACCGTACGGCATCCTCCATACAGTCCAGATTTAGCACCGTCTGACTTCCATCTGTTCCCGATAATGAAAGACGATCTACGGGGACATCATTATGCTTCTGATGAAGACGTTGAGAGAACCGTGAGACTGTGGTTGCGTTAACAGACTGTCGACTTCCTCCGAGACGGCTTCAGAAAATGTGTTCATCGTTGGCAGAAACGTATCCAATCGGTTGGTGATTATGTGGAAAAGTGAATATTGTTAATTAAGGATCACATTCTAAGCATTATTTCTGCGTTTGATTTATTAAAATATTCTCATCCAAACCCAATTAACGAAGGAGGAGGTATTACTTTTCATTCTACCCTCGTATTTCGTGTTGTCACTTTATGTATGTATTTCAATATATAGTAGTAATGTATTTCAATTATTTCTTTCTATTCCCCCATTTTTTTTCTAAAACAATTATTGATTTACTAATAAAATAATTACGGTATCCCAGGTCACATGGTATTAACCGCCATGTCATTAGTAGTTGTGCAGTTCGTATATGCCAAAACAGGTGAGACCCGAATATAATAACATCTATCTACTTGTTTCTTCATGATAACGATATTAAACTGAAAGAAAATTACTTAAGTTTATTCACGATTTAATCATGCCGATTGCGCTGCAGAAGGTTGCAACAGTTCAGCTAAACTGCTAATGTGACACTTCCCAAGGAACTCTTTTTTTTTTTTTTTTATCATGAAGGATTTTAATTATTTCTTCGAATGGACATTTTCTAATTATTACTTTCATTTTTGAGAACAACAAGGAATTGAAGGAAATTAATTGTAGTCGGAAATATAATTAAAGTTGAATATACCCTTCATGAACTCGAAAGAAGTATCATAAATCGCTATTAAACATGACTTCACGGTATAGAAATCGAGTTAAATTGGATTCTGAGAATAACCAACACCCAGAGAGCTTAAAATCTTTAAAGATTAAAAATAATTCTAAAAGATTATCATTAACTCTGTGCGAGTAAACCTGGGTGTTGATTATATGTACAGTCTGGATATTTATAAATGGCATTTTCTAATCGCATTACCGAAATTATCTAGAAAATGTTTAACATGTATCAGCAGAACTGTAAATTCTCTTTCAGTAATTGCACATCATTTTTTTCTGCATTTTGGTGTTTATCATGCCAGCCTGTATTTCCACTGTTCATGGGTTCAAATACGGCAGAGGGTGTGTACCTTATGAGTGCCAAGCAAGGCTTCACTTTTTCTTTATTCTTCCACTTTCTTCCTCCCTCTGTCTGAACTATTTCTACCTCTTGTTTTCTTTCTAGTTCCCCTCTCTCTGTCCCTTTCTCCTTCCATCGCCCACTTCCTCTCTGTGCAAAAAAAAAAAAAAAAAAAAAAAAAAAATCTACAGTATTATGAAACCTTTCAAAACACGTCGTTTTCGTAGTATTTATAAAGACTGAAACAGGTCAAAACCATAGATATTGTTTTCTGCGGTAATTGATTTACTTATATGAATGGTAATAACGAAAATTGAAATCAATTCTTAAGTATTCATCCTATAGAAATGTTATAAATAGCACAACTTTTCAAAGCAACATGGTTATATATTGTTGTTACGTAACATTCTTAGATGAGGCAAGATATGAGTATTTCTTGATTTAAGCTCCAGGAAAACCCCCTCCTCGTTGGGGAAATTAATTTACATGACATGCAGCCTATTCTCTAACTGGAACCTAAGTAATGTTAGATACTAAGTTTCACTACAATTGGTTTAGCCATTGTTTCATAAAATGCCCAAATTAAGTGAGTAATAAGTGAGGTATGAGTATTCCTTTATTTAAAATCCATGAAATCCTCTTTGGGGAAAATTAATTTACATGGCCTGTAGACTATTCTCTAACTGGAACTTAAGTAATGTTAGATACTAAGTTTCACTATACTTTTTTGGCCATTCTTGCATAAAATGTAACACAACTATATTTTAAAAATGGCGTTTTTCTTCCGAGTACTTCATTCTATTCCTTAGCCGCAATTATTCAACCCAAGTTAAAAGTTTTGGAAACATTATCAGCTATATTTTTATTCTGGGTATAGATTTGTATACAGATTCCAGCAACTTCAGAAAAGGTGGGATCCATTTCCATAAGGTCTTTTGTGTTCCATTCACATGAATTTCTGCAACTATTCTTATGAAATATTATTGTTTTGTGTACTTTATGCTAACCAAATAAACAGAGCCTGAAATTGTGTTGCTAATTAGTTCCTTATAAGTATAAAGGAAATAAGGGAATACACTAGGTTAAAGCGGCGGTCAAACCTCCTAAAAACTGTCCCTATGTGATTGTAATTGGAATTCGGCTCTTTTCCCTTGGCCGAGAGTGCAATAAAAAAATATATGATACGGATTAATGTCTCCGGTTTGAGAAAAATTTGAAAATTTTAAAATTATAACCAAAAACTGGGAATATCCCTGAAATTGTTAGCTCTACAAACAAATGTATTTGACATAAATTGTGTGTTTTAGCTATATCTACATTTTTGTGTAGTAAGTTTTTGTCTATCACTTACGGTTTAACAGTTATGTAAAAGTCGTTCAGGATGAAAAGGAGTTCAATGGCTATTCCCATGAAATTCAGAACGTATGTTTTATTTTGCATGTAAATATATTTAACATAGCTACACCATTTGAATCAGAGTTGTTAGAGGCATTTTTTAGAAAATCGAACATTTCGAAAAATGTTCCATGTTTACATATCTTATCTAAATGATATGTCCTATTTATCGTCGTTTGGGTTTGGGGATTTTTCTGACCAAGTTTGGTATTTAAGCGACCTTTTGTTTTTGAGTTAAGCGTCCACAGTCAAACACACGGGCATATAACACCTTGTTCTAAAAATATTATGTTGGATTCAGGGGTCTTCAAAGCATACATTTCCGGTGAAATATCGATATATTGAATTTTTGATTGGAATACAATACCTTCGCTCCCTACTATGTATATTGTACATGCGCGCTAGGGTAGGTAAAAAAAGAAGCTAAAATCCAAACAGTAATTCCACAATTCACTTGCTGGTATTTCTAACAACTTAAAGCACGAGCAGTTGCTTTGTGTTTCATTTATATGTTTAATATTATTTCTAGATCATTGATTCCAATTTGAAATTTTAGCCCATAAGCGGATGTTCGTTCGGTATCTAAAATAAGAACGTGCAGTAATTGTTAACATTACAATAGTTATCATTATGTCCACCAGGACTATCCTTCTACCACGTTTACGGTGTTGATATTTATTTATTTATTTATTTATTTATTTTTATTCTAGAAGATTTTAAAGCTACGGAGATATCTATAAATGTAGTTTTAGTTATGGATTATATGCGAATTAGAAACTAGACCATCGTTTCACATTTTAATGCATATAGCCATACCGCATATACTTACATATACGTTGGTGTGCAAACCCCGAGGACGAAAGTAACATTTGCATGCTGTGTCACTGCCAAGTAATATACGAGGGCAGATCAACAAAGACTGAGACTGATTTTTTCCTGTAGCTTCCGTGATAGTTTCGTGTCTGTAACATAAATATTTGAAAAGAGCGGGTTTTTATGTATAATGTCGGTAGGCGGCAGCACTCTCGTATCGGTAAGTTGGTAGTAATGCTCTATTTTGTAGACCCTACGTGCATTTCGCATACCAAACAATGGAGGTGACGCGAAAGGAGCAGTACAGCGCAATCGAATTCTGTTTTCGTTTAAATCATACAGCCATCGAAACTTGTGAAAAGCTGAAGCAAGCGTACAGTGAAGATGCACTACCTCGTGCAACAGTGTTTAGGTGGTTCAAGGATTTCGAAGAAGGTCGACTTGTCAGTGTTAAGGAAGGTGGGCCTGGTGCTTCGGCTTCTGCTGTGACTGAAGTCAACATAAACACAGCTGCTGTGATTGTCTGAGAGGATCGGCGAATAGCATTACGTAACCTCAGTGAAGTGTTGAGAATTTCTTATGGCAGTGTGTTTACAATTATGCACGACCATCTCCATATGACCCGAGTTTGTGCTCGTTGGTGGCCACGTCTGTTGACTCCCGAACAAAGGCAGTGCGAATGGAGACAAGCCGTGAGGCGCTGCATCTCTTTGCTGATGGAGAGGATGCATTTTTTAAATCGATTATCACCGGTGATGAGTCATGGCTGCATCATTGTGATTCTGAAGGAAAACAATCCAGCACAATGTGGAAATCTCCAGGTTCTCCAACAACAAAAAAAGCAAAAGTTGTTCCCTCTGCAGGGAAAGTGATGGTGATCGCATTTTTTTTACTGCAATGGAATGATTTACAAGCATGCAGTTCTCCCTCACACTACTGTTACAGCAGCATACTACACGTCAATATTGGCTACACTAAGGAAGCACATTGCAGAGAATCGACCAGAGCTTTCTCGGACTGGGTGGCGACTTCATCATGACAATGCACGGCCTCACGTCGCAAATCAAGTCATGCAGTTTTTGGCTCGATTCAACATTACCTGTATACCACATCCACCTTATAGCCCCGATTTTGCACCCTGTGACTTTCTTTTAATTCCCATTACTAAAGGCAAAGCTTAAGGGTATTCGATTTGAGAAATCTGAAGCAATGCTCAAGAAAAGTGAGGCGATTCTCAAGGACCTGACAAAGAATGGTCTGCAGCACGTGTTCAAGGACTGGTAGAGACGCTATAAAAAGTACATTGAAGTATGAGGGGACTACTTTGAAAAAGAGCATGTAAACATTGAATTGGAGTCATAAACATCTGAAAAAAAAATCAGTCTGTCTTTGTTGATCAGCCCTCGTAGCTCGATGAAACTTGAATCACACATACAGAGAACTTCTACAATAGGCAAGTAAACGTAATATACAATGAGAGTATCAGAAATGCCACCTTTATTCATAAAAAATAAACTACACTAATGTCACTACGTCATATGGCGTACCTCTAGGTTTACAAAAATAGAGACATGGTGCTTAAAGGAGTGCATGACCATCACGGACAGCAATGTCATCGGTGGTTGGTAAGGAGTTCTTGTGTATGGGCGTTCCATTCTTCTACCAGCGCTGTTGACAACTGTTGGATGGCCGTTGGTGAATGTGGACGCGCTGCTATGCGTCTCCCCAAAGCATCCGACAAGTTTTCAGTGGGATTTAAATCGGGGGAACGGGCAGGCCAGTCAATTCGCTGAATATTTTCTCGTTTCAAGAGATCATCCACCTGCGTTCTTCGATGCGATCGCGCCATGTCATCCATAAAAATGAAGTTAGCGCTGACTGCACTCCTGAAAAGATGCACATGCGGAAGGAGCACAGTATCACATTAACGTTGACCAGAGGGCGCATCGTGTTCAAAGATTTGGAGGTCATGAAGCCCATGCAACATTATGCCTCCCCAAAAAGGACAACCAAAACTATGATGTTGAAGGATGTTCCTGGAAGCATTACGGTTCCTATCTCTCGTCATATGAGGGTACGTCGATAATCACTACTCTGAATGAATCTGCTCTCATCCGAGAAGAGCACGCGACTCCATTTCTTGTTTGATCAATTCTGATCTGTTGAGACCATTGCAAGCGGTGCCACTGATGTGCGGGTATCAATGGAACATAACCTACTGACCGTCGGGCAAAGAGACCACCTCTATGCATTCGCCATACCACTGTGTAGCCTGTTTAATGAAGTTACAACTGCACCCACTGTTTGACGTGCATACCTTCTTGCCTGTTGTACAATGCAGCGGTCATCTGCTGCTGTAGTTGACCATGGTTGACCACCTCCTCTCCTTGCGTCAGCGGTACCTGTGGTTTGGAAGGCTCTCCATGCACGTGAAACAATGCTATGAACAATACCAAACTCCTGTGCAACACACGACACACTTCGTCGTTCTTCCAATTTCCCGATGATACTCCCTCGTGTGAAGCCATGCAAATACTGCCTACGGGCCATGTTGTATGGAACACCGCTACAGTGTACCATTAGTGCTCGCTGATTGCCACACACTGAGTAGTCCTATTCATTCAACTGCCCCGCGTTGAGGGACCAGACCCATTTAGCACTATAGTCTCATGCTAGTTTTCTGTGTATTGTGAGAAACATCCGGCAACATGCTTCCGTACTTTCTTTCGTTTGCACCAAGTAGTTCATATGTTATATTAATTTATCCATCTCATTCTTAGATTTTACACACCAGTGTATTATCGCGGCATGGTCGATGGATCTATCTTTTACACTCCCTTGTCGTCACTGTCTCTAATATAATCAGCTAATCACTGTAACCCATGTTTTGTGTTGCGCAGTGCTTATCATATTTCTTCCTCCTGAATCTCACAGAAATTCAATAAGACTTGTGCAAACATTCAGCTGAGATACCATTGTTATCTGAAAATATGGAGAAACTCTAAATTGAGTTTTATTTCAGGACATTCTTTAGCTACTACGATTTCCAGCGTCCCATTCTATATTGGGCGTGAAAGATAGCTTAATTTTGATCACAGAACTCTTTATCAGGCTTGAAGTTGTTTTTCGTGCCATAAATCTACCATACGGGACTAACGACTTTACTTCCCTTCCGAAGGAAGCCATGCTAAGGATGTTTACGCCCGAAAAAATCCATCGCCCTCCAACGGGTTTGAACCCGCTACCTAGGGGAACAGAGACTGGCATGTTACCCCTAGACCATGGAGGACGACGGCAAATACGGAGGGACAGATATACAGAGGATATAAACATAATCGATAATTGGGGACTAATACCACAGCAGTATTTTAATTGTGATTAACATCCGATCTTACATTTAACAACGCCACAGGAGGTGAACATAATATAGGACTGGCAAGAGAAATTTGGGAGGAAATGTTCCAGCTCTAAGTGTATGGTATCTCTTCGGCATTAGACTTTTATGAAGATTGAGGAAAACCCTGAGAAAATCAATTAGCGTGATTCGAACCGCGGACCTCTGGTTCACGAAAACTTGCCTTCAAGACTTAGACCATTCGTGTCGGTAGTGTATGATTGGCAGAATAATTTTGGTTAAATTAAAGGATACTTGTATAATATTGATTCCTTTGATCTTCATATAACCTTATATATAAATTGCGTTATGTGGTGTGCGTCTGCTTTGCTTCGCCTGTATTCATACAAAGCTACCAGTAACTATATGAAATTCAGCAGAGCTAGCAGTTTTATTGGCATACTTAACGAGATAGGGACTACAAAAACTGACTATTGCATAAATAACAAAATCTAGAACTCTATCCAAAATAAAAACAAAAACCAGGTCCCCAAGTCAAACACATTTCAGAAGACAAGAGAGTAAACCCCAAAAGCACAGATGTCGTCACAGGAAGGTATACCCAAACTACATAAATCGCAGATGAAGACCACGAAAGGAGACAGCGCTCAAACGAATGTTTCTACCGTTAACAGGGAAAGGAATGAACTCAATTTAATGCCGAAGTGGCAGATTTAGTTCAGGATTGTGATGTATATCCGTACATCGAGAGTGATTTGCTCCAGGCAGTAGAAAGTGACCAGAACGAATAAAGAGATGTCATATAACTTCAGTTTAAATGCGGAAACAAGAGATTTCTCGTAAATGTTGTGTCCACAAAACCCTTGTAGCGTCTATCCTCTTTAACCTTTTACTCGCGAATTAGAGGCTTTGTTGTCCCAAAAATCGACACAACAAAGCATTTCTGAAACCACACAGGAGGAAATAAAGCTAGTTTCTCTCTTGGGTTTGGAGCGAGACGCTGAAGGGCCGTTTGCTCGTTACATTGTCTTCTGCCAGCGGTAATGGTCATTTATATAATTTCTCTGCCTTGTATAGTAGGTCATAGTTTCAGAAATTTAGCAGTGCCAATAAATCGATCAGTGCTTTAGCGTGTTGGAAGTGTAGTATCTCACCAGGGTTCACAATTGCCTTACAGTAAGAAATGATGCATGAGTTCAGTAAGCTTAAAACAGTTAATATAGAATGTCCACAGATTCGCGAACTAATTCTTCAGGATTGCTTTCTTCGGATAATCTAAGACATAAATGTTAAACATTGCCTTTTAACCGTAAAAATACTCTTATTGCCAATATTAGGTTAGCAAATTAGAAGAAGTCAAATTCATTGTAATTTTGCGTAGAACAATTCCCAGCTTGCTACTCTGTTGTTTCATCCAGGAGGGTGAATTATTTAAGGTTATTTTTGCCGCTTTGAATGCATTCCTTAATCGGCTTAACACTTTAGACTCCTAAACCTGCAGTTTTAGAAAAGTGGCAAGTTAACTTCAAACAGGTTGGTTGAATTATTTTGTTTGTTAACGACGCTGTTAATGCCGGGATCGTATCAACGCCACCAGAAAGTCGGAAGTTTGTCCCGCAAGAATAATTTTACATGTCAGTATATGTAATGACATGGGACTGTTGCTTTTAAGCACATTTAAAAAGCATAACATGGGCCGGATTGAACCCTCAAACTTAGGATCAGAAGGCCAGCGCCTAATTAACTGAGTCACCCAGATCGACAGGTTCGTTGAGAGTGTAAGCATCAATGGAGCTGGTTCTCAATGAGCAACAGGATTGGCGTCTTCTGATTGGTGAACTTTATACATAACATGAAAAACGTTAATTTCTAAAACATTTTTGTCTTCGATTAGTTTTTAGAACATTATCGCCGAGAATTAGTAACTAGTGGACACTTTCTTAGTTATTTAAGTAGCACAGGCATGCAGGGCATCCTGATTATAAATTGAAATCAAAGAGATGAATATAATAAAGGCTAATAGAGTATTTCGTTCTATAATTTACTATGTCAAGGGTCATTCATAGGATAACATTTTAAAACGAATGTCTTCGTTTTGGGCTCATTTTACGTAGTTTACGAAATACTTGCCCAGACGGATGTTGCCGATTTCTAATTAGAGTTTGCCTTCTGGTTGTAATAATCCAATGGTAATAATATGGTTTGCACCGAAAATATACAGGACTATGGACAAACTGTAGTATATTCTGCCCACCCACGCTCGGGTTTAGTTGTAGCAACGTGCATGGTATGAATTCAAGGACAGACTGTTTGAATGTTTGTCCCTTACCGTTTTTGCCCTAGATAAAGTTTTCTCTTTCAGATGTGAGTCATATCTTTCTTTCAGTTTTAATTTCTCTACCTCGTCTGCCTGTGTGAATGCCAGACATAGTTCACACTGATCTTTTTTGGGACTGAAGAACCCTAAATTAAATTCTTCAGTGAATATTTTGTAATACATTAAGTAGTTCGAGCATTTCTCCCTTTTATCATTATATGGCTTTTTGTAATATCTATACAGATCTACCACACATTTCCCGCCGTCATATATTCCTTCTTAGTGCGAGAACGATAATAGTGACTCTTGATCCTTGGTATGAATTTTATGTGATTTCTGTCATTTTCTTTATATGATCTGGAACGTCACATGATTGCCATACTTACCTCTTAAATCTCCTGAATTATTTCTACTAGGGAAGCTTGTTTTTCTATGACAGTTCGTATGGTCCTGTTGTTAATTTCCAATGTAGCTAAGAAGAATTGCTTGCAGACACGTAAAAGTTATTCTTTGCAATTAAAATGAAAAGCATGATTAAGACAACGGAGACTATTTGCTTTCTGATATCTGTATTTTGGGTTCACTGTCGTCATATTTGCTGATATAAAGACTTTGCAGATCGGCCATTTCCCAATGGTGTCGAAAAAGTGTTTTTCTCTCTCCTTGTGTAAATTTGGAGGAACAGCTCAGTCTGCACTTTTCATTACAAGGAGGTAACAATTGTTTTGCTTCTCTAGTTACCTGAATTCCTTCTTTACTTCCATCGCCTTTCTTAACAGTTCGCACAGGTGTATAGCTCTTCCCACTGTTTCTTAGATGTTCTGCTTCATTTTTTTCCATTTATCTCGGTTAAGTTTTCGTTTTATGCTCTTCTTATCTGTTTCGAATGGAGAAAAGGTTACACTCCTACATTGTTTTCTCCTGTCGATCATTTTTGTTTTACCCATCACAATCACTTGACGAAGACACACTTGTAATAGGTGTTGTGAAGTCTGGATCAGCCTGGAAACTATCTGAATCAAAAGGGTATGTTGAAGCACTGTCATCATTTGCACTTGCACAATTTGGAGAATTATTGCTGAATTAATCTGCTAAATGCAGTTCAGGAATTAATACAAAGGCAATAAATAGTTGCTCAGATTCTGTATTGATGATTCTTATAATTACTGGCCACTTTTACCTGTACCTTGGCCCTTTTCTGATTTATTATTGGAAGGACATAGATATTCGGCTACTTTGACGTTGGTGTTAGTGTTCATAATTTTACTCATAGTTTCTGAAAAGTTCAACATTTAGTTTTTAAATGTGGTTACAATCACTATTCTATAACAGCAGTAATAATAATGTATTGCAATAGTATTAATTGTAATTATACAATCTTTGACGAACTGGCTATCTGCTGTCCTTCAGAATTACATGTTGCATTGTAAACTAGTACCTTAACTTTCCAACCATTTGTCTTTGTGTATTGGTTCGAGGACGTACTTGCTCCCTGGCAAGCTTTAGAATTATATCCACTCTGCTCTTATGCAACATAGCTCAGTGATAGAACAAGATAAATGCAAGGTGCACTGGTTCAGAATAATTATGATTTCTTGATTCACTTTCGTGAATCATAAATCAATAACTTAAAAACTTGGTAGCAAACCAGTAGCTATTTTCAGAATTTAAGGTTTTATTTTGAGAAACACTGGCATATCTCTGAATAGAATACAACGGAGGAATGACATTAGCACTTCTTTAAACGAACTTACTGGCATATTTCAGAATAATACATGGACTGCATAACAAGTAACGTATTTAGCACATTTAATTATGAAGAAGACAGTTTCAATTCAAAATATGAACAGTATTCTACGAAATAAGAACACTGAAATGATGAAACTTTTACACACGTGACGCTCTTTCAGAAACAATCACTAGCTTGCACGAAAATGACTGAAGTACAACTGAGATGTAACATTGTTGACAATAAGCTTATAAAAACTTCCTACCAAAACTACATTGGCCTAAGTACTATCTAACAGTTACTATGGGAGTTGTAACTACTTGTAACGGTTTTCCACATAAAAATGTAGCCATTTTGAAATACTTTTATGGAAAAAAATGAAAAATGACCGTTTTTGATTTGTGACCCTGTTCTTTCAAACGAACGATATAGGTATACATATTCCGGGGTTTTGTTAAAATGTAAATCTCCAAATTTTAACTGTTGTGGAATAATCAACCCCGAAGATCAATTAGTGTGATATTTTAGAGAAGAGCAGAAGCTGTTTTATTTTAACGATGTTTCAGAAGGTTTTCCTAAAACACTCGTGGTACAAAGATTAGAAAATTTCTATTCTCTTGAATGTGAAAGAACTAAATATATTGTGCTTGATTGAGAACGATAGCTGTTATTCATCAAAATTAAGTAAATTGATTTTTTCATCCGTTTTAGTGGGAAATAGAAATAAATCCCATACTTTATCACCCTCCTGATTGCCTGATATCCTGCCTTAGACTTTGTGGTCAATAGTGGCTATTTTTGCAGTAAACATAGGAAATTCTTGGGAACTGCATTGCAACATCTTATCCAACATATTACATTACAAAAATAAACTGTCGAATACGTTTACGTTAGTATTGTATAAATAAGGGAAATATAGAAACATTATACAATGTAATTATTATTGCGGTAACTAAAGCCATAAACTAACTTCCAGGAAGCTATACTCTATCTGGCACTTTCCATAGGATGTCACAATTGATATTTCAGAAATTGCAAACTGCTAACTACTTAAACTTCTGCAAAATGGGAGCATTAATAATGAGTGTAATAACCGATGCTGTATGCGATACTCCTTTCTACAGTATCCTGCCGCCAAATAAAGAACCCGGTTTTCTCCTCGGTGTTATGGATTGCATGACGTCACAGAACCGAAACGACTTGTACTGAATCGTCCCCAGACTTATTGTCCCGCCGACGTAAGAAGGGAACCTGATGTAAACGAAAAAGCGCGAAATATTGGTGTGCATGTTGTATTACTACGCGTTGGGCACAGTAACACGAGTACAATGTGCACTATCTGAAGATACGTGCATCTGACCTAAACTACCGGACCGGCATAAATGCACATCAGCGGCTCATATTTTGAAACAAGCTCTATTTACCACGTGATTTTATTTACATCAGGTTCCCTTTTTAGGTCGGCGGGACTGTGTACTACTTGCTGTTTCTTGGTCACACCATAGAGTTAGAACTGGATAATTATAACGCATTGGTTAAACAACTTCTTATATTGTGAATGTATTTTCTGGCCGGGCAATGTAATCGTATCTTACAAAGGAACTCCAACAATACATATGAAAATCCTGAAGCGAATGTCATCTTTTTAAAAGTGGCGCATAGTTATTGTGAAGCAAGCGAAAATAGAAGCGAACACTCAACCAAAGGTTCCCACAACCCAACAGGAAAGAGAGTGCATTAATTGTAGAAAGCGTATCTCTCTTTGTGTAGCAGGTGAGGACAGTTCCGAGGTCAGAAAGCAACTTCGGCTCCTTCCAACACCACCTAAAGAGAATGCCTAGCAATACAACGTATGACGTCACACCTTTGGGCATTTAGCGGGTCCTCAAACCAACGAAATATGCGAAAGTTTAATGTTTTCTTTCCTTCTTTTTTTAATATATATTTTTTAATATTATGGTACTTTTAAAGTAGTAGCGCAAACGTTTAAATTCCCAGTGCAGTGCCGTGGTTACTGACAGAGCGTTAAAAGAACCTGACAAGCACTAAGATAGCAGAACACCTCGGTATATACGGAAGTATTTTATTATGCGTGACTATTCTAAAATAATATGCAATAGTACTAATAGTACTAAATTTTATTAATTTCATACAGAAATGTAAAAAATAATATGCTTACTCCTCTGATATGACGTTTCGTTTTCCTTTCCTGAATGTAATATTTTAAACGTTATCCTAGCAGAATACATTTTAATGTGTGTTGAAAAACTATTCGGGTCCCTAAACAGATTTACTACAATGAAACTTCAACCTTAATGCAATAATATTTCTTTCCTGAAAATTATAGAATCAAGCGATAAAAAACGCATTTCATTCGTTTTGGTCAAGGAGGTGTTACTAACTCTATTTCAAGCCTGCTGAAATGTAAATGAACAGTAGTAATCGCGATTTCAGGTTCTCTAAAGTGCATTTCACGAACTTACACCATATTCAATAGAAAGTGATTGACCACTGAAAGAGGTTATGTTGGAAAACTTTCTAATAATTTGTTTGATGATTTAATATATAGGAAATGCTGAACAGTTCTAAATTTTTAAAAAGATTAAAACATATGTTACCTTAAAGTTATCTGTCGGAACAAAATTCTTCCTACGAAGATCCCTAATCCATTTGGACCTCAGCTTTTCATGTTTAGGAAAGGAAAACAAACACACTCTTGAATAATTTGGTAATTAACATTACGATTTGGTACACTATACTTCTGGGGCATTGTGCCTTTAACAATAGATTATAATTTAAATCACTAATATGAATGTTTTCCCACAACTGTACACAAATCAAATATGCTCGCTGGATACAACGCCCAAAGAGTGTGTCGCCACGCCATGTGCTAATGTTTGATGGAAGGCTTTTCTCTTCAAGCGGTATTGCTCCTTCTCCTTCCCCCCTACTTGCTGTCCAAAATGTTTACCAACTTTTCCTGGAATGTCCGGAAATAGCATGCGTACCAATAAGGATGTCAGCTTACAGAATTAAGACATCACTTCTATGATATTCCTGTTTTTGAAGACAGAGTGGAACGCACACGTCACCGAGAAACGCATTACCATCCACGTTCTGTTTGCTCTGTTCTACGCTCATTTCAGGATTCAGTAGAGTCAAATGTACAATAATCAAGTTAATATAAGCCTGCTCTCCAATCGCACTTAAATTGTTCAGCATATAGTGAACAAGATTAGTGTAGCATTGTCAACACCAAGTGGTCTCTGGTTGCTTGAAGTTGGTACCTCTTCTGTTATACTCGAAACTTTGTCCCTCTGAGAATCCTACCACAATAGTAGAGCTGAGGTCGCAAAACGTCACAACTGCATGGCGGGCGCAATACAGATACTACCCGCCACCTCTGGGCGCAGAAAGCGAGACGGCAGTGGCGTGTGATCGTCACTTCCCTACGGATATTGCTTAATAGTATGCATTACAAAGAAATAACAAAGGATATTACATTTTATCCTTATTGCTTTATTTTATTTTACTTCTTTTATTATGACATAGTGATGACACTCTCCTAATTTGAGGTTGATTCATAAGTAGCCAATGTTAATTGTGCTTGAAGGCTGGCATTAGTTAGGACGTGCTCCTCTTCTCAACTTTAATGTGTTTAATATAGAGAAAAATTGTTCACGGGCATAGATGCTATTCTAGCAACAAATGATCGGAGATGCGGAAATTTAGAAGAGTCAGCATGTTTGAATACACCTAAAGCAACATATTTCTTAAGCTTACTTTTTACAAAAGTGTCGTTTTGGAGATCAGTAACCTCAAATTGCAACTCTGGTCTTATGCTCATAATGGGTGTACCAAAGTGATTTGCAAAAAGAGAGAAATCATTTTTCCATGTTTGCAAAATCACAAAACCGTCTATCTCTAAACTCCGTAAACAAAAGTTCCAGGATATCGCAATATTTATGTGTTCGAGAATCAGAAACATAGTGAAAATGACAAGGAAAATGATGAAATTTAGGTTGTTTTAGTTCCGCATTCCAAACGTTTACCATCAAGGAAAATGATTTCACCGCATCATACATGTCAACAATGCACTGTTCCCGGCCTTAAAGTCGGCAGTTCAGTTTATTCAAATATGCAACAATATTTTTTATGAAAGCCAAACTGCTAACTAAATCTTTGTCCTCTAACTCTCGAGGAAAGAGCATACATATACTGCATTAGCTAACTTGAGTTAATAGTGACCATAGTGAAACAAACAATTCCAAATAGTTTATTTTACCACTCCTATTCCTGCTCCAGCCACTATCCCAGCCTCTCACCTAGACGGCCCGGGTTCGATCCCAAGCGACCGCATGTGAAATTTGTGTTGGACAAAGCGGCGCTGGGGCGGGTTTTCTCCGGGTTCTCCGGGTTCCCCCGTCATCGCATTCCACCGGTGCTCCATCTTCATTCATGTATCATCAGTGTCACCGCCTGCGGTGCCATAAGTGGTTCAAGCGGGCCTTAAACACTACAAAAAAAAACACCACCACCACCACCAGTACTACTACAAGTACTAATAGTAGTAATAAAGATGTTAAATATATGTAATTATTTAACACACCTGCTTCTTCATGAACAATGCAATGGAGCTGCACAAGTAAAAAAAACAAAAAAAAAAAAACACAAAAACGCAAGAGCATTTTATCCTTACTCAGCCATCTGACTTCCGTGTAACAGGTCGGGTCTTCATGTTCCACTCTGGGGTCTTCCAGTGAAACTCTCGAAACTTGAGAGAAGTAGACCTAATTTGTTAATAATAGTCTAATAGTCTTAATGACAACATCCACTACCTGTTTTGCACTCACAATCTTTCCACACAGTACCTCCAGATGAATAATGCAATGGAAAAGACGTATATTCAACGGTTTGAATAATTACTTTGATATTCCTACCAGACTTATTTTCCCCAAGCATTGCTGGAGCACCATCTGTTGCCACTGATACCAGCATTTTCAAGTCTAGATTTTTTTTTTCTGCTGTTTTCAATGCTCGGAGCAGTTCTTCTCCCGTTGTTTGTTCCTTAAGGGTTACAAGATTCAAAAGATATTCGTGTACAGAAAGATTCTCGTATACACCACGAATGAAAATTACCAATTGAGCCTCGTCGTTTGTGTCCGTTGTGACCTCCAGTGCTAAAGAGAAGTTTTCAAGCTCTTTAACTTTATTTTAAAAAATATCTGTTTGTTCAGGACATATTATTTTAGTAACAATATATAAACAAGATATTATAAACTGTGAAAGATTTCATTGCTTTTCTCATTTTCTAAGCTATATGATAGCTTGCAAGCAGTTGCTTTTGAATCAGAGTCGGAGTTTGAAATCAAGTTGTTATAACTTATATTTGAATAGGAAACCCCTAATACTTCTCATTACGCCACAATATGAACTACTTTAATTTACAGTATTGAGGTTACCTGATTGTAGCATGATTTTGTGACATTTCACATAATGTTTTTGGTAGTTTAACGTCCTTTAACCTGGTTGGTCATATCGGACGATGAATGAAATTATGCTCAAATGATCTCGGGGTCCATGGAGCTTAAAGTTACTCGACATTCGTCTTCTCAGGATAAGGGAAAACCCCGAAAAAAACCTTCTCCAGGTAACTCACCCTTAGCGAGATTCGAACTTACGACACGCTACCACCACACTACCCAGGCGGGCTCACACAATGTTGTTGACAACTGTTAACACTTGGAGCACAATAAACAATTTATAATCTCGTTTGTGACTGCTGAAAAATATTTATCCTCTATTCAGACCTAAACGGACGTTTCCGCGGCTTTGAAAACATTTTTCTGAGAGAACTCACACTATTCATATAACAGACTGAACCACCACTGATATCGCCTCTTAAACTAGGAGAAGGGGTCAAGCGAAGAGAGGGATGTTGTGACGTGGAAGTTGCTGTCTCGCGAGACCAAAATTTGCGATGCGTAATTAGAGGTCTGCAACTGTTTGCTGAAGGTTACATTCTTTACTTGTTTTGCAATCAATAACGCATAACTACTCCAGTGGTAATTGTAGTATAATATGTACACTTATAAGCCAAGCTACTCTACCCTATAATGCCAAAGTCTTACTTTTAATCGTTCTCCTTTACTTTTAATCGTTCTCCTTGGTCTAAAAGTAATGTGCTAGCCCGTGGTTCCCAAGATCGCGGGCTCAAATCTGGTGGAGGGCAATGGCTTTTTTTTTCGGGCGTAAAAATCTTTAGCATGACTTCTTCGGAAGGGAAGTAAGCCGGTGGTCCCATTTCGTAGATTGGTTTTTTTTTTTTCGGGCGTAAAAATCTTTAGCATGACTTCTTCGGAAGGGAAGTAAGCCGGTGGTCCCATTTCGTAGATTGATGGCGCTTAAAAAAATCCTCAGGCCTGAAAAGAGGTCTCTGGGCAAAATTAATAGTCGGTTTTTCACGTCCAAAATGGAATGGGACACTGAGAACCGCAGCAATTAAAGAGCGTCCATAAATAAAACTGAATTTCATTTTTCCTACTCTCGGCCAGGATTTGTTAATGGTATTCTCGAGCTTGTAAAGACTCAAGGGTGCTTTGTTTTAGTATTGTGTTAATAACAGCGACAAACTGAGGAGTGTCGTAAGAACTATACTATTAAAATTAGGAATCGATTAACATAGATGTAAGCAAAGCTTTTTAAACATTATGATATATGCGTGTTGTGAGAAGAAGTTGATAGTTCTGGATTAATATTTTCCAGTGAAGCATTTTATATTTTATTGGCATTCAAATATGGTGCTTTTTGGCATTGAATTTACATTTTGCTGCTTCTTCTTCATCTCCACTTGCTTACCATCTTCATTCGGAGGATTCACAATCTAATATCTGAGGTAATATGCCTGTTGAAGAGTAGAACTATGGATCTGATGGTTTCCAGGGATGGAGGATCAGTCCAATGCCTGTTTACGTTTACATGATCGTAAAATATTCTTGTGCGTGTAGAAAATTTCCAACTATTCTAACCATCATTATAACGTTATTATTTAATCACTTGTGATTCTTTCGGACATTTTCCCCTATTTATCTACAAAATGTACTGAAGAAAAAGGGTAACTCTTTTGCGCCTAGCTTTAAATATATTGGATAGGTAGAGTCAGATAGAAAATTTCAATGCAATAGCCGAGATTTGAACCACAGATCTTCCGGTCTCTAGCCGGTTGCTCCACCACTGAGCTACCATGGCAACATGCCGGCATAACATTGAATTTCTCAACTGACTCGCACGTTTCCCGGTAAACTACAAGGTGATCTCAAATTATTTTGAGATTACAACCCCAATGGCGACTTACAATGTTGTAAGTACTTTAAGTCAAAGGATTCATATTATAGCCAACTATTATGGTCATTGGTATTAATTTAATTGTTTGTTTTTTTCACACAAGCCGTGAATTTTTCAGTCTGACTCTACCTATCCAACTCCTGTCCTACACGGCTTGTGTGAAAAAAAACAACAACAAAAAAACAATTAAATTAATACCAATGACTATAATAGTTGGCTGTACTATGAATTCTGGGACTTAAAGTACTTACAGCATTGTAAGTCGCCATTGGGGTTGTAATCTCAAAATAATTGTGGTTTACCGGGAAACACGTGAGTCAGTTGAAAAAGTCTATGCTATGCCGGCATGTTGCCATGGTAGCTCAGTGATATAGCAACCGGCTAGAGACCGTAGTATCCGTGGTTCTTGAATTTTTCAGTCTGACTCTGTCTATCCAACTCTTGTTCTACACACGGCTTGTGTAAAAAAAAAAAATAAAAAAAAAAAAAAAAAAAACAATTAATTTAAATATATTATTTATAACTAAGCATACATTTATGCAAATGCTATTACTCCGTCTCAAGGCCAAATAATAATTAACTCAGTAACAAAATCCGAAAAATAGATTTTAAACACTTCGACTAATATAAACGTTTCTATACTTGAAATAATATTTCTTATTTAAAACACATGTAAGCAAAAATAAATGTCATTATAAGATTAATGGCTGCATCCTGGTTCTTGCATATTGTGATACACTATGGTATTTATACAGTACTAGAACAGACTGGAAAATAAAGATAGAAGAAGAGTATACGGTTCATGAGGACTGCACAAGCATCATCATTTTTCAAAACAAAAAAAAAAAAAAAAAAAAAAAAATGGAAGCACAAAATTCTAGATGTATGATTTTATGTGATGTAAAAATGACTATTAATGTGCACTAATATATGAATAATCCACATGTATCAGTTGCCAAGATTTGTAATGTGTGTTTTCTACACAGGTTCAACTCACGATACGCACACTGCCTGAGCTGCCATCAGGAGCGAAATATAAATGTGTGTTTGGGAAAGCCGAGCCAATTGACGCCGTGGTGACGACAATGGGCTTGTCATGTCCTACTCCAGGAGTGACAGGACGTCCAGGTATCCCGGAATCCCGTGACCATGTTCTGGTCCCTTTGTCCGTTCGCTCCTCAGAGACGAATAAAGATTTCGTCAGCAGGAACTTCGCCTACTACGATTGTGCTCGCCACACTACTTGCATGGACTGTGTGCGTTCCCAGTGGGCCTGCAACTGGTGTGTTTATGAGAATACCTGTACTCACAACACCACGTCCTGCCAAAGAACGGTTATAAGTGGAGAAAATGTAAGTAATGCTCTGTTTTGTACATGTTATACAATGTTAGTTATTTGAATGCTCTGTGTCGACATAATTCTGACCTTTTACTTTCAGCAAATAGCGAAGAATGAAGCGAGTGAAGGAAGGGAAAACGGTACTTAACCAATAAGGGACGGGCTAGATTAAAATTTGTCTGTTAATATGCTGTCAGTTGCCAGTATCATATCAGCGCTGCCGGGGTGTCGGAATTTCGTCCCGCCGATGTGCCTTTACATACTAGTAAATATACTGATTTACTAAGATTGGGCTATCGATTTTAAGTATACTTAAAAACCTTCTGTCGGGGCCGAGTTTCAAACCTCGACCTAGGCGATTGTAAAACCCGACGTATTATTATTACTATTATTATTATTACCATTATTATCATTAATATCATTATTATCACTATGTTATTATCATTAATATCATTATTATCACTATGTTATTATCAATATCATTATCACTATTACTATTATTATTATTATTATTATTATCATTATTACTATTATACCTTTTTACAGCATTTTATAAAATATATGTATCAGAATTTAAAATTAGTTCCTGAATTCTAATTGTTGAACCAAAGCATTTGGATGGTATATTTTTAACAATTGGTATATTCTATGTGTATTTATATATTCATGAATTAGAAGCACAATTTCTATGAAAATTATACTTGAATGTCATCTCCAGTAGCAATTAATCTAAAACATCTCATCAAGCTTATTGTACAGTAATATTACGAGTACACAAAATTGCTATAACAACATTTTATTTCATTTGCTGACAACATTTCATACAATTGTGTTTAATAGTGTCAGAGAAATTGATAATTAAGGCTAATCTCCCCTTGGAACACTCAGAATTACCTTATTATTCTCAGTGTCCTTAAGATTTGACCTCGGTGAACATGCGATAAATTATCCCAAAGCTATTTATTGATGGATTTGTCAATTGCTGTGTATTCCATTCAGTGGCTTCAATTACAATTTTACGGTTGTAATGTGGATAAATCCACGTGAGTGATTTACGTAACAGTACAAGTTGTTCCACTTAAAGCAAAATAGTAAATTCCAAATTTGTTTTAAAAAATAATGGCCTCAAACGGTTTAACCTTTTTTTTATATATCTATATATGTATCTGATTAATAGGTAATGTAAACGCACAACTACGGTTTTGGCTATTGCGATTATCTCTGGTCCTTCGTTCTTCATCCCTCTATCCCTTCCAACATACTATGTTTTATGGAAATGGTAAGGAGATTCGAATTCACTTAAAACCATACCAAATATCACTAGCTACCTAAGAATACAATACAAACATAATCCTAATATAATAAAAGCTAAAAGTGAAATGCTTTCACTTGGGAAGAAAGGGCGTAAGAGTTGCCTTTCACATCAGTGCACCAGCTTCTTCGATCATAACATAATAATAGAATCCGTGTGCACCTATCCCGTCCATAGCGACTCGTGGCTCGCTCGTTTCCCACTGTCAGCTGATCGCTCCTACCGTGGCTTACCACAACCCCATGCTCTCTCGCGCCATGCCCTTAAGTGTTTCGCTTTGAATCCTCGGCTCTTCGCCTAGCTTGCGAAAGAACAAGAAACCTATACTCTGAAACAGCTTATAGGTTTCCTGTTATTGAATTAGATGCTAATTTAAATAGAATGGTATTCTTGTGAACAAAGTGATAGTGCTTAAAATTTTCGAAAATGCAAATGAACAGTAGAAAATATTCCGTAAACGAATAAAGCTACAATTAAACACAAAATACTGTTTTAAACGGTTCTACATATTTCTGTGCTAACGTTTTCATCCATAGAGTTTGCAATTCTCCAAAAATCCTATGAGAATGAAGAGGTTAGTTTTAAAAAATTTAAGATATTCATTTAGTTGTAATGAAGACATTTCAAATGTAAGACATTGTAGTCAAAATCGTTAGCGCCATTTTAAGGATATGGAACATAACGAAAATGCATCCAGATAAAGATTAGTTATAGGTGCGGAATTTCGTGAAAATCTTGCTGTTGTATTCTTAAATGATTTTGAACTTGAATGTGAAGTATGATATTCGTCTGACTTTACATTTTGAGTAATTACACTGCTCCACATCTCCATCTCTCTCTCTCTCTCTCTCTCTCTCTCTCTCTCTCTCTCACAAACACACACACACACACATGCACCGGACTGTATTCCAAAAATGCTTCATTTGGTTTCAAAGTGTTTATTTTGATAATATCTAAGAATTCGATATCCAATTTTGGGGTGGAATACAATATGTCCTCTATCTACGGTGAAGAAAGCCAAAATTGAAACCTTTTTGTGACAAATCGTTACTTTCATTCCAAATTGACATCTGGAATCACGAGATATAACGCAAGTTATAATACAGTTCGATAAAATTAGTCTGATTCGCCTGTCGTAACTATAATAAATTTAGGGTAGGTATATCTATTAAAACTAAAACTCCCCTATTTTTCAATGTTGTCATGTACAGCCGCGAGTCCCACTCACCTAGACGGCCCGGGTTCGATCCCAAGCGACCGCATGTGAGATTTGTGGTGGACAAAGCGGCGCTGGGGCAGGATTTCTCTGGGTTCTCCGGTTTCCCCCGCCATCGCATTCCACCGGTGCTCCATCTTCATTCATGTATCATCAGTGTCACCGCCTGCGGTGCTATAAGTAGCTAAAGCGGGCGTTAAACACTACCAAAAAAAAAATGGCGATATAATGAGTCGTGTGTTAAGTTGGTAAGGATTTATATGGCACCTCTCCCACGTTTATTGTGCCAACTAATTTCAGTCGTACGTGAAATAGCATATATTTTTTCCTTATTCCCGTGATGACGAATGTGTATCAGAGGTTAAGGTCCAAGACAGTTTTTTATTCTTTAAAAACAATTCAGTTTTATTAATTTCACTTCCTAAGGTAGAAAGGCAGATTTACAATGAAAAAATATGCAATTCTCATTGAGGTAAATTACTCCAAAAGAAGTTGAAAACGCCTTCCGTTTTACAAAACAAATTCCAGCCACATGGTAAACTTCATGGTTTGCCAGCATCAATTTCATAGTTCAGACGGAGAGCAGTGACAAGAGAAACCGAATATTTGTGATTTGGATCCTCACCATGACACTAAAGTTTTTATTAAGATTCCACTTTTACAAAATGACTAGGGAATTTAATACATTTTATTATCGGATTTTTCCAAGAAACCGAGTACAAATAAAGTCGCCAACCTTTTTCAAGCACTACGAAACGGCTTGTGGCCTTTTTGTAATGTTTCTTCGTTTTACGTGGTTCATGTGTGTAGATATGATTCAGTTCTTACCATGATATTTTACTTTTGTGTGTAATATTATACTTTTCCAGTGGTCCTATTCGTGGTATTTCTTCTACCAGTTTTGCCTTGTTCTTTGAAATACTATATATAGCTCTGTGGCCGTGAACTCTTGCACATAGGGCAATAATGTTTCTTTTGTTGTCCATGTAATTTGTTCCTTACAAATTATGTACAAAAAAGAGAATCATATTTAAAAGGTAATATAATACAATCCCTTTACATAATGTTTGTACTACGCTCCTCTTTTCTTCGCTTCAGATCTGAGAATTGGCCTTTGTTCATTTTTAGGAGTTGAGTGTCAGAGTTTTGACATACAACCAATAGAACATGGACACATTTAGCGGGTGTCTTCCAGCCACTAATATAAAACGCTTCCGTTTCACGTCCCTTTCGCCGCTCATTTTGTTCGATCTAATAACAGGACGGATAAGTGTGGAACATAACTAATAAAAGGGTTCTGCCAACATTAAATAAAGAAAATAGCTATAGCTAAACAAAAGCATCGACTCAAGTTTTTAATTTTTTTTTGTTTTGCTTTTTATGTTTGTTGTTGTTTTTTTTTGGCTCTAAATTGTAGTCCAAGATTACGTGAGAAAAAAGGACTGAAAGAACACTAACCGTGGAAGGTACCAAATATATTACTACCAATTTTTTATTTTCCTTGCAGTAAAAGCATGATGTAGTCCCTCGACTGCATCGTTCATAAGCATCCAATTCGTGAAATATACTTACAAAAAGGGATTAATATAGTTTTAGATATTTTAGTGTAGGTTATTACTACTCTTTTACCTTTATGAATCTCAAAAATCTGGGGGGGGGCGGGGTCTGGTGCAGGTACTTTATGGAATTTTCAACCTTGAAGCTATCTCTTCTCTTCCTGCCAGACATACAGGCTGCTCCCTAACTGCTACTGCCATCTTAGCCCTTCGAGATAAGTTCTTTCTTACTAAAAATATTCTACATTTTCTTTCTTTTCTTGAGTATTTTAAATAACCCCTTTGGATAGAACCTTCCCCCTGCATTCTTATCTGCCGTATGTTCCCCCCAACTTCGCAAACTTTGCTTAAGTTGCCTTTTCTTCTGTATTTATATTCTGCTTTACTCTCCCTCTCTCCCTCCTCTCTCTCTCTTTCTCTCCCTCACTCGCAGGATATGTTCGTTCCCGGAGGTAAAATCTAAGGCTGCACAGATCTTCGAGGGAAGAGTAAAAGATCCCACAGGAATGTTGGGTCAGAACAATGGCAGTGATAAAGTCATCAAATTGTTCTTGTAATATTGTATAAGTGAACCTATGTAACCCTTATAACATTTGCACGGTTATTGCATGATATATTTCTCTTTGGTTCTGGAACCATTTTTGGTACCAGAGGTGCTTCAATGTTCAGGTCAGCTGTTGATAAAACAAAAAGTGTTAGTACTGTGAAATAAGGAGGAAAATAAATAACAATCTTCCATTGTGATAGTCCTTGTGATACCCTAGCTGGAAAAATCTCAGGGTTGATGAACATTGATATTAAAAGTTACTCACATAAAAACTTGTTGCCCATAATGGAATGGACCATACAAGATGCATAATGTCAATATAAAAATAATGGATTCATCACAAATAATTGTAGAAGTTTTCAAGTACGTATGTCAGTGTCAAACATAAGAAATCAGCCAATCTGAGATTGTTTCTCCGTACATACTGTTATCGCATTTCAGATTCTTCTAACACCTAATCAGGTGGTGACTTGCCTATTATCCACAGGCCAAGAACGACTATGATATCCACATAACACAATTCATGGATTTGAATTTCAGAGACAATAGGTGATTGTTGTTCATTTCAATATGAAGCCTTCGTAGACACTGCCACAACTGTCACTTTAATTCAGCTTGTTTTCTTGCTCAAGTCTGCATGTTTCTTTGCAAATAACACCATGTCGCATTAATTTTGCGCTGGGTTCCGTTTCTTTACTCAAATGCTTTATTTTCGTGGTTAATTAACAATTACATAGGCTGCGTCAGTACTACAACTGATTGTGCTGCAGGAATTTATTTTGCTCAGGTGTTTCTACTGTGTTAAATTACGCTGAAGATTAACGCCAATGAATCTGCTTTTAATGGAAATTCTAAATTGGTGTAAACGATTCTACACCTGCTTGGTGCAATGTATAAACAATAATGCGTAGGAATCGTGGGTGTTGGCAACCAAACTTGTACTTCAATGAGCGACAACCTGTTGGAATCCCATTTCTGTACAAATCTAATGATAAATCCTATGTGTAATAAATCCACTGGTAGTGTTAAGTGCCGAAAATGAAATATTCTGTTATTTCCCCGAAAGTCCTTTTGGTTAGTTTGGTATGTAATGTTTGAAATGACTAGTAAATATTGAGCTGTTTTATTTATGCGAATAAAGCATATACTCAATAGCAAGGGAATACAACATAAACAGTTTCTCGATGCCCAATGGTGTTATTTGCTTGAGTGGATATACAAATTTCAATACTTCCTGGAAGATCAAACTTGAGTGGGAATTAAGTGCAGCACTAAGTACAGGTTTCCGTTGTTCGAAGGGGCCATTTGATGGATAGCTCTAGGGAATCCTGCATCTTAATTGCGCTTTGAATTTTCGATGCTGATGTGTGTCCTTTTCTTTTAGCATGGAGGGTAGTGCTTTAAAACCGAAGATGGGAATGAATGAAGAAAGTTTAGATACTTCCTACAATTTAAGATCCCAATTTTAGAAAACAAAATAGGATTAGGAACTTTGTACGGAAAGCTATAGATATTTTAATATGCTTTGTCAACTGTGATGCCTATTTATGGTACACTGGATATAATTGTAAATGTAGTAGTGTTATTTATCTGTGAAGTACGTTTTATAAAATAACTAAAGCATAAGTTTTTTGAGTGTTCTATAGTCAAAATCTCACTTTCTCATTATAGGATTCACAGGATATTAAGGAATTGAAGCGTTCTGTTGCTGCTGTTCTTTTTCGCTAAATCAAGTTGCTGGAAACGTAAGTCTGGAATTTGCTTCATCTAGAATGCTGGCGTTAATATGAATAATATGATTTTGTAGGTAACAAATCGTTTTAGAGCAAATAGTGGTACAAAAGGAACTGGAAAAAAGTGTGAATCGATGCGAATATCAATTTGATCATAAAAGGGCAACATTAATCTTTACAGATTAACTAAATTCTTTCTATTTCTGATATATTTATTTCTTGCCTTCCTAACCGAGTACTGCTGCACCACGGTTGCTTGAAATCTACTTGCTGGCCAGAAGATCCTGGTAATCTTCCGACAATAAATCTGGTGAAATGATCCCTATTGTCCCTGAGAAATCCCGAATTCAGTGTGTAGTTAACCACGTAATTCAAGAATCAAGAAACCTCTGGAATTATAGTATACGCTGAAAGGGGCATGATATCATCGCGTTGCCACCTGAGGCGAGATTTTTGGTTTAGGAAGTAAAAGAAATGTGCAAGTGTTCTTCTGTAGCATGTTAGGAAGATTGGCCGGCTAGCCAATAGGAACTTGAGCAGGAGAAGGTTGACGTAAATCTCAGGATTTGTGTTTGGCATCACAATAAAAGTCACTGTTCTCCCGGATATGCCCTGCTTATCTATTGTCACACAAGAATATTTTCACAATTAATTTTTCCACATTGTATTTTGTTCCTCCCCAGCCGTTGCCGTCCTAGACAGTTTTTAAAAGCTCCGCCTGTTTTCTAGGATTCCCGTCGAACCTACACGAACTTTTACATGTTCTCTAATTCTGTTGGCTGAAATATTGATTGCTGGATTTCCTTTCACTTCACAAAGCGTTACAATATGTGTGGCAGCATCTGAAACAAATATTAAGCTCTGACGTTTACAAAGCATCTCAAATATGTCTAAAGATCACACGACATTTGTCGCTGTTTACTTTGTGTTCCCAGTTGCACGAAGATTTCACATTTCTTTTGTTCAGCTTTACCTGGTAATGAATTTCTGACCCCAATTCTATAGAAAACACCAGCATTTAGCAGCTGGACTGCTAGTTTTACATTTCTGGTGCCCAATTCTGCACTCACATCTGCTACTTTTACTCAGATTTATTATAATATTACACTTTATTGTTAATTATTTATTTCTATCGCTTTATGTTATTTTCATATGCATTCCTATACTACCCTTACGTGTCTTCTTTATTTCAATTATTCTATTTACTGCATCTTCCCTTAATATTATGTTTCTCTCCCAACATTGTTTAACATTTTATTATATTTATTTTTTTCTCTCGCCTATACAATAATGCTTCACTCCAGATCCGACTGAAGACATGTACGTAATGCAATAACTGTCCACTTGTTTCCTTTGACAGAGAATTTTCCCACTTTTCGTATTAAGTTGTATAAGTAATTATGAAATTGAGGAACCTTACAACACTAAACGCTACATTAGGTTCTGATGAAGCGGCTCTCAAGATGAATGATGTTAGCTGGTTGTGCATAGGAGACAACCATTTAAGCCGCTTCTATCTTATCCTGAGTCCAGATGAGTTCCACTGAATGCCATAATATGATAGCAGCAGCTAATTTGGTTTTGCTTGTTTACGGAGGTAGATGGCACAATTCGCCCGTAATAGCCCAAAATAAGGTGTGTTGAACTAGGATCTAAATAATTCCGCAAAATATAATATGTTCATTGTTGTTTCCGCGTTTGCAGAAAATCCTGTGGAATGGTGCATCTTAAGGTTTTTTCTTTATTTTCCTTCTTTCCTGCTGCGAAACAACTGACTAACAAAGCGTACTTTAGCAACAGCAGCCCAGATTCGTTTGAATCCTTTTTTTTTTTTTTTTTCTCAGTGTATATCCTTGATTTTTGAATTACATTCCTATGAAAAAATAACTTCATGGTTAGCTGAACTGAGTGAATGAACTGAGTGAGCTCACTTTTCTCTATTTGATTGCTGATTGAATTTGTTATCGAGTACATTAGTGTTTCCCAAAATTTCAAGCCCGTTTATATGTATAAGCCCAATTTTAATAAACTTTAGAAGCCATTTCTAAAATAGTAGTTCCGTTTCTTTTCTTTCCCCGTCTTTTGAGCAACTACTGATGTTTCTGTACAGTGTCCACAATCAGGTCAGCGTGCATTCTTCAGTTAGGAATACATTTGGATCAGGAGTTGCCTATCCTTTTAAAGAAAATCATGAAAAAGCTCACGCTTAACTTTAATGTCTCTGAATTCTGAAATGCTCTGTAGTTTCTCTGATTTAATGAATTGGATTTGTAAGACACCGTCTTTCTTCACAGTTACTAATCATTTTCCAATTAAAATGAACGGCTCCGCGTATATCCTTAGGGGTACCAGTACCACCGTTTGGCAACCAAATGGACTAAACTATCTAAAGTGGTATGTAGTATCCACTTTCAATAGAGCGGCCAAGAGAACAATATCATCCGACCAGCGTTAAACAGGGAGTATGAAGTAGGAAAAAATGCTACTATGTATTTGTAAAGTGCTTCTCATTATCGAGTTGGCTGTCGGTCGTTTTGCATACCTAATAGGTAATTATGAAGTTGTATAAGTAATTATGAAATTGAGGGACCTTACAACACTAAATATTACATTAGGTTGTGCTGAAGAAGCGGCTCGCAAGATGAATAATGTTACATAAGAGACAACCATTTAAGTCACTTCTAACTTATCCTGGGACCGGATGAGTTCTACTGAATGCCAAAATATGATAGCAGCGGCTAATTCGGTTTTGCTTATGTACGGAGGTAGATGGCACAATTCGCCCATAATAGCCCACAATAAGGTGTGTGTTGAACTAGGATCTAAATAATTCTGCAAAGTATAACATGTTTATTGTTGTTTCCGAGTTTACAGAACATCCATCTATCCATCCATCCATCCTTTCCATCCATCCCATCCATCCAACCAACCATCCGTCCGTCCCTCCCCTCTCCCTAAGTCCATCCGTCCGTCCATCCATCCATCCATCCATCCATCCACCCACCCACCCACCCATCCCATCCCATCCATCCCATCCATCCATCCATCCATCCACCCACCCACCCACCCACCCATCCCATCCATCCATCCATCCATCCATCCATAATATACCATCAAACTTTTGGTGTAGCTATAAACACTATCATCATTCAAAATAGAACTTAAAATGTGATTTTTTGGCAAAGATCCTAGTTTTCATTGAAAACAAAATAATGCATGTACCGGTAGATATAATTTTGGAGAGTCGCTGCTGCGAAGCAATCAAATGGTCACAAGAAGGTAACGGAATATCTGATAAGTGAAATCTTTCTCGCGCGGCGTCCATTGCTATGGAATCAAGAAGTTATCTTTGTCGGCTTCAACTTAATGGTTGGATCTGTGTAACATTTTGGTACTTCGTGCGACTGTGGTCTGTTCTGTTAAGAAGATCGCGTACTTCTTGCGAACTCCTATATAAACCAAGCCGGATGGCTCAGGAGTTTCGTCTGGGACTGGCATTCGGGAGGTCTGGGTTCGCTCCCCGTTGATCGCGCACATAGGCCCTAGTTTTTTCCGTGGTTTTCCTGTGGCCGCTTAGGCGAATGCTGAGGTGCTCTATATCTACCTCGGTTCCTTTCCCTTTCATTTCTTCATTTCCCTTCTTTATCTAGCAGGTCGGCACAGGTGTGGCACTTTCTTCCCCCGGTTGCGCTGGTTCAGGCTAGGTGCCGTTATAGAGGCCTTCTCCCGACGCCTGTGTAGCTTCCGTGGCGCGCCACGGCTGCCACCTAGTGAATGTTCGGTAATTCCGTACGTCTCTGCGTTTATGTTTTTCAAATGGGACAAGTTCTATGCTGCAGCGAATGAGATGCGTTATCGTGCTCTGCGTTGCCAGATCGCTACCCCCACTGTTTTCATATTTCCCTCTCACTCGCACACTGAGCATGCAAATCTGTCTAGCAACATAATGTTTATTCAAGTGTATTATGAAAACTATTTGAGCTAAAAATCTGTGATTTTTACGGTTCTGCTACGAACATTACTTCTATTTTCCTCGTGAATTATTGTTTGCAAAATTTGAATATGTTGTATTAGCGCAAGTAGTATATATGAGAGACGGATCATTAGCGCGTTACTCCCCAGTTAAGCGCGAATGCAATATGTCAACTCAGCGGCACTCCGATTGGCTGCCAGCCTGGTGGCACTCAAGGACAAATCTCACTTCATTTGAAAGCCACTATAACTCCGTCGTTTCCTTTGTGCTGGCCTAGGGTTATCTCTCCTCTCATCCCTTCCAACGGAGTTGCAGCTGGTAGGCCACAATAGATCAGTATTTGGTCGCAGTTGCCGAAGTGTCCCCCGCTGATACCATGCTCGACCCTCCTATATAACATATTTTGTGTAAATTAGTAAAGGGAAGGAAGGAAAATAAGGATATACAACAAGGTAATGCTTTTGCTGCCCAATTTTTTTAATGTATTGAATGAGTATAGAGAAGAAAAATAAGAGCGGACGAGAATATAAGCTGCGCGACTATGATAGAGAAGCCGATGCGTTTTTAGCTAGATCCCAAGGTTTGTTCTATGTCCAAATATCAAAGGAACACTAAATAATACAGCAGATTTTTTATAAGCAAAGAATAACGAAATGTAGCGGATGAAAAAGAAGTACGGCACATTTATTCACTGTTGGAAAAATTTCGACTGCAGACCTTTTTATGCGAGAGGTGCCGTTTATTTTATTTATTATTATTGTTTTTCTTCTTCTTATTATTGTTGTATAAAATAAATAATGGGGGAGAGTATACAAAGGAAATAAATTACGGGAATAAGTTCCCTAAACTCAAAAGAGTAACAGCTTCCAATCCCAGTAGCAATTCTGTCGCATCACGCATTAGAATTTCGTTTTATAAATGTCTTTGTACATTCAATAAAAGTAGCTTTTTATTGAAATTTGGTTTGATAACGTGAAGTAAGATATTGTAACTGTCCGACTTAAAAATTAATTTTCTAATAAGTGTTTTTATTCACCTTTTCTTATATGGTTCTGTGAAATATTTCTGCCGCTCTTTAATGTTTGTTTTTATGATGAAAGAAAATATGCGGTGTATGTTGGAGAAAATAAGTAGTTATTATAATATGTGTTAAAAGTTGAGTTATTTTACAAGTAGGAATGTTTGCATAATAAAATAACTCAGAATGTTCTACATTTATTACTTTCTAGATAGCTACATATAAATATTGAATTATAAAGTATGCAGCTGAAACTTTCGGAGTAATAGCAGTATACTGTCGCGAACATAATTCTACGACGTGGGGGGATAGCTATTTGAGGGTAGTAAAGGGAAGACAGATGGTAGAGCAATGATAACAACGCAAAGGGGATCCTGATAATATAAATATATTGACAAATAGCGAAGGGCAAATATACTTTACAATAAAATAGTAAGATAAATTACAATAAACAAGACTAAAGCGTGTCAGGCGTTCCGTGTCGAGCGAAAACTAATTCAGAATACCGAAGGCAAGAATTACTGAAATTACTGTAAAGTAGTTAATATGCAATAAAAGATTCTTATCTTTTTAGTTGATTAGCTCTACGAGAAGAAAGATGTGTGTCGGTATGGTAGCCAATGACCCGGGATGGGGCCTCGGACGTCCCTCGGGCAGCGAGTCTGCCTCTGTCAAATACTGAGTATCAAAAAGCGCCCGGAATTCAAGATTCCAGACAATTTTATACTAAACAATTGTCTCTAGGGGATTCTTCAGAATCTACGCCCAGGCTCTTAATAAATCCACCAATCAAAATACAGTATTTAAAGGATAAGACAGGGCTTCCTACATGAAGTGCTTGGGATTAAAGTCTATCCTAGCCTACGACATTTTTTTTTTGTTTGTTTCAGCTTTAAAAACATACTTTTCTCATACAGGAATTTGTTAACTCCTGTCCATACAAATAAAAGAACTTCAGTCACTTAGCAACCAGCTTTTGATTATCACTTTAACCTAGGGTTCTCCCTTATTTTGCTTCTACTTACAAGAAAGCAAGTAATAGGACTATTTCTGCTAATGTTACTTGATTAACATGAAGTAAATAGAAGCATAAGCTTTTTAACAATAATTTGTTACAGAGATGTAGAGAAAGTCATGTGAATGGAACACATCAGATTATTTTTAATCAATTGACCATTTTTTCGTTAAAATTACGTACAGTGCAACTTATTTAGGAAAATCCAACCCAAGCACCGTACATTAATCATAATACAGAATAAGTCTATAAAGCTGATAAACCAAATTGCATTGTTATTTGAGCTACAGACACTGGGACTTTTAAGCAAGAAAAATAAAAATGGAGCATTATTGTATCAAACATTAATAAAACCATTAAGTTAAATCATGTTAAGTTAAAAAGTATGGTAAACAACTGATTGCATTTAAACTGATAAAGAAACCTTTAGGCTCTGCGGTATATCTGAAATATTTTCTCAAAACAATTTTTAGAATTGCCCAACATATGGTCTTTTTTTTTCCTTTTCTTTTTTTTTTTTTTTAAGTGATAATCATTCCATGGTTGGCATTATATCCGCCGAGGAACTAGGAAAGCCGTTTTACAACAAGTGCATTATAATCACAATTATTATTTTTCGAGTAATAACCATTAGTTATTTCCTTATAGGTACAAGAGAAATAAGGGAATATATTAGGTTAATGCAATAGTCAAATTTATTAAAAGCTGGTCGCCAAGTGATGATTTTGACGCCCGTTCTCTTTGTATGGTCAGGAGTTAAAAGGAATGAGGACTTCCATTTGAGAAAAGCATTATTGGAAAATTCGTTCCAATAACAAGGAATAACTTCGAAATGGTTAACTCTACAAAAAATGTATTAATGTAAAATATTTTAATGAGATCTACATCTTTGTGTAGTATGAGTTTTTATCTATATCTTATGGTTTATGCTAACATTCTCCAGAATGAAGAAGGCTTCAGAGACTATTCCCACAGAACTCAATATATACATTTTATTTGCCTCTAAATTTGTTTAATATATGGTGGCATTTAATCTAAACTGTTAGAGAACAAGTTTCAAAAATATTCCGTATAAACGGTAGATCGGGATGGATGGGGAATTTTCCTAAAAACTTTGGCGTCGCATGTTTGAAAGATGCTAAACTCAAATACCAAGTTTGGTACTTAACCTACTTTTGTTTATAGTTATGCTGTTCCCAGACGCAGAAGCAGATCTTATTCTAAAAACACTTTTTTCTGGGATTCAGGTGTTCTCAAAACATTTACTTTCGATAACATATCACCTTTAAATTTCTGGATGGAATGCAACACCTTCCCTACATATTATGTACATTGTACGTGATAAATAAACTAGAAATACAAGCTAAACATAACATATGAAGGTTGAATAACTAATAACATTTTAAACAAAAATATAGTGGTATAATACAGGAATATAGGTACTCAACTAGATCACAAATAAGTCTACTACTGAAACTCTTTCATTCTTCTAATTTGTTCTTGGTAATCTGCAATATAAAATTAAATATAAAGTCCAAAATAAAAATAAGTTTGTATTGGTTATGTGAAAAGGAGAGTAAGTTTTATTTATGGAGTTCTTTAATGCTACAGTTCTCAGCATCCCATTTAGGCGTGAAAGACCACTGTGCCATAAATCTACTACACAGAATCCATGCCTTTACTTCCCATCTGTTGGAAGTTATGTTTAGTATTTTTATACCCGAATAAAATCAATCACCCCCCCCCAGATTTGAACCCGCGCTCTGGGAAACTAGAGGCTAGCATAACACCCCTAAACCACGGAGGACTATTGATATTGCAGTTTTTTAAAGTGTTGGTGTGATGAGGAGGGAGCGTTAATCCAAACACCTGGAAATTTCAACTCTAAAAAATATTTTTGACCCCCCCCCCCGAGCCAATTTCTAGTTACGCCACCGCCCACCATGAAGAGGAATGCTTTAAATGGAACATCTATTCTCAAGCTATAAAATTCAGGCTATTTTCGCCTTATGTGTACTACAAAAATCGAAGCATGGAGCTGAAATTTGTTGGTTCAACGATCGATATGAAAATAATTAAAGTGTAAAAGTGACCTTTTTGCTGAATTAAATCATTAAGAAAATGTGTTAACATCCTAGTGAAGCCTTACTCGCTAGATAGCTCACTGAAAACAATTTTGTGGTGGACAGTAAATGCAACTCATATATGAAAAATGTGACATATTGACAGACAGTGAATGCTCTGGTGTCAAAAAAGAGGAAACAATAACTTCTGTGTTATCAGGAAGTATTGCCACTGGAAATACACAGTTTAGTAATGTTTCGTATGTGTCTCGACTCAATAAATTTACTATTTGTGAATGCCATTACTGATCGTGGTGGTGAAATGAGATCCAAAGGAAATGAATTGTAATTTTCAGTGAAAGAAAACTTCTGGTGGATTGTTTATGTTGTTTTGAACACACTGCAGAAGCAAGCGACTCATCTAGTGCAGAATGAAGATGAATGGCAAATTTAGAAAGTTCCCAAGCTGTGTGAGGGGGTGCCATTTCCTTCAGTAAGTGTGGAAGAAACCATTTGTATGTACTATGTGCAGTGGCTAAACCAAACAGAAATCTTTTTGACACGGTAAGACATAAGGCTCACATCATACATAAACTTACTCCGGTAACATTGAGTAAGGTGCTGAATCAGTTACTGACGATATAGAACTTTGATTTTTTTTCTTTTTTCTTTTTTTTTTCATTGAGCAGGTCAGCCTACCCAATGTGTAAGTGCACGTTTGAGGCCATATATTGTTTATTTAAATAGCAATGTGTCTCATTTTCAGAACTCGTACTGGGCAGATCTCAGAAAACGCAAACTACTTAGTGCAAAAATTAATCCAGTTCAATAGTTACATTTATTTTTATTTAAGTGGATCGGTAGATCGTAGCTTTTCTGCGTGACAGTACGGGCCTGGCAATGCCTTATATTTTCTGTTTACTGCAGATAAGAAAGTTTAATTCAATTCTTTGTCTCTACTGTTATATTTGGGAATGTAGACAGGTGTCTTTCATACATAGGTGGTTCACATCACTGTAGTGATTTAGTTTATAATATTCATGTCAGAAAAGTGAGCGCAGTATGTTTTAACGTTACAAGTGCATAAAAATTAAATCTGAGTATATTAATGTGTTTAGCAGTGCAACGTAATTTTAATTTATTACATTTACAAACGTATCTCTCTATTGTTATATTTTGTCTATTATTATTATTATTATTAGCGGTACAAGTAATAAGTTGTTAAGTAATGAGTTGCATTTCTCTAATTTATCTGATTCAGGACATGCTAAGCATTGAAGTATGAAATCAGGTTTTGTGATGATTTTCAGTTTTATATATTTTGAATATGATGGGTAGGTTGTATATTTTATAATGTATCTAAATATCATCATCATAAAAGGTTGCAGATTGACTCTCCGTTGGATCCTGAAACTGTCTTAAACGATATAAACGGAGGAAGATAGTCTCAGGCTTTCAGTAAGAAGACGAACACCCATTTATTGAGGATCTCTTTATTTAACCTGTTGGTTACAGATATCACAAGGTTATGACATTCTTGAACGTCGCCTTAGAATCTCCCACGCATTCATTAAATAGTTCGAAAGAGCGGTTCTTTCTTGTTCAGGGTCCCCTTCTCGAAATATTATGTTCCATATATTATCAATCACATTTAAACTGGGTGATTTCGCCGGCCCAGTTTTGAAACATTGGGTTTATAATTTAGCCACTCATTGGTAGGTAATGTTTGAGGAGTGGACGCTGTTATGTAACATACGTATTTGAGGAATGTTCTCCACACTGCTGAATAGTGAAAAATTGTCTTTGACTGCTGTGGTAGTAGCTATTACATGCTTGGGACTATAGCGAGTTTTAATTAATCGCCGTCAATATCGCAACAGACCACCTTCTCGTCCGTAGCGCTTAGGTAAAAATCGCGTGCATTAAAAATGTAGACGGGCGAAGCTCACTCTGTTTTCTGGATGTCCTAGTATTAAACTTTCTTTACTGATTGCCCTCCAATGGTGAACTCCACTGTGAACTCCATTTTCGAATAGTTTAGAGAAGACTTTTTATAAATACAAAATGCTGAGCAGTTACTCCTGAGGGTAAAGGTAAACTGATTGAAATATTTCATCAAACATTTCAGAGTCTGAGAACAAGAAAGCTAACCTAGAGGTGTTACTGCATGATCACATAGATTTAGATATAACTTGTATTTCTGAACATTGGCTAACTGAAAATGACATTACATATTTTACAGTACCTAATTTTTGCTAATAACTAAATTCTTTAGGAGAAATATAAAGCATGGAGGCATCCGCATTTATGTTAGATCAGATGTCGCAGTTAAACCATATACAGATTTTGATGAATTGAATATTGAAGGTAAGTTTGAGTCCTGTGCAGTAGAATAATACAACTCAATCTACTAATATCTTGCACATATAGACCCCAAACGTAATACTGCCCTGCTTATTAACTGCGTTTAGATAATAAATTAGAGTGCAGTTAACAAAGAGAAGAATCTTATAATTATGGGTCGCTTAAATATTGACTTTTTAGATAGAATACCAAAGCTAGAGCTAATGTGTATACTAAATTCATTTGGAATGGAGCCAGTGGTACTGGTACCCACAAGAATAACACAAAGTAGTCCATCAGCTCTAGACCAAATTATTATAAACAAATCACTATGGGATTATAGCTCACAGGTACTTGAAACAGGATTCTTGGACCATTTAGCACAAATTATACAGATACAAAATAGACTCAGATATAAAATACTAAGCAAGAAGCTTGGCTTTAAAAGCATAAGGGTGATCAATGAAATGAGCATAGATTATTTGAATCATTTATACAAAAGCGTCATGGGATGTAATGTATCTACAACATTCTGTAGATGATGCATACAATGAATTCTTCAATATATTCAATTTCTGCTTTCAAGGAGCCTTACCAAAAACTAGAGTGAAAATTCACCAATCAGGAAACAAATTGGCAACTGCAGGTATTATAAATTAAAGTAAAAGAATTAAAACTTAAGTAGAATTATGAAATCTGGTAATGTAATAGAACAGCTCAAAACTTATTTTAAAAGATACAAAATAGTATAATAAAGTGTTGATTGAAGCAAAGAAACTACACAATTTAAACTGCATACAAAAATCACAAACTAAATCAAAAGCTATGTGGACCTTCATTAAATGAGAAATCACATAAAACACTAGTGTCCCAGAAAACACAATTACAAACAATGGCACTACTATTAGTGATCCAAAACAAGTAGTCAGTCTTTTTAATAACTATTACATATAGTAGCTCAAAATATTTTACATGGGAGTCTGTAGTATAATTTCCCTATTAAGTAGATACCCAAATCAATGTAATTGTATGTGTTTAACTGCAGTAATAGAGGTCGAATTGGTGAAAATAATTAAAAGTTTGAAATGTAAATCTTCCTGTGATATTGATGAAGTCTTCGTTAATGATTTACAGAAGTGTTATCCCTATATAGTGAAACCCTTATGCAATATTATAAATTTTTCATTTACAACAGGTGAATTTCCGAAACAATTGAAGGTGGCAAAGGTTAAACCTCTCTATAAAAATAGGGCAGAATTTGAGGTAGGAAACTACAGTCCTCACAAAACATAGTAGGTACAACAGCAACTAAACAACATGGATTCCACAAAGACAAGTCTATAAATACAGCACAGTTGAACACAGTATTTTACTGGAAAAATTAGCAGTAATTGGTGTACGAGGTATAGTAAATAAGTGGTTTAAAGAATATTTAATTTCCCGGCAACAGATGGTAGAAATCTCATATTTGCATGAAAACACGAGTGAAATTACAGCATACCTATCATCCAAGGCATATGGAGATCCACAAGGCTCAATTCTTGATCCTGTTTTATATATATATATATATATATATATATATATATATATATATATATATATATATATAAAATGATTTAGAGATGTCCTTAAAAACTGGTTACTCAATATTATATATTATTTGCTGATGACACAGTGTATACATTTCCTTGCAACTTAAGGTACCTGCAATGTAAGATGGAACAGGTGACATGAGAATTACTAAACACATTTAATGCAAATAGATTGCTAATAAATACAAAGAAAACAGTCATAAACAAAAAAACAAAAAAACAAAGAACCAAAAAAACAAAAAAGCCCACGCATGCACACACACACACACACACACACACACATATGCATGCATGCAAAAGCTACTCTACTATAAGTTTCAAGGACAAACATATTGCATAAACAAATAGCACAACATTTCTGGGAGTTTGGGTTCATGGGAATCTAAAATGAACCATACATATGGTTCACAAATATATGTGAAACATACATATGATTCGAAAGTTATCAAAAATATTCGGCAAAATAAATTATGCAATCACACTCATTTAAAAAATATGGATCTAAAACCAGTGCTTCTATTGTATCATGCATACTTTCAATCTGTTCTTTCTTTTGGAATAATTTTGGAGGAGCTCAAACGGAGCAAAATCAATTTTTAAAATGCAGAAAAGGGCAATTCAGATAGTGCTTCATGTTAGTAAGAAAAGAAGCTATAGACTGCTATTTAAGAATTTGAATATATTAGCTCTGCCTTGCATTTTTATTTATGAAACATTATGTTGTACATCACAAACTCAGAGTTACATTCTCAAAACACAAGACAGAAAGATCAACTCCATATAATCACATACAACAGGAGCCCGTTTCAAAGAACTTTTGTAGATACAGGCCTCCAGCTTTATAATAGACTTGCCAATTATGGAAGCAAATACTTGTAATGCATCAATTCAGAACACTTTCAAAAGCAGTTGTCAATTCATCATTAAATTCTATATAATATTCATATTCATTCCATAAAGCAGATTAACATAATAATCTCAGAGGTATATCACATTAATGTATATATGTAAGTATATTTGTAGTTACTGTAATATATTTTAATGTAAATTAAATTTGGACATGTTCTATATCATGTATTGTGATCTACAGAACAAATAAAACTACTATAGCTGCTACTACTACTCAAACTTCTCCTCTGCCGATTGCATTCATGATTTCAGAATTGGGTCGGCCTGCTTCTCGAATCCCCACAATTCTGTTTCTGATGATACTTTGGGATTTTGGTAATTTTTTGTTCACTAATAGTAATATCTCAATTTTTTGCTCCTTTATAGAACCTCGGCAGTGCATTGTCTTATAAATAAGTTACTGTTGTTGTGTAAAGTGTTTAGTTATCTAAGAGTCAAGATATAATAATAATAATAATAATAATAATAATAATAATAATGACAATAATAATGATGATGATAACATAATAATGATGATTACAATAATGATGATGATGTTAACAATAATAATATTAATAATAGTAATATTATTATTATCATTAATAATAATAATAATAATAATAATGATAATGACAATAATAATAATCATAATAATGACAACAACAACAATAATGATGATGATATTGATGATATTGATAATGTTAATAATAACAATAATAATATTATTAACAATAATAATAATAATAATTAATAATAATAATAATAATAATAGTGATGCTGCTGGTGGTGATGATGATGATGATAATGATGATGATGATCTTTGTTATAGAATCCTGCTCATTTGATTACACATGGAGCTAACTTCTGCCCACGCTTTCGTCGACCTGCAGAGGATATATTGCTTCCAAACAATGTGCCAAAGGAAATCATTCTAGAAGTTTTGAACCTTCCTCACCCACAAGTTGGTCACACAGGCTTCCAGTGTATTGTCAATATAGAAGGAGCAAAAATGATGGTGCCAGCTCGAGTGGACAATCATTTCATTGTCTGTGACAGAACCACAGTAAGTTGCTATCTGTTTTATTGCAATTATATTTGTTGTATTTTATAGCACTATACTAAGCTGCACAATACGGACGTGAAAAATATTGTGAAGTAATCAAATGTAGGTGCCTGATGTTATAACAAATAATAAGTTTTAAACAAATGGTGATGATGGACCAGAACAATATAATTACACTGAGTTTATGTCTGTAAGACACACAGATTAATACTTCAAAGCAGAGCTTATAATAGTAGCTTTACTATGAACCCAAACTTTAGTAACACTCTCCTGTCTATTAGTAATAAGTAATAAATGTCTTAGTATAATATTAATAGTCATATTAATAAGAACTATTACTATTAGTATTAGTAATAAGAAATAAATATCAAAGCATTTGCTATATTGCAAGGCTGCAGAGCATACATATGTATGCTCTATGCAGTGTATATTACACCGGTGTGTTTCTGTTCTAAATCTCCTGAGTGATAGTAACATGTGCTGTAATAAGTATCATGCAACAGAACTTTCTGAATTAAATGAGGATTCTTTGTGCTTCAATACCTATTGCTCTATGAATGTACATGAGTATTTAAAAGAAACCACACTAAAAAAAATTATTAAATGTGAGTCAACCCTACCCCAGTGGAACTTTGTAAAATCCAGTTAGAAATTAATCCATTTTTCATTGTTACTGGGTTGTAATTCATGAACTAAAGTCTTTCTGTGGGGTTTCATTTTTAAAGTTTAGGAACTATAAGAGGTTTCCAAAACACCCACTTGCTTTGCAACTCCTCTTAGAGACTTTTTTGGAGAACATTTAAATGATGTACCAGTTGTGTTAACTTTTTTCTCCTTTAGAACATAAAATTTTTGCTTCTTAGACTTAGCTTTTAAGCACCCCAGCTAAATGCTACCTATTAACTGGATGTGTAACAGTTTCTTTATCTGGAAATGGAATACCAGGAAATTTCTCCTGAAGTTGTTTACACACCAGTCAACATGATTTGATTTTAGGATGTATCACACATAAAAATTTGTTTTTTAGTTGTGAATTTGTTGGTAGGCATTTCATTGGACAAATAACAAGACAAGAGGACCAGCAATAACAAGAACACTCTTAATCAAATCACACACAGCACAGATGTGTTGAATAAACTTAACTTTGAGATGCACAATGTACAAGCTGTAGTCTTTAGAGCACAAATAGAAGGTAGCAACTGACAGAGAATGTGTATAACACATTGATAAATGTAGCCTTAAGTGGGTCATTCCCTACACACTGCAGAAAAATACAGAGATTACTGCAGTGAAAGCAAATTATGCATACATCTAATCTGTGACACCTAGATAAAGTGAAAGCATGGTGTTTAGTTAGCATTTCACTTTTCCATTCATAATGCAACATTAACATTATTGTACATCTTAAAATATATAAATTTAATTAATTCATTATCATGTCCCCCCCTCCAAAAAAAACATTTTGGAAGAAAATGGGTTGAACAGAATTTCAGCAAAAATGTGGATTAAAATTTTGGCAAATTATTCCCAAAAATCCCCCATTACATAAATACCTGATGTGTTATTTTCACATGACTGCTTCTATCCTCTATTGTTTATTTTTACATTCTTCTGCAAACTATTTTTACAAAAGCTTACTTTTTTCATCTAGTTCATGTTAAGTGACAGAAATACGAGGGGCATACTGAAAGTCATGAGCAACACTGTTTTACAATCTTAATATTTATTTTTAAGCCAAACCAAATACATCATCATAATCTACAGACTTTCTTTCACTTTTCGACATAGTCGCCATTGTTTTGCACACATTTTTCCCATCGTTCTACAAGTTTGAAAATGCCCTTGTGATAGAACTCCGTTCCAGCTGCCCGCAGACCCTAACGCTTTGCTTTCCGAATATCCTCCAGCGTCTCGTAGCGTTGGCCACGCATCTGCTCCTTCACAGAACTGAAAAGATGGTAGTCAGAGGGTGCCAAGTCGGGACTGTAGGGAGGATGTGGAAGAGTTTCCCACCCTAATGCCCTGATCTTCTCCATAGTAGCACGGGCAGTATGCGAATGCGCATTATCCTGTTGAAGGATGATCCTTTTTCCAGGGCACTTTTCACGCAAAACCCGACGGAGCTTCAGAAGTGTCTTGATGTAGCGGGCAGAATTTGTGGTTTGTCCACGTTCAAGAAAGTCAACCAGAATGCAACTTTGTGCATCCCAAAAGACACTTCCCATAACTTTTCCTACAGACTGCACTGTCTTCACTTTCTTCTTCGATGGTGAGTTCAAGTGGTGCCATTCCATACTCTGACGTTTCGTTTCTGGCTCATAGTGATGGAACCAGCTCTCATCTCCAGTCACAATACACGTCAAAAATTCATCACCTTCATTATGAAATCTCTGAAGAAGGTTTTGTGCAATGGTTCTCCTCTGAAGTTTGTGGTCTTCAGTCAATAAACGGGGGACCCAACGGGCACAGACCTTTCGATAACCCAAGCTGTGGATCATTTCTTGCACTGCACTATGTCTTATTCCAAGTTTCGCAGCAATTTCATTCATAGTGAAACGCCTATCTCCTGTAATGAGCTCATCAACTCTTTCCTTGTTGCGTTCTGTAGAGGCAGTTCGAGGACGCCCGCTACGAGGCGCATTTTTCAGACTCGTGTTTCCATCTTTGAAAAGTTTCACCCATCTTGTAACACTGCTGGCGCCCATGCAGACACCTCCATACGCACGTTGAAGTCTGAGATGAATTTCAGGAGCAGATTTTCCTTCTTTCACAAGGAATTCAATGACAGCACGCGGTCGAAACGAAACATCAATGTCAGCCATTTTTAAACATCGTCTCTGTGGTCACATGATAGAAGCTAATGACGTCACAATATGTCAACATGTGGCTTAAAGTCTGTAGATTATGATCCTGCAATTCGTTTTGTTACATTGTTGAAATTTAAATTTTTACAATGGGTTGCTCGTGACTTTCAGTATGCCCCTCGTAGTTTAATTGCAGGTAGAAAAGGGATAGAAGAGGCTGAAGTGATGATAAAATGTTTCAGAGTAGATCGCTATACACTGCCTTGAAATTTCATACTCTTTTCATGATGTTGCAATGAATAAATAACTGAACAGCAATAGCATTAAAAATAATCTTATGTGTTATGTTCATATGAGTTTTTCTATCCATTATAATTTATTTTTATGTGGCTTCTACAAACTATTTTTATCAAACTTATCAGAAGACAGTCAGATGTTCAAAAGAAGGTCACTATAAGCTGTCCTTATAACCATATCTCTTTCCTTGACATTGTGAGAAACAACTGAATGATGACTATTTCAAAAAAATGACAAAGCATTAAAAAATTGAGACCAATAACAATTAATATCTCAGAAATGGTGATCCTAAAAAAATAAATTTCAAATAAATTGTTTGTTTTATAGAGCTTTACAGTTTTTTATGTAGTAATATTTTTTCTATCTCTTATGGCTCACCAATTATACAAAATTATAAAAAACATTGCCTGAAAAGCCTTTGAACACTATTTCCAGAAAGTTAAAAATGTACAGATTACTTACCCTGTAAATACCTTAAATAGTTGATATCTTAATCAAAATCACATATATACATACCAAATTTAGTACTTCTACAACATTTTGTTTTTGAATTATGTTATTCTCTCTCTGTCACAAACATTCACTCACTCATTCATTCAGTCACTCTCTTCAAGTGATGCATGCCTGATGCTACATGCTGTCTGTATTTCCAGTGAAATTGCAATATAAAATTTTCGGATGGAATATAATACTTGCTCTACCTACTAGATCTATATGGTAGGGAAAGTAAAAACATCATAAATAAAAACATTATATATTGTTCTGGGTTCTATCAATCTGTGTAAATACCATCACTAAAGGTAGGAAAGACAGGCATGGGGTTATCAAAAATTAAATGCTGAGCATTAACACTCAAGGATATTAAAGGGATTTTTGCAAAGGGATAACAAGGATAACCTGTAATAATATGACAAAACCTTTTGCAGTATTCCTATGAAGCCAACACTGGAGAATATCAGGCAAGTGTAACCATAGTATGGAACCGAAATCATCATGTGGACACAATTAGCATCATTCTGTACAAATGTGATATACTTGGTTCACACCGGGAACATCCAGATTGCTCTCTTTGTGTAACACGAAATGCAAAGTACCAGTGTACCTGGTGTGGAAACACATGCAGTTTCAGTGACAGTTGCCTGCATACACCAGTCAGTGAATGTCCAAAACCACGCATTGACATGGTAAGTTAAAATTGAGAATTAAAAAGTTATATTTAGCCTGTAATTCAAACAGTTACAAAAATGAGCTAAGTCATGCATATACCATTTTATGAAAAATTTGATACAATTAGAGCATTGTTTTATTATAAATATAACATTAATGAGTGTTTCAACATGAAAGATATTTATAACTGAATCAGTTGGAGCTGAAAGTCATTAAGTCAGATTTTGCAGCTTTTCTGGAGAAGGAATAAACATTGTTGTTCAGAAAGTCAAGTAAATTGATTGACTGTTTACGTTAATCTATAGAATAATTCTCTAGGCTTTGTATGTCTTGATAGAGAGACCAATTTAATACCTGATAAACATTTGAAAAACTATTTTGACAAATTAATTTAATGATTTTAAGCTCTGTGGCCACTTGTTACACTTCATAAACACATTAGATGCTTAAATTTTGTATGTCATTCTTGTTTTATTTGTCTGTAACCACACTCCTTCAATATAAAGATTGTTAGCAAAATACAAGTTACATAGGGTATGTATAGTAAATTACAAAACACAAAGTTAGCTATGGCTGAAACTACAAGTTTTTCCTTCACTTTGTATTTATTAAATAAACAGAATGCTGTAAATTATAACAACTCTTTGCGATATAACAAAATTAAAGTTACATAGTGGTACAGCAGGGTAACAAAACACAGTTACTTATGGCAGCTGGATTCCCTTTCCTTTTGTTTTTTTGGCCATTTTAAAATGTTATCGTAAAAATGCAGTGCATCATGTGGAACATATCTGATAACCTTTATGGGTACCTTGCCCTTACATGCCTTTTCTGAAGGCATGGTGGGGTTTGTTAACAATGAAGGTTTCCTTAGAGAAAATGTGTGTTTCTTCGGAGAGTTAATGTAGAAAGATGCTTTGACTTCTCCAATCTTGTTGCTGTTATATTGAAATTGCTTGAATGTTGAAGGAGAAAATGCTTGTTTCACTTTCCCTGGATACAACAATTTTCTTGAAGAAGAATAGCCACCATTTATCAAAATTTATAATTTCGGTAAATTCCACCACATGAACTTTCAGTTTCTTTCTGCAATTGGCTATAATTTCAACATATTCTTTTGGGGTATACACTCAGTCAATGCTGGTAATTTTCTTTTTGAACACATCAAAATTTCTATCACAGGGTAAGTATAAATAACCAAGTTCCAGAAAATTATGGGTAATTGAGTGAAATCTGCCTGTTCCAGTCAAACCCATACATATTCTCACTACAGTATGATTTTTATTTTGTCCCAGTCATCTGCCTGAAAATAAAGTAAGATGTTTCACAGAATCTGAAACATAATGTTTAGCATAGTGTTAGAGAAAAGAGCACCTTTGTTCCCATCACCCTCATGATAAAGGTGAGCTACAGAGCTATCTGTTTTTAAATTGTGAATATTTAACACGTTTACCCACAACTGATGCATATAAATAATTTCTTGCCCTGGAATTTCTGGCAAGGGCAAATTCTGCATGGAGTCAAAGGCTATGGCAGTGGTGTCTTCATTTTGAAGACAGTGGGACCTCATCTCCTTTAGGCTATTATAAAACGTATGGCTCCTTTGGATATGAATGTCCAAATCTGCCTTAGCAGCAACTTTTGAACTTTCACAAAGATGATGACTCTTCAGTTTTGCATTAAGTTCCTCACAGAGAGAGCAAACATCTATTTGGGACCTACCAAATTTCTGATCAAAATTTAAATGGAAGTACTTACTGTCCATAAAATCATATTTAACACATGTGTCTGGGTACTTTTCATAGTACAGTTCATACATCGATTTGATACAAAGTCTAGCATCAAGATAAAGAAACTCCTTCCCTGCATAATGAGAAGTGTTGCAGAAATGGTTTTATATATTTATCTAATGTGTTTAAAATGACTTCAGAAGTTTGTTTCCTTTAGGGTTTCTTCCTCGTTTATCATGCGGCATTTCTCCGCATAACAGTGCATGAGTTACTGTAAATACTTGTTTTGTGCCAACTGCATGGATACTATGAAAATCTTTTTGACAAACTAAAACCCTTTTTGTTCCAGCCATTATAAAATATGTAATTAAAACTACTACAATGCTTTTTCTGTTCATCCGTACTGGGCTTACGTGGTCTGCACTGCTTGATATTATGCACTTCAATATGACTACGTAAATAACAAATCTTGAGCATCTTTGTTGGAAAGATTCAGAAATGCTGTGAAAATATTAATTTTTTCTTTGCCGCTCATTCTCTCGAAGCAACGTTTACGGCACCTATAATGAAATGAAAATTATGTCTTAGAAATAGGTTATTCATTTTCAATTTTAACATACTGCAAATTGTGTGTAAGTATTATAAATAAAAGTTTGTACTATAACTGATCATGGGAAATAATACTAAAACAGCATACCTGCAATGTTCTCCGGTTCTTTTTTCTATGACATGCTTGCATTTGTAGCTAAATCTTTAGCAATACATTGTTTAATCACATCTTTCTTGTGAAAAAAGTTGTTCCTCTTTCATATAGGCAACATTACACCATTCACTATATCAAGTCTCGCAAGCAATGATTTGCATTGCATTAAAACATTGATATGGAATGCCGTGAAATTGGTGAGAATTGGAACACAGCAACTGGTTGGTTAACCTCAAAACCTGTGTGCTGCAGTGCTGAATGGCAGTAAGTCAATGACCTAATGCTTTACTCCTCCATATGCTTTACCAATAGCAACAGTTTTTTGTACAAGGAGAAGGCCGACTTAATTCTTTCTTGCACCGAACGATAGGTCCTACATAACTAGTACATAATGCTAAATAAAGTAAAAAAGTCCCATTTTGACTTAATGCCTTTCATCTGAGACACAACCCCATAGGGTGCTAAACTGGAATTTTGCAAAAGTGTTAGATCATAAAGAGCATTAAGTAATAATCAATTCTAATTTTAGTTTTGGTTATAAATTATTTCAGGAAAAACAGACTATGCTCTCCTGTGGTGCACATATTAATATACCTAACTTATCTATCTAACTCAAATATACCACAAATACCGATAGAAAATGTTTACTTAATGTCTTGAATATAGTTACTGAAAAGGAATACAGGTACCTAATTTCATGTTTATTTTATTTTTGTACTGTAGGTACATACCATCTCTGAAAATCCAGTATCACATTTTTTTTCTGCTAAATTATTTTATTTATTTGTTTGTTTTTATTTATTTACATACTGCCTTAGGTAATGTTGTCGTATTACCACTTTGACCTTCTATAACAACTGCTTAAATTGTTGAGGTGTACATTAAAATTGTACTTCTAAATTAGCTTAACACACATTCAGTATCGCATTCATATGGGGGTGTGGAATAATGATTATGAAATAAGAATTGCTTCATCAGCCTAGAATTGACCCAGCATATTTTGCATTTTTAATTCAGCATTTTGACAACTTTACTGCAGACACCCTTAACAAGCCCTCTTTATAATTCTTGTTGACGACTTGTGTATAAAGTAAAAATTAGAAAGTATACATGGAATCACTGAGAAGAAAGTGTGAAAACAGAATTAAAGCTAAATTATGCTCTCTGTGATGCTTACATACCGTTTGTAAAACACTTTAAATGCAGGTATGCAATATTCAAGTTCAATGATAATGTTTACTTTTGTTTTGTTCAGTTGTGGGATGAAATTCCATCTAGTTAATGAAGTGGTTTTATTCAACTCCCAACAGGACATTCCTGTGCATAGATGCTGATGGTTGTTGCAGTTATTTTCTAAGCAGGTATCCTTATGACGTAATTATAGCTGTTTTAAATTTCACTGTTTTCCCATTAAAATCAATGTATTTTGCGTGACCTTGGATGGCTTTTGCCTTCCACTGCACTTCTTCAATTCATGACACTTGTACTGGTCTGCACAGCCACACCTGTAGAGGCTTGATTAAATCATTATCATAAGTAATATAACGAGAGTTCCAACTTTTATCTAGAGAAAAGTTGTAGCTTGAGTTGTATTTAATGAGATTATTTCATGAATAAAATAACAATGATTAGCCTTTATGGACATGAAGGATAATATTCCTAAAATCCCATTTGTCTTGATGTATATTTGCACCGAATTCACTGCAACTTGATGTCCATATCCTAAATTACAGATCTCTTTGTATTGCTACATTTTATTAAAGCATGATTGCAATTAATATGTCTGTTGGAACTTCCACCATTAAGTATGGGAATTGCTCATGGCTGTGATATAAAAACGATTAAAATGCAGAGATAATGAGTTCCAATTGGTTGGAATTTTACGAGCCAATGTACTGGATTGGCCACTTCCTTTGATCATGTGTCATGAACGAAATAGTCTGCTTTACATACTCTTTAAAATTTTCAAGCCACTCTCAATTATCTAAGATATCACAGTTATAATGAGACTTACAATGCCATATTATGTGCTTTTAATTTTGGGCTTCTAATTAGCCCCACTATGGTTAATTTATATCCATTATCTATATTCTTTCACACTGAATATGTGTTAGCTAAGGTTGGAAAGTTAAATCAGAATTGAAAAATTGAATTGTCAAGGCCAGATTTTCAATTTTCTGTGTTACCATAATCAGATATCCAGTAAGACAAGGTTGAGTCCCAGCTATGGCATAGATATTTTAAAATTTTATTCAAATCTTCCAACCTATTTTTCAATTGTGTGATCCCATTTCTAATCATGGAATATGCATTAGTTTCCTTGTAAATTATCCTCAATTAACAATAAGTATGGATAAGTTTTTTTTTTCTTCCAATTATATTCTCCTTTATTCTAGATCAAACCGCTAAGTGGACCAATTGAAGGAGGAACACTAGTCACCATAGAAGGCAGCAATTTAGGGCTGAAAGAAGATGATGTGAGGGGAAAAATTCGCATTGGAGAGACACCCTGTGAGCTGATTCATTATGAAGTATCTGTGAGAATTATTTGCCGAACTGGTCGTTCTGATGGAGAAATTGTAGCGCCAGTCATTGTGGGCAATGAAGCAGGTTATACTGAATCTTCTGTTCGCTTCAGTTACAAGGTATGGTTGTCCTTTTCATTTATTGTAATTTCATTTATTCAGCCTATACTTTTATTTTATTTCATTTTCAGGAATTTCTAATGGATTGAATCCAGTCAAATCACGAAAAGTTTTAAAAAATATTAGCCAACAGTTTTATTACTCTTCTTTTAATTCAAGTACCATGCATTTATATTCAGCAGATTCCTCCTGAAAATTAAAAATAGACAGGAGAGATTCAAGATTTGCCTGTACCTGCATTTGTTTAGTATATTCCTCATCAGCGCAATTCTTGGTTGCCTGATAGTATTCCAAACACAGTACTGAAAATATTCCCAACTTTTTCTCATTATGATTGCTACACATGCAATCTTTTTATCTCTATTACACATGCATGGATTAATTTTTATATAATTTTGATTTAACATTTAATGTTATGGTTTTGAAATGTAATATATTTGGACCTGAACAATATAAAAATTCAGTGAATTCACAAACATGATGTATTTAAGTATCACTGGTGTAAATAAAAAATGTTAAGTCATAATTTAATCTTAAACCACTAGGAGCATTTATTGTAGTCACTGATATTAATGTTCATTCTATTTTAACTGATGTTTATGGATACACATTAAAACATTTGTTTGTAGAAAAACAGTTCAAAAAGTTTTTTTTTCCTTTCATAAAAATTATTCTCAATGTCAATTTCAAGCAAATCATTCACGGTGGTTGCTTTTCTCACTGTACTCAGTGCATAGATATGCTGCACCTTGTTCCAGACACATAAATTTACTGCACAGCTTGCAAGAAGACCTTGTTGGTCTGTTTTTCTTTCTGTCACAGAAGTTGGATCTATCTCGAATATTTAGTTGTGAAACTGAAAGTGTAAATTCAGCTTTCAGTAAACCCAATATTTCCCTGATGCGGTTTTTGATGCTTGTAGGTGTATTTAGCTGAATGACCTTCATTTTCAAATAATCATGCAACAATTCTTTGGCAAGAGGTTTTAGATAGTCTTTTCTGGGAATGATTGATTTTGAATTGCTCTTATAAATTACATATCCATTGATTGCAGCAATATTCAGAAGAGAGGAAAAGATTATAAATGGCCATCTTCAGGTAATTCTTGTCACAGAGTAAGTACATTTCATCTCATCAACTTCACCCACATGAGATTTGGTATCATTATAAAAAGTTATGACTTGTGGTTTAGACTTTTTGGATTCACTGTCAATACTATCATCATCATGTAAAGTAGACAGTGCCAGAACAACTTTGTCTTCCTTAACCTTATATGAAACAAGTGTCATATTCTTCCTAATGCAAAAATGCTGGATTCCAGAGGACAATTTTTTGCTACTGTGATAAATCGAAGAATTACACATTTATTTTTTTGAATTGTTCCAACCATTGTTAGCTTATTATTTTCCAGCAAGTCAAGAGCAGGTGAAATTGATGTGAACCAATTATTACATGTTACATTTCTGCCAAATTTGGATATGCATTTCACTATTCTTTTGACAATAGTATGAGGTATGTTGACACAAATATATGGCCCATCCACCTGTTTTCCACAATATATTTCTAGATGACTAGTGTAAAACATCTTCACATCTCTAAGTGCAAAAATCTTTATACTGTATTTTGCTGGCTTTGATGGAATGTATTGTATAAATCCACATCTTCCCCGGAAGTCACCAGCATCTCATCCACTGTTACTAGTTCTGATAAACTGTAGTGTTTCTTGCAGTTCTCATTGAACTGATCCATCAAGAATTGGGCAGCAGCTAATTTATTGTTTCTTTCCGATGAGCTCTGCTTCTGATGTCAACAAATCTTAGACATGTCAGCAAGAAACAAAAGTGATTTACGCCCATTGGAAGTCTGATGTACTCCACTCCAGTACCATCTGCAGCCCAGAGATCTTGTAAATTTGTGTGATGTTCGTAGAACACTCACCAAGAAAAGAAGCCCTTAACATGCCTTGATTTCAGTAATATTTGTGTTTGATGCATCCCTTGCTCTGGAATACTTATGAATGGTAGATATGTAATTAGTGCAGCAAACAATTTTATCTAAAATGGCATCTGTGAAGAAATGCTGTACACAATCAATTGGACACTAGGCATTTTTTGCTTTGCTTTTCCAATAAATGCTTGATAATATTATGTTGAGCTCTTCTTACTATCCTGTTTTGAACTAGAGGTCGATAACTTCATTGCATACCATCTTTTCCAATGTACAGGTCAAATTTGTCGATAGTATCATTTTCTTCCAAAAACTGCTCACTTTCAGAATTGTGATCAGTTTTGAAGATTGGCTCTATATCACTACAATCTTCATTGGCAAGCTCTTCCTCCAACCATTTAACAGCTGCTCACCATCCACCATTCTTCTGAAAATAAAAAATAAAGCTTCTTTCAGAATTCAATACTGGTCATTAAAAAGAAATTTGAATGACAATTACAATAAATAAATTTTCTAAATAAATAAACAACCAACTTTTATAAACCTTATGATTTATATTTTGTAATATTACAAGGGAAAAACCTCTCTTACCTGCCAAATATCATAACAGAATTGAAAGAATTGATGACAGAACTGACTCACAAGAATACTTACACATGGACTAATACTTCGCACCTCACCAATAAGCTGCTTCAGATAATAATGACTGTCTCCAATTATTGGCAGTGATTCATTAAGGAAGGAGGGGAAGGTAGAAAAAGCTGCTAATGGAAATCTTGATTTTATAATTAATTGTTGATGGAAAATTAAAACTGCGGACTCACATTCCGAGCGCATATAATGGAGGGTTAACACAGTATATGCACTCAGAGATTTAGTTGAGAAAAAGAAGATGACACAGTTTACTTTGCTTAGTATAAATATTTGCACATGTTTAAAATTTAAGAATATGTTTCTTAAAAATTCTGTGAGAATTTATTTTTCATTACAGGATATTGTTCTAAAAGGAGTTTTTCCACCAATGGGTCCACAAAGTGGAGGAACTCAACTTGCAATTACTGGTCAATATCTCAACATTGGCAGCACCATTTCAGCTTTTCTGGATGACCTGCCTTGTCAGGTGAACTCTACTCAGGCCTCAAGCAGTCGTATCACATGTGTAACATCAAGGTCTATCAGCCCAATGCATATTAACCGTCTCACTCTGATTATTGATGGGGCTAACAGAACGCTGGAAAACAATCCTTTCAATTATACCAGTGATCCTACCATTAATGAAATCAAGCCACTGATAAGCTTTGCTTCTGGAGGCAGAATGATAACAGTTCATGGCACTAACCTAGATACCATCTTAAAGCCTGAAATGGTTGTTTACATTGAAGATGAACCCAACCCAATCAACAAAACTGTAAGTAAAGAGAAATGCTGCAATTGTTATAAGCAGTAACATACTATGTTTAAGGATAAAGTTTTGTGTCTAGACTGTACCAATAAGTGCAAAAGAGTGCTCATACTCTTTAAGTACCTGGATCCCTGAGCTTTGCTTGGTGTTGTCACAGTTGTTTTGGAGAAGTTTGAACACTTGTAAGATGAGTAGTTTTTCTCCAGTGTTGTTTAACCCTTTACTGCCAAAATTAGTTTTTAATTTAATCCTAGGTATGTTACTTATAGAGTTTTGTAGAGCACACATTTGCCATTTTACCCAGTCATTTTTATAGGAGGTGCCATGTTCATATGATCACGCTAGGATTAGTATTTATAATGCAGTTAAGGTACTAAACTTATATTTGTACACATGTCAATGTTATGCATTAATTAATGTTGAATCACAAGGGATTATAGCAAAAGTATTAAAGTCAAGACTATCTTACTGTTTGTATCTGACTTTCACAGACTTAGATTCTGTTACTGTAATAACTATACAAAATACAAAAGTTCTTCAATTACATATTAAAAACAGGAGAAACTAAGTTTAAACAGTGTGAAGTTGGTATGCAAGGTCCATCATTGCACTCAGAGCGAACAGTGCCGGTGCATTCTTCATCTATTGCAGGGTGCTACAAGATTTTTGTTTCCACCAAGCTGGATTTCTTCGCTGATGGTGAATGGTGAACCTTGATGTGATGGGATGGGATGACCTCTTTCTAATGCTGTTGCTGTTTTAGACTTTTCAAGGTATGCAGCAACCAAACTCCGAGCGTGAATATTATTTCCAGACTTCTTTAGACTTCTTTAGAAGTAGCCAGTTGTGAACTGATACATCTCTTGTGAAGAGAGACCCTGCCATTTCTTTGCATGCATTCCAATTCTTTAGTATGACATTCTATCAATTTTGGTCCATTCTATCAATTCCACCCATTCCTGCATTGTAGGCCACAATTTACACATCTTGTTATTCACATCCAGTTTAGTGCTATATGCACAATGAATGGAACAATAAATTTCCGAAAAGCAGTCTCTTCTTATAGTCTTTAGCACAAGCAGATTATGCACATCTTCTTGGGCATCCCAATAAGACCTTGTTGTAACTGGAAAAAATAAATATAGCTATCAACATTTTTAATTTTTCTGTCAATATTTTAGGATCATCACAGTTTTTGAACACTACATGTATCCTAGATGCCGATTCTAGAAGCTGAATCACTTCATTATCAAACATTAGCTCAAAGCACTCATTAGAAGATTTATTGTAGAACAACATGTAATCAGCTTCTGGGAATATAGAAACCAAGCTCTGCATTGTCATCCTTCTCCACACTACTGATTTCTTCATCATTTTACTCTTCTTTTAAAGTGACAATAGTTCATTATCTTCTGGGATAGGATCAACACTCACACCTCCTTTTCTTTCATTGTTTAGAACAATTTGTGCCTTACTGGAAAATTGATATCCTGTTATATTATCCAGTACAACACCCCCATTTTCTTCTCCTAAATCCTGATCAGAGTAGATATTAGTGTCTGAAGTCTATAAAAATGCTGCCAATATCTGCGATAGGTTCATCAGATTCAAGGAAATTCAGGGCTTCCTGAAGGATAATGTCCCTATTACAAACTAAAAGGAACAGTAAACTGATTTGCATGCATATTGTAATGTTCTACATTGTGAATCAATATTTAATAATGCTAATATGAATTGTTTTTTAAAAAAACATCTAAGATTATAGCACACAAGAAAATGTTTAACCATTCAGCATACATTTGTGCCTAGCGTGATCATATGATCACATTATGTTTCACCTGGATAAAGACACAACAAACCACTAATCTATATGTTTATTTCTTTGCATGTCAATATCAATCCTTTCTGTATGTGTTTAATGTAGATATTATGTAATTTATATGTAAATGCAAATAGAACAGGATACTTACTTGAAGTGCATAGACATTTTTCAATTGCTATGTTGCTAATGGGAAGTAAATCAGTCCTTCTATGGCCTACAACATGCAACAATATAATAATCAATGTTCAGGTTTATCAAAACACTTTCTTGATTGGATCCTAATGGTTCAACAATGAGAGCCAGATTTTTGAAAGAGTGAGGAAGCCCGCTGAATAGAAAACAGCAAGGCATGTACATATGGACATGCACTTGGTAAAGGGTCAAGTTAAAAAGTTGTCAAAGTTGTCTCAGGAGGAGCTCAGAATAACTTAACCTTTAACCCTAAACTTGGCAAAATCAAAATAATAACATAGACATTTATTCTAAGTATAAAAACCAAAGAAAGAGAGGTAAAGACACTCTAAATGCAAATTAATTTTATTATTTTTTTTTATTTTACTTATTCTTAGTTACACTCTACAAGACACATTGCCAAGAAAAGTGGCATGAGGAAATGAACATAAACTGTACATAGTAATAACATATGTACTTATAAAAACACTGAAATAGCCAATATAAATGCACACTTAATGGGAAATACTTAAGGAGGAAACCCATTACAAATGAGCGGCACAGCTTGACACAGTAGGGTGCAGCATGGTCCAATTTCATTTCTAGTAAAGCAATGCAAGATAACCCATTATGAGTGCCCGGCTTGGTTCAGCACGGCACGGCACAGCAATGGAAAAAGAAGAATGCCTTCAAGAGAATTAAAACTGGTGTGGCTGTTCAACCTGAACAATAGTAGTACAGTCACTAGTGTAGTTTGGTAGTGTATTGCTATACGTTGTGTATTCTGCAAGAACATGCCCAGAGAAGAGATTTTTATAGAAAATGTGAGAGAATATCCTTTTCTCTATGATGCATCTGATCCAGCTTCCACGACAACAGGAAAAATCTGATGTGTTCCATTCAAATGAGTTTCTCTACATCTTTGTAACAAATTATTATTAAAAAGCTTTCCTTTATCTACTTCATGCTAATGAAAATAAACATTAGCAGAAATGCTTTCTTGTAAGTAGAAGTGGGATACACTAGGCTAAAATTGTCAAATCTTTTATAAGCTGGTTGCCATGCGGATGAAATCCATTTCTTTGCATTGCCAGCAGTTGACAAATTCCCATATGTATTTTTAAACTGAAACCAATAACAAGGAATATCTAAAAAATGCTCAACTCCATGAAAAAAAGTATGTGACATAAATTGTGTGTTTCAATGAGATCTATATATTTTGTGGAGTAAATTTTTGTCTATCTCTTACAGTTAACAAGTTATTTAAAATCCAGCAAATTTTCATCCAAAATAAAGCGGTCTACAGAGGCTATTCCCTGAAAATTCAAGATATACAATTTATTTGTCATGTAAATATCTTTTATCTGCTGTACTTTAATCAAAATTGTTGTAGCCATTTTTGAGAAAATCAAAATTTACGAAATTTTCCATGTAAAGGGGTGTTTGCAAGACATCATTTTCCAGGGTCATCAGGTTTCAAATTCTGCACTAATTGTAGTTCATAGGGGTGAAACTTCAGTCAATTCGCTATAACTCCTTAAAACTTCTGTAATAACAACACCATTTTAAAAGCAAACACTCACATTCAACCTGCCTGCTTAATATCTAACAATGTACCTACCTATCTATATTGACTAATCACAAACGTGAGCAAATTTATTTTCTGTGTCTGATTTCACGATCTTGTCTATATTCCCTCCTATTCTGAAATATATCATAAACCCAGAATCTGTGTTTCCTTTTTTCACTCTGTGTTGTTCTTGATCTTCCTTATGTGAACAATAAACAGTTCTTCTGACAAGCTATCCATGGCAAATACACACTTGCAGTCTATATGCTGTTGTGCTGTGCTGAGCAATGCTGTCTGTTTGTAATGGGTTTCTTCCTTTAGTTTACATCATTTATTCAGTATAGTGTAATACGAGGTACGTCCAGAAAGTAAGCTCCGTTTCAATTTATCTCCACTGCAGTGCTGCGATCACAGTTCCGCACATGCGCGGTAGACGCTCTGTATCAAGGAGAAGAAACGTGCACCATTTTGAGATTGCTGTCAGCCACATACGCTTTGTTGTGCTTGTTTACAATGTCGGTGTTGATTGAAAATCCCGCTGCTTATGAAATCAGATCTGTGATTCGTTTTCTGAATGCTAGGAAAGTGAAACCGATTGAAATTTATCGGCAAATTTGCGAAGTTTACAGACAAAATGCGATGAGTGATTCAATGGTGAGAAGATGGGTCCGACAGTTCAATGAAGGACGTAGTGAAGTGCACGATGAAGAACGAAGTGGGCGTCCATCTTTGGTTACAGAAGAACTGGTTCACGTGATTGATGACAAGATCCAGGAAAACGGCAAGTTTACAATTAGTGCTCTCGCTATGGAATTTCCCCAAAGTTCACGATCACTAATTTATAAAATTGTTGCCGAAAAACTGAAATTTTGTAAACTTTGCTCACGTTGGGTACCAAAGATTCTTACTGAGCAACACAAAACAAAATGGATGGGTAGTGCACTTCAGTTTTTAACCCATTATGATGAAGACGGCGAAGAATTTCTGACACAGAAAGTCACAGATGAGATTTGGGTTTCTTACGACACCCCTGAAAGTAAGCGGCAATCAATGGAATGGAGGCACACTTCATCCCCAGCAAAGGTTAAGCCGAAACAAATCTTGACACCTCAAAAAATGATGTGCACAGTGTTCTGGAACTTGAAAGGCATCTTACTCATTGATTTCTTACCGCGTGGTCAAACAATCGAAGCAGATGTTTATTGCGAGACACTTAGGAAATTGCGCCATGCAATACAGAATAAGCGCCGAGGATTGCTGTCAAAAGGTGTTGTTTTTCTTCACAATGCACGACCATACACTGCAAACGTGACAAAAAACCTCCTACAGGGATTTGGCTGGGACATGTTTGATCATCCTCTGTACAGCCCTGACCTCGCTCCTAGCGACTTTCATCTGTTCTTACATGTCAAGTCTTTCCTTGGCGGTCAACACTTCAACAATGATGAAGAGCTGAAAGAAAATGTTTCCAACTTTTTGAAGACACAGGCGGCAAACTTCTATGAAGAAGGTATACAAAAACTTGTGCCACAGTATGACAAATGCCTGCAAAATTTTGGAAGTTATGTGAAAAAGTAGTATAAGAGTTGTAGAATTTTGAGCAATAAATAATTATTCTGTATCTGTACACAATTTAATTTTATTACCAAACGGAACTTACTTTCTGGACGTACCTCGTAGAAATCAACTTAGGATTAGATATATAGTGTACAGCTTTGCATTACACTTTGTACATGTAACACCTGTTTGCCCCTTTGTATAAACTCAAAAAATTGTTTGCTCCAAAAGTTCTCTCCTGACAAGAGAACAAAGGCTGTCCATTCTTGTCATCTTCAAGATCTGTATCTGTTTCTGATTTAGACAAAGACACCAAGATGGCATTTTTTCTGTACTTTACATGAAGTTTTTTTTTCTGAAAATAAAATTTGAAAAAAATGTATAAATTGCTAACTACTCTAAGCAAAGTATAGCTTGTTAGTAAGAAATTGAATAACCATAAAACCTATTTACTATATATATATGTATGTATATATATTTCAAAAGTAAAGACTTTTAGGCTATCCTCAGCATCAGGGTAGGTCTTTATCTCCAGAGATATACTTTTTTATAAGACCAAAATAATAATGATAACTATTTAAAAAAAGCGTATAAAATGTAATTTAGGAGGAAATAAACACATACCTATGTTCAGTAGTTATATAAGATTGTACAAAATTCCTTTTGAATGAAGAGAACTTCACAGTTTTCAAAACTTCATAGTTAATCAAAGCTGTCGGAGCAGTTTTTGAGAAAATGAAATATTTTGAAAATATTTCTACATAAAGTATAGAATATTTCTGCATAAAGGGTAGTTTGGGAGGTAGGGGTTCTGAAAAATGTTTGTATTACATCTTTGCAAGATATAAACTTAAATATCAAATTTGGATTTTAACTGTCTTTCTACAACACACACACATGCACATGCACACTCTCCACATCCATGCTTACACTCACGCTCATGCCTTTTACTAAAAGCACTTTTTTATACTTGAGGGAGGGACCTCAAATCATGTATTTCTTGTGAAATCTTGACATCAATTTTTTGGGTGGTTAATAATACTTCCAATACGTAGTCTAAGTACATAATAGAGAAAGTAATACAGCTATACAGGTTACTTCTATCTCAAATATCTATATCTATATTCAACAAATGCAATATCTTTGAAATGTTATTTAAAAAAAAATAAGCAAAAGGATGAATTATCATTTGAAAACATTTCTGCTGTTGCTCATGACATCTGAAAATCATCTAAAGAATACTATGGTACCATTTCCTTAACATAGTTCAAGTTCCTTACGGTAACTGCATTTTCTCCTTCCCTATTTTCTTCATAGTAATTACCATAAAATTTGCATTCCCAACGGAAAAAAAAAATCATCAGCAGCATTGTCAACTTTCACCAAAGCTGCAACCAGAAACCACAACATTTCTACCTGGTCTATATTATAAATCAGATTTATTTCCAGACACTTCCAATGCAAGGATTCAAAATATATGTGATTTGGAAAAGAAATTGTGAAATTCCTGCTTCTGCCTGCAGTGTTATATTCAACATCAGTCTGATGTTGGTCCCATATACAGTATGATAATGAAATTTCTATTTCTATTATGATGGTATAAAAATTATTACAAATTACTAAAGTGTACCTTGATTTTATATTTGTGGAAGTACTAATTCAAATGTTTTCCTTGACTTACTTTTACTTGCCATACATGTCACTAAGCTCCTCGAAAATGGCTTACTAAATGAAGAAAGAAAATTGTTTACCACACTGCTGTTTAAACTTTAGTGAACAACAGTGAACATAGTTTTGAAAGAAACGAATATCACTTGTAACAGAATAACAGATTATCTAGGAGTTGACTGAAAATCATAAGTGAGCTACTTTGCACACAAAAATAATCCCTCAAAGGTAGCATGGAGGCTTAAGATAATTGCTCTTAAAACTCAAATAAATACTTGGAGTAATTAGATATAGCACCAATTTGTATTTCTAGGCCACAATCACAGAAAAAGTTTACCAGATTTAAAAGGTTATAAATTAAGAAGTAAAATCATATTTAAAAATAATGTAGGCGAAATCCTAATATAGTATCCTCTAATAGGTTAATTGTATAGAATAAAACAATATTCCTCAGATTACCTACTGTAAGGTTAAATCACACTTTAAAATGGTTATGTATTTATAAAATCACAGAAAATAATTTTTGAAGCTTAAATATATTTTTTCACAGTGTGTTGTATATTCTCTCTCTCTCTCTCTCTCTCTCTCTCTCTCTCTCTCTCTCTCTCTCTCTCTCTTGTATTTATTCCATTTATGCTTAACATTTAAGGTCATATCATTAGTTTTGACTTTGCTGATGAACAATTGTTTCCAATTTATACTATTTCTTTAAAAAATTGTAAACCTAAGTTTTCATGGAAATAGACCTACCTAAATTGGCTACTCATCCTCCAAAGCAAACTTTCCAAACCCAATAAACAGGTTTTGAGAACCTGAATGCAAAATGCATAGGGTTAACTTTTTAGTAGTATAGGATGGGAACCCCTTAATGCTTATGGTAAAGGTATTTCCAACTGAAACATAGAACATGGCATTGGCAATTTCTGATACATAAAATAATGGTGAAAATTATCATGATTATGATGATAATCATACTTGCTTCATTGTCCAATGTTTATTGTCCCCTTTCTCCATTTCAGGTTTGCACTGTTCTGAACACAGCTCAAATGGAATGTCCCTCTCCTCCAGTCACTGGAAAGTTTTTGGAAATGTTACGTAGAAGGAGAAGAAGCGTACAACAAAAGTACAGTGATGTGAAACTACAGCTTCGCATTGGCTTTATCATGGATAATGTAGAAGCTGTTAAAGACCTTGGAAAACATTTTCAAAATCTTCGCTCACAGCTTATTTATGTAGATGATCCAAAGTTTTTCCAATTTCCAAATCAAATTAAACTCTATAAAGGAGATACTCTTGTTATAGAGGTAAGTACTAGTTACATTATTTTGTAAATAGTTTTGTGAAGGAGCTCCTTCTGAATATGATGATGACAGTGAAAATAACAGCAAATACTTATGACAGGAATTTGAACTCTATTCATTAATATCAGAAACAGAAATGCTTCTATAAAAAGAGTGAAAATAAATTATGATAAATTGTAATTAAATTATATTCGGAACCACTCATTGCCTCTCCCTACTGTGTGAGACGGCTGGCAGACATTGGGGAAATTATGCTGGCATAGTAAAATCCTTACCTTATAATAGATGCTGGAAATGTTGGCGTTCTGCTCTAAAACAGACAGCATATCTCTTATAAATGTTCTCACTCACTCACTGAAAGGGGTTTCATTGATACACAGCTTTTGTTTATCACTGATGAATCTGGTTTTCATCTAAGTGGACATGTGAATACTGACAACAGTCAATACTTGGCTTCAGAAAAACCTGTGCTACTGGATGCAATGCCTCATCATGGTCAGAAAATTGGAGTGTGGTGTGCAATAAGTGCTAGAAGAATAATAGGGGCCATATTCTTTGATGAAAAAATAAATGCAGAGCAATATCAGATGTTAATTCTTAAGCCATTTTTCAATTACTTGATAGAAGAAGAGAAATCGTATGTTGGTTGCAGCAAGATTTGGCAACAGCAGATACAGCTGCCGAATAATTAAATGCAGTAAGAGAGGTGTTTGATGACAGAATAATTAGTGTTGATTTGTGGCCCCCTCGTTCTCCTGACTTAATGGTTGTGATTTTTATTTATGGGTTTTTTTTAAAAGACAAAGTGATCTTTCCAGTCCTTGCACACTACAGGAACTTAGAAAAAACATTGTGCAAGAAATGACAAGAATTCTTGCTGCTGAGCTTCGGAGAGTGAGTGAGAATATTTACACAAGGTATGCTGCCTGTTTGAGAGCAGAAGGCCAACATTTCCAGCATCTATTATAAGGCAAGGATTTTAGTCTGTCTCTGCTGGTGTAATTTTCCCAGCAACTGCCGGCCATCTCACACAGTAGAGAGAGGCCACGACTGGGTTCAAATATAATTTAACTAGCCTATATAAAGTCTCTTATTGTACTGTAGTATGCAGCTCAGATGCACAGTGAGGAAAGCAAATGATGAGAAAAGATGCAAACTCTCTCTTTTAGTGCTGCGGTTTGCATTTCAGATGAAAAGTAGTAAAGAAAATGATGATGAGGAAAACATACAAACTCTTTATGCAAAAACCTATCTCAAAATGTTGGTTAAAGAAATAATTTATCTTGAAAGGTTTGAATGCATAAATTGGTTTCTAGTTTAACTGCAAGGTTCCAAATTAAAGCTCCAAATTAAGCATTTGAATTATAGGACAGGAGTATTTTCAATGAGTAGATTGGATAGACCTGACTGCCTGCTTGAAGATTACACTGGAAGTAAGAGTATTGTTCTGTTTTATTTAAAGTATGGATACCTGTCTGCATTGCTTACTGCATTTTCATTCAAGGTTTCATACTTAGATTTTAAAATCTTGCAGTTAAAAGAGTTGGATATTATTTCCTTATTTCACATGGGAAGGAGTTTGATTCTTCCCTGAGGGCTGATTTCACCAACAACAAAAATCTTAATTATCTTCAGTAAAAGGTATTAAAAAATCATTTTGGTAAAATATGTGTTTCACCAACCAATGGTTGCCAAGGCCTGCAAACCTGGTTGAAGCTTTAAGGGCCATTTTCTACCATTTATGGATCCAAATCAAAGTTGGCAAAGGAAAAAGAAACATAATGCCACAAAAAGTAATGAATTAGCTAATGGAAAATTATTGACATGAAGATAGTGATGATAAATATGTGTGGTGCGACAAAATAGGAGGTGACCATGATGGATCACATAGTGAAGCTTGTATTATTTCAGTAATATTATGATGTAGATTTTGTGACATGATTTCGCCTTGCACAACAACCTGCAGGCTGCCTCTGCAGTCAAATAGCCAGAATTCTGGCTTTACAGTCTGGTGTGCCTAGGCTTTGAATGCTGTGTACTGCCGATGATTTTGTTTTTGTTTTTGTTTTTATTTTTCAATTAGAATTTTTCTCTACCCTCCACAGAGTCTGGAAGCATGCATAGGAGTGAATTCAAGTGTGTTTCAAGTTAGAAATGATTAAAAGCCAATGTTAAATAAGCTACAGTCAATGAGCTATTTTTCAAGTCAATCCACCTGAGATGGCCATAAATGTTACAAATGTTACAAGAAAATAATCTATTCTATTTTGGTACAAAAAGAGCAATCATTGGAGTCATATCCAATATTAAATAGTTAAATAACAAACATTTCACTACTGTATTAGAGATTTATGCTATCATCATCATTATCATTATGATTATCATTATGGTTATTATTATTGTCATCATCAACATCTTCATTTATCTTCTCATCATTATTAATATTATTATAAACACTTATAACCTCTATTTCTCTATTTCATTATGTAATGTCACTCCTAGTACATGTTCCACTGCCCTTTACAGAACAAATGTTTTATTTTGTTTCATTCCCAAATTTATGACATAAAATATTGGCAAATCTTCACTTTTCACTTCTTCTCTTGCCCTCCAATGCCTGCATATTTATATCATTGTCATTATGAAATATCCTGTGTCACCATGCATGTAAGAAGCTTAAATTTCAGACCCAATGATATCATTTTATTCATATGAGAGCAGTAGTGTGTGCTGGGATTATGACTTGGGCTATCACTAGACCTACCAGAGCTGGACAATATTATAGATTGTTCATAAATGTTATTTTATATGCATTGTTGATCTCTTATGTTTATCCAGAGCTGAGATCAAATATGCTAAATTTGCAAAACCTTTCATATCCCAGTGTGATTTCTCTGTTGCAAACAATAAGCATGACCGGCAATAAAGTTAATTCATTTCGCATGAACCACATAGCCACATATATTTATCATTATAATTCACAATATTATTGTTTAGATGAAAATACTTTTTGTAAGGGTTGTTATTTTTTTCCTTCTGCTCATACTGCAAATGTGGAAGAGCTAGTGTTGGCCTGCCCTGTTTGAGGATAACTGAATGGTCTGTTCACTATTTGTTAGTTACACATTGCTCGTTCATTTCAATGATTTAGCACTGGCAAACTATCTTGGTACATTATACACTGTAAAATAAATGATACTAATACTTACAAACACTCATAAGTATTAAGGATCATAACAATAGTTTATCATACAATAACTACAATTAAAAACACAATATACTCTTTTATGCTTTTAACTCTATGTGCTACATAGAATTCCTAACAAGGGATCAAGCCAGTCATTCCGTATAATATTATTTGGGGAGTTCACGTGTGGTGTGGCAATTTGTTTTCCAAAGCCTTCACTTGCTGATTCCTGTGTTCCTCCTCCCAAAACTCTCTTTGACTGTATCATGGTGTAAGGCTGCAGCTTCAAACATCCAAAGTTCTTATTTTTTTACTAGGTTTCATAGTATAGAAAACTAGACATATTAATCATACTGCAACATGCTGATTTTCCATGATGGAAACTGGCTGGTATTGCAATTATTATTAATATTACTTATTAATTTCTAATTCACTTTAGACATGACATTCAGTGATACTCCACACAATATACACCATTGTATGAGAGGTTTTAAACTGCAAAGCTCCAAAAGCAGAACATGTGTGACTATGCTTCACTTAAGCACAGTTTTGATCAAGAGGAGTAGTCTTAGACTTGCTTTTTGACATGTACAGGAAAAACCAGAAGCCAGAAGCAGTGGGCATCATTTTTTGTTTGTTATGTATAAGTAATTTCTGGTTTGCATAGCTGTGTAAATCAAAACTACAATTTGTTGACTTGGATTTGCAACCTTGTGGTGAAACATTTTTATATTCCAGCAATAAAGTGGTGTAGTTGTGTTTACATAAACAAAAATAACATGAAGAGCTGCAGCTGTTGGTGAAATTGGCCCTTCCCTATGTCAAATCTTAAGAATAATACTGAAACAGTTAAAAAGTTATTTTCTCCAAGAGTGACTTTGTTTGTTTGTTTGTTTGTTTGTTTGTTGTTTTTGCTTTTTTTGTTTTTTTTTCTTTTTACAGGGTGAAAATTTAAATCTTGCAAGTGATGAATCAGATGTAAATGTTACAATTGGTACTCGTCCCTGCAATGTTACATCATTAGCAATGACTCAACTTGTATGTACTCCTCCAGAAGTGCAGCCATCTGGTACAGATGAAATCGGAATAAAGACTGAAACTAGTTTACCATTAGTTGTAGTGCGTGTTGGAAGAAGTTTGCGCTTTCCAATAGGTTACTTGCGTTATGAAGTGATAAAGCCTTATTCATTTCCACCAGAAGCTATAGCAGGGATTGCTGCTGGAACTTTCTTGCTTGTTTTTCTCTTTGTCATTGTACTGGTGGTATACAGACGCAAATCAACACAAGCTGAACGTGAATATAAGCGCATTCAAATCCAGATGGACACACTTGAAAGCAACGTGAGATCTGAATGTAAACAAGGTCAGTCAAAACAGATACCCAAATAATAAGTTTTATCGCATCATATTCCACTTTTTGGTTGCAGTTTACTGTTTAACACCTAGCACTTTGTAGTTGATTGTCAGAGAAATGGTGGGAGAACCAAAGCACGATATAGTTACAGTCTTTATTTATTCAGTTGCTAATTTTATTACATTTAATTTAAGAATATACTTGATTCAGAATGCAATTTTGTTACATTTTGCTTTTGATTAATTCTCAATTCATCCAATGTTTCAGAATAGTATTTATCTCTTTGTATTATTATTCCTTTTTTTTTTTTTTTTTTTTTTTACTTTTTTAATTTATTTCCTGTTCCCTGTCATATAGTCCAATCTTCTACATGGTTCTAAACCTATGATATTGCATCTTAATATATGAAAGTAGTGGTAAAGGGGTCTTTGTTTTCCATTTCTTTCAGCTTTCGCTCAGATGTGCACCTGGGACCCACGACGCAATGGTGGTTCACGCATCCTGCATGGTACTGCCAATGCGCTAAATTTTTGTAGTCTCTGCCATCTGCACATTGATTTATTTCTGTTTGCAAACCTCTACTCACCAACTAACCTTCTATAATTGAAATTGAAATTTTATTTCTTTATTTATTTTTATTTTTTACAGCTTAATGAGCATGTAGAACTAATATGCTTAGATGGTGTCTTTCTTCTAGGAGGAATGCCAACATTGGTGCTGTTGCATGAAATGCTATGTATGATGCTCATGTGGCTCTGGTGCCAGATGACATCTTGGTGTATGCTGTGTTTGAAGGGCAAATAATATTTTTGTCATTTAGAGTTACTTCTCTTACCATAACAGTATGACCATGGTGTAATTCATAGTTATAAAAGATAAGGATGGTAAACAGAGCTAAGGAGTAGCTCATTTTAATTTTTAAATGGTTTTTAATAAAGAACTTGTCACCATAACAGAATTTGACACTTTGCTAAGAATAATGATTTAAAGTGAGGGTGTTTAGGATGGCAGATGTAATTCTTTGTATAGTAAGAATTGGAATGATTTCTTAAGACATAGAAGTGATGACCATAAGAGTTTAATATTGCCCTGCAGCTGAGTACTCTTTAAAGTTATGCTGTTAAAGTTTCCACTTCCACTTTTGTTAACCGTTGGCACATGTGAGGGGCCAGTCTATAAAGTTAATTTGGTTCTATCATTATACTTTGAAGGACTGGAATAGAAATTATGTTATGTCCATAAGGATCAAATTACACTTCGTTCCTTTGGTTCTAAACTGAAAGAAAGTAAAAATAGCAGCTATTAAATATTTTGAAAACAACAAATTTTCAAAGTTGTATTTGTCTTACAAAGGTATTCAGTTACAGCAAAATGTAATAATTTCTAGTACTTTATCAAAATATTTATTCCATAATCATATTTTTATTTAGTAGATTTATTGCAGCAATACCTATGTATGATTTACATAAACAAATATTCTATGAATAAGCATGAATTACTTTCTGCAAAGTGAAATCCAATGCAGCTCAATAATATCAGAAGTACAATTGTAGTCATTTTTGCTTTTACTAGTGCTTGCTAAAAGTTCATTTTTGAGTTAAATCAATAAGCTAAGGGAAATGTTCATTTAGTAAATTAATTCTAATTTTAATGCTGCAATTGGTATTAGATATTGCATTTAAGACAGTGTGTCTATGATAAGCAATACAACCAAGCACACATGGACCTTTCCCTAAAATTTAAAAGTAAGTGCAAAATCTTTTGTGAATATTATGATCATCATTCAAAGAACAGATAAATTTCCTACTCAGTGTACTACTATGTATCCTGTAATAATAACAACACAAAAAACATTAATTTTACTCCAGCAAATCAGATCCATATTCTATCTCATATCTGAATTTTGGTTTATGAGTGGGAGATGGCTGTTATTTTCACATCTGGACAAGCGCTGTTAGATGTGCAGCAGTATTTTTCAGGATTTTGTAATTTTGTAATGGTGACAAAAGGAAAACAACTGTTGAGTTCGTATTGATTTACCACTGACATCAGTTTATAAACATATTCAGATGCATACTTACTTACTCAAAGTGTGAGTTTCAGAAATATGAAGGAAATGAAGTATATCTTTCCTATATTCCATAAAGTTCTGTATACCATCACTTAAAATATAATCAGGGCTGTGAACTGCACATAATTCTTAATATGTACTGTAATTGTTCACTGGAGTAGGATGTAGTATACAACTGCACCATCATATCAGATTTAACAGTAGGTAATCTATTGATCTTTTCAGTTTAATTTGATGCATTTGGAGTCATAATTTAATTTTGTAGTACAATATTGATTAATGCACTGTATTATTGATCTTGTATTTGGTTTACAATGTATTACAGGCAGCACAAGGCATTGTTATAAATTTTCATTAAAAAGTTAAGTGAACAAGAAACATTGCATTTGGAGAACAGGAAAAAAGGCACCTTTTGTCTCTCATTTCCACTAATTTAATTGAAAACTGCATTGTTGTTTCTTCTACATGCGTTCACATCCCTGAAAATAATTTGCTATACATTCAGTTGAGAATAAGTTTAGAAAACTATTGGTGAAGCAGAATTGCATAAATAGGAAATATCCCATTATCTCTTTTTGAAAAACATAGGTAAAATATATTCAGCAAAAGGGTTACTGTTGTACTATAACAAATATTTTAGACAGCCAAGTAGAAAACATGTTTCAGTGTTCCTGTACATTTATAATACATATTATGTTGTAATGGACACTACAATGTCATATTTCAGAAACTCACTAGAAAAGCATTGGTTTAGTGCATTGACTGTCTTTTATGTGGGGAAGGTGGTTTTATCAATGCAGATAACTAAATAGGAACTTGTTTAGTAACCACCTCGAAAATACTTGAAGATTGAACATGATTATAAAATAGTGTAGAATGTGAGATAGCTTTATTTTAATAATGTATAAAATTAATCTCTAAATGTACAATATTGTATCACTATGTTTTTCTCTCTCTCTCTCTCTCCCACTATCTTTCTCTATTGAGGGAACTGCACCTTTGAATTTGGCAAAATCTTGTAATATATTGACATCAAATCACATATTTTAATATCCTACTAAACATAGCATGGATGCCAATTGAACACTGTATTTTAATTTTGGCTTTTAGTTCATGAAAATGTAAGAATGCATATAAATTTAAAGTAAAATAAATGTTACAGATGTTATAGTACTCATCCACATGAATTAAAATATTTATTTTGGGAATGTAAGCTTGCATCGTGTATGAAGTTGTTTCAAAGCTGCCTCTTAAATTGAAGTGCACTTTGTACCTTCAGAATTCTACATTTTGGGGTGCTTATTATTCATATTTGATTGAACATGGTAAAGATTATATATGCATGTGGGTGGGGGGGAGGTGAACATAGGTTATACTTTAAATTGTCAAACAATTCTTTCTTTTTTCGTTATGCAGCATTTGCAGAACTACAGACAGATATGACTGACCTGACTGCTGACCTGGAGTCTTCAGGAATTCCCACTCTGGATCACAAAAATTACATTATGAAGGTGTTCTTCCCTGGAGTGAGTGATCATCCAATTCTAAATGATCCAAAGGTAAATAGTATAGCTGCTTAGCTCACAATAACTAGGAATTAGCTATTAGACTTTAATTTATTTTCTTTTAGTACATATTATTACATATGCTACAACACCTTTAGTAATTTTTTTCTGTAAATGAATTTGAGCTGTCCAGTAGTAAGTAACCAATAGCATAAGCAGTACAAAGGTGAAATGTGGTAAAGCTATCTACCGTTTGCACATAACAGCTTAAAACAGGAACAAATGGTCAGGTTAACACTATAATTGCTGAACTAAACATGGCAACAAATTATTTTTTTGTTATAGAGTTTAATGCCCGCTTTTACTATTTGTGGCACCGCAGGCGAAACAAATTATTGTTTAGTCTAATAAAACATCACATATACATTTCAGAAATTGCTCTCTTAAAGACATAGTCAAAACGTTTATTTATAATAACCCCACAAACAAAGACAGTAACACAAATTTCTTAGGAATGATGATGATGATGATGATGATGACAGTGACGATGACGATGAATGCAAAACTAACATGGAAGGACCACATTTAATATTTATCTTAGAAGTTAAGTTATACACATATGAGTACAATTTACCGTCTGTTGCCATACCCCTTACAGATAATGTTCTTCAACACATTATTTCATATAAATTATACATTTTTTTTATGTAAAACAATCACCGTGATCTTTTAACTTTACAAATGGCATGTATTTAATCATTTCATGAGCATCAATTGTTATGTGAGACAAATTGATGATTCTGATAGTTGTGTTTACTTTCCTACACTAGGTGAATCAGCCACTCCAACCAACAATCCAGTTATGCATTTACAATTTATACTCAAAAATGAAAGCATCAATTCCCAAGGTATCTAAAGAAATTCTGTGATGTGAATATCTGTGGTTTAACATTTAGTGAGATGACTAATATAGCAGATGTTAATAGTGTTGCTTTCAATGCATTAATTGTAATGCACAGCTAACAAACATTTTTCACTGCTGAAAATATGTACTGTGATGGACACATACTTTCTGTTATGTTAATTTAGTGAGCAACTCTTGTGGTTCTAGATAGCTTAGTTGAAAGAAATGCTGTCATAAAACACCTGTTTGCAGTGATGGTGGTTTGAACCACTTGGGTAAACTTACTTTGTTAATGTGCTGTAAATATTCATAAATAATCTTGGTTTGAACTAATATTATATTTCAGATTGTTAATATAACTTTAATTTGCAATTGTATTTCATTTCTGTTTAATATTTCATGATTGTTTCATGTTTTTTTTTTGTGGTAAACTACCATTAGGGATGTGTTTAAACACAACATATGTGCCTAAGTTTAATGTTGATGGAATACAATTATTGGCATTTGGTCTAAGACAATAAACAATTACATATCACATAATTTATAGTATGGAAATTGTAATACTGGAGCTCTTTGATGCAGTGCAAAGAAATGTATTTTATAATAAACATTACCTCCATTTGTATGTGGTCCTGAAAGGACCATTTTGTAACAAATTTCTACTTGCTGGTAATTATCAATGCTCAGATTTTACTCTTTTTACAAAATAAATAAACTCATGTCCTTGATGTCTAATGCACCGCTGAGCACAAACATGCTGTTGCATGAAAATTTGGACTCGGTGTAACATGCTGAGTGTGATGCATTTACAGGCCACCATAATACTTTGGCAAAGGCTCTGTGGATCTTAGAAGCAACATGGGTCCTCTGTATAAACATTTTACTTTAGATAACCCCAGAGGAAGAAGTCCAGAGGTATTAGATCAGATGATCTAGCTGTCCAGGAGGCTGGTTCTTGTATTCCTATCCAATGACCGGGATATGCTGCATTTAGATGACTGCAGACAATCATTGACCTGTGCTGTGGAGCACCATCATGTTGAAACCACACTATTAACCCTCTTGCAATGGTATGTTTTCTTGTACCAAGGGGAGCTCATTATGGAGAATTTCCACATAGTGTGCTCCTGCTAGATGCCCCTTAAAGAAAACTGATCCTGTATTATGGTGCCCAGGATTCCGCACAAGACATACACTTCCCTACTGCCCCTAGAAAGCTGTCTCCTTAATCCATTGAGGATAAATTGGATTGGCGATTAATGATATTAAGGCAATTAACAATCCCATTGTTGTGGAATTTTATTCATCCAAAAACAGAATTCTGCAGACAAATCCTATGTCATTTGCTCTTGGCGCAGTTTAGTACAGAAGTTCATCCAAGCTTTGAAATCTCTACTATGGAGAGCTTGTTGTAGGTACAAAATACCTTTTTGAGTATGTTCATCATTGTAAGACAGTGGCATATCTAGTATTTGGCTGTGGGGGCCAAGAATATTTTTATAGTTGAAGTTGAAGAGTTTGAAATACTCTCCCTCCTCATCTTGCCAACATTAACAAAAACTGCAATGTCAATAGTCCTCTATGGTTTGGGGGTAACATGCTGTTCTCTAGTTCTTAAGATCACAGGTTCAAATCCAGCAGAGCCCACAGATTTTTTTGGGCATAAAATCCTTTGCATAGCTTCCTTCGGAAGGGAAGTAAAGACTTGGTCCCATAACGTAGATTTATGGCATATAAAAGAACCTCAAAACTGATAAAGAAGCCTCTGAGCAAAATTAAGAGTCCTTTTCACGTCTAAATGGGATGCTGAGAACTGTAGCATTAAAGAGCTCCATAAATAAAACTCACTTTTTTTTTGCATAGTTAATACAAACTTATTTTTATTTTTGGACTTTTTGTTTAATTTTAAACAATGTTGTAGATTACCCAGAAAAAATTAAAGGAATGAAAGAGTTTCCTTACGAGACTCATTTGTGATATAGCCGAGTATATTCCTGTAGTATACCACTTAATACTTTTGTTTAAAATTTGATTAATTATTCAAGCTTCATATTTTACATTTAGCTTGTACTTTTAGTTTCTCTATCACGTACAATGTATAATAGGTGGAGAAGGTATTGCATTTCATCCAGAAATTCAATGGCAATATTTTATCATAAATACATGTTGTAAGGACACATGAATCCCATAAAAAGCATTTTTAGAATAACATCCTTGTGTGTATGTCTATGAACAGCATAATTATAAACAAAAGCCAGCTAAGTACCAAACTTGGTATTTGACTTTAGCATCTTTCAAACATGCGACACAAAGGTTTTCAGCCAAATTCTCTATCCAGCACAAACTATCGATGTTATGGAATATTTTAAAATGTATTTTCTCAAAAATGGCTGTAATGATTTGGATTAAATACCATATAGGTATTAAATAAATTTACAGGCAAATAAAATGTATATCTTGAATTTACTGGGAATAGCCTCTGAAGCCTTTTTCATTCTGGAGAACTTTAGCAAAACTGATAAAACATAAGATATAGATAAAAATTTGTACTACACAGAAATGTAGATCTCATTAAAAAACACAATTTATGACCGTAAATTTTTTTGTGGAGTTAACCATATCAGAATTATTCCTTTTTATTGGTACAAATTTCCCGGTAATGCTTTTCTCAAGTGGGAAATCATCATTAGTTTATTTTGTACTCCTGACTATGCAAAGGGAACATAATTTGAAAGTCATCACTTAGTGATAAGCTTTTAATAGATTTGACAATCGCATTAGCCTAATATGTTCCTGTATTTCTCTTGTACCTACAAGTAAATAACTAATGATTATTATTCGTAAAAATTATGTGAAAATGTGCCAAAAATTTGTGATTGTATTAAGTTGCTATAAATCGGCTTTCTTAGTTCCTTGGCGGCTATAGTGCCAACCAAGAAATGACTATCACCTATAAAAAGGAGAAGATGAAGATCATATTTTAGGCAATACAAAATATTGTTTCAAGATGGCCACTGGTGGTATTGTAATGCGTAGCAAGCAGCAGTTATTTAACATGAATAGTGAGAATAGTGCCAGAATTTCAAGAGGAGAGAATAAGTGCATGTCTGTGATATATAAAGGAAAGGCTGGAAATGAAGACAAAGTCAGGGTAAACTGTGACGAGAAACACGGCCAAATTGGAAACACTAATTTGCGGGATGCCAAAGGAAGGAAAACCAAACAGAGGTGGTGGCGTCACTTCAACTGGTAATTGAACTACTAAGCAAGGACCTGCAAGCAACTTGACTTGTAATAAAAAACCTTGAGTCCCAAAATGGGAACTTAAAGAGAGAAATAATGGACCTGAAAAGAAACAAAAATAATATTGACTGAAAATAACTTACTTAAATCTCGACTACATAATGAAGACAAGTATGTACAAGTCCGAGGCAAACAAAGATGGCGGTACTTGGATAGTGTAATTGGAGGCAAAGAGAATAAAGCAAATGTAGAAATCGGTGCTGATGTCAATTTTACGAGCACAAATAAGTTTCATCCGTTGAGCAAAGTGTTAGAAACGGACATGAAGTCTCACGTTTGTGAGTATAAATCATGCAAGGAGAAAGAGCACCAAAAACTCATCAAAGTTGTACTCTTAGGTGACTTCTTACTAAAATTTTCTGGAGATGTGAGTAAACAACAAGGTCATAGGGTAAACTGTTTCCCAGGAATAAAAATCGGTGAACTCAACCACAGGATAGAACAGTTTGACTTAGTTAAAAATGACACAGAAGTTGTATTGCTACATGTGGGATCAAACAACATAAAGAAAAGCATCTATGCTGAAGAGATCATGGGTGAAACAATGGGTCTTATAACCAGCGTCAGGTCTATTGCACCAATGGCAAAAATAATAGTAAGTGGAGTGCTTCGGAGAAGAGATACAACAAACTAGAAAATACAACGTATAAATCGTGAAATAAACTGGTTATGTGAAGAACGACACTGTGTCTTTGTGAACGGCATCTTTTGGCTTCGAAATCAAGACTTTGGTAAAGACGGAATTCATCTCAACTGCCGAGGGTCCTATGATATTGGGAAACTGTTGTGTGATGTCATAGCCTCACAGGTCACTGGAAACTAGCAAGGTCCATGGTGGATGGCATCATTATAACCAAGGAAACAACAAGCAAACAAAGCAGGAGGCATGATGGCTGTTAACTATAATCCAGCAAGGTCCGGAGGACAGGTTGAATAATGTTCCAGTGGAAAACTCAAGTTCCAGGACTCAACATAGCACAGAGAACCCAACATCCACAGAAGATGATGAAAACCAAAAGGGAAACAAGAGTAAAGTCCAAAGATATTCAGGTGAGGTAAATCATTGTATAAACATAAACAAGATCACTAAATTTAAAATAAACGAAATTGCAATGAGTTTGTTAGGAAAAGCAAATAAGGGGGGAAAAAACATTTTAGTATTTTTCATCAAAACACACAGTATATTGCTAATAAAAGAATAGCTATTGAGCATGTAATTCTTGATCTACAACCAAATATAATTGTATTTTCTGAGCATGGGCTAAAAGATATTGAATTAAATGCAAACAGCTATGAAAGTTATACCATAACTTCTAGTTACTGTAGAGAAAAGTACAAAAGTGGTGGGGTAGTAATATATGCAAAGGAGGGTTTGAAATTTAAAAAAACTTGACTGTAAACAACATTGTGAGGAAAGATGCAGTGAACTGTCAGCAATCAAAATTACTTTTCAAAATTTGAATCTTATCATATTAGGTGATTGCAGTCCGCCAAATGCTGATAAAGGCAATTTTCTAAAATTATTTGAATTATGTCTAAATAATATTATAACAAATAATAAAATTATAATTGTGGGTGACATAAATATAGATCTGCAAACAGAAAGTAAAAAAAAAAGCTGTTGTTGGAACTGCTCAAGCGAAGTAACCTGAAAGTTTTAAAAACAGGACCAACCAGAGTAACACTGCATACATCAACCCTTATTGACCATGCATATACCAACCTAAAGACAGAAGATCTAAATATAGCCATAATAAAGAATGGGCTTAGTGACCATTTTGGTCAATTAATAGAAAGTAATTTTTTAAACGTACAAGCAGAAAAATGTAAAAATCTAAAGGGAATTAAAAGAATTGTAAATAAAACAGCATTAGAAGCATTGAGACTTAACCTTCAACAGGTGGTATTTAGTAATATATGTGTAAAAACTAATATAAATTATAAATTTGAACTTTTTATGAACCCCTAATGTCATGTTTAGAGCAGTCAGCACCAGATAATAAGGTAATATGTAACAAACAAACAAATTATAATTGGTCTACCAAAGGGATAGAAAAATGTAAAAAGAGAATGCAATTCTTAAATAGTCTAAAAGCTCTAAAACTAGATGAAAAGTCTTACACATATATAGAAAACTACAAAAACATACTAATTGCAGTGATAAATGAAGCAAAGAAGCTTCACAACAAAACATTGCTCTTAAATGCTGAAAATAAAATTAAGGAGACATGGAATATTATTAAAACAGTGCATAAAGAAAACTCCTCTAAATGGGTAGAGAACTTGAAAATTGTAAAAGATGACTGCCTGAAAAAAGACCCAGTGATCATATGTAATACATTTAATGATTATTATATAAATATTGTAGCAAATATGGGAATTAAGACAAAAGGCCATAAAATAAATGAAAATTCTGTATGTAACTCGATGATAATAAGAGAAATTACACAAACAGATGTCATTAAACAAATAAATACACTAAAATGTGAAAGATCTAGTGGTTTGGATGAATACTCAAATCAAATGATAAAATACTGTAAATATGAAGTAGTAGCCACCTTTACACATATAATAAATGAAAGCTTTAAGTCAGGAACCTTCCCAAGTATACTAAAACAGGTGGTGGTTAGGCCAATCTATAAACAGAAAGGCTCCAAACAAATGATAGAAAATTATTGTCCTATATCTCTGTGTTCAGGATTCTCAAAAATCATAGAAGGCCTTTTCTTATAACAACTACAAAATTACTGTAATAAATTTAATATCAGTCACTAAACCAGTTTGGCTTTCAAAAAAAGAAATCTACGATTCATGCAGTTTGCAAAGGAAATTATATAATTGTTCGAGAACTAGATAGAAATGAGTTAGTTCTAGCAATCTTTCTTGATCTTTCTAAAGCTTTTGACTGTGTTAACATTGAACATCTACTGGGTAAATTGGAAAATTATGGCATAAAATGCATTCCACTTGAATGGTTAAGCTCTTATCTGCAAAATAGAGTGCAGTGTATTGAAATAATACATAACACAGGAGAATGTTTGAAAAAAATTAAATCAGCATTTAAAGGCATAACACATGGAGTGCCACTGGGGTCAAAAATTGGGTCCATATTTATTTATTTTGTATATAAATTACTTATTCATATTAATACAAGATACTGGAGGTCTAGCCATTGGGTACGCTGATGATAGAACAATAGTGGTAATGGGTGGAACGGAATCAGAAGTGTAAGATAAAGCAAATTCCTTACTAGAATTAATTAGAAACTACTTAGAAGCATTGGGAATGGCTATAAATACAAACAAAACTGAATGGATGCAAATTAAACAAAGTAATAAAACAAAAAGTAATATCACATTAGCAGTACAAAATAAGAAAATTTCCCAAGTAACACAAACAAATTTTTTAGGAATAGTTATAGACAATAACTTAAAATGGCATAAGCATATAGAAAAGGTTAGTAACAAAATTAATAAGGGTATATATTTACTAAAACAAATAACACAAATAATGGATAAAAGTAGCACATTAAAGGTTTATTATGCATTTATACACTCTCATCTAAACTATGGGATCATTTTATGGGGAGCAGCGGGTAAAACAAATATGCAAAGAATATTTAGATTACAGAAAAAAGCAATAAGAATAATGGAAAAAATTCAAAGAAGACAGTCATGTAAAAGTAGCTTTAAAAAACTAAAAATCCTCACACTACCCTGTTAGTATATATTTGAATGTCTTAAACATGTAATAAGAAACCACATTGAAGAAAAAAATAGGAATATTCATCAACATAATATGAGAACAAAACAGAACTATTTTAGAAATAGGTTAAGGGAATCATTAACTTCGAAATGTATTGAAAATGTTGCAAAAGACCTATACAATCATTTACCTCACTCAATCAAGGAAATACAAGAAGTGAAAAAAAATTAATGCAATAAAGGCTTACCTGATAGAACATGCTTTTTACTCAATTGAAGAATACAAACGGAACCAAGATAAGTGATTTATAATTTTATTTTCAAACATTTGTTTACTGTAATTTGTTAACTATTTTATGTAGGTACTTATTTATATCTTATCAGACCTGTACATATTTCCACTTGTTAAATTGGTAAGTTAAATATATGTTTTCTAGCTCATGTCAAATTGATGATGCTTAATTTACCATTAGCTTTCCAAAATTGTTTAATAGCTATTGTATGTATATATATATATTAGATTTATAACAACTTGTTTTAATGTTTTAATGCCAATATGTATTTTATCCATTGTAAAATTGACGATGCTTTGTAAAAATATTACAAATGGCAGAATAAATCAAACTCAAACTCAAGAAACTGGACATGTACCAAGTATTTCAGATATACCGCAAAGCCCAAACGTTTCCTTATAAGTTTAAATGCAATCAGTTATTTATCATGGTTTTTAACGTATAATCTGGTTTATCTTAATGAATTTATTGATATTTGTTTTAATAATGCTTCAGTTTTTGCTTTCTTACTTAAGACTCCCAGTGTCGGTATGGTCAATGCAATTTGATTTATTAACTTTGTAGACTTATTCTGTTCTGTATTATGATAAATGTATGGTGCTTATGTTTGATTTGCCTAAATAAGTTGCACTGTACGTAATATTAATGAAAAAATGGTCAATTGATTAAAAAAATTGGATTAACATGAGTAAATAAGGTTCTACAGAATGGGACACAAAAGATCCAGCCATAAGTATTAGATTGCTCATTGTTGCCCATTAATTGTTATCTATTGTTGCAAAACTGCTGTGACTACATTTAGTAACTACAAACCTTTGCATTAGCTTATTTGTTATTTCTTTATTATATTATTATTATTATTATTATTATTTATTGTTATTATCTGCTCTTGGCGGGCAATAATTCACACGTAGTTGGTGGGCGATGGGTGAGTTGTTTGTACTTGTGGCTGGTTTTCATACAGTACCCATGTGGAAAAAACAAACACCTTTTGGAATTAAAGGATTTAAGAATACAAAGCAGCTATGCAAATCTTAAAGTAACTAATGAAGTAACATTCTTTACCCTTACCTGCCTATCTATGTAGAGCCCAATGTCATTAGGATTGATGAAATAAGATGTGTATTTTGACTGGAGCCTGGGAACAAAATTAAGAGCCAAAGCTTTACTACTCAGAAAATCAGCAGTGTATTATTTGTTTGGTACTGGATTGGTCAGCTTTAACTTCTTTGACACTTTCTGAAGTTGATCCAGTTGTTTTCCTTTAAAAAAATAATAAACAGTGCTGGTACCGTATAAACCTACCATTTTTTTTTTTTTTTTCATTAAAATATGGGGATGCCTGGGAAGGTTGTGATTAACTGATGAATCAATACTTTCTGAATATGGCATTAACATAACATTAGAATGAAGGAAACATGATATTGAATAAATACACATTACAATATCCCAGTTCCTACCATGTGCAATCGAAAATGTTGATTGCAAATTTTACAGTAAACTCCTGAGTTTTCAAGGAAAGGATATCTTTCTTGTAAATGGAAAGAGAAGGTGCATTTCCATTTTGGCAAAATAGCTTAAGTTCTTGGAAATAACAACAGAGTACATCAACTGCTAACACTAGACTAGGCAAACTTTGTCTGTATTCACTGTTCGCAGAATGTGCTAAACAATGACAACAATAAGTGAGATAAGTGCCAACTCAACATTTCTTACAACAAGAAATGGCAACAATTGTAGTTAGGTTTTAAATTTAGGAACATGTCAAGAAAGTACGGGACCTATTCGCTTCTCAACAAAAATTCTCAGGATACAGGACATACAAATGAAGAAGGGGGCTGTTCTGTTTAAATGGGACAATTGGCAGGCTTATACTGGTATCATCAGCTTTGCACTTTTTTTCCATGTCAATTAAATTGAGTAAGAACAAAGAAAGTAGGTAAATTAATTAGCATAACGGATCAAGGAACCAAAGCAAAAGAGCTTACCATATCATATATCATGATACACATTACACTAAAGCTATACATAAGTAGTGCCAAACCAATAGGCAGAGAAGTTGTAGGTAGTTGTAGAAATGGGTGCCATGCCATCAGTCCCTGGTTGGAGAGTCTTGCTAGTTGAAGAGCCCAATGGGTGGGCAACTAATCTGCACAAATCTGTTCATATTAAGTTAAACATATTCCGTTATTTCTGTGGTATAGCAGAAAGCTATTTATGACTGAGAATTTCAATGAATGTGTCACTTTTAAGTTTAAAAAGAAAGAAAGAACTTGTATGTGAATTTTTTTTTTGGGGGGGGAGGACTTCCTGGGGGGGGACTTCCTCTTCATCCCCTCCCCATAAATATGCCTCTGTTGCAAGACACCATCTCAAAAGATTAAAAAATACTTGTAATATCAGTACAGGTAATTTTTATGTTTGCATTTAAATTAAAATCACCAGCTAGAATAACCTTATCACACATCTTAGTTGCCAAAATTTAAATTTGTTCTTACTTACAATAAAATGTACCTACATTTCCAACAATGGCTAATATGCACTCAAAACCATACAACTGAATTTATTCATAATTATTTTTGTGCTGGCTCATTCAAAATAAATTTCTTCTGCAAAGCTTAACAGCATTTAATTCAGTTAAGGCTAGTTCATATTAAAACACCACCTTTAGATGTTTAAGCAAAATTACCATCTCCCCTGTTCTAAAAATAATCTACCATGACTATGCACAGTTAATCTTCAGCTATGCCATATCATTCTAAGATTCTTCTAGTAATTTATGAACATGATTAAGTTATGTGAGATCATAAGAATTATGCTAAAGACCTCCATTACTGTCATAGTAGACCACCTTTTGAGAAATTAAATATTCTGCAGAAAGTTTTGAACCATGCTTGAACTGAGAAAGCAGGTGGAAGGAAGCCGGTAGAGCATAAAGTAAACAGCAGCATTCTACGAGTAACCTTCCTTCAATACAGTATGGGCCCATATGTTTCCAGGTTACAGGTTAAGTTTTCAGCGATGAAAAACAATTTTGATGGGATCTATGTTAGAAGTTGTGTTTCCTTGTATATTTGTTTTGAATTACTTTTAATGTACAACTGCTGTATGTGCATTAGGTTAATTTTTTAGATAATTAAAATGCCAAAAATTTACTCCACAACAATAAATATTTGTGTATGATAATTACATCAAAACAGATACATGCTGACAAGTGTGAGGGAATAAATAGATAGATCCCCTGGTATTTGATCTCCATGTAGAGGTGCAATTATAGAGCTTGTCAATCGTTTTAAAGAAACAGGTTTGTTGAACTTTAAAGTTTGTGGGCTTACAGAGCATCTTCTGCTTGTGAATGCAAATTTCATCAAAATATGTTGGAAATGCGTGAACACTGAGCAACTGCTGTAACAAGTTAGTGAATTAAATTATGATTGTATGCATGACATGGACCAGGCTGTTCCAGCTGGGGTGCATGCTACAGAGCAGCAGAGTAGGTCTGCCTGCAGCTTTCAGTACTGCTTGGAATGAGGGGGTAAGTTATTTTTCTGGCTAAATTGAGTTTTGCAATAATGAAATGGCAGGTAGTGAAGTTCGTATGCTATGACCATTGCCCAGTGATATATTGATTATTCACTCTCGTCTAGCTGGGCTCCCAAGAACTGGGCTGTATATGTGTGAATTTTCTTACACTGCCAAGTAGAGTTGGAACAGCCTGCTATAGAACTATGAAAGTTTGGGTAGAATACTTGGAAAATTATGCATTTAGAATGTTACTGTCCACCTTACATCCTATCAACATTATAAAAAACTGCAGAATATTTACTTTGCAAGAACAACAAATCATGCTCAGCACTCAACACAAAGAACTGTAAAGTTTCCAAAGTACATTGAGCACCAGGTAATAAAAATTATACCCCAAACTGTGTGGAGGACTAAGCAATTTCAAATTTAAGAAGGATCAAAGAATTTTATTAGAACTTAAGTATTATTCCATAAATTTTGTGCTGGAAAGTGCATTTTAAATTTCTATTTATCTTCCATCTGCAACCTAATACACCTATGAAATATATTTTATTATTATTATTGTCCGCGAGCTATAAGGTGCCACCTTTTCTACTGTCTTTGTCTAACATGGTTATGGAAAACCCCTTGGGTTTCTCTCCCTCAGGTCAGTAATTTTAAAACTCTTATTATGTTCCCTAATTACCTGTGGGGAAATGAGGGTAAGCAGACACCAGTGGTGTTTCAACTCTTGCAAATGAATTAAGATGACGACAGCATGAAGAAGAATCATCTGCATTTCTACCTTACTTAGTTTGTCACAAAATAGGAATGGCATAGAAAGAAAGAGATGGCCAAGGGCCAACTTACAGCTCATATACTATAGTACCTAATGATTATAATCTAAAGTTGTGTTATTCTTACTTTGCTATTCTTTCATTATATTATATTTACAATTGTATTGTTGCATTTATTTTATTTAGAATCTGTGATAGTATAAAAACTCTTGCTTAAATTGACTGTATAATCACATATGTTTATTCAAATTGCATTATTTTGATTGTATGCGTTATTAATCATTCTATAATATATCATGACAAATCCAAAAATTGCACCAATCTTTTATGGCAAATACCACTGCCACTACCACCATCACCAACACCACCACCACCATTACTACTATCATTGCTGTCACCACACTACTGCCACCACTAATGACCACTACAACCACTACTACTCTACTTTTGTAATATGAGCATTTATCTGTCCTAATTTTTTACTTCACAATAAATAATACCTACAAAATAAGAGAATGGCATTATTATGATATTGATCAACAATGGTGGCAATGAGAAATTAGCTTTTTAACATAATAATGAACATTTTTAGTATCTAAATAAAATTAAGTTCACATAAATGGTTTAGCATATAGATCATATGATTTTAGATGTATGCTAGTATTTATATGAGGATCATTCAAATATAAAACATAATTTTTTAAACATATTTATTGGTGATACATACGAATACAAATGGAGTACTTTATTTTTCTACATAATTTCCTTCAACGGAAATATATTTTCTCCACTGGATAGGAAGCTTTCTGATTCCTTCATGGAAAAAAAGAAGAAGGTTGTCCCAGTAGCCAATTGCGCACATACATTTTGACTGCAGGATCATTTTCAAATCTTTTCCCTCATAATGCCTCCTTCAATGGCCCAAACATATGGTAGCTGCAGGGGGACAAGTGTGTACTATAAGGTGGGTGTTCAAGAGGTGACCATTGTAATTTAATGAGCTTATCAGCAGTTACAGCTACTCTATGTGGCCATGCATTGTCATGCAGAAAGGGGACATCACAATTGGGTTGCTGGCATTGTTTATTGTGATAAGCTGCTTTGGCTTTATCCAGTGGCTGATAGCATTAGGCTACATTCACCATCCTCCATTCATGTAGGAAGTCAATAACCAATACACCTTTGAAGTCCCAAACCGGAATAGCCAAAACTTTCCTGACTGATAGTTGAGTCTTGACCTTGATTGTTACCCCCTCTCCAACTTTCCTCCACTCTTTACTCATCCTCGTGTTCTCTGTGGTGTAGTGATGGATCACAGGTCAAAATATGGTCTAGAAAGCATCTCTTTCTTCAAAGCAATCTAGAAGTTGCAGACATGACTTTCCACACATTCCTTTGTGCCTTGGTAAGAAAGCATGGAATTCATTTTCCCAATATTTTTCTATATGCAAGTGTGTGCGATAAAGTGGTAAGGATCCTTCTAATGCTTAACTTACCAATGATGCAATCTCCCTAACAATAATTCAACGATTGCCTTACACAACCTCACACACAGCATGAATATTGTCTTCATAGATGCTGGATTGCTGGATGCAATTTATGATTTTGAACATTTTTTCTACCTTACCGTGAACATTTCAAAATTTCAGTGCCCAATCAAACATTTGAGTTTTGCTCAGATCTGCATCACCAAACTATGCTTGGAGTCTTTCAAAATTTCAATAAATTTCACACCTTCATTAGTGAGAAAATGAATAATATTGTGCTGTGCAGAGGTGTATGTACTTCTTGTTCACTGATTTTAATAGTGAATGGCAGATGTAACTAAGAGGGCCATGGGCATGGCTGCTCCCTCTCCATTCTTTTGCCAACAATACCCTAGTGTGTCACACTGCTGCATGAGTCAAATGAACAAAATTTCAGTTTACATTCGAATGACCCTCATACAAATGTTTGATTAACACTGGAACTCAAGATTCAGCTTTGCAGCAGATCTTATGCTGAAGCATAAATTCAAATGCAAAACTTAATTACTTTTCAAAAAGTTATTGAAAGGATAGCCAAACAAAAATGGAAAAGCAATTCAAATGCTCTTCTTACAATTGTATTGGGTGCATCAAAGTAAAACTTCATTTATTAAAGACCTGTTGAGCTACAAATGGAATCCTTTAACTCAACTCAAAAACACTGCATTTCCATGACAACTCTGTTATGAGAGCTATAGCCACAGATTTGATAGCAACAAATCAACATTTAGTCAGTTTCATTTAGTAATACAGATGTTGAACATTTAAATGTGTATATTCTGAAACATGCAAACTGTTTGTTTTCAGGTGAGGATCAATGGTCCCAGAACAAACTATGATGCAGCTATGCTTCAGTTTGAGCAACTTATAAACAACAAATGCTTCATCTTAACATTTATTGAGACCCTTGAAGCACAGAAGTCTTTTAATATACGTGATAAGTAAGCAAGTACATTTTATTTAAATGTATATATATCTGTGCAGTTTCCCAATATGTTTATCTTTCTTTGTTTTGCATAAAAAAAATGCTTAATTTTTTACTATCAGAAGTATAAAGAATTCTAGCACTTTGCAGCATGCTACATGTTGCAGTTCTCTCCACTTAAATCACAGAACCAAAATAAATTATTAGAATAAACTAATTGAAAAAAATAAACTAAAGAATTAACATGCAATATCTAACCTAACAATCTCACATTCATTCTCAGCATATTAACATTTTATATGTCTTGCACTTCAGTGTTTACTATATTGTAGTGTTTAAAATGGGACAAGTGGTCTGCAATGGAGTTTGGTATGAAAAATAAAAATCTCTATCAGAATACCATTTTGGAAAGAGATAATTTATATGAAAAATTAAAAAGATAAAGATACATTGAAATAACAATTATTGTAGTCCTTGATTAAACATTAAAATTAGTATTTTATGTAATCCTGGTCAAAAAAGCCTGCAAGCTGACATAATTGATAACTGTATAGTTCAGGTGACAGAGGATCAAGCTACAGCCATGATTCAATACCAAATAAGATAAAATGTTGAATTTCTCTGCCGTTTCTCTGATATAGGAGGGTTTAATCAAATTAATTTTATATATGAGGATTTTGGGACAGTGATTGTAAATTGTAGGTGTTCATTTGAGTCGATTGTAACACTTACATTGTAATTACTTAAGATATGTTTTAGAAGTACTGTTGCTTCTATTATCAACTTCTCTATGACTGCCAGTGTCATGCCCATCTATTACATCATCTGAGAATGACAGCATTGGCAGTTGAAGAAAAGTTGATATGAACAGTACTTTTGAAACACGTGCTAAGTAATTAAAATTTTGGTGCTGTAAATGTGTTACAATCAGCTCACATTAACACTTAATTTAATGTGATATTGCCTGACATCACAAGCAAATCTTCTATTAACCATTTTTTTTAATCTCCTACTTGCATTACTGCCAGGTTCACCTCTCATTGCTAGGTTCACCTTTGAAATCCTGCCCATTACACAAAAACTTGCTTGATAAAACGAAGGTACGGTTAACGTGTCTATAATTTATAGAGAAAAACTGTTTTGAAAATGCAGCTGAATTAAAGTTCCTTGAAGATAATTTGAAGAAAACTAACTTCTAATTTTCACATAAGATCCAAAGAAAAAGACAACCCAATAAGCCCATGATAAAATAGGCACAGAAAAAGGTTAAATGATTGTATAAAATAAGTTCAAATTAAAATAATACCTGGGAATGTGATAAGTAGAGCTGGGATTTTTATGTAGTATCAATTGGAAAATATGTATATACATATGTAGAAAAATATGTAAAATCTTTAAAATATGTGATATAAAATATTAAATATTTAATGCAAATTTCTAATATTATGCTCAAGAGAAATGTATACATTTTTCAGTAAGGTATACAATTATTATTTGATGAAAATGTAACCTAGAAACCACATTATATTAATCTAATTTCGAAAATTAACTCTCAATTTTATCAAGTAAAAATATTATAATATGAGTAAACACACAAATGTAAATGCAAATTCCATAGCTAGAGGCATTTATTCATTAAATTTTGCAGCACAGTGAACAATTAAATATTTTTCTAAGTTCTCTGGGGTCATTGATAGCCGTTTGTCAGATAGAATGTTCTTATAAGCGGAAAGTGACTGCTCAACTTCACATGATGTGACTGGAGCAAATTTTAAACAAAGGAATCTTTCCTGGGGAAATGTTCTCAGGACAATCTATAATGTCCCTTTTTAGAATTTGACACACACTGCGAAATGTTGAATATCCAGGTTCCTGGAAGTTGCTCTTTGTAGGAGTTCACTTGCTGTGGGGCTTTAAGAAACACTTTTTTTTGTTGCCGAAATTAATGTATTCACTTCTGGAAACTTAACTCTTATATCCTCGGCAACACGTTGCAAACCATGAGTTAAGCACGTCAAATGGAGCATATTGGGGTAAAATACCTTCAGAGCAGTTGCAGCTTTAAGCATGTATGGTGCTGCATCAGAATATAGCACTAACACTTTCTCTTCTTGAGTTCTGGTAGGCCACAACACTTTTAACCCATCATTCACAAATCTTGCAATAGTTGAATGATTTGTATGGTCCAGCTCTTTGCAGTAGAAGCGCTGTCAGGTTCTAACTTTCTTACCACAAGATTCGCTATGTTATAAGAACTGAAGCTTTCCTGGCGACGTGTTAATTCAAACTCTTCTCAGGCTTCTAGCCAGGTAAAAACTTGGCTTGACACCTACGTTTCGAAGAAGTGCATCTTCCTCATCTTCAGGGTGAACTGATCAGAACTGAAGACGAGGAAGATGCACTTCTTCGAAACGTTGGTGTCAAGCCAAGTTTTTACCTGGCTAGAAGCCCGAGAAGAGTTTGAATTGCTATGTTATGTCTCTTAGAATCAGTTGTTTCATCAACCACAACCCATACGAAAGAATCTCCTAAGTACTCTCTTATGCTGTCCATTATCTCATCGTAGCTGACTTGCAGATAGTTTTTGTGTAATGTTGAATGGTGTGGTATATGTTGCTTGCAGAATTTTTCCAAGAAAGATCTGAATTTAGGCACTTGAATCTTGTACCATGGACTATTAGCAGCAATCATTGCACCACACAAATCCTTTGGAAAGGATTAATTGAAGTTGAAGAATTTTTTATCTATGTTGGAAGCACTTGCTTTGTTGGTTGACATAATTTTTTGTTTTTTCTATGCAGTGCACTTCTTAAATGCTGTTCAAGCTGGGATTTCATAGAGCATCCTATATATTTGCTGCAATCTTGACAAATGACTATTTTTCCGTCAGTCGTAAAGCACTCGTCAATTGCAGTCCATGATTTCAATTTTGAAGACAGTGAAGATGAGACAGGTGACATATTCACACTAGAGAGAATTGAGGTACACTGTTCACTTACCCACTTTGATTCTGAATGAAACTAAGTACAAGAAATGAAAAGTATTGAGTACAGAATTTACAACAGTTTCATGGTATAATTAGCAAACCCATTAGGCCTAACACAAGAAATGAAAATATTGACTACAGAATTTACAGCAGTTTTATGGTATAATTAGTAAACACATTAGGCCTAACAGGTTTCTTTTCAATGCTGTGGTCATGCTCTTAAGTGACTATCAATCATCTACCATTCTTTTCTTTACCTGGTATGGTCATTCCTTATTCTTCAGTACCTCTCAGTCATCTTAATCCCCCTATTGTGATAAGGGGCAGTATTTACATAGCTTCAGTTTAGAATTTATAGAGAAATTTACACACGTGAATACAATAAAATATGGAAATGTGTAATTTCATGTAGTATCACAAGAATATGTAATATACTTAAAAATATGTAAAATGAAATTCAGTTATAGTAACATTAACATAGTGGTTTGTGAAGATACAGCTTTTCCCAGCATCTAAATAGCAAGGAACAAAATATGTATTTACAAGAAATCCCAGCTCTAGTAATAAGTATTCACAGAGTGGGAGTGGGTTGTGAAGAGGTTGGGAGGGGCGGGAAGGGGGGGGGGAGAACAGTTCAAGAGAACCCAAAAAGAAACAAGCTACAACCTTGACAGCTACACATTATGTCATGTAAATATGACAGAAAGAGTGAGAGCAGGAGTAGCAATTGTAATAAATGAAAAAATAAAAGAAGATGACAATACATAGAGTGATCAGTGAGAGTATTATGGAAATGTCAACCAAGAGAAAAACATTAAATAGTTAAGAGTCAAAGCACCAGAAGCAGGTAAAAAAGAAAAAACTGATATCTTTATTAACAATTGTAAGAATCACTGCACAAAATAAATAAAATTAATTATCTAGTATATTCAGGAGGTGTGCTCATCCCCGGCTTCAATCCCAAGCAACTGCATGTGAATTTTTGGTGGACAAAGTTCTCTGGATTCTCCGGTTTCCCCCACCATCGCATTTCACCAGTGCTGCATCTTCATTACATGTATCATCAATGTCATCGCCTGCAGTGCCATAGTAATAAAAGCAAACATGAAACACTATAATTTAAAAACAAAAGGAATGCCTGTCTAGGAAAAGAATTACTTCTGCCAAATGTAGTAGTACATAATAGAGAAACCTGCTTAAATATAAATGGAAGAGCATTATTGGATTTTACAAGCTTTAATACACTTAGAATTTCAAATGCATTCTTCAGGCATAAATATAAACATAATTTCAATGTGCAATTATAAATTACATTTTCACTTTCACTTTATTTGTTCATCCCATGAAGCAAGAATATGATGTGGGCAATGTCAAGTTACTACAAAGGTGTAACACAAAGCATACTATAATAAAACAAATATACAAACTATATGAGAGCATTGTAAGGAAATATTATATAATTTAAATAAAAATCATTTGAGTGCAAATTCATCTACAATATACATAAACTCTTAATTATAGCAAAAAAATCTAAAAGTAAAACTAGATACAGCACAAAAAGTATTTATAATAAAATAAGCATTTTACAAAGTCTTTTACAGTATTAAGGCATATTTTGATTAGAGTATAATTTGAACAGTTATATTACTAATATTGTTCATTTGTATACAAATGTGTCTAGTGTATAAAAACAACCAGCAATACAAAATTTCTTTAGCTCTTTTCTAAATGTTGTATTAATTGTATACCTTTTATTTCCTCTGGCAATTTACTATGTAGGCAAGACTGGATTTGATCTTAAACAGTGCAATCCTATGTGAACCAGAATGAAGATTATTACATTATTGTAAATTAGAAAATGAGTAACTTAGAGATACAGGAGTCTATAGAAATAGTGATCACTTCTTATTAATAAGCAAAATACAAATGCAGAGTAGATGGTATAGTTACAAGCAAAAATATAGGAAACAAGAATAAACAAGCAAATCGAACCAAATCTATCAAAGATGGATCAATAAAACACCTATATAAGAGAAATGTAAGGCTATATACAATGTAGAAAATCCAAAAGAAGAAATTGAAGAAGAATGGTACAGCATTAGAAAACTAATGCAAAGAATAGCAAAAGAAGCATTAGGATCAAGAAATCCATTCAGAAGGAAAAAGGGATTAAAGTATGGGATTCTAAAATACAAATATTAATGAAATAAAAACAAGAAGTATACCTAAAGTGTTTAAATGAGGAAAATTGTAAAACAAAGTAGAATACAATAGAGTCAGAGCAGTGTTTGGATGATGCATTCATAAACTGCATATGCTGCCGGTATGAAATAGAAGGCAACAGTGAACATTTTTAGAATACAATGTTTCTAAGAACAAATTAAATTTGTTTATATTTGACAGCTACTTTGTAACATTTTGCACGTTTTTGCTGAGTAGCTTGTTCAAATTGCTCTAATATTTGTTAATTGTCATCATTTAAAGATTTTGTGTTCACCCAAAAATGGCTTTGATAGTTAACATTACTCAGTTATGATTTGTTATGACTTTAAATTGTCATTAATGCCCAAACAATGTGAAGATCACCTTACAAATGTATTTGGTGAAGAAACCCCATCTAAGGCAACAATTTTTTATTGTTATAACAAATTCAAAAAAGATTTTTTTCTTCTTCTTTTTTTTCCTTAGTATGAATTTTATGAAGGGTGCCCAAGAACCTACTGATGAAAATATTGTTGATCTGTAAAAGTGATTGAAGAATTTTGACAGATGCCTTATGTATTTTAGTAACATTGGTCATTGTTATGAGTGAAAACCAAACTTTTTACATCAACAGTTAGACATGAGAAGAATTTGTCAATAGATTCCATATAAACTGACTTCCACTCGAAAAAAATGTGTTGATTGGTGCAGAAAAAACTGGGAAAATTGAGAGGCAGCACTTCAAAATTCATTTGGAATGTTTGTTACTGGTGATGAATCTTTCATTTATTGTTATGATCCTCAAAAGGAAAGTGAGCTGAGTCAATCAGTCTTTCAAACAGAATCTAAGCTTGCTAAAGTCCAATGAAGCTAGAAAGAAGATGGTTGCTAGTTCTTTTTTCTAAAATAGGCCATATTGCTACTGCAGCACCAAAAGCAAGACATTAACACACAATGTTAAAATATACACCAGAGAATTTCAAAGAAAGACTATCATTTAAATGTTACAATAAATATCAGTTATAAGCACACATTCCTGAAGAATGGAAAACAGACACAATTGTATCAATATTCAAAACAAAAATTAGAATGAAACCAGAAAATTATAAAGAAATTCTGCTACTTTGTTCAGGTTACAAAATATATACAAAGATTATAAAATAGATTTTTAAAAATAGTAGAAACACACACAATAAAAGACCAAGTAGGATACAGGAAATGATAAGTTTGCATCGGTAATGTTGTTTGTCTAAGTGAATAATAGAAAAATGTAAACAATTTAACCTAGATTTACATATCATCTTTACAAAAAAAAACAACAAAACAAAAAAAGTGTATAGATTCAAATTATGGGTATATTGGAAACTAATAGAATACTAGTACATTTGAGAAAAGTAATAAGAACTTATATGCAGAAGCAAAAGTCAAGATAACTAAATGAGAATCAATATTAATTTCAAAAGGTGTCAGACAAGGTTTCCCAAAGTTAACCACTATGTTTAATTAATAAGTAGATGACAGGATAAAATCATGGAAATAATAAGCAATAGAGGGAACCAATTTAGGGGCAAGTAGCAAAAATTACTAACGACCAAATATTGATAGCGAAAAGTGAAAATGCATTGTATACAAGTTGGAGAGAGGAAATGATATGATAAAAACCATGACCTTTAAAGGTATTCATCCTGTTGGTTTTAAAATAAATTTATAAAATAAAGGTTAGTGAACATGTCAAAATTTGATTTCCAGGGTTGTGAAACAACATACAGACTAAAATTGATGTAAATAAAAAATAAATACATTTAGTTATATAACAGGTACACTAAAGAGATTATTAAGCAATAAGACTAGAAAAGACTCTATAATAAAATTGTATAAAGCAATGATTGTCCCAATCATAACATAGATAATCAATCATAACAGAAACATGGACAATGACTGCACAACACAAAAGAAATATACAGAGCAGAAATTAAATTTCTAAGACATATAGCTTGTTGTACAAGATTAAATAAAAACGAAACAATGAAAAAGATAACTAAGTATATAAGAATTAAGTAATCCATTTAGTTGTTTGTTTGTTTGTTTAATGTCCAGACAGTTGGTACAATGTCATTTGCCTTCTTGTTTCCCAATACAATGCTGCTAAATCTTGTGGGCATCCTTTAATTTTACACAGGTACAAAGGTGGGTTTGTTCATAACTGAAGCACTTTCACAACACAAATGTCCTCTGATGAAGGGAAGATGGAGAAGTGGTATAGCTGAATGGCCAGCTGTCATAACCTGTTAATGTTCAAAATATTGCCACTGCATTTCTTCTTGGTTCTTCAGGTACCGTTAATATGTAGCATTAGGGTTTTCTAGGATTTTCTATTGCAGTAAGTGAAGTTGATTTTCCTTAATTCATGTTTAACTTTTGTGCTAATGATAAATACTGATTACTAGTGCTTCTGTTTGCTAGTAGGTCTGTGTGTTCATCTTCCTTGGGATTCATTGTGTTTAAAAGTTCCTTGCCTTTCTTCTGTAAACAGTAAATTTTAAGTTGGGTGTTCTTCAAGTGATTTGTTTTTGTGTTATGGATATTGGCTATTGCAGTTATTGTTGCTTTTGAGTTATAGGGGATGACTAACTTATGAAATTCATTCAGTAAGTCATTTAAGTCATTTGGATAACTGCAATGTTGATAGCTTTTATTTCTCCATCAAAGACTAAAGGAAAAGATTATACTTTGAATCCCTTGTCCCACATGACCATCTACCTTGAACTGTCAGTGTATATATAAAATCAATCTTCTTCAGGATATCTCATCTGCATTGTTTCTATTGCAGTAGCTCTCATGTATAGGTAATTCATTTTCTGCAGCTTTTCTCAGATCTTCTACTAATTTATTTCTGCATTCCACATGAGGGAGTTCTACTGATTATAATGGTAAAATATGTAAAGTTCCCTGTATCACATCACAGAAAATCATAATGCTCTCACATTTCTTTAACTTTTTGTTCAAATACAACCTGTCTTTTTAACTGTCCAATAGTACTGTTAACATTGCATTTTATTGTGAATTTTCCGGCAATCTTACCTTTTCCTCGTACTGTAACAGTGCCATTCTTTTGATGGTTGTTTTAATGGGTTCAATTCCAGTAAGTAGTTGCATAGATTTTAAAGGTGTTGATTTAACTCCACTAATTATAATTGTTAATTTCTAATTCTGAACAACTTCCAGTTTGTTAGTATTGTTGAGTGTAGCTGTGACAAGTGCCTCACAGCCATAGTTTAAAATGGGTTTTATGTCTGTTTTGTGTGTTATTAAGAGCGGATCTTAAACAATCTCCATTTGTGCCAGTAAGCCTGTTTAATATATCAAGTCTGTAGGCATATTTTAACAAATATCTTTATTGACTCAATAATGAATTAAAAATACAGTCTTTTATTCACTGATGCAAATAGTTCATTCAAGTTTCGATGTGTAGACAGTTTATGGCTGCATGCTCCCCACGGCTTGCATAGCAGTGTGCGCTAACACTCCAATCACCCATGACTCAGTACAATTCACATCATAACATAACAACTTCCCTGCACTGCAATTCTTCCTCCTTTTATAGCTAGAAACTTTCTGGAAATTTATTGACGTTACTGAAAGCAAAGCTTGGAGAAGAATCAAGAGTTGCTTTCCCATAGGTTTCTATTACAACTCGCTGCTGTTGTTTATACATCCAACTGTGATGTCTCACATTCTAGCTCCATTGCCATGTACCAGAGCGAACGTGAGAGTGGTCACATACATGGACGGCATTGTCACACTGCTCTCTTCTCAGGGTGGTCGTCCCAACCAGCGCCATCATAGTGAGCTAGACAATAAAAATGTATTACCCACTTCCCGTCGGGGCAGTCGATTACTTTCTTGACCCTCTCCACCACATTGCAGGTCCTGCCCATAGTTGTTGGAACCTAGGCCTATGTCCCTTGGTCCGCGTTCGGCGATACCCACACCCCTTACCGAGAACCTTCCCTGTTGGCTTGTCGGTCTTAGCAGGTCTGCACCTTCTTGCTCGCACGCTGGTTGTATTACGAATCAGATGGTTCACGAGGCCCTTCAAAAGCTGGTCTATCAGACACGCCCCAGAAGCCACCACATCCTCCTTCAAGGTCACCCTTCAAACTCCAGGTTGTCCGTCGGAACTCTAGAGCACCAGCTCATCTTCGCCGGGTCATAAGATCCTCCTGCCAATGTCGACCATTGCATCATGACTCTAAGAGGGCATTCTGTCCCAATATCGCCTCTTCAGCCACCCTCGCGACGAACACCCACAGGCTTAGAGCACCCCATCCAAGGGTCAAAATCCAGCAAGTTCTCTTTCTGCATTGGCAAGGTTTCGTCCAATGCTGTCTCTATCTCACAGGGCCGATTCGGATTCCTTATCAGCAAACCCTCTGCGATGTCTGGTCGGATCATGTTAACGGCTGTACCGGGGGTTTACATCCAGCACTGCTTCCCTCGTATCCAGCCGTCCGCGATGAGGCTGTCTTCCATCCATCGGTCTAAGGCACAGCATCAAGCAGAGATAGCGATGGTGTCTCAAGTGTGCCACTAGCCACGTTAGGTCTTCTTAGTGCTCCTCCTGCCAGTCAATTAGATTGTGGACCCTGGGTACCCTGGGCGCCCGCATCCCCAACACACACTGCCTGACGCTCATCGTCTCGGTTGCGTACAGTCCTTCATCAGGGGCCTGAGATGGCCACATCCCCAGCCCACACCACTTGAAGGTCATCGTTGATCCCCTTTTGTCGTAGCACCGAGTATCCCTGATTTTTTTGGTTACCCCATCCACTGGTTGTTCCCTCCTCATGCCCACACTTTCCTGTCTATGTGCAGGCGCTGCCCAGTTGACATCTTCGTGTGGAAGTTATGTGCTAGGTGTCCCGGCTAGCCACACTCCCAACAAAAACCATTGAAAGATCTTCGCCGACGTCAATGGGCTGAGTCTCTGTTGCCGTTATAGCACCAAAAACTCCTAATACTCTGGGTTGTGACTGCTGCAGCCTTGGCCGCCTCCATTATAAGTACTGCCATTAACGCCTTGTGGATTGTCTTATAATGCCGAGCATCAGACACTGTCGTATCTCGGCGTCACGCAACACATCGACGAAGGAGTAGGCAGCTTTCTGGGATACCTAGCTAGGTGGTAAATTCACCAGAACTTTGTTCACAAGCTGTTTGATGGCAAGGGCAAACCCTGGATCGTCTCACATGGCTATTACAACCTCGTCTTAAGCTGTCTACGGTAGGCTGCAGACAAGCAATGGTTCTCGAAGTGGTTCTCAAAGGCCGCCCAGATCTCTCCAAACTTTGCCAACATTGGGAGCGCATTCAATACTTCTGCCACCTGTCCCTAGAGACTTATTATCAGCTGTGGTGGTTCCTCTTCTGCTGTCCATCTGTTATGGGTGGAAAAGGCGGCAAACTATCGGCATAAGACTTCATTGTTTGATGCTCCATCATATTTGGGTGGCTTGAGTATGTGGATGTTGTGTCACATCTCGTCGTCTGGACCTTCAAGTCTTTCAACTTTATGTCGAGCATCTTTACCACCTTTTCATTTCCTTGGCACTACTGTTGACTCTTCTCTCTAGGGCATTAAATCATCCCCTGAGGTGTTTCACGGCACTAAGGTGTTGGTTGTGGTCTTTCATCGTTCCACAAAGCTCTTTCACTTTTTTTCCCAATTCTTCATCAATTTTGATAGAAAGCTCCAGCTTCATCATAGACACTTTTGTTTTCATGTTTTCTATTGCTGGCTCCATTTTGTCTTCCATCTTATCCATTGTGTTTTTCATTTTCTCATCCATCTTCTCTAATGAGGAATTCACCATTCTTATTTCACCTATCATCCTGTCTATCTTCTCCAGCAATTTTTGAAGGATTTCTTCCATCTCATCTTGTTTATCCCACTTCTGATACCAGTGTAACTGTGTTCTTTGATTCACTGCTGCAAACAGTTCACTTGACGTGTAGACAGTTTATGATTGCACGCCGCCCATGGCTCATGCACCACTCCATGCTAATATTCCAGTCACTCACAACTTGCTACAATTCACAACAAAACAGAACAACTCCCCTGCACTGCAATTTTTCCTCCTTTTATAGCTAGAGGGTGACCACAGATTTTCTGGAAACCTGTCAACGATGTTGGAAGCCAAAGCTTGGAGAAGAATCGAAAGTTGCATTCCCAAAGGTTCATGTTACATCATACCAGAGCAAATTTAAAAGTGGTCACATACACAGAGAGCATTGTCACACTACAATTTGGAAGGTCATTGATCATAACATTAAATAAGAGTGGATTTGTCACAGTTCCCTGTGGAACTCATTTATTTGTTTGTATTTGCTTAATACTGTGTTTACTCTTTTTGCACAAAAATCATGAATCCAGTACAGCAATCTTCCAGAAATTCTTAAATGTGTTTCCTTTACTGATAATTTGCTTTTCAAATGTTAATTGTAAGTACCTTTGAAATCCATAATAAACTCAAAACTCCTGTTAGACATAACATCTCTTCTTGTTTCTTGCAATAATATTTATTTTTAAGGCTTCCTATGAATTTTGGACAATGTTACTATCTTTTGTGTCAAATGTTCAATAAGTTTGTTGAATGTGTTTATTTATGTGCTTATAATTACTTTTCAAACTTGGCTGCTGATTTACTCTATTCTATTACATCCTATACATTCCTAGTTGTTTAAGCTGTTCTTCTAGCATTTTCCCTCTCTTCTTTAAGTTCTGTTAAGTTATTATTCCAGAATGGTTTATATGTTTTGTTTTCTTTTGGAATATATCATTTAGCAGTCTTAAAAATTATGTTACACAATTTTTTATTATTTTCATCAGACCGATATCTATTAAAATAAAATTTTTTGGGATACAGCCCTTTCTCTAATTCTTCAGAAAAACATGCCTAATGCCATTTTGAAGTTCCAACCGAAATGAGGTTTGGGTTCCTGCTTAGCAATAAAGTATTCTACTCTGTATTTAATGCGGTTGTGCTTAACTATGTTTGCATGGTTCCTGTATGAAGCTGAATCCACTTTAAACATTAGATATATACTTATTTCTCATTTGCTAGCTAATTCACTGCTTAATCAGTTCATTTTAATTCTGCAATGTTATATTTTTCTACCCAGAAATGTGCAAAATAGACTGCTTTTTAAACCGTTACATTAGTGCATAAATTTTTCTCTATTCCAGGGTCAATGTTGCTTCTTTGCTGATGGTAGTTCTAATGGGTAAGATGGAATATGCTACAGACATACTTAGAAGCCTTCTTTTGAGACTTATAGATAAGTCTGTTGGCACCAAACATCCACAGCTGATGTTGAGAAGAACAGAGTCAGTTGTAGAGAAAATGCTCACTAACTGGATGGCCTTATGTATGTACAACTACCTGAAGGACTATGCAGGGTCATCTCTATTCCTTCTGTTCAAAGCCATAAAACATCAAATAGAAAAAGGTCCTGTAGATGCCATTACACATGATGCCCGTTATTCACTCTCTGAGGAACGTCTTTTGAGAGAACAAATTGAACATGGCACGGTAGTAAGTATTTCATAAATTTGTGGAATGAGCACCTCTTTAACAAAAGTGCTTATAATTGAAAGTAGGATTTTGAACAAGTACAAATCTTTAATTTGCTGAAAGCTTTTGCAAAGGCATAGGTAGTCATGAAGTGGGATTAAATAATAAATACTGAGCTTGTTTATTCCTAGGTTATAGTTGAGCATCTTCCAAAGAGCCACCTAAATTTTCTGAGGTATTTTTGTGGTCAGGGTTCTTTATGTTAGAAAAAACTTCTTGTTTATCTTTTCCTAACTGCTAATAGAAACTCAAATAGGCACTAAAATTGATGGTAAAATTGATGATGAATTAAACAATTATTTTAAGAACACTTGCTGAGTCAGTGATTGTTATTGCCATAAAGAGCATACTTTCACTGTAATATGTAGTTATAACAATTAAATCCTGCACTTTTTATATTTTGCATGTACATTAGTCTGGGATTAAGGTTCAAAAATCGCTCTGCAGTTTTAGTGCTTTTTAATTAGTGGTATTGGAGGCATTTGTTACTGCTTACATTTTTTTTATTTTTATTTTTATTTTTTTTTACATTTTAGTCAATGTGTTTTTCCTTTCTTTTTTCTCCTAGACAATCCATCTTGTGCAAGAGGATCCACATTATGAAAAGATCCCTTACCAAACATATCAAGTATGTGCAAACACATTTATTACATTGCTATATTAGATATAGTAAATATTTCTTCTCGCTTGACATGGTGTTGGGATTTTGTGTTTGTATTATGCTTTGCAGTAGTTGTGGCTTACATATTAACTGCATTTGCCAGAAGCAGAATTTAGGAAGTAAACTTTAGAATTTGCAAAATGTAATATATTGGTAATACATACTATGAATAATGTGTCATTTATTCTTTTATTACCTTGCAGATTAATATATACAAAGTAGAGAATATCTAGCATTTGACTGACATATTACCACCTAGAATATGAATTTGATAACTGTGTACCTCTGCTTCTCCTTAAGTTAATTTGAGTTTGGTAGTTCTTACTCAAGTTAAGTGTATATGTCTCTTTAATTTATATTCTTGAAATTTTCAATTTGCTTGCATATGCTATGAATTAAGAATGATTAGGTGCAATTTATCACATTTCTATGTGAACTTCACAATGAACTTTATCATCATATTGCATGCTTATATAAAAGAAGACCTTTTATATTAAGCCTAGTGAAATGAGAAGCTCTGAAATTATTCCTTAAATCTTTCATTCATTCTGTTTTTCTATGTTAAACAGTTCCTTTTTTATTTTTTCTCTATTAAATTTGTTCATCTCCTTGCCACATCTCAGTGAAAATCAAGTAAGAATTGGGCATGACATACACCATAAATCCAAAAAAGATCCCCATTATATGATATCACTTTCCATTTTGGTAATTAATTCATCTATAAATTCCACAGCTGATATAATTGTGGAATAACCCTTTCAAAATCCATGCTGAGAGTTATATAAAACTTTATTTTTATCCGAGAAACTTATAATTCTATTCCTTATAACTTTTTCAAGAAGTTTGGCAAAAGTTGAAGTCAATGTAATTGGCTAATTTTATTTCTCTGATATCAAAGGTCAATGAAACCTTTCTTGTTAATTTATGAATCAGCTTTTCATACCATGTCTTTAAAATGCCTCCTTGCATGTTTCCAAAGTATATCATCAATGTCATCGTCATTGTTGTCGTCATCATCATCATCATCATCATCACTATCATCATTATTACTATTACTGCTACTATTATAATTATTATTATTATTATTATTATTAATTATTTATTAATTATTATTTATTATTATCACCATCATCATCCTTTAGTATCCATATACATATCTAAACTCCTTGGTTTTTAGATTCCTTAATTTTGTCAACAATTCCCTATTTTTTGTGGATTTTTCCTGTTTTTATAAGTAATCTTTTAACATATTTCTATTTTAGGATTCTTTAACAATATTTTAATGTTCTTACCAGGATGAAACTTTTTCTAAATGTCATTTCGTTTGAACAACTTCTGTCATTATGGTTAACAACAATGCTATTACTGTTCTACAAAAATTCCTCTGCATCAAATCATTTATCTCCCATCTATCTTTTGTCTTCAGATTTCTACCTACAATACTGCTTCTACCTCGTAACTCTCTGTTCCACCTATTAGACATTTGAAATAAATCCCAATGCTTCAACCTTTGTCCCATTTCTCCTGTTTGCTAATTTATGAATACCGATAATGTTCAAATTATTCAATTAAATTTGGCATCTTAGTTTAAGGGTTAGTCCATTTCAAAATGGCCAGTAAACAGAAGAAAAAAATTACCTCATATTTTTTTTTAAATCAGCAGTATTTGGTATGTGCATGTGCGCATGTGTGTGCATGTGTGTTTGTGTGTGTGTGTGTGTGTGTGTGTGTATGTGTGTGTGTGTGTGTGTATGTGTGGGTTTTTTTTTTTTAACCTCATAACCCAACAATTCCTGTGGAGTTTCATACCTCTGCTCAAAGTAAGTAGTTTTTGCTTAATAAATATTAAAATAGAGGTCATTTTATGCAAAATATGATCTCTGAATATAAATATATAGAAAACAATGTCCTCAAGAATGACAATACTTATAAAAAGGTAACTTAAACATCTGTAGAACATGCTAGTATAGTCATTGTGTTATCTTTAATTACTGTGACTGAATAAAATTGAGTTTATATAGACACCAACATTTTAAAAAATAAGGAAAAGAAATTAAAATATTCTATTTACAATGTGGAATATTTACAATTTGAAAAATTCTGGTTCGATTTCAGACAAGCAATTCTAGATAAATGGAAGAGAGGGATTGGATGGGCATGTATACACTGTCTACTACTGGTCAACACATTATTAGTTCAAAGCTTCTCACAAAGCGGCGCAGGGACAGGTTTTCTCTGGTTCTCCAGTTTTCCCCGCCATTGCATTCCACTGGTGCTCCTTCTTCATCCCATGTATCATCAGTGCAATTGCCTGTGGCACCATAGCAGTGAGAAAGGGTGTTACCCACCCCAAAAAGCATCTCAAACTAGAGGATAGGCAAAAACAACTTCCTTATCTACTGCTATGTTGCAATGTAAATTCTTTCTAACTCAACACAAATGTTTATAAGAAATGAAGTGAAGAGAGACTTAACAGTTAATTTTAATTTAGAAACCTGCTGCTTCTGATGAATTGTTCTCCAATAAATGTAAGGGTTTCATTTGAATATGCAAAACATATTCTTCTGTCAATTCTGAGATCCTTCAACATTACTAATTGTGTTGCTCCATGTACTACTAGTACTAGATTGCACATTTATTTGTACACTGTAGCTTGGTTTAATTTTTACATGGTAGTAATTTTACTTTCCAGTTCCTTGGAACCCTGAATTTTCTTCATCTTTAATATGAATTTTGTATAAATTTTAACTTCATTTGAATGTTCATTCAGAATGGAATAGCAATCAAGTATCCATGGAGCTGCTTTTCTCAGTTCCTTTTTTGTCCCCTTCTATGGGGCTCTGTAGGGAATTATAATAGTGACTTCTTAAAATTTTATCTCCCATGTTGAGAAATCTACAAATAAATGAGTAATTAGGAATATTGCAACATATACTATGCTACCACCTAAATTACATCACTTTCATTATCTATTGTTTATATTTTCCTCTAAATTAGTATAGCTACTTACCTCCTCTGGAGTTATTCAATGCTTTGTCACCTGAGCTCTTCATACACAGATGTCGGTACAGTCACACATTATGTACTGTCTAGACAGACTGCTGGAATCAGAAGTGATAATATTATACATATTAGAGAGCAGAAACCTGTTCCATCTCATAATTCAGAAATTATTTTCTCACATTCTATTGGTGGTACCACAAAATTGAAAACTGGTATTTCTTTCTACAAATGCTACAAAAATGTAGGTATTTTTTCAGATGAAATATAATAGTGAGAAGTTAAAGCAAACAATTTTTTTTATCATATGTAAAATTAGAAGGTAGAATGTCAAAACATATATATGCTTGCATGTCAGGAGAACTTAGTGAAATATTCAACTCAAAAGTAAAAAATTATTGTATTTTGTTATATTGATAATATGATAACTGTAAGTGATAAATTACTATATTTTGCATATTATCTTCAGTCCATATAAGCATACAAAACTTGAATTCAAAATATATGATGAAGATTTTCCATGGAATGATAAGTAAAGTGTTTCTAAATTTTAAAAAGTCTCTAATCCAACCAATATTTCTACATGTGCCTAAAGAGAGACTTGGTGCATGAAGAATATGTCCTTCTGTATAAGACCATTTCTAACAGTGTAATTTTAAAATCTTGACTGCAGTATCTATTAACAGAAATAGATTTTCACAGAAAATATTAATTTCTCATCAAAAATTGATGCTACCATCTTGTGAGTTTTAGTGCCAATTAAAATATCCAGTTAAACAATAAATCCAACAAAAGATATAGAAGATCTGATATTTACTTGCAAAGAATTTCTAAATGTCATGCAACATTTTCAGGCTTGAAGCTGTACATGAATATATTTCTTTGTTTTTATTAATATTTTTTACATTGTCTACACATACTATGCACATAGTAGGTAGAGAAGGTATTGTATTCCACCTAAAACTTTGTTTTTGAATTTCACCAGAAATACATGTATCGAGGTTCCCCATGTCCAAAATAAGCATTTTTAGAAAAAGGTCCATATGTGTTTGTTGTGGATAGCATAGCTGAAAAATGAAATGGCTGTTGAATACTTGTACTTAAGTTTATTATCTTCCAAGGATGCAACACAAAGATTTTCAAGAAAATCCCCCCAGCCCAAATTACCCTTCACATGAAAAAACATTTGAAAATTTTGTTTTGTTCAAAAATAGATTTAACAATTTTGATTAAAATATTATATATTACCTAGGCATCCATTTGTAAGTTCTAGGGGGCAGTCAGTCCTAAAAGAGGAGAGGGTAAGCCAACTATGAATACTATATATTAAAGATATTAACAGCACAAATAAAATGTATATCTTGAATTTTCTGGGAATAGCCTTTGAAGACCTCTTCATTCTGGATGAATGTTGCTGAATTTTGCACAAATGGTAAACGTGAGAGATAGACAAAAATTTACTGCACAAAAAATGTAGATATCGTTAAAATACACAGTTTATGTTGTGTACCTTTCTTTTTTTTTCTTAGAGTTGACCATTTCTAAGATATTCCTTGTTATTGGTTTCAATTTTAAACTGCATAACTTATCTCAATTAGGAAGTCAACTTTTGTTTCACATCTCTCTTGTTTTACTGCTGGCTATGCAAATTGAACTGAACTTCAATTGATCACATACCAACCAGCTTTTAAAGGATTTGACTACTGCTTTATCCTGGTGTATTCCCTTATTTACCTTCTGCTTAGAAGGAAGCAAGTAATAATTCAATTTCTGGTAATGTTTATCTCAATTAGCGTGATGTATGAATAATCTTTTGTAAGAATAGTTTGTTTGCAGAACAGGTGGAAAAAGTTGTGTAAATGAAGCACATCAGATTTTTTTTCGATTGCCACATTACATCCATTATCTATATGGCTGCTATGTTTCCAATTATTTTATGACTTATTATTTTATGAAACCGTGTATGTTTGCATTCATATTGTTAATTACCATGTTTATCTAACCAGTTTATAAATAGTTACTATATCTTAACATGTCATATCCTTGGAATTCTTTTCAATGCTATGCTTTGTTCAATGGTAACCTGCAATAACAAAAATAAGTTTGAATGAAAATAAAACACACAGACACAAAATTCTTTTCTGATCATAAATATAAAGTGTAGAGATGAAATTATTTCATGAATAATAGCAGAAGTTACAAGTGACTAAATGTCACCTTAAAATTAGACAGGACAATTTTGTTTATTGTCATGGCTAATGACTGACTTTACTAGTTGGACAGGCAATGACTAATTCAAGAGCAATTATCTTAATTAAAAGTATTTAATACCTGTAAAGCACATTTATTTAAAGAAATGAAAAGTATGCCGTGCTCATTAAGAAGCTCTTTTTTGTTCAATGTTAGCAATGTCTGAATACTTATAATAAAATATCTTGCATATAAGCAAGTAGTTATATGCATTATGACTGATAAAACTGTAGAGATATATTTACTATCTCTGATGTCATTTGTTTTACTTATTCAAACAAAGTGGACACTGATTCAGAAACACCATGTGTAAATTCCAACACTGCTTAATAGTATATAAGCAACTAGTAGTAGTAATAGTAGTAGTAATAGTAGTAGTAGTAGTAGTAGTAGTAGTAGTAGTAATAGTAGTAGTAGTAGTAATAGTAGTAGTAGTAGTAGTAGTAATAGTAGTAGTAGTACTACTAGTAGAATAGTAGTAGTGGTACTACTAGTAGAATAGTAGTAGTAGTAGTAGTCATTGTCAAGAATTGCAGTAATAACAATACTTAAACATTAAAAGTGTGACACAAGGTGTGCTTTACCTCTCAGATGACATTATCTGATTGTTATAAAACAACATAAAATTATATTTTTGCTGTAGTATTACAGAAATGTTTGTTAAAATGCTATTAAGCAAAGAGGAAAGTATAAAATATTTTATTTAGCAATATGTCTCATATTCAGTTTTTCTCATGATGTTAGGTATGAAATGGGATGTTTTAAGGCTCACAAGGCTCACCTATTGGGTTACTTGTGAAAAGTTTGTGCTTCATAACCTCAAAATTGCAGCTAACCACATAATTAATTACACATATCATTTCAAAAACTACTTTGAGGGCTACTTGTTATAATCTTCTGCTTGGTTTTTCACTTTTTCTATTAACTGTCCATGTCTGCTAATGCTATATCTTGTATGGAAATTACCAAAGTTTATTGCAATATTTTTGAATATCCCCTTTTTTTGACTAAATTTCTACAGTTTAATTCAGTAAACATCCCCCTCCTGCAGTCTTTCATTCTATTACACACAGTTTTAAAGTGATCATAAAAAACTGGAAGGACTCAGCATGCTGATAACATGATGCCACTAAAGATGTTAGGTTGACATGAGGGATAGATTGTAGCAATTGTGCAGTCAGCTTAGGCCTACCCTAAGAATTATTTATTTGTTAGTCTTTCAAATTACTGACCTATGAGAAAGGCTGATTTTGCAGCTGCATACCTACAGTTCATCATATCCCATGTGCACTTCCTTTTAATTAAACTAATTTTCTGTTAATGTACGAACTGAGAAGAAGTTCTTTAAAAATCATAGTATGCTTGCTACAAGCATAAATATTTGTTTCTAATCTATTATTTTGTTTTATGGTCTGAGCAAAGTGGCACCACAGTAGCTTGTGTTACACATATTTGGGAAGTCCTGTGTTTAAACCTCTGGGGCTGACAAATCTGACCAAAGGCTTTTTCACGTTTCCCTGGTTGCTAGATGAATGCTGGGGTGGATAATATGATTGGAAAATTTTGAAGTCATCCTTCTCATCACTACACTTCATTACCTTCCTTTCTTCTTCACTACCATACCAGGAAATGGGCTGGGCACTCATCCTGAATATGCTATGAACCAAAGTTAACTTTAGCCTTGACAGGCTAGTTGATTGGCTTTTAAGTTCTTCGGGGGTGTAAATACTGTAAAGGTGAAGATATCCATTGAAGAAGAAGAAAAAGAAGAAGGTTTTATGTTAAATTCTTTGTTACAGATGTATCAAAATTCAAGGGGTGTACTATTTATATTCTGATGCTCCCTGCTCCATTAGGAACTTGCATGTCATCTGCTGACTTACTGCAAAACTTATTATTAGCTTTAATGTCATTAAATGGTACAATGTTTCATAGTGTTAGAAAATGTTTCAAAGACTTCTCCTTTTAATCCTTTCCCCAAAGTATTGAATTTAATATCAGTTAAATGGAATTTTACTAAACATCAAGAAATATGCAGTCTCTTTAAAAAACAGAAAAAAAAAAATAGCTCTCATAGAGAATCATTTTCTTAATTGTTCATAAAATGTGATTTGAGTCTGTTGAACTGATATGAAATTCATAAACCAAAAAATTAATTTAGCTCTAAATATGTCAATCCAGAGTCAGTAAATAATGCTATCTAACATGTTATTTCATAAATAAGACATTTATGATTGATGGAAGTTCAGCATAGTGTTTTATGAATGTTGGTCTAACCTATGGTAGGGACAATTAACTTTTTAGCTCTCCATTTGATATGGACACTATATATTTTTTTAATTTTTAAAGGCAATCCTTCTCTATTCTCCCCCAATATTTAGAAACTTGAATATCACCTTACCTAAGTGAGTCAGAATTTCATTCTTGCAAGTGTCAAATGTGTAAGCTTGTACCCCCATTTTCTCACATGCATGGTTACAGCAAACATTTAGACTCATTCTGCCTCATGGTATGGGAATTAAACATCTAGGTCAGGGCCTCTCAGGATACATGCACCAAAGCATTGTGTGGTGCAGGATGCGAATAGAACTTGGCTAGGGCAAACTCCAGCTCCCCATTATATAGCAATAGCACTTTCTCCCTCTTTCCTTGCATTTGTGTGCTAGTTCCACCTCTCTCCCACTACCTCACCTTTCCCCTATTCATACCTCACTGAGAATTTTTACTGTTTCAAACTGAGCCGAAGCAGACAGATGTATCGTGCACAGAATCTCTGCAATTGTACATGTTTGCGAGACCATGACCTAGGCTCTGTTCAAGCAGTCATATTTAACCAGTTTTTCGTTCATTATTTATTATGTATAAATTATATGCATGTCTATATATTAGCATACCGAGTAGACTATTTGAAGTGGTTAACATAAATATTTATTCTGATGGAGTACAAAGAAGTAGGAGAAGCGGAGGTAAAATCAGTTAATCAATAAGTGATTCTGTCAAAGAAGAGTTGAAAGTTCACAGATATAAGTTTAATCTTTGTTTAAATTTCAAATACAAACTCAAAAGAGAGTGTAAAGGCACTGCTTTAATGTAATGTAATACAGACTGTGCAAAGGAACACAACTCTTTAGCACAAACTTTAAATTGTTTTTAAAAACCCTTTAGATATGTATTTAGAAAATTGAAAGCTATATGAATACATTTCTTTTATTAGATGCTTTTTCTTTAAAAGGTCAGGATACTCATGCACAGGCAGAAGCTTGCCCTTTTCTGAGAGGAGAATTATTTTGTAGTTATAAGAGAATCAGTTGAACTGGAGCTCTAAGTGCAGTGTTTTCTAAATGTCAGCATGGTATTTTCTTTCTTTCTTTCTTTCTTTCTTTCTTTCTTTCTTTCTTTCTTTCTTCTTCCTTTTTGTGATGACTGAAGATTATAGAAGTATCATTGTTTCCAGATATGTTAAGCAAAGGAATTGTGAGATCATTGTTTAAACCAAAGGGAAATAAGACAGCTATGGAACAATTACATTATGCTTTACTTTTTCAAAAATAATTGAGGCATACTCTTAAAGCAATTACAAACATACTTTAAAAACTAAACATGCCAGGATGGCAATATGGATTCAAAAAGACAATATCATTGATAAAATGCAGTAATTAAAATAAATAATATTGTAATTGCAGCAATAAATTACTATGAAAGGATAATGGGTATTTTTCTAAGATAACTCAAAGACGGAATTTAGTGTGTGTTAAATAAATCATAGAAATAGTGTGGGTATAGTATAAACAGCTAAATTGAATTCCATGAAGCTTTAAACTGGGCCTGCTTTTGTTTTTGGCATACATGAATGACGCTTTTGAGCTAATACAAAAAAATGGAAGTCTAGCAATTGGATATACTGATAATAAGACAACAGTAGTAACATATCCTTCTTAACAGAGACATTCCCAGACAGATTAAAATATTCAGTCATTAATCCATTTTACAAGAAAGGGCAAATCTCAGAAATGTCCAAGTATAGACCTGAATCTTTACTTACAGCTTTTTCCAAAATCTTTGAAAAAATTACGTTTAAAAGAATTTTATCACTATCTAGATAGATATAATATTTTAGCAAAAGAATAGTTTGGATTCAGGAAGAGCATGTCAAACAGTGATGCCAATTTCAAATTAACTAATGAAGTTCATAAGTCCTTGGATGGCAAATTTAATACATGGAATATCCTGCAAAATATCAAAGGCACTTGACTGTGTTAATCATGAGATACTTCTATCAAAATTATCACACTCTGATATTAAGGGCAAAGGGTATTTATCAATGGATTACATCATACTTATCAAACAGAAAGCAAAAGGTTGTAATAACTAATTCAAAAAATAGCAATGCATATTCTGAATGGTCTGAAATAAAGCATTGTGTCCCACAAGGTTCTATTCTGGGTCCCTTATTATTTTTAGTGTACATGAATGATCTACTTGCAGTAATAACCAACAATGCCTATTCAGTTCTTTTTGCGGATGATACAATACAGATGACACAAGTATTATAATTAAAGAATAAAATGTCAGTCAGCTCCCAGATTCATCTAATAAAATCTTCAACACACTAAATAATTGGTTTGAAAGTAACAACATTCACATATATTTTTAAAAGACTAACTGCATTCATTTTTGCACAAAGTATAAAAACATCACAGACCTAAGGATAGAATATGAAAATAATCAGAATGCAGAAGCCTGTAATATAAAATTCCTGGGTCTTATTGATCGTGACATGAATTGGAAACACCAATGAGCTCTGCATGTTTTGCAATCCAATCTTTAATTCAGCTTATAAGCTACCTACTAAATACCTAAATAAACATACCTACTAAAACAGCTTATTATGCATATTTTCATTCATTGATGATCTATGGAACAATATTTTGGGGAACTTCGGTAGATGCTAAAGAAGTATTTATTATGCCCAAAAAGTTAATAAGAATAATGGCAGGGGCCATTGTCATAAGTGCTTTAAGTCGCAAACTTCATAGTTTAGCCAACAGCTATTATGTTCAGTTAGTGTTAATTTAATTGATTTTCTAAGCCTTGAAATAGTGTATACAAATTTTGTTGGAATAATAAGTAGACAAATAATTGAAACTGGAAACCATATATAATCCAAATAATTGAATAGATAAAGACGTGACATAATGAGGCAAAGGAGATAAAGCATAGATAATGAAACACATACACAGGTTAACTATGCTTTTATATAATCATACATAAAATATGGTTTAACATTATGGGGAAATAGTGACGGAAACAATAAAGGTTTTCAAAAATAGAAAAAAACCATTAGAATATTGGAAAAAGTAAACAGTAGACAGACAGATGTGATATTTTAAATGTTCCACCCATGATTATAACATATACTATTGCAGAGTGTGATATGTATAAGACTACAAAAAGTATTCTACAAGCAAAAGAAACAAAAAGTTTTGGTTTGTGTATTTATACATTTATAACCTAAGATACAGCAATGATTACTTCATTCTTCTTCTCATGTTTCAAAAATCATATACATGTTACAAAGTATTATTTTGTCCAAACTATCGATCGCTGCACCTTGGCTCGGCTATTGGAGAAACGAATACATAGTCTAATTTATATTAATAGCCTCTAGATGACTGTTGTCTTCTGTTTTGCTTGCCAACCATCATTTGTTTAAAAGGGCTACTTGACAGCAGAAATCATTTTGTGTTCTCGAACTTGCGAAGGGCAATTCCATGATTACAGAGCAAAGATATTTCAGGTTGAGGTACCACATTGATCCTCCAAATGGGTGGAACATTCGCAGATGGTATCGATATTTTGTAGATACAGGATGTGTATGTAAAGGAAAGAGACCTGGCCACACTCCTGTTCCTGAAGAAAATGTTGCAAGAATTCAAACTGCTTTCCAACGTAGTCCTTCAAAATCAACTCACCGTGCCAGACAGGAATTACAACTGCCTACAACAACAATTTGGCGTGTTTTGAGACATCGGTTGGTTATGAAGCCATACAAGTTACAGCTGTTACAAGTTCTACTTCTTGATGACAAACGAAAACGTGTGGCAGTTTGAAACAAGATCCTTGATGCTATTGACAATGATAACACATTTGCATAATGCATCATGTTTAGTGATGAAGTGACTTCTCATGTTAGTGGTCAGGTAAACAAATATAATGTTCGAATTTCGAGCTTACAGAACCCACATGCAGCTATTGAACATGTGCGAGATTCCCCCAAGGTAAATATGTTTTTGTGCAATATACCGAACATCTATTTATGGCCCATTCTTCTATGATGGAAACATGGTTAACGGTCAGCAGTATCTCGACATGTTACAAAACTGGTTGTTTCCAAGGCTACTCAAAGACAACTTCATTTTTCAACAAGATGGGACACCCCGTCACTGGAGTCACCAAGTGCGTGAATATCTGAATGAAACTCTACTGAACCATTGGAATGGTTGTCAAGGAGCTGACAACTTAGCATGTCTCAGCTGGGCTCCACAGTCACTGGGTTTGACACCCTGTGACTACTTCCTGTGGGGTTTTGTTAAAGACAACGTTTATGTACCACCACTTCCACAGAACCTGGAAGAGTTGAAGAACTGGACTCGTACTGCCACAACATCAGTGACTGAGGACATGCTTGCCCGAGTATGGGCAGAATTTGAGTACCATTGTGATATTGTTCGTACTGCTGGTGGAGGACATATTAAACATCTGTAATCTGAAGTTGAGAGGTTCATACATATATGTGTAAAGTTTCATATTCATATGTCATAAAGTTTAATAAATATATGCATTCAAAATGTATATATTCTTTTTTAAACACTCTGTAATCATTTAATTTGACAAATTGATTAATTACACTAAACACTTACTTGGGATTTCTGCCAGAACATGTTTTGAAGGACTAGTTTCTTTCATTTTCAACCAGATATTGACTAATTTATTGTGGTGAAGCTAGCAATGTTGTCACTGAGGTCTTCTCTTATAGTGGTTCAAGGAACTTACTAAATGCATCCTGCTGCAGGATGTCAAAATTGAAAACTCTGTTCCTATTTTTTAAGATGAAGATATGTTCCCATGTGGTCAGCTATTGTTTTCCTGTTATGCATTTTAGAGGTTTTCGTTCTGGACTTATATTGTGTGTGTGTTTTTTGTTTTAATGGGTGGAAGTTGCTGATTTTTCCAATTGTTTGGATTTATGTTGCTGAAGTGTTCTTTGTATCCTGTTTCTCAATTTCCTTTTGTTTTTCCTATATACATATAATTACACTCAGTGCATTCCATTTTGTGTATGCTCAATTTTTTTCTTTGCTGGGATGACGTCGTTGATGTTTGAGCCTAATTTACTTTTTATGCTGTGGCGGTTTACTGGTGCTAGCTGAATGTTTTGTTCTTTGAAAATATTTTGAAATTTGTCAAAAGTCCATGGATGGTATGTGAATTTCTTGAAGCTCTTCCTCTATTCTATTGCTGAGATAATGGTTTTTTTTTTTTTTTTTTTTAGTAATTTCTTCTTTTTGGCTAGTTTTATTTTTTATTTATTAAGAATCTTGAGAGGCCATTTCTATTTACAATTTCAATTATTTTGTTTTATTCTACCCTGTATTCGTTTGCCAGTAGTGAAATATTTACCAGTCTGAGTGCTAAGATATTGAAGATTGCCTATTTATGCACCCTTAAGATATAACTATTGGCTTTTATACCAGGTGAGTCAGCTACCCCTTATTCTCGAGTTTTATGCAATCAGCATTATATACTCCAACATTATATACTCCAACATTATATACTCCAACATTATATACTCCATTACTAGGTTCTACCCACGTATTTAACATCGATGTTAAACATTCTGTGAAATTAGTACTAATATTACTATCAATAGTACTAATTATCACATCACCCTTTAATATACCGGTAATTAGACAACTGATGTTTGCACCACTGCAAAGGTTCACTGGGACCAGTGAATACTACATGTTAAATGGAATGTTGATCTCTAAAGTTGCTAGGTAGGTCAGTTGGAACGAATGCAAGACTCCGAAGTGATCTGTTTGCTGTGAAGGTGGTTCGAATCCGCTGTATGTACTAATTGTTTTTACCATGTAATATGCACAAATTACAATTAATAATCTGAAAGCGGTTATTGTTTTCATTTTAATTGTTTTATTTGTTTTATGGTATTGTTTGATGTTTCTTTATTGGTGAACTACAAGTAGGTAGTTGTTTAAACATATCTATAGGTAGGTGTAAGTGAAATAAGGATCATTTATACCTAGGTACACATTTGAACACAGAAAAGAAGGAAATTACATAATCAGAGTTTAACATGGAAGTTAAACACAAGTTTGCAGACATAGAATTATTGTGTCATTAGAAATATTGTTTCATATTGGTATGTTTTGTGGCACTAGAATGACCCTTTTTCAATTCTTAGAACATAACTCCTCTAACGAAGCAAGTGCTCGAACTGGTGATCTTCTTGGATAATGCATGCCTGGGCAAGCTGTTAAATGGAGGCTCTGACTTGGTGTAGCATGGCTGGTTGAACAGATCTTCAGGCCACTGTAATGCACTGGTGAAGGGTTTCTGGATTGTCTAGCTCCTCTGCATAAATGCATTCTTTTAAATAACCCCAGAGAAAGAAGTCAAGGGGTGTCAGATCAGATGATCTAGCAGGCCAGGAGGCTGGTCCTTGGCTACCTATCCAATGACCAGGATGTGCAGCATTCAAATAATTGCAAATGATTCTCATGGAGCACTGTCATGTTGAAACCACTTTGTCATTCCCTCCTGCAGTGGCACATTCTCTAATAATAAGGGTAGCTCATTATGGAGGAATTCCAGGTAGCGTGCATCCTGTTAGATGCCCCTCAAAGAATATAGTCCAACAAGGTGGTCTCCCAAGATTACACACCAGACATTCACTCCCCACCGCTCTTGGAATGCTGCCTCCATTACCCAATGAGGATTATCAACACACCAATAGTGCATATTGTGGCAGTTTATGTTTCCATTGTTGTGGAACCTTGATTCATCAGAAAACAGGATCCTGAATACGAATCCCAGATCATTTGCTACTAGCTCCAGCAACCATTCGCAGAAGGCCACTTGAGCTTCGAAATCTCTCCCGTGAAGTGCTTGGTGTAGGTGCAAATGATAAGTATGAAACTTATTAGTGCTCAATATTCGCACTACAGAAGGCTGGCTGATGTTCACCTCCTGAGCAACTGCCCATGTACTAGTATGGAGATTATCCTGGATGGCCTTCAAAACAGCTTCTTCATTAATACCCGATGTTGCTGGTACATGTCTAACAGGAGACATTCTCGCAAGTGACACTGTTACATGCAGATGCCTTTCAACATTCCGGAAGGTGTTTGCTGTTGGTTGCCATCTATTCGGATATCTCTCCTGGTATAAATACTGAGCCACTTGTGCATTTGTTTTTGCTTCTGTGTAGATCAAAAGCATATCTACATACTCGTCTGTTAAATACATAATGAAAGACTGGCAGAAAACATCATGCAGCAGCATAATTGGGGAGAATGAAGGGGGTCAGCATTCATAACAACACACTGCATCATGCCAGTCCAATGGGGCGGACATCACTAAACGTTTTCTACCCATTACAAACTGCAGCCAACCAATATTGCTGTTGGTTGTCGTCTATTTGGATATATATCTCTCCTGGTATAGATACTGAGCCGCTTGTACATTTGTTCTTGCTTCTCTGTAGATCAAAAGCATATCTACATACTCGTCTGTCAAATACATAATGAAAGACTAGCACAAAATATTGTGCAATAGCATACGTGTGGAGAATGAATGGGGTCGGCATTCATAATAACACACTGCATCATGCCAGTCCAATGGGGCAGACATCACTAAATGTATTCTACCCATTACAAACCGCAGCCAACCAATAACGATTTAACTCATTATGTCCTGAACTCAAATGACCTCAAAACTAGATTACTGTAAATTTGGTTTCCAAGTTTTGATGATCAATAAAAAAAATATGTACAATGCTGAGACTCGAATCTATGTGACTGGGGTTTAGCGCACAGGATACCTCATAATCCTATTCAACTATTTCAAGACTTGAGTGAATGCACATTCCATGTTCAGTAGTACGACATGTACGCCAGGCGCTATGCCATTGCCACTTTGTGAGTTTTCGTGCTTGATTTAGCCTTTTAAGACTGTTTTAATACTTTGCTGGGCATTTTAATACTATTACTTGAATGGCAAAAGCTATTTGAGATGCAGGATACATAGTTCACGCAAAAATTTAAATAAACCGTTGTTTAATATGTCCATTTTGACTGTATGCGTCCATGGTGGATGAGGCATGCCCCTAATGTTTTCCTAATTTTTGGCAGCCAACACCTGCTCTAAGTACAAGATTCTGCCATTTTCTTTCTATCTGACATTGATAGTGTACTGATATGATAGGTCCATTTTTTCCCAGGCATTTACTGAATTACATTAGAATGTATACTCTAATAAAAAGTTTGTAAAAATCAGCTGGAAACCAGAATTTGCTCTCAGTAAACGAGTCGTATGATTTTGAGGTGTACTTCAGTGAGGAATCAGTTCTATCCCTTAAACCGCTGTTCCTCTTAATTTTGCGGATTCTTCTCTCTAAGAGCATCAAGCAATAGTTTTAAGTATGTGCAAAACTGGACTAAGGTGCACATTCCGTTTGATGGTTGGTCTACTTTCCAAAAAATAAGGGGCAGCTGACTCACCTGGTATAATTGTCTGTCTGAGTAGGTTTCCTGTATATACCGAAGTTTATTCTATTTTTATATTTGATTGTTTTCAGATCCAAAAATTGTAGCTGGTTATCTTTTTCTACTTCTACTGTGAATTTTGAGCCTTTTCTTTTTTTCTTTTTTGATGTTCAAAAGTTGTAGGGCATCATCGGTGTTCTCTTTTGACACTATGGCAAAGATGTCATCAACATACCACTGCCATTTTTAAATAATTGCATGCCTTGCAGAGAAGAACAACAGAAATGTGTAAAGATGCAGTCTTAAGATCTTATTCAGCTGATACACAATGGCCTACTGAGTTCAAATATATTAATTTTAGATTGTGCAACCATCCAAAAAATAAATTAAAAAAGTGCATCATAAAACAGTTTTAGATTACCAACTAAACATATTAGAAGTTATTGAAACTGTAGTAGTTTTAGAATTAATGGACTGGCACATTTTTAGAACCATTGCCGTGCCTATTACTGTATGCTTGGCACAGAAAGGAAAGAAACTGAAGTAAAACTGCAGCCATCGTCAAAAGTTTCCAGAATCACAAGACAGGGGTTTCTTACAATGAGAATTTCTAGTATCAAAAGTATGAGAAAGAGAAAATCTGGATCCTATATTAAGATGTAGTTGGTGCAGCTGGTTCAGTGAGGTGGTCTTAATTGTAAGGGATGCAGATAGAAATGGAGAGAAAATGTGTGGTAGTCAGCTAACAAGGAACAATTGATGGAATCTGTAGCTGAAGCATGATTTAAAAATTGTTAAAAAGCTTTAGAAATGAACCAATATGATGGACACTGGGTCCCATTCGAAGATGAGAATGAGATGTGTGCTTAGTGGATACCATGACGAAAATGCACTGAACTGGTCACAGCTAATTAGTGCAATTTTACAGAGGAATTATTCTCTTTAAAACTTGTATGAAAATCAGGTGCTACAGCTGTTGATGCTGATAAGAGAGTGAGCCAGAATGTACCTCTTTGAGCAAAGTCTGATATATTCAGAGAGACTTTATGCACTAATTTACAATCAGTGTTGAAGTATGAGTGCTCCACTGCACATAACAATTAAAATAGCAGTCTAAAAAATTGGCAGCTTCATGATTTTCAAAAATGTGGTTAGTTGAAAGTTTAGCAAAGGAGGTTCATTGCCACAGTTCTGAGTGATCTAATTTATTCAGAATTTTACGTGATAGAATTTGAAGTAATTATATAAGTACCAATCAGCAACCCCTTATAGGACTTGATTTAGCAGCCAAACAAAACTAGCACCTACCAGATACATGGTACCTAGAAGACATTAAAGAACTAATGTACCACATAAGTGCGAGTCAGCAGGCTCTTCCAGAACTCGATCTAATGGGCAAGACAAAAGTAATTCCCACTAGTGCATTACCTAGTGAATGTTATAGGAATAATAAGCCAGGTTTGACATACAATGGGACTACTAGCATGCATACTGTCCATTTCTTTTCATTAGGATGCTGCCTGCGGAGTACATGAATTTCTTTGTGCTTTTCCTGAATTTCAGCAATTTTTGCGACAGCTTAAGAAAAGGATAATGATGGCAATGTCTAACAATGAAGTGCTTTTATGCTTTAGTTACTTAAAAGAAGTGCTATTTTTTTTTGCTTCTGTTTATTGTATTACAATTTATTTTCTCCTTTTAATTGCATAAGTTGGGGGCATTGTGTTTATAAGTACTCTTTTTTATTCATAGTAGTGAAGACCAGGTTCAAATTTTAGTAGGTGCTAATTTCAAGGATAAGTTTTTACTGAATTATTCTCCAACTCTAAGAAGGTGAATATTGGGTGTCTCAGTATTATGGAAGAATGTTTTGGGACAGATGACTTTATTGTTTTATCTTGGTGTCAGAGCAAGTGTATTAAGAACAAATATAAATATTACTAAGTATAAAAATCCACAGCCTCATATAAATGAATTCAGTGTAAGAGGAAGCATATAGCACATACTTTCACTCAACATGGAAGACATTATTCCCTAAGACTTGCTTACACTCTTTTTGCATCAATAGTAGTCTGGTTTAAGATCATTTGAAACTAAAAAGAAAGGTCTTGAACAAAGAACTACAACATATTTCCATGTAAAAACCAAGCATTTGTTTTCAACACATAGCTAAACATTGAACACTATGATGTCACTTCTACTACTTGAAGGGCTTGCTAGTTCCGCACCAAGTATCATTGTGGATGCACGAAATTATACTGAGTGAACAAATTTATTCGTGATTTAGTGGGACAGATTTTAACCTGACGATACCATTGTTATAGAGAGAATCTCTATTATAGTTGAATGGTTCTGAGGACCCATTGAAGAGTATACAAAATGGCATTGGAGAGCAGGAGAGGCCATCATTGATACATCAGTGCCTTTTGTGTTCTGAACATGAGTTACTTTTATGGGCTATCATGGTTGTAGCACTGACTTCACTTAACAGTAACCGACTAATGTCATCCATTTTGATTTCAAGTTGAGCAAATATAGAGCTGTCATATGGATGCATGGTCATATTACAGGGAATTGTTTGCTCTGTACTGCGCTTTTTCTAGCCAGCTCTATTTCACCTCTACTTTCCCTGCTCTCTGGTACAAGGTCTTTGTACAGAGGTTGATGTGTTAGGAGACCATATGTTTCACTGTTATAGTCTTAGGTATTAGGGTTGTTAGAATGCCAAAAGGTCTGATTACTTTAACACATAGAATCTTTGTATATTGTATATAATAACTTTGTGACAAAAAAATCTTGTGGAGAAGTGAGATGGTAATTTATAGATGGTAATTGCTGTCTGTGGACCCTACTAAGAAATAGTTTGTAATCTTGTGAATAGATTTAGGGAAATGGGATCTGTCCTTGATAAGAAACCAAAAGTAAATAGCTGTATTCTTGCAGAGGAAAAAGCGAATGACAGAAGAGAAAATTTAGAATGAAGCCCAAAGAAATCTTTGAGTACACTTGCACAGTATTGGTAAATTTAACAAATCTTGGCTTGGAACGCTACTAAAATTTTAAAAACTAAAATCCTATAAAATAACTGTAGTTCAGGAATTGGCAACAATGGGATAATATGAGTAGCGGTAATTTCTGCAACTGGATATTGAATAATGTTAATACTCACTCTGTTCACCCACATTATTTGCATGGCCACGAGGAACTAATGAGTGTTAATGCATATTTTCTTAAAAATTATGAGAGATGTGAGACAACACACTGATATACTTTCCACATCTTCTATGAAGAAGGTATGTGGTTGCTCTAGTTTTAATATGCATGAAAAATCTATGCACTTGAATTTAAGGGGTTTGAATATTTGATTCCCCCAGCAAACAGCCTGCCTTTCAGTGGCAACAAATTTCCCACTAGGCCAACCATGCTTTCAAATGAGTGTCTCCTTGTCTATGGCTATATGGAAAACCTGCACCCATGGCTCCTAGTTCAGCAGAATACTGAATATCAGTTAGTGTATTTATTATTTGATTAACGAGAAGAGCAAATACGCAAAAAAGAAAGGAAGATGTTCACCATTTTAACAGTGCTTAGATTTGGTGATAAAAGTATTTTATATGTCTATAACTATATATTTTTGTATGTTATTAAATACCAAAATAAATTACTTTTATTTTCTAATTACAGACCCTGCATGTGGTGCAAGATGACCTTGATGAGAAAATTCAGTGCAAAGTTTTGGATTGTGACACAATTAGTCAAGTCAAATCCAAGATTTTGGATGCTTTGTATAAAAACACTCCTTTCTCAATGAGGCCGTCAATTCATGAAGTCGATCTTGGTAAGGAAATGTATTGAACAGCCTGGTCTTAAGCTTGACGTAGGTAGTAAGTAACAGACTAAAGTGGTATTTCTTAAGTGTAAATTTATAAAGGTACTGTTTATCTACATGGGAGTGGATATGAGTGAATTTCAGTTTTTTCAAAAAGGGGAGAGCTCTTTAGAATGCAACTTTAAGTTTAAATTAAGTGAGCAAGCTAAATTTCCAGATGTTCTTATTTAGATTCCCATAAATAAAATCAAATATTATCTGGTGCCATTACAGTACCTTTTAATTTCTTGATGCCAGCAGCTAAGAGACTGCCACTATTTATTTCTCTAAAGTCATACAAATAAGTACACTTCATTAGATTGGTTCTTTATTGATACAGAAGCAGTAATATAATATATATTTAATATGATCAGTGGCATGTGGTGGCCGTTCAGATTGCCGAAGCAATGCACACCTATTATAGTTTTATGTAAGTAATAATAAATCAAAGATCATGGTTGCCTTGATAAAAATCACAACCAGCAATAGTGTGAATCAAAGTAATAAACATTGAAGATAAAAACACAATTGAAAGTAGTTTAAATTAAAGTTGTATACATTAAAAATAAAAATTGCAACTGGAGCAGTTTAAATTGAAAGAACAGTTACTGAAATATGATACTTAATTAAGCTACCTTAAGAAAACTTTAACAGAAAATACCTAATTTCTGGATTTAAATTCACTTTTGACACTTTGTTAGTCACGTCTGTAAGATCGAGGGAATTGAAAATCCATCCTTTTCTCATGGGTAGTAAATTTATTAATTTTCTGTTTCTTTTGTACTGTTCCTTTTCCTTACTTTCCTTAGTAAGCAATCTTCAGTTGAAATGATTACAAAATGAGAAAGTCTCTCTCTTGGTCTCTTCTCCAGTAGAATTCTGAACAACTTTGGATTCTCTTCAGCATTGAAAACCAACTTTCTACTGAAAATGTACTCCCAGGAATTGTATTTATACATTAGCATTTTAAACTGCGGAAAATTTTGTTTTAGTATTGAATTAAAGATCAATAGTTAAAATTCATTTATAGTTTTATTTCTAAACTCTTTTTTTTTATTGTTTATTTATATGGCTCCCTTTAACATTTATTGTCATATCGGGGCTTTGCTTTAGAAACTTACTCGTTGATTGTAAGCCCTTTAACTTCAGGTCTTTAATCATTTTCTTTACTTCAAATATATGTGCTTTCACTCTCATATACATACTACCAGTGTCTGAGGGGGATAGGGAATAATCCTGCTTAAACAAAACTTCCCCGCCCCAGCCTGGAATCGAACTCAGGACCTCTGGGGTAGAAGCCGGCTACCTGACCATGCGACCACGGAAGCAGTCTCTAAACTCTTGTACTATACACTACAGTTCTCTTCCCAATTGTGTGGTGTCAAAGTATTTTCCAAATCATTTAAGAAGCAGGTTAAATAGTTTGTTTGTTAACGATGTTTTCAATTGCCAAGATCATATTCAGTGCCACCGAAGTGCCGAAATTTTGTCATGCAGTATTTCTTTAACATGTCAGTAAATCTACTAGCATGGGGCTGTCACTTTTAAACACACTTAAAAACCATCGGTCTGGGCTGGATTTGAACCTGCATCATCGAATTCAGAAGGCCAGCGCCTAAACAACTCAGTCACCCAAACCAACCTATAATATACTTTAAAAGCTGATTATTGAGAATTGCCACTTAGTTTTCATGTGACAGTATGTTGAAAATTCTCTATTTAGGATAATCTTAAAATCTTATGTACTAACAGTTATCAACATTATCAAACCTTCAGAGTAAAGAAGTTTATATTTAATATTTTCCTCTTTGAAGATTTCTAATTGAGACGCGGTTTATTGAAAAATATGTTCTCAGTCATTATGTAATGCTGCTTGCTACTGAGTGTCAAGCTTTTAGGATGTTCTATTGACATGTGTTTTGAAGTACATAGATGAAAATGAGTATTTTGTAGAATATTTTTTAGAGAAAAAAACTTCAGGGAATAACAAATTTTAAATTTTCCTCTGGTACTAAAATAAATGCGTTACAAACTTGAGTGATTTTCCTGCTCATGGTGTTTACCATTCTTGACAAGTAATTCCACTGTGTTAAACAAAAGGAATACCAACAATGTCATGTTTTATAGTTGGCAAAATGGTCAAAACCACGGCTTGTATTATGTCATATTGAATTCAATTATAAAAATCTTTAACCACAGTAGAGGTTTCCAAGTGGGTACTGTGCTAAAAGAGGATCATATTTAAACAGCTCCACACAATTGCCTTGATTAATAGAATTTGCTTCTTGACCATTTCCTCGAAAGGCTAATTCTTGTTGTATATTTTTTTTCCAGAAAAATGTTTGCACTAATAAGCTTTTTAGAGATAATTCTGTTTCCATGTTTTTGATTGTATGTATTTCATTTTAAGCTGGTCATCAAACACAACTTTTATTCTGCCATCTCTAAAAGCAGCTATAGGTACAGATGATCTTAGATGATTAACAGACAGTTTGTGTTTGGCTGCTGATCACCGAATTTCTCAAATGTGTTTGCCTAGACTGATACTCTACATTATGTTAATACCGTTAACTCCTCTCTAAAGCCTGCTTCTTTGAAGCAGTGAAACACACATATGGCCCGAGACCTTCAAAGCTGCATGTACAAGAAGTTTTTGCTGCTCAGTTGAAGCAAGAGGGAAGATGCTTCAGCTCGCTCACAATCATTGTCGGTAAAGTAACGTATTAGATTTTTATGTTCAGGAGAAGCGTTACTATTTATCTAGATATTATTCAATAACTATGTGATTATAATGACACATATTATTAATATATCTGGACATTGTCTGTCTCCCTGTCATTCGGTCGTGTTAGTATGCTAGCCTTCCTGGTTCAATTCTCAGACTTGTTGCAGTTGTTACTGAAGCAGTGCTTTGGCTGCTTCCCCTGAATTCACACCACTGTATATGATGTAGATAGAAAATTTGAAATGGTTTTAAAGTCTTACCGCATTGAGAAGTGTCTTTATATCTTATAACTTGACGGCTTTTAAATTTATCATTGTGTTATTGTAAGTGACTGTACTATTAGATGTTCTCACGATGCCACATGCACTTGTAAGAGTCTATTGGAAGTAATACATTTATTATTAATTAGGAATACAGTATGGTCAGTGTAATAGTAAAGTGGATTATTTGTGAATCATGAAGAAAATGTGCCTTCACTAGGTGCTGTACAAAATTATGAAATTGACTATTATGAGCTCAGAACTGTATGTCCCACCTTGTTACCAATTAATCACTGATCACAGGTAAACTTTGCTAATATACCCAAGTAACACATTATGCATTTTATTGCCTTTAATTGTGTAATTGGTATGCCAACACAATCTTAGTCACTGTTAGATATTTTGTATAGATATTTAAAAACAGTAGAAAAAAATCAAAAGTTTTACTCCAGTGTTGCAGTTAGTATTACAAGAAATGAACATGCCATACTGCAATGCAATGTGTTAAGTGATGAAAACAGAATTATAGGAAACAGGATATTACTTACTAAAAGAAGAACTTTAGTGCTGCAATATAGAGTTCATTTCTCTGAGGAAGACATCAACAAGATGGCAGCCAGTGGTAAACCAAATGTTGAATGTAGCCATTGAGAACTAATGAAATCAAGCTACAGTGATACTTCAGCGAAAAATAACAATATAAACAAGTTCATATGTATCAAGTGTTGCTGTGAAAATGAAGATGTGTTCAACTATGCAAGTGTTACAAAAACACTACTATTATGGGAATCAAGATGGAGGCTCAAGACAGGAATTAAAGAATAACTTTGCTACAAAAGGTAATTGAAATCCTAAACAAAGACTTACAAAGTCTCTAAATTGAAAGAGAATGATTAAAATAAGTAAATAAAAGGTTGAATTCTATAAGAAATGTGAATACTGCTATAACAGAAGAAATAAAATGGAGTATACCATGGAAAACTACGAGAAGAGTGCCGAAAATTCCCAATGAAGAATACATACAACCCAATAAAAGAGCCTGAACTGACCAATTGCAGAACAAGAACAAGAGGAGAAAGGGATAAGACAAACAAAGAAAAGGTGGCTACCTAATAATAATCAAGACAAAAGATATCTGAAAATTCAATACGCGGGGACCGCCATGCACATGATGTAGCTAAGAAAATGCATAGCCATACAAATGTGTGGACCATTACAGGTTATGTGAAACCAAATGCTAAGTTTGGCCAAGCAACAAATGATGTCCAAAAAGATATCAGTGTACAAATGAATATCATAGTAGTAGATGCTAATGAGTTACACAGGAATGAAGCTCAGAAATGTTAAACAGGTTAGAACACTTGCTAGTAAAGTATTCTAAGAACAGCAAAATCGTCATCACTAATATACCTCATAGGTGTGATCTGATGCAGCATTCCTGTATAAATAAAGAAATAAAGAAAACTAATCTAAAATTGAAAATGTTATGCTCAAGATTTACCAATGTGAACATATTTGATATAGGTAAACTAGAAAGAAAATTGCATACTACCCGTGGTCTTTAAATTCTGCTGGTAAAAACTACTTAGCTCAGGAGATTTGTAAAATATTAAAATACAAAATAGACAAACCTGAAAAACCAATGCCTGTATCCTCTAACGGGGAAAAAACCTGCCAAAGTTGGAAAACTTAGTGGCACTAAGGGTACTGGACCAAACATAACTAAAAGAAATCTTAGAATATTTCATCAAAATGTTCAGTATGTATTCAATAAAATTGATGTGTTGAATGTGCTGCTTAATGAAATAAATGCAAGTATTACTGTAATTCTTGAGCATGGTCTTATAAGTAATGAAATAGAGTTTGCCAACTTACAATACTACATTTTAGCCACACATTTTTGCTGGGAAAAACATAAAGGTGGTGGTGTAGTGATATATGTAAAGGAAAATTTAGTTTATAATGAACTTTTAACTTTATTAAGAAAATGGATCTTGAATGTTGTGCAATTAGAGTTTCAGCTGGTACTGGTAATATCATTGTAATTGGTATTTATAGATCACCTAATTCTAATTTAAGTGTTATTTAAAAATCTTAACCTCATAGCTATGCTAACTGATACAGACAAAAAATTGTGATAATGGGTGATATTAATATAAATTTGAATGGTAACTCTCATGATTATAGGCAGCTATGCAATATCCTTTGTAGCTTTAACTTATATAATGTAATAAATGGTCCAACTAGAATAACAACTGCAATAGATTATGTAATAACAAATATAGAACCTATCCCAAGAGGCTGCATTTGTAAAGAACTTTCACATATCTGACCATTGTGCAGAAATTATATATATAACTATAATTATGGAGTAAAGAATGTAATGTGGGCGCGTAAAAGGATAATCAATGACCATAATATAGGTATTTTGCAAGAAATGTTAAAAGTTGAAAACTGGGATTCTGTGCAATCAGTAACTGATGCTGATGGAAAATGGGATGGATTTTTCAAAATTTAATTAGAAAATTTCAATCTTGCTTGCTTTCTGAAAGTAAAGCAAATTAAAAGAAAAGCTAAACAAAAAGTACTGCTGAGTAAAAATGTAAATGGTGTGTTATTTATGGATGCTCTTTAACTGCTGTGGTCCTCAGCGTCCCATTCTATACTGGGCATGAAAGACTGCTAAATTTTGCTCAGAGGCCTCTCAATCAGGCTTGAGGTTCTTTTACATGCGTAAATCTATGACACGGGACCAAGGGCTTTACTTCCCTTCCAAAGGAAGCCATGCTAAGGATTCTTATGCCCTAAAAAATCCATTGTCCTCTGCCAGATTTGGACCCGCGACCTTGGGTATATGAAGTCAGCATGGTAACCATTACACCACGGAGGGCTGAGTAATGAAATAAAAATCCTCAGAGAGAGAATGAAATCCATTTGTGAATTTTACTATATTACAAAATTTGAACTATATAATGAATGCAACAAAACTTTAAAAAAGGAATATACTGAGGTTCTTGCAAGGCTTTTATCATCAAACTATAGCGCAATAATCAACCAGTCCAACAAATGAAACAACAACAGCATGAAAAATAGTGAATAATCAAAGAAAAACCAAAAGAGAAAATCATAATATAACCTTACAAATCATTGGACTAAAGATATTAAACCCCCAAAGATATATGTAATATATTTAAGCATTATTTTACAAATGTGATCAATCCAGTACAAAATATATCTACTGTAGAAAAACCAATTTATCATACACCTACTACTGACATTGAAATTAGTGAAATAATCAGGGAATAAAAAACTTAAAAGTTCCTGTAGATGGGATGGTATCTCCTCTAGAGTTCTAAAATGTTATAAAAACAAACTGGTTGATGTAATTGTACATTTAATAAATAGATATATAGAACAAAGTATTTTCCCAGAGTGCTTAAAGGGGCCTTGCTGTGTACGAGTGGTTAAACCACTCTCCTCTCACCTAGACGGCCTGGGTTTGATCCCAAGTGACTGCATGCTAGATTTGTGGTGGACAAAGCGGCACAGGGGCAGGTTTACTCCGTGTTCTCCAGTTTCCCCCACTATCGCATTCCCCCAGTGCTCCATCTTCATTCCATGTATCATCAGAGTAATTACCTGTGATACCATAAGTAGTAAAAGTGGGCATTAAACACTATAACAAAAAAAAATAAATAGTGCTTAAAGAACAGTATAATTAGACCAGTGTTTAAAAAGAGTGATGAATGTTTTATAGGAAATTATAGACCCATAACTTCTTACTTCTGTTTTTAGCAAGATATTTGAAAATGTTTAAATTAAATATTGGTTGCCTTCCTAAATTAACACAACACTCTAGTTAATACTCAACATGGATTTAGGAAAAACTATTCTACAAGCAGTGCAATTGTGTAACTACTGCATGAAAAATATATACAATTAGATAAAGGCAATCATGCTGTAACACTTTTCCTTGACCTTTCTAGTGCATTCGATAGTGTATCACTAAATGGGTAATTGGATAAACTAGAAAGGGATAAGGGGCAAAATTGTGATAATGGGTGATAATATAAGTTTGAATAGTAATTCTCATGATTATAGGCAGCTATGCAATAAGGGGCAAAATGCATAATCTAATAAAATCTTACTTAGCGAATCAAGAGAATGTACTGAGATAGCAAATAAATTCAATGGTTCGATTAAACGTCTTACATCATCATATGGCACTGTAAGGTTTGAAATGCCACAAGGATCAGTGCTGGGACCCCTGTTGTTTTTATTATATATAAATGACATGCCTGAGTTTGGAAATTGCAAAAATGTATCTTATCTCTAATTGTAAGTGTACAAAATACAATACTTGAACATGAACAGCAGCAGGACTAATAAATTGAATTGAATTGAATTAAATTAAATTCCTGGGATTAGTGTTAGACAAAGATTTGTCTTCTGACAGACATATTCACATCATCTGTAGTAGGGTAAGCTCAGAGTTATATCTTTTAAGGAGACTATGTAAATATATGGATACTGCCTCTTTAAAAGTTGTATATTTTGGTGTAACATATATGGAATCAATATCAATATGGAATCGAGGTTTGGGGAAGTGCTAGTAGGTACAGTTTAAATAGGTTATTAATTTTAGAGAAGAGTTGTATAAGAAGTGTATATAAGCTAAGTAATAGGAGTTCATGCTGTAGTGTTTTAGAGAAAAAAGCTTGTTTACCGTAATCTCTCTATATGTTAATAAAGTAATATTGTATATTGTAAATAAAAATGTACATATTACAAATTGTAATAACCAATATTATAAGTATAATATATTAGGTATTAATAATATACATAGGATTAATGTTAATAAAATACAAGTGAAAGCGATTCATTTATTAGAGGAGTGAACTTTACAAATAATTGCCACATACCATAATCATAAGGTATAAACTTTAAAAAAGAACTAAGGAAATACCTAATAGGAAAACATTTATATTGTATAGATGAATTGTAATTTTGTAATATTTTATAATTATTATTATGACTTAAGACTGATCATGTCAATTTCTTTCATTTACTTTTACCTTACTTGTAGCTTCACGATGCCTGAAACATATTGTATTATGCATATGTGCAATTACATGGCTTCTAATTCATCAAATCACATGATATCAAGCAACAAATATTGTGCACCTAGCAAGCAAATACCTACCTAATAAGCAATAGTTCATCAGCAGATGGGACAATTTCCTAATCCCCAAATATAAGTGATTCTAAATTAATAATTTAATTGAAAGAAGTTTGAGACAGTGAAGTGGGCAGCAAATTGGAGCTATGAGTTGATGTAGTGACACAGCTTTTGAAACATGTTTGATTTTTAAAACAAATAAGTGAAGTCATTTTTGTAACTATACCTACTCATAGCTACAGTAAGTCAGTCTGTTGCTTCACTATAGGTTCAGCATTTTCACTCTAAGCTTCAGAATAATCACAAGTACTGATAGTGATATTACAGCTAGCTGCTTATTTGTTTATTAACCCTTTCAGTGCCAACCCAGGGTGCAAAATACCATGTGATTAATACCAAGCAATTTTAGAGCAAAATGCAGGATTTTAAAATTTTAGTGACAAAATGAGAACCAAGTGACAGAGAGAGGTGAATTCTGTTTTAATTTGCAATATATTCTCTCTTCTGTTACATAATGAGTACATCTACCCGTACATGAACTCTGTTCAATACTTAAAATAAATGAAAAGTGGAATAAAAATTAGAAAATAAAATTAAAATCACAAAAAGAATCAATGATAAAACATGCAGAACCTTACAACAAATAAAATTGAGACCAATGAAATGAAAATGCTTACATTCACTAAAATAGAAAACTTTTTGGTCTACTGTTTAAGATATTACTATTTTATGTATATCATTTGTTAAATATTATATTTATTTATTATTCTGTATTATTAGTTTGTTATTTTAATCTGCAAAAAACCATTAAAACATATACATATGCATTAAAAATCAGTAACAAAAATAACTATAAAATAAAGGACACACATGGAAGCTAAGTTATTGCACAATTCACCAATTGTGTTTTTGCACATATTTAAGATGCAGTCCTTTTTTTACAATCAAGTGTGTTGCTTTGTTTCTTTTTTGATGCAGACCCTCCAATATTGCTCCTTTCTTCTTTTCATCACTGGAATAAAAAGATAAATCCTCCTTTGATGTCAGAAGCATTGTTATTCAGTCTGAAAATTCAAATTCACTGCAACTTTCCTCTAACACATCCTCAATGAAGCTCTTATTTCCTATTCAGTTTATGACCTTCTGCTTGTCAATGCCATTTTTCAGCTGACGTAAACAAATAGGGATTAGAGAAACTAAGTTTGGAGTAGATTTTTGGTGTGTAACAAGGAGGTCATGAAAGTCTTCAGATAGCCTTTCTCCATGGCTATGATGTAGCAAGTACACAGAATTTCATGCTGGAATGAGTTTAAATGTGTGAAACTGAAATGATTAGATGGTGACTGGGAATTTTCGCACAATTTTCCAATCATTATTAGATCATGATTGGCATTAAAAGGGTTTTCTTTTCTTGCAAAAGTTCTGTAAAAATCTATACAATAGAAAACTACTTCAATTATTGTAAGGAAATTCAAATTATACACATTGCATCCTGCCTTTAATATCCAACCACATTATAATTAGCACACAGTACATTAATCTTAATTTTTTAATTTGTTATGATGTAATAATACGTTTTCTTGATTACCTAGAATGGAGACATGGGCGAGGTGGTCATCTAACCTTACAAGATGAAGATCTAACTACTAAAACCATTTGTGGGTGGAAAAAGTTGAATACTTTAGCTCACTATGGTGTTAAAGAATCTGCAGTGATGTCGCTCATTCCACGGCAGAATGACAGTTTTAATGCTAACTGTAAACAGCCTTGTCAGAATTGTAAGTACTATACTTTTTATTTGTATATTCATGTTAAAGAAGAAGCACATCCTTGAAATCATTGTCACCACTTATAGGGCTTAACTGGGTTAACAGTTTCTTCAGCTAATTTTGGGTTTCAGACATCTGAGATTTTCCTCAAAAAATGCTGCAGTAATATTTTGTAAACAGCCATTACACAAAAATCAAGCCCACTACTTCATGCTTCCTTAATGTAAATAACATTCTGTTCTCAGATATTCTTATTTGAAATTGCCCACAATGCTGTACTCTCCAAACCTTTCATCAGTCCATTCTTAACAAACTTTAATGAAGTAGTAGGTGCCTAGTAGCCTATATGTTACGCAGAATCTGAGTGAACTACAATGTGCAACCTTTGGTCAAAGCAGGAAGTTGCCAGTTGTATCAGCATAGTGAAAGAAAAGGAAAAATAGGTAATTTCAATTTGTGTAAACAACAAAAAGGGTTCTAGCAGTTGTGAGAAGCTATTCCAAAGAAAGAAAATACCAACATATATACATATGAAAATACTAAAATGCTATTTAGGTAACTTGTTAAGGAATATGTGATACTTATCAAACTGAATTAAACAGGATTCTATATTGTAATATAATTTAGATATAGGACTGAAAACAGTGCATTACATATTTTAGGATATCCTTATACTGAAGGTGCTGTTTTGAGACAAACAACAATATACATGAATAAAACCTAAGGAACAGTAGAATTGTTGTGTTGTCCTGTTACTCAAATTACAAGTTTCTATTATTTCCTGGCGAAGCATTTTTAAATATCCTTTCTGAGTAATATTCCTTTTTACCTAAAGGATATTAATTGCACAACTTTATTATGTATATCTTAGAAAACCTTATGGTCTAGATCTATGCTATTAGACATTTATAATGCAAAAAATCTCTGTAAAACACTGTACATGCCTTAGCACCACAAGGACAGTGCCAGTTATTTTGACTGGTGCATAGATTCATGAACTTTATTTAACATCTAAGAAAATGAATGGTTGTATTTTATTTTGCCTATATTTTGCAAACTTAATGAGTTTTAGTGATAAACAATCCCAAAACAACCAACTTTTTACTATCAGCAAGATGAAAAATAATAATATTATTTAACCTAAAGTATTACTAGAAGTGGTAATTTTGATCGGCACAAGCAATGGCAAGTTTTATGTTTGCAATCATGCAGGAATGTTTATTTCCCCATCTAATGTTTATATATTAAGCATTTCATTTCTGGCCAGCCTTTTACTTGTTAACTCTCTTATATCTTGTTTCAACTTTCTGTGCGCTAGTGAGATAGTTATTTTATAGCACTGACAAGTCAAAATTTTCTTTGCAATGAACAATTATTAGTTTATTTCTGAGCTTTCCAGAGAAAGGACCTGAAAGGTAAGGTATGTTTAGTTTCAATGGCTTAAATCAAGAATGTGACGATGAATACACCCCACATGCATACAATCTCTGTGAATCATCCAAGTCTGAAATAGAACAGAGAATATAAGAGAGACATACACTCCTAGTGTTTCTACTGCAGGTTAAAGTGGAGTTGGGCCACAAGTTTCCATTCTTAGGCCTAATTGTAGTCGAAAGCAAGGAAGTGATTATTCAGCTGTGATATCTGAACTACATATGTACTGTGGAAAATGAAGAGTAGCTGTTGATGGAACAGTATGGAACAGAATTGAACTAAGGAATACAAATGGAATACTGGGCTGACACAGTATCCTTATGGAATCTCTGGGACTGACAGAAAATGCTAGAAATATAATATTGTAGTGAAAGGAAACTACTGTAGTGCCTAACCAGTGTAGATAGATGCTGATATTCTCAAAAATATTAAATGTTGTACCAAAATTGGAGCACATGAAGAACTGTATGAGATATCTTGGATTCTGGAACTTGTAGAACTTGAAGCTATTATAGTTTATGTATGAGGAGTATGTTGGCAAAAAGTTTTCTCTTTAATGATTTATGGTCAAAAGTTTGGGTGCCACCTTTTCTTAGTCAAACAATGGGTAGGGGCAAATTTCTTGATCATGTGGTTCCTAAAATTGATAAGTGCATTGCATTAAATGATTAATGATTTTGCAGTAGCTACTCAAATCTGGAATAAATGTGTAGAAAATGGCAAAATCAGCTACAAGCCAAGCGATACTATAATATCATTACTCTCATAAAGTTTGCTGTCACTTCATCCAGCACAAGAGCATTAAGCCAATATTTGGTTTGAAGTTCTGGTTATTGCTGATCCTAAGACTAAGTGTATGATGAATGGATTTCCATATCTGCGTAAAGCGTTAGACCAACTAGCACACCTGCAGCAATGTATGCTACTTCTCACCTTCTGCAACCATTCAGTTTGAAAGAAGGGAATATTATATGTAGCAATTTCTTTACATCAAACAAACTTGCACAGTGTTTGCTGCAGAAAAAAAATCAACGTTTATGAGTACATTCCAAAGAAAACTTGAAGTTCCACTATCAGTGAAGTATGGAGCGGGATCTCTGTATAATACCATCAATTACATCATATCAGGGGAAGGTAAAGAAGAATGTCCTCCTGCTATACACTATGTATCAGTCAGTGACAATAGATATTGAAACACCTAAGGAACTTCCTGAAACAGTGAAGTACGTAAATTTTACAAAACTGGTGTAGATATTCTTCATCAGGTTTGCTGAAGGTACGAGGTTTAATCCATAAAGTAAGTTCTGATCGTGCCCCCCAGAGATGGCATGGCTAGTTGGATAGGAATGTGCATGTGCAGAAGTAGAGAGGAGGTGTGCGGGTCTCGTGCAGTACAGTTTCAGTCTTGTGATGGCAGTGGTTACCACATAGTGCTAAAGGAAAATAACTGCTTTGTTATTGTCTACTGCCAACTGCAAGGTTTGTGCACTTAGCAGATTTTTGCATGCTGAGAGCAATCTCCAACAGAGATCCATCGCCAATTGTGTGATGTGTATGGACATAACATAGTGAGTGACAGTATGGTCAGACAATGGTACAGGCAATTCACTGAAGGATGAACATTCATGGCAAAGACCTTAGTGGGCAACCATCCCTGGTGACACCAGAACTGGTGAAAAGTGTGCAGCAAGCAATTTTAGAGAACTGGGACTTCACAATTTCAGAACTCTCTTGTCAGTTCCTGCAGATGTCCCACCTACTGTTGCACAAAATTTTCTTCGGGAGGTTGTGCGTGATAACCAAGACCACACACAGCCAATGCCACACAAAATGTGTTGAATCAGTTTGGAAGGGAGATCTTCAGCCATCTTCCCTACAGCTCTGAGCTTGCCCCAAGTGACATCCATTTCTTCTATCTCATGAAGTGTTTTCTGGCAGGAAAACGCTTCCACAATGGCATAAGGTGCAGAATGAAGTGACTTCATGACTCCAGACATTGGTGGCAGACTCCTATGGGCATACAATTGATGGTGCACCATTACAGTAAATGCCTCAACAATGATGGTGACTATGTTCAGAAGTAGCCAGTGAATCCATGTAAATATTCCAATAAATATTTCTTACTTAGTGATGTTTTTGTTCTCTTTATTGATCATCAGAACCTACTTTCTGGATGACCCTTGTACATGATAAAGTATGGAGGGGACCAATGCATATGTTTTTCAATGTGTATGATCTATTTGGAATCAACACTTTGATTCAATACAGAAATTTATCAGAAGAAAGTCGACATGAACTTCTTTTCAAGGTTACCAAAGAGCTCTCCTCTGCATTCATCCTATTGAGTGAAAGACCTAATTGACCACTCTCTGAACTGCAATTGCCGAATAAAGCAGCGTATGCAAGATTTGCCAGATTGGAGGTTGCAAGGGCCCTACCAAACCTAACATTTTATGAGCATTCGTGCATGTATCGCAGCACCTTCAGTCAAATGTGCCTGTGGTAAGCGATGGGTATGGTGATATCCTTGAATGATGATGGGGTTACGTTTGACTGGAGTTTCATGAATTTTGCTTCTTGTTAAAAAAAACTACAGTTTTATTGAAAAAATTGAATGATTTTTAAAATATATAACACCTACAAATACTGTATTTTATTGTTGAATGAAATAAGAAAAATGCCATTGAAAATGTAAAATCATAACATGATACTTTAGTGCAAAACATTCTACACCAGGTAGTAAGGGTTTAGCGTTTCAAATTCCATAGAAAATCAACCAATATAATTTTTTCATGAAATTTTGTATCTGTAATGCAGAAAGAAATGATTCACCAACTTTTGTGGCCTAATATATTTATTTTTATTTATTTACTAAAGCATTAAGTACAGACATGGTCAGGCTGTAACTATTTAATTATTCAAAATTTTACAATATTACATAGCTATCCTTAGTCACCTTAAATCTGACCTAGGTACCATATTTTTCAACTGACCATTTCCACAAAAACTATCCAAATTTAGGTATCTACTTGTGATCTTCAAAAATCTTCCTGAGTACAATTTCTTTGTTCCTCAATAACCATTTCTTATTTATTATGCTTTCTCTCCAATCCTTTGTGGCCTTACATTGAAGTAAAATGTGAATTTCATCTTCCTTGTCCCAGCAAATGGGGCACATTCCTGGGATAACTTCCCCCCTCATTCCCCATTGTTTCCAAACACCTAATCTATACCTCATGTTTTTTACAAATTAAAATTTACCTTTTCTTTAGGTCATCTTTTTTTTTTTTTTTTTTTTTTTTTTTGGTAGTGTTTAACGCCCGCTTTAACTACTAATGGCACCGCAGGCGGTAGGTCATCTTTTAGTTCCTTGTAAAATGACAGTAAGCCTTTCTCACTAACATCAGCAAATAGGATCTGCCTATCTATGTCTTCCACTCGCAATCTCATTTCCTCCAAAAATCTCTTCCAAGGTATTCTATTTTAATCCAAATATCTCCTAACCCATTTTTAGTTATCTGTTCCCTGATTTTCCTCAACCACCCATTAGATATAGTATCCAAACTTTCCTCTTGAAATATCAGGCATTTTTTCATTAATTCTGTATCAGGTAACTCTTGGACTAGAAATAACACTTACTTTTCCTAGCTCTAATAAGGTTCCTGCATTTGCAGCATTAATGGGAATTCCTAGAAAATTAATTTATAGAAACTTCTTAATACCAAGTCTATATTAGACCAACCCTCATCTATTCCTTAAATTTTCCCTCTATAATTCCATCGAGATTCAACCAAGGAAGAATAAAGCCTTTCAAACCACTTAATGTTCTTTCCTGGTATTATATATAAACATTTTTATATTGCTCTCAAAGCTATTCTCCCCTTAACCACTGTATTTCTTTTCTGTTTCTCCCAGCCTCCATTCCTGCTTAGTTTGATATCCAGATATGAGAACTCGTTTGATAACTTGGTTTTCTTTGTCCGCCATGAACCACTTTTCATCTTACATAGTTTATTCCCCCTCTTAAACACCATAATTTTAGTTTTTTCCTGATTCACCTTCAGATCCAATTTTTTGCAATATCTGAAAATCTCATCTATAGATAACCTTAAGCCAATCACTGAAATTGAACATACCACCAGATCATCGGCATAAAGTAACCCAAGGATATCTACATTTTTATTACAAGCATATGAATACAAACATGCTGCAAACAACCTAAAATATCAATAAACAGATTAAATAGTACAGGATTTAATTTGCAACCTTGTGTCAGCCCTCTCTCTTGTCCCACAGCCTTAGTTACTTCCCCAAGCCACACTTGATACAAAATCTGTCCTATAACATAAGTCCTGTAGAAACCTGACCATATTAGCACTTAAACCCTTCTCCTTTAATTTGTGCCATAACACCTCTCTATCCACCCTATCATAAGCTTTTTCGAGGTCAATAAATATAGCATACAATCTACCGGCCTAATATATTATATTGGATATAGTAGATCTCAAAAATGTTTTCCAAATCAAGGACAACCTAACACTTTAGTCTTTTGTTCTCCTAACTGTAGCATAAAAGACTTTATTTTCTTACATTTATTTCTTTGTGCAGGTGAAATGTGCATGTTCCTGCTTGCAGTTTTAATAGTGTATCCCCAGCTGAACGTCAATCTCTTAACATTTTACTCTTATAGTGTTACACTTTGAACCAGCTGATGAGCGATGTTGGTTATAAAGTCTGAGTAATTGGACTGTTTCTTACCAGTCATCTTGTGGATGGCACCACTTTACCAAAGTATGGTAAACAATTGAATACACACATTACATTAAGCTGCCACCTGATCTTGTAAATCAACACTTTCCATTCCCTTCTGGTATCCAGTGATACGCCTTGGTTTCTTTATCTCCTTTCTTCTTCTCAGCTTGCCTGTTAAAATGTCAGCAGCATCATGTTTCATTGATAGGATATAAAAACACCTTTGTTATCCCTCAACTTCACACATCTCATATTATTTGTAGACCATGTTTCTTATATATTATCAGTTTATTATGAGCTGCATCAGATTGCATAACCTTCCTCTTTGCTCTCATGATAATAAGAGTGTTAGGTTTTGTGTCTATTAGTCCTCTAATGAGATCTGGCATTCCTTTGGATGCTCTCTGAGAGTTATAAATACAGGTACACTTAGTTTTATTGGTCAGTACACACTTGCAAGCTATGCTCATTGTGCAATTTAAATGCCATTACCACCTTATATGAGTATAGCTTATCATGTTACTTGAACGGGTTAACAACTGCCCTGTTATCCTGAAGAAAAATTCTTTGGGATCCCTCTTTCTGTTAATGTTGCATATTTTCTTGTTAGCCAGTTCTAGCCTTTCTCCAATCATTAAATGCATTGAGAAACCAGAAATCAAGAAAGTCTAAAAAGGAATAAATAAGTTATCAAATAAATGACAATCTAGGAAGTGTGAAGGGCTTCTCACTTCTGTTCTATAGGATCTACAAAGAAAGCTAAAAGGAAGAAGGAAATTAGTTTATAAGAATTTCAGTTGTGCTGCTATCCTCCATGAGACTTGCAGTGAGTATATTAATCAACAATGTTCAGCTGTTCTCACACCTTTTAAATTATTAGATTGGGTTATTTTTGGAAAAGAACAGCTGAAATAGAAGAGGGTTGTTGTGCTTTCGTTAAAACTATTCAAAGGCAATTCAGTAATTTTCTAAGGAATGAAGACACTATTTTTTTCAAACACAAATTAATAATTTCTCAACATAGTCCTCTTTTAGGATATACACTTCTCCTAATGTTCCTCATTTTGTTAACCTCTCAAAAAAAAATTGTCAAGCTCCTCAAAATATGCTCATGTTTCAACAATGTCCTCATCATTTGTTCCCATCAGACATTTCTTCATGTTTGAGGACAAGAAAAAATCACAGGTAGCCAGGTCAAATGAAAATGGGGGGAGGGGATGCAGCAGCAATTCATAGCCCAATTTATGCAGTTTGGTGGCAACAACCCTGAATGAATGTGCTGATTTGTTATCTTCATGAAAAAGCACTTTTTTCTTTGCTAAATGGGGCCACGTCTCCTTCAACTTCTTGTTGAATCAGGCCGATAATTCACTGTAATATTGTCCACTAATCGTTTTTCCATTTACTGAGAAATCAATGAGTATGACACCCTTTGTATCTAAAAAATTGTTAGCATAAATTTTCTGGCCAATGGTACCATTTTTGCCTTCTTTGAAACAGATTCACTGGAAGTAACTCGTTTTCATTGTCATTGGTTTCCAGAGTATAATGATGAGATCAGGTCTCAATGAGGGTGACAACTTGGAGCAAAATGTCCTTCGAATTTTGCTATTTTGGAGCTATTTAGCTCCAAACACAGCTTCAAAGATGAAAGCTGCATCTACTCCATTATTCAGTGTGAGCAATTGCGGCTTTCATTGAGCCAGCAACTGTTTCATCTCCAACTTACGGTGCAAAATATGTATCTACCACCATTTTCATTGACACCCTGTGCCCTCTGCCATTTTGCAAACTTTCTTTCAACATCATGGACCTTTTTAATGATTTTCTCAGTAACCACATGTGCCTGACATACTGGGAATTTATATTAAACTTGGGGATGTTCGGCCACATTTAAGTAATTGAACCAATATCTAATTGTTTGCATAGTTTGTGAAAGATCCCCATAACAACATCCACTTTTGATTTTATACCCTTGCAAGTTTTCCCATAAAAATAAAAAATGAATCACCAAAAAATACTAAACTATTTTGATTTTAACAAAAACACTTGAATGACTATATGGAATTCCTACCAAATCATTACTATTTTTTTTGAGTAATGTGTAATAAATGATAGTATATGATGATAACACCAACTTGCCTTAGCAATACCATGTGTTTTAAAACATGGGTACTTACGAACCGCCCTTGTAATACTGAATTATTTACTTCTGCAAATGAAAACAAATTGATAACAGATAACATAATTTGTGAAAATGCATGCATAAATGTTTTCTATTTTAATAGAAAGACATAAAAAATAGTAGTGGTGGTGGTTGTGGTGGCAGCAGCGGTGGTGGCTGCAGCAGTGATAATTGCAATGAAAAACTTTTAAGATTTATTTATTTGATATTGACCTTTTCAATAGCCAGGATTGTATCAGCATCCTCATTTTGCCAGAATTTCGTCCTGCAAGAGTTCTTTAACATGCCAGTAAATCCACTGACATGGGGCTATGCCTTTTAAGCGCACATAAAAACTATTGATCTGATGCCACAACCTTGGGATCAGAAGGCCAGTAGCTAACCAATGGAGCCACCCACACTGATTAATTGGAATGAAAGTTGCAACAGTGAAGGCCTTGCACAAACTTTAATGGGATGTCATGTGCTGACTTATTACAAAATGTCAGAAGCAAGTGCACTTCTTGGTACATAAAAGTGAAAAGTATGGTGACAATAAGGCATCTACTTCTGGAACAAATGATCAACACCAATCTGTAGAATAATTTTAAGAGGTCACTTAGGATTGGAAAGCAGGATACAAGGATGAATTTTAAGTGTTCAATAAATTGTGTTAATTAAATTTGTCTTCTTCTTTTTTCTAAATTGTCATGTTTTTCCCAATACATTTTTAAAATGTCCCATTTTTATATAAGCACTATATTGATTCCTTTGTCATATTCAATATAGATTTCCATCATTGTTCTGGAGACAATTGCCTTGGGTTTCTTTGCTGTAGAACATGTAGTATCTTAGGTAATCCCTTGTGACATTAGTGGCAATGTGCACCATTCTCATTCAAGATTTGGTCATGGTCATTTCAACACTTGACTGCCTTCAATGCAATTTTTTGGTGCATCGACAAGATCAAATTAAAACAAGGCAGTTGACTATGGTCAACTTTGACCGCGGGTGCTTGATCAGTCAATTCAGTTAATTGCGGTCAAGTTGTCAAAATGGCTTTCCTTTTCGAGGTTTTTGAAGGAATTAATGTTGAAATAATGTTTGAGGAACACTTAAGTTGGAACCATCATCAAAACCTGATCATTGCAGAAACATTCGAATTTTTTGAAGAGTATGGGGAGAGAAAATCTGAAGAACATTACGGGTATCAAAGGAATACAAGTTAAGTGTGTAGTAAATGAATTGAAAGGTTAGAGCTTCCTATATTCACTGAAAAAAATTAACTCGGAGATTATGTGCTACAAAAGCTTTTAATATTGCTCTTTTGGTATTTCTAGTATCCACCAAACAACTGAGTTGCGTATTATCAGTGGTGTGTCAAATATGCTTATTTTTATAACCGATTTGTTTGGCTTCTGTCAAAGCCAGAATTAAGATCTGAGATGGACATACTTCATCCACTCGATAGATTTCCGGGTGTCATGAGAATTAGACATTTATTTATTATTGCATTAGCATGTATTAAAATGTCAGAGATAGTTGCTGAATGTGTTCTTGTTAATGTTAACCCCATTCAATCTTCAAATAACCCCGGGGTCCATAAAGCTTAAAGTTACCTGACATTAACTTATGAATAAGGGAAAGCTGCGGAATAAAACTTATCTGGCTAATTGGCTGTAATCAAGATTTACACTTGGGACCCCTTGAAAGTGACTAAACTGACACCATGAGGTTGGGCTCAAAGCAATCAAAACTATAATAAAAAGCTCAATATAACATTTTTAACCTACAATTCACGCCATATATCATCATCATCTAATACATTCTAATGCATTATACAAACATTAGAAGTAATGCAATTTGCAATAAGTTTTGTTTACTTTCTCAAAAATTTATATATCATAACTCATTATTTATCGGAACCTGCCTAATTTCATTGTTAAATATATCTATGTCCCCTGCTAGTCCTTTAAATAACAGGAATCAATCCTTGTCTTTTCCAGTTTGAATACCTATGGGACAGCTAATTCCAACAGAATGTCTTATGTGAGAAAAATTTGGAGACCACTTTTTGTTTTGTTTTCTTTTACAATCAAAATAATGTTCAATCATATGTTTCTAAACAAAACAAAATTAAGCATATACAACAAAGAGATTGTAATTGTGCTTCAACCTCTTTGACTATAGAGCAGGATGCTTTCCCATGAGTAATTCTCACAGAATCATGGCGGTCAGCTGATCGCAATCAGTTGAACGACAATTAACGATGATGCACCGCAACTACAGTTTAACCACAGTCAAAGTTGGATCACGTTTCAGTGATCCTCGGTCAACAAGGATTTGATCTAGAATGGTGCACATGGACATAGAAGTTTATCAAATTAAACCCATAATCTGGAATAAGATTTACTAGAATATTGCAAAAATAGAATGTAACATTATATAAACACTAATTAGTTTCTTATGTTGTTTAAATCACACTGCTGTTGTTGTCAACTGTCAGATCACAGACATGCTAAATGAATGAATAATTGACTGAGTTACAGAATTCTATTTAATGCTCCCAGCAGTGAGAGTGAGACATTCGTTAACTTAAAACCTAAGATAAGCTAAATTCAGAGAACAATAAAGACTTTCTTTTTTAAATATAATGTACTTGTAAATTCACACTGTCTGGATGTGCATTGATTAAAAATGCCATTTGTAAAGTTGAGATTCAAAGAAATGTGTGTGTTTTCAGCAATGGAAACAAATGGATGTAACGGTTTTAGGATTTTATAATTTACCCAGAATTTATGAATGACAAGGTGGATGAACAAGGCTTATTAATCACTGCATGCTGATACTACAGTTATTAGAGATTTTCAGTTCTGTAACAAACTGATGTTACAACCCAAGATATTACATCCTTGCAAGCATATTATAAAATAAACAACTGTCATTGGTCAATATCTAAGCCATTGCTAAAAGTTATTATTCATTATCTAATATGCAGCATAGAATGGAATAGTAATTATTTATCACATTGTTTTTGGATTTTGAAAACCTGTATTTAATATATATAAAAAAATCTGGTATATTGCTTCATTATGGCATATATATTTGAGTGTGTGATCTATTGCTTAATAGGTAAAAATTAATTCTAATCTTTGTTGGTATAACAAACTTATACATTGAAACCTCTTTTGTTGCAGGCACAGGTACATACTTCACAAACTCATTGTCTCCAATCATCACGGCTAATGGTGATGTGGAAGCAGGGTCAAATTTGCGCATTTATCATCTCGTCAGGCAAATAGATGACCACTATCAGAACAACAAAACCTCTGAGCGTACCCACAAAGCTATTCCTGAAATTTTTCTTACACGATTACTATCCACCAAAGGCACAATTCAGAAATTTGTGGATGATTTCTTCAATACTATTTTAACTGCAAATGAAGCCCTCCCACCAGCTGTGAAATGGCTGTTTGACTTACTGGATGATGCAGCCAGAAGGCACAGTATAGTAGATCCTGAAGTGGTTCATGCTTGGAAATCAAACAGGTGGGTCCAGCAAGACCTTATTCACGCACTCACATAATGAGGAACTGCATATACTAACAAATAGAGATGAGGCCTCTTGTGTGCAGTTCATAACACTCCAATAGCTCATTTACTGTCCTTAATTATTGACTTGGAGTTCATTGGCTGCAATTACTTATAAGAATGGCACATTCTTGGCATAATATATCTCCACATGACTGGAGATACTTTGCAATGAGCTACTTTAGTTGTTTTATGGAGGTCATTAATGTAATTGGGAGAGAATGTCAAAGAAAGAATAGTTCTTCTAGCAGGAATGAAACCAAGATCAGTAATTAATGATGGTTTCTAAACCCCTAATACTACACAATATTTAATTTAATTTTAGTGCAGATTATACATACAGATCTGAGTTGTAGTGTTTAGTGAATCACTTTTCCTTTTATATAGATGGTAGTTTTCTCTAAAACGGGTGCTGAACTGAATGACATGGACTTTTATTCCATGTTTTATTCGTTACTATAGTTACAGATTTTAAATTGCATTTTGATGAAATAATTGTTTATCCTATATTGTATCTCAACCTCCGATGGAAAAAAAATCTTAAGGTCTGCATTTACTTTATTCCTTCCTTCTTAAGAAACCAAGAACATTCTATGAGGGGAAGACATGACCATGTGGCATGCAATTGTTGTAGTGAGAGTTGGCAAAAAGAATAACATTTATATATGAGATAGTGAAATGTGCAGAAATGAATAAAAATAATAAGGCTACACTAGTGAGCATTGCATCTACCTACATTAAGAAAGAATCCCCAAATTCAGATATATTTTAAAGGCATACATTACATATGGAGAGACTACTTACTACCTTTTTATGGAGGAAGAGGAACTTAATTTGATGTATGTAATGCACCTACAGCATATCTGCATTAATTTTTATCTTTGAGGGTGAAACTGGAATAATGGAGAAAAAACTAAAAATACAACACCTTAAAATGCCTTAAAACCAATAATAAGAGTTGTGGATTAAAGAGATTGTAAGTTGACATCAAATCATTGCAGCTATCTGAAATTACATATGGAGTTAAATCTGAAAATACCAATTGCACGATAGAACACACTGGTGATATATATACACTTTTTTATGTGAAAGGTTATACTGTGGTTGCCCACTAGGATACAACTAAAAGCATTGAGTTTCAGAAGAGCCGTGCTGATATGTTGCCAAAGTGATTGCAGTCTCTGAACACCATTCAAATAGCAATCACAGAGCTATGTTTAAGGACAGTATTTTAGACAAAAGTGAGCTGATGTGTTGACAGTGCAAATGCTTACTGACATCTTTGAACTCAACTATGAATGATTACAGGAAACTGAGTATTTAAGGATGCAAATATGGATGAATGAAAAAGGGCTTAAGCAGAGAAGTGAAAATGAATTTTGACCATGGATCACAATTATATTTTGTGGGAAAAATAATCTTGACTTCTATTTAATACCATGAAAAAAATTATTATGATAATGCTTTAGTATGATATTTAGTTTATTCATCAGCTAAGCATGCATTATTGAAATAATGTGCCAGAAATGCAAATGAGAAGAAATAAATTCATGAAAGCCAATGGAGTAGTAGGCACCAACTTCACCAGGATTACAGTTATGTATGCAGTGGGTATATAATAATCAGTGTATCTTAAGTTATGTTATGCAGCAGCCACCATTGGACGCATGCAATATTTCTGCACTTAAATGTAACTGTTTATGAACCTAAGGGTCAACATTAAATTGTGCATATATCTCAACAGAACAAAAAGAAACAGTAGAATGTTCTTATAAATATACAAAATATTACTATACATAGCTATGAAAGAGTTCATAAATGCATCCAGAAGAGAAAACAAATATTAAACAATTTTCTGATAAATAACTCATTTTTTATAGTGAAGTACTCTGCTTGAAAGTCAATAAATATGTGTTATCATATCTTATTTTAATGGTAACCATTATAGTAATGAAATGTATGTCCTCCAGTGTAAACTACAGTACAATGTATATTAAAACTCTGTGCTGCAGTTAGGTATTTATGGAATTAGAAGTTGTCTAGAACTTTATGCAGCTATTCAGGATTTAGGGTTTGCACAGAAGTACAGGAGCACTTTTAATTGATCATATCCTGAAAACTGACCCTTATCAAAGCAACTAATATTGAATGAAAGTCCACAAGTAAAATAAAAAACCAAAAATCATGAAAGCTACCATAAATTTTCATACTTACAAAAATTGAAAATGCCACTGCATTGCAGGAATTTTATGTTTTCCAAAATGAAAATCAATTGTGAAAATAAATTTGTTCTTGAAAGTGTGTGCAATGGTTATGGATTTAAGTAGAAAACATGATATTGAACAAGAGGTGTTGAATAACACTGAATAAACAAAATGTGCAGGTTGACAAATATGCTGACTTCACTTCCTTTGAAGTTATGCATCGATTAAACAGACTTTGCAGATTATATGCCCTCAGTAACTAAAATGGTTGATGCTATATTAAAAAGAAAGAAACAAAATATTCATCATGAAAATGCTATGAAACACATTTACATATAAAGAACATAAGTTTTAATATTATAATGAGTACACATCAAATGTTTCATACTGATAAAATAGCATTAAATTAATGAATCTACTAAATTATAAAATGGACTAAAGAAAAGCATATAATAAAACATAAATGTGCTTGATAAATCATTCAGAAAACCAACATAAATCCAAATTATTTATGAAAGTGAGATGACGTGAAATCAAGAAGACAAAAACACTGTTTTAAATCAGATCAGCCTCAAATCAGGCTTTCATTAAGAAGAGCTGTGTTCCTGACAACTACTTGTACATTATTGCAAAGCTTTCATCATAATTAAAAAGCTAAGAATATCTGTTTATACTATAAGCGATTAACTAAGGGCTACCCACAAGTGTCGCTTCTGGAGATTTCATGATATTAGTGTAATATGAGTTAATAACACCAAGAACAGCTAAGTGTACAAGGTAGGTCTTTTTAAAAATAAAACAAATAATAACAAAAGAAATGTGATTCACTATTTCTACATTATTATTTTCATTTGCTGCTATTCTAAAATGGTACTTCTTTATTAGGAAGGCTGAGTTTTATAGAGAAAAGTTTCTGCTATACTAGAAACCTTAGAAAGTCACATAGTGATACAGAATGGAGCATACAGCCTCTTGCTTAAGTACTGGCTTATGGTGTGTTTTCACAACTCTTTTATTAAATTGCATTCATAAAATATTTTATGCACAACATTTATGAAATGTGCTCCCTTGCACAAAATAATAACTAGCATTCTTAAGTTCTGAAAAATTCAGTGCCATAGCCGGGGTTTGAACCACAGATCTCCCAATCTCTAACCAGTTACTCTGCCACTGAGCTACCATGGCAACATGCTGGCATAGCATTGAATGTGTCAACTGGCTCGCATGTTTCCCAGTAAACCACAAGGTGTTCTCAAATTATTTTGAGATGACAACCCCAATGGCAACTTACAATGTCGTAAGTACTTAAGTCCCAGGATTCATTGTATAGCCAATTATGGTCAATTGGTGTGTAGAACAAGAGTTGGATAGGTAGAGTCATACTGAAAAATTCAATGCCATAGCTGGGATTTGAACCATGGATCTCCCAATCTCTAGCCAATTGCTCTGCCACTGAGCTACCATGGCAACATGCTGGCATTGAATTTCTCAACTGACTTGCATGTTTCCCGGTAAACATTGTATTTTTCAGTCTGACTCTACCTATCCAACTCCTGTCCTACACATGGCTTATGTGAAAGAACAATTAATCCAATAGCATTCTTAAGTTTGCAAATTTAATTGGTAGGTAATTCTTCTTAAGGGTTTTGAAAGTCAAATTTGAGATAGAAGTTTCCAATCAAGAGATCAGTACCGTAGAATATGAAAAATATCATAGCGCTTTAGGAAATTGGATAACAACTTTGATGTTGAAAGAAGGTTAAGAACTACCTGAGTCTATCAGTACACAATCAATTGTTGGACTCTGTGAAGAAAAAGAAATGGTTCCATATTGATATCCATGACAAAGCCCTTCTAATAAAACATACATGCCATTGCTTACACAAAAGAAGCCTGTTTTGTATAAATTTTAGAAATTACACTCCATATAAGCAAATGCAAGTTACAAATCTCAAGTTGTATGGATTTAATTTTACTAAGCAAATGTCCATGCTTGTAATTGATATTTACTAATGCAATAAGTCAGGTTAGAACCTCTTACCATGTGGAAACTGCTGTTATTTAGTTTAGTATACTGTACAGTTGCTACTAATGGAAAGCCAAAAGATTTGAGGTCTGCTCCAAACTTGATTTAAGTCCACCCATGTGCCAAATTGAGTTTTAGGATTTTGTATAGTTCTGAATGTGGGCTATTGTACTACGAGGTCTGTTTTTCATAAAGTAATATTGTGGAAGTTTAGAGACAGTGAAGCACCATTGAATTAAGTTTGTCAGTCGAGGTGTGGAGACTTATTGCTTCACTTACTATTTTTTTAAACAGGACATATTTCAAAAGCTGTTGCTTTTATATTCAGCGGTAATTTTTCAAATGGCATGGATGGTGTTGTCTTCTCCATATCTATGACTTGTATGTTTTTTTTTGAACTCCAAAAATGTGCTGCAACTGCTGACTTGTCTGTTTTTTTCATGCTGTCAAAATTTGTATTGAATGATGTAAACATCTGCAAACCATAGATATGGAGGAGATAATGTCATCCGTGCCAGAAAAGTTACAGCTGAAGATAAAAAGCAATGGCTTTGCAACATGTCCTATTTAAAAAACAATAAGTGTCTACACCTAGACTCACAAATATAATTTAATTTAAGTCTGATTTTGTCTAGCTTGTATTAAATTCCCCTTCAAAAGACTGATTTATAGAGGTGTTCATGGCAAACCATGTTATGTCTGAATTCTTGTCCATTTTAAACTGTATTCTGTTCAAACCAATTAACATTTAATGCTCATCTTAAGGTTATGTGTCAAATATACAGTTTCTTGCTCAGGAAAAAATTTTTGAGAAACTAAAGCATATAGATAGAGGTCGATAGTTTCAATTGCTAATTTGGGGCTCTTCTGTTTATAAATTTTTTCCGATCACAACCTGCTTAAATTTACTGGGGAAGGCTCCTGAATAAAAGTATTCATTATATGTGCAATAACCTTTATTAATTTGTGTTTATAGCATTTAATCATTTCTTTAGAGTTTTCATGCAAGTGAGGCATGGGGAGCTAAGAAAGTAGAGAAGTGAAGTGCTTCTACCCACTCCGCTTAGTGGATAGTAATTGCTCAGTGCCAAATACAAATGCCACATAAGTCTACCTACAAAGTCACCAATGATGTATAATTATAATATCTACTGTCTGAATTGAATGCAATAGCATATTTTAATACAGAGAACATTCTTTACACAAAAACCCATTCAGTCTTACTAGAAAACAAATACTGTAAATATAAGATTGTACACATTAGCTTTAAACACTTTTGACAATTACTGGTGTTGAAAACAGTTAAAAGTGGACACTACTTACAAGGTATCATTCACACTTGTACTGAAAGCAATTGAAGAAAGTACTTGACAATTTGTATAATACTTGAATACGCTAATAACAGTGATGTGAAATTTAAATTTAACATAAAGTTAAGAATTGGGGTTGAAACATATACATCACTCACACTAATTGTACTTGACCAGTTTCAAGAGCTACTGCTCTTATCTTCAGAGAAGTCCGACTGGATGTTGGTGTTGGTGTCCATAGTGTGGTGGTTATTTGTGTTGATATCTGCTGGTAGAGTGACGTACTTCCAAAATTGACTTGGTTTCAGCAGTTCAAAAATCAACAATCAATGTTTATGTTTTATGATGAATATCTTTTCCCAAGTATCCAATTCTGCTATGTGTTTTGTAGATTTAAGTATTGTATTATTTGACAATGTTAACAAACATATACATACATACAAAATACTTTATGTTTATATATATACACACACACAGTACTTGCAAAATCCTGTACATTAACAGTAAAAACAATGAAGAGCATATTTTGCCACACAAAATCATTCTATGAAACCTGAAAACATGTGTGAATAAATACTTTAGGTTCAAAAGCATACATATGAGGAGTAAACACTTTCAAATATACATATTCACAATGATTTTTATCCTCTTGCCAACCAATAGAATGATGACACCTCTTTATTTTCAACAAGTGTTCTGTTTATTTTGGCAGTATTGCTAGAAGACACAATACAGAGAGCACAAAACTAGACAGCCAAATTGTTTTACTTTGGTTCATTATTAGAAATAACTTTTCACATCTGTTTGTGGCACCAAACACGGACAATATGTGTCCTGCAAATTGTTTCAAGTCAGGAACACTTGTGTCTATGGTTAGGAACAGTTAAGTTTAATGTGTCATGCTTGTATATCCAGCACTGACAATTACTGTGCCACTAATAGTCACTATAGTGCATAGCACAGTACCAGAAGTAAATAAAGCAGTTATGAGTAAACAGGGATATAGTCTACTGTCTCCAAATAGGTGGATCTTCCCATGTCTGTTCTAAGCCAATAAAATATTTTACATTTTGTAGCATCCTTTAATATAATTTCCATGAAGACCATGGAATTGCATTACAATATTTCTTTTACACCATATGCCTTGTTATTTTAATTTCCAGAATACCCCAATATTTACGTAATATCTGCTGAATGAACAAGCAATGTTTTCTGGGTCTGACATAAGGCTTTACCTTTTTGTTAGTGAAGTGAAACTTCTGTTTTAATGAGCATATTGATAGTGAGTTTTAACTAAAATGATGTCCTGTATTCCATATTACTTCCACTTTGACATGTATTTGTTATATCTGTTGTACAGAATAGCAAAAACTTGGAAGCTGTATGAAAGAATAGGACAGCTTTTAGCAGATATACCAATAACTGAGCCAATTTTCCTAAACAGATGTTAATAAATACAGGTTATATCCTTAAAATTGATGGAACAAAACAAGAAAAATAAAAAGTAAATGAAAAATCTATATCCACACTTGCTTATACTTTCCATTATGCCCTTGCTAATAGAGACATAAATGAACCAAACTTTATCTGGCTTAGCCTTTCTATTTATCAATTTCTGTGTCTTGTATACAGCATAGACACTAACTTTCAGTTTTGGACACAGAGGCAAGGATATCAAAATGTTGAAAATACATACCTGTGTTATAATCTGTAGAGTAGGGGTTCCCAATCCTTTGAAGATAGTGAGAACCTCCCAAATGCATCATGAAATTTTAAGTTGCTAAGAATTAGAATTATAATGTTGTTATTCATCTATTAGATTTTAACTTTACAACAAATTTTCTAAATTGAGCAAAATAGCTCAGGGGCACTTGTTCTGCAAGCATGGTTGAAAATGCCTGCTGTAGAGCTTCCCTATTCCCTGTTTAAATCTATGATACATGTATATTATTGAATTAGCTATAATCTGAACTTATAATATAATCATGTTAGATATTAATTCTCAGGCAACTGACTAGCTAAGCCATCCATTTTAAAACTGGCTGTAAATCATCCTGAGTTTGAGTGCATGAATATATAAAGGCTACATTTTTACAGCATATATATTTACATTTAAATCTAAACAGACAAGATGAAGTTTTCATGATCTATTTCATCCATCCCCAACATGCAAAATGTGTTAATAACTAATAGGGAACAATAAACATGATTTGATGTGATACTTCTCTTCTTCGTCTAAATTTAATAACCATTACCTACTTATCAATGCAAAAGTGTTGGTGCCAAGTAGTCAATGTATTATTAAAATTATTTCCGTGTATTAAATTTAGTTTATCAGCTTCTTCCTGATGACAGTTCATTAAATCTAGATGGTTTAACCTCTGTTGGTTAGTTGTTGTTCTGAAATAATTTTTGAGTCTGTGAAGCATTGAAAACAGAGCAATCTAGAGTACAAGTAGTTATGTGAATAGTGAATATTAAATCTATTAATCTTGTAATGTCACTTAGATGTATCTAGAAGTCTGAATGAGATTTCATCACATTGATGACATTCAAGAATGTCTTAACAAACAAGTTTGTAATTTTTAAGGTGTTATGCATCATGCACCTATGCAGCCTCAGTCTTCTGGCATCCAAATTATCTTGTAAAACTCGATCAATTATGTAGAAGAAACACTTTTATCAGTTAAGAGCAATTCTCCTTCTTCACAATTAACTTTTATGTCTGAGTTGAGCCCTGAAGCTAAACCATTTATAACATAAGCAATAATTTTTTAAAAAATCCTGTTGTTTTGTTTTCTAGGAATTTGAGGTTCATGTTGCTCTAGCAGCAAAAATTTCTCCTCTGCAGCCTCATCCCATATTTAATGAAAGGAATCTCTCAAAGACAGAATAGTTTGTTTGTTGTAAGTCATTAATAATATTAATATTAATATTAATTCAAGGATCTTGGTTTGAATTACTGTGCTGTCTATCTCTAATGGCCTAAAACCCTGCTTATAATTTTTCAACACAGTGAAAGTGTCAGCTTTTTCCAGAATTTTTAGGAAACCATTCTCTTTAGAACCTGTATCACTCTTCTCACAAATGGAAAGGTTGACAGCAATTCAATTATTATGTATAATTTTCTATGATACTTGAAATAGATTTATATCTCAAAATCCACCCTGTTGGACAAAATGAACACAGAGAAGGGCTGTGATCTTCTTGAAATAATTTGAATCTTAAGAGTTTCATAGGAGATTCACATTTACATGTTATCATAGTTAGCTACTAAAACATGTATCTTGCTTCATTTTATTCTTCATAAAATCTTGAAATGAATATATGTTACAATGAACAAACAGTACACTTCATTTAGCATGTCTCATATCAGCTTGCAATGCATTATGTACACCCCCCCCCCAAACATTACTAACCCCATCAAAGCACTGAAGTGTTAAATCGTGATTAGTTAGATTTCATCTTGTGAGCAAATCTGTGACAATTTTGTAGAGAGTATATGTATCCAGGTTTCTTTTCTGTTGCATAAAATTCCATAAGAAAATTCATAAGTAATTATTAACGCATCTAATTGAAAGCAAAGCTTTTCAGAAATGGAAATATCACTAGTATTGTCTAATAAGATTGAAAAATATTTGTTTCCATTAACTTCATTCAGGATAAAATAAATCAGCTCATTAGAGAGCCTTCCAATTATTCATTTATTATATCATATGATATCCACATATATTTTGCTCTTTGTAACCACCTTTCTGATTCAGGATATCCTGTGACAAGATGTAATAGTTGGTGTAAGCTTGATTTGTTGTTAATTTTTCCATTTACTGCTAATCCTTGTCAAGCAAGTAAAATAAGCATGGAAATTATTTTATGAAGAGCCACTCTTCATTCTTGCATTTCTTTGCTGTGCAATGGCACTATTTGCTCACTGGCAGTTCTACATTTTTGTTTGAACTTCTTTCAAAACATTTGCACAGTCAAAAACATACTTTTCATGCATAGCAAATCTTTCTGTACCTATTTTCAAGATGAAAACCCTACTTTAGTAAATATAGAGTTACAAGCTTTTTTTCTGACTCTGAATGATAATTTGTGTATACAGAACAGAAAACTTTATTTTCCAATTGATCATAGTATATCCAAGTATATGTTTTCAACTAAGACAGAACTTAGGTCACTTTGTTCTCATTTGTCAATGGTGATGATGAAGAAGAGCTGAGCACTGCTGAAGATGAATCAGATTGGGTGAGAGAAAATTTGTACCTACTTGTTTCTATTCTCATTAATTTGGGTCACAAAATGCCACATCATTAATAAATAAACTATTCTGATTTAAATAAATGAGTTGGAAATTTATAATAGTACATCACAGATAAACCTTTATATGATTGCATTTAGGGAGTGAATTGTTCTCATCTGCTCTCTGGTGTTGGGGTGATGAGTTTCCAAAAAGTGTTGGGTGGCATAATTCAAAGTTCATTATGTGGTCCTTGTGTTTTAGCATATGCATTTTCTCCCAAGTGTTCAATTCATAAGGTTTGTTTTTATTATAAATATCTCACAAGTTCCAGTTTTGCCTATGTATACAAGGCTACAGCCATTACATGCTCTTTGGTATATTCCAGCCATTTTATCATCAGGAATAGGGTTGTTTGTTTTGTTGCAAAGTAGGTTTTGTGTACTGTGGTGATTTTGTGGAGCTAAGATGATGTACTTTCTGAAGATCTCCTGAAATTTATAATGTGCCCAGGAGTGAGAAGTGAATTTCCTGTATGATTATGGATTTTATAGCTTTTTTTATGATGTTATTTTCTGGATGTGTTTGTGTCTTTCAAATTTCTTGATCTTTTTATCTATTATAGTATTTTGTTATCCGTTCATGATGCCTATTTGGAAGATGTGCTGGTATTCCTTTTGGTATTCATCTTTCTCCGATGGTATGTGACCTAATCTATGTATTGTGCTATTTAAAATAGCATACTTGTGTACGGTAGCTATTGTTTTCTTATATTGGGTCTTCAGATTTATTTGGCCTTTGGTGCTGGTGGCTTTAAATGTATGTTGTCATTATTAGTTCAGCCAGCTCCCTGTCTTAAAGGGGAGGTGTGGAATTGAACCTTGACTGCATGCATTGCTGACTTTGTAAACAGGTTGATGTACTGAGCAGTGCAGTATAGTTTTTCGCCAGTATATTTTTGCATTCTTTGCACACAAGATGGTTGTGACCACTGATCAAAGAATTTGTGTGTTTTCTTAATTTATTTTGATAGGCCTGTTTTCATATACTACTGTTAAACAAGTGTTTATTGCAATGAGGAACTTGTGCCATTAAAGCCCTCTATCTTACCATAATTACCAGATTATTTGAGTTACCTATCAGCATATATGCTGTGATTGCGATTTTATGAGATGCAAGCAAATGTTCAAAATGTAAATATTGGAAAGGTATGATACAAGTCCCATTTGACTAAGGTAACCTCACAGCTGTTGATATCCACCCCTTCTATTCATCATTTGCTAATCCTTTGCAATAGGAAATGCGATAAACTTGCTGCCTAGCATTGATGTCATGCATGGACAAATGACTGGCAGCAAAGGCCCAATAAATCTGATGAATCTGTATAACTTTTGCTGGGTGTTTAAATTTATATGACTTTTAGTGCCAGTGGGTTTAAATGCATAACATTATTAATTCAGCGAGCCCCTTGTCTCAAAGGGGAGGTGCAGAATTGAACCTTGGACTGCATGCATTGCTGACGTTAAAAATAGTTCAATGTACTGGGTGGTGCAGAACTGTTTTTCACTAGGACATTTTGTGTGTTCTGTGTAGTCAGTTTTTATTTACTATTGTAAAGAGAATGAACAAGCATTTATTCTAATGGGGAAGTTGTGCTATTAAAGCCTTCTATGTTATCATAACCATCCAATTATTTGAGTTACCTACCAGCATAAATGGTGCAATTGCAAGTTTACAAGTCTCGACCAAATTTTCCAAATATAAATATTGGAAGAAAGGCATGATGCAAGTCCCATTTCACTAAAGTGACCTCAAAACTGTTGACATGTAGCCCTTCTACTCATCTTGTGCTAGTCCTTTGCATGATGCGATAGTAATAAATATGCTGCCTAGTATTGATGTCATATATGGACAAAAGACTAACAGCAGAGACCAAATATTTCTGAAGCTTCCATGTAATTTTCTCTGTGAGTTGGTTTTCTATAAATGCCAAAAGTTAGTTTGTTTTGTTTTCTAATGATTTTATGGAAATAACAACATTAGAAAAACTACAAAATCCACCAATATACTTATTTACTTATTCCTGGGCATGCCACAAATTTCAGAAGCTCTTCAGAAAGTGCGTCACCTTAGCGCCACAAAAACTACTTTGCAATAAAACAAAAGACCCTATTCTTAATGATAAGATGACTGGAATATATCAGAGGGTATGGAATGACTGTAACAAAACTCAAGGAACTAATGAGACATTTTTATCAAAAACAAATAGATTAATAACTGCTGGCACACTTGTTTCTGGTCCTCTAATCATGATGTCACACCCAAAATAAAACTTTTAAAACCAATAAAGAATTGTTATGAATTGAACACTTCTAAAACACAAGAGCTGCATAATGAACTTCGAATTATGCCACCCAATACCCTTTGGAGATTCATCACCCCAACACCAGAGAGCACCTGTAACCACACCAATCTGTACCATCCTCCAGACAGGAACTGACACGAGCACTGGGAAACATACTCTAAATGAGAACAATTCCCTGTTGATGAAGTGCAATTATGTAAGGGTTTATCTGTGATGTAGTGTTACAATTTCCCAACTCATTTATCTAAATTATTTCACATCACAGTTACAAGCTTTTTAATCTTAAAAAATTAAAGCTGTTCTACCACATAGTGCACAATACATTGGTATCCAGATTGGATGATTCAATAGGCAAGAATATTTCACAACTGGGAACAGTTAATTCACAGGAATCTCTTTTAGATATTGTTACACTGACATTGAATTTGGATTACAAGAGAAAGAAATTACTTGAATAAACTTTGTAATTATAAAGAATGACAAAAGATTGACAGTGTTTGATGACTGCAGTTTGTTCCATAAAGTATTTCCTTAATGTACTCTACATAAAACTTCTGTTCATTAACATGTTATTATTATGGGGGCAAGAAGATATGTTTTCCCCCATGCTTGCATAAGGACAAGGGCATGAGCCCCCATTGCCCCATGGAGTTGGCGCATATAGCCTGTACACATGCAAAACTGTAATTACTTAGGACACTTCTCTAACTGCCTACACAGCATATAGAAAGCTTTCAAGTGACACACAATTTCAGCTAAAGGGAAACAAATATGGAAACAAAAAATTAGAAACAAAAATGGAGTGTAGAATGTTTGTAAAAGTGGTTCAAATATTAGCAGAAGTGAGTACAATCAAGGGACTAACAGGTTGTGGTGGGTAATTCCAATTTTTGTAATTATATTTTCTGCATATTTTAAATTTATTTCCTGCTCCATTAATATCTCTAATAGGTTAGTAAAATTAACCTAACCTAAATAAAAATATATTCAAACAGAAGCTAGAAGCAGTAGCAAATGCTGAATAATAACTGAAAAATACAAAATTAAGGAAGCCATTCTTAAATTCAGGCTGCAAGACTTCACTATTAGTTAGGTTAATACTTTTCCAATTATGTTTAATTGTAGTTTATGAATTTTACATAATTAGCAAACCATAAGCCAGTAGTTAAAATGTATCATTTTATTTTAATTTCAAGTCTCTATGGGAATCATCTTCTTTATATTGTTTAAACTAAATTTTTATGAATTGCTGGTTTTTCCTTTTTTTCCAGTCTTCCATTGAGGTTTTGGGTAAATTTTATCAAGAATCCTGACTTCATTTTCGACATCAACAAGACTAACACTGTGGATTCATGTTTGTCTGTGATTGCTCAGACGTTCATGGACTCCTGTTCTACTACAGAGCACAGACTGGGCAAAGACTCCCCATCAAATAAGCTTCTCTTTGCCAAGGATATTCCCCATTACAGAGAAATGGTCTCTCATTTTTATTGTGATGTGCAGATGCTGCCTCAAATTACAGATCAGGAAATGAGTACTGCCATGCAGCAACTTTCTGTGTCACAAATTGGAGAGTTTGATACTGTGTCAGCACTGAAGGAGCTCTACATCTATGTCACCAAGTACAGTGAACAGGTATGACAATCACTAGGACTTAAGATTAAAAACAAAAATATGTGTAAACTTTGTACATCATGTGTATCATACACAAATTCAGGGTGTTAAAATAATGATCAGTAATATTTTGAGATATAAGAGTA